>CM062813.1:1135001124-1135642263 GCA_031772625.1 Pinus tabuliformis | reverse complement strand
TTCTCAACTAAATACCTTAACTACCATCCAACTCTCGCTGACATAAATGAATTCATACTTGTCAATAGTGAGATAGTTGACATCAATGAGAACATTATGTCCATCAATCTTTCCAACAATCTCTAAGGTCAACATTTTGTCAAAGATTCTCCAAGGCCTACATTTTTTCCAACAATCTCCCCCTTTGGCATTGATGGCAATTGTGCCAAACATTGCTAAGGCATTCGATGGCTACTAACTTGAAGAAATCCCCTTGACACTAATCGAGTTCATTCTTCTCCCCCAAAAATATTACACATATTTTCCTAAGTGTGATACCAGCCAAGCCTAATTACACATTGTACCTCTTCATGTTGTTCTATCTATACCACATGTCGATACATCTTCTTGCTTCGACTCATGCATCTTATCATATTTTTTTTGCGTGTCAGGAACATCTGTATTCATACCACCCAACTTCTCCAGGATGAAGCCACACATTTGTCTATGTGGGCCACTGACTTTTGCCACTCTGTGGAGGAGGTGGACAATATTCTTGTTAGCGAGATAAATTGAGGAAACCAATTTGTAATAATTGGTTGAACTTTTCAGAATTTTCATCCAAATGTATTGAAAACTTGAGCCTTTTGTTTCCTCTTTTCAATGGATTTGGCCCTCCACCTCTATTATTTCTACATTTTCCATGGCCACCTCTACTAAAAATAATCATGTTGTATATATTGTAGCGCACAAAAATTTGTATACAAATGATGCTCTTCTATCATTAGTATACCTATCAATAAATCATAACAAGCCTTAACATCTTGAATTATGTAAATGTTTGGTGCAAAATAAAACATTCACAGGGGAGTGTACAAAACAAGGGAAAGGGACTAGCTCTTATATGATTTATTTTAAGAAAAAAGGAAAGGTTATTCATGAACACATAATATAACGATACAGGAAAATTACATAAGAAATAATAATCACTAATTTTAAGTATTAGTTGTAATACTTAAAATCATGAAACCACATTTGAAGCCCATTTTGTCTTTTTACATAGGCCAAGATATACCTTTATCACCACATGCATTAGTTTTACATAAGTGAAGCTCAACATGGGAGCCACAATGAAGGGTTTATGTAAGGGTTAAATAATAGAAAATAAGAGAAAAAATACATGCCAGTGATAGAGACTAAAATGAATGTGTGCCTTTTCTGAGGCACAAATTTGACTTTGAGAAATAACTATAGCTTGATTTTAGTTCTCAAACTTCGTATTATTCTCAAGATGGATAACGCTCAAACTTGGGTTCTATAACTAGACACTGGGTGATATATAATGTAGAGTTTATCATTTATTTTATTTATATTTTCAATATTTGAAAAAGATGTCACCTTTGTCCTTTTACAAAGAAAAGAGAAAGTCAATAACATTGAGCTATGTGGCTACATTGTCAAAATGAGAATATATATATATATATATATATATATATATATCTATATCTATATATATATATATATATATATATATATATATATATATATATATATATATATATATATATATATATATATATATATATATATATATATAGATATATAACTGTAAAAGGAAAATGGTCGAGCTTAGTGCATAGTCCAAGGGGCATACACCATTGGGAACTGCTTTTACATTTTTTGAAATCAATTCTAAGCCTAATAGTATCAAACCCAATGGGATGAGTATATACTTCAACGAGATAACTTTTTCAAGCCTAGTAAGAATGTCCTCAAATGATGGTGAATCAGTGGTTTTATGATTGGGAAGTGGCCTCTCCCCTTTTCTCAGTTATAAGAAATATCTATAAAGTCCGAGACAGATGGATATATAAAAGTTTATCAGAGATCAATTTTAGTGATATAGAGAGACAATGTGGTTCTTGTGATAGTAGTGGTACCCAATAATATTCACTTTACTATATAAATATGATCAAAGAAAGATTGAAATTTCCCTTGAAACATTCATATGATGTATATTTTTGGGAGGAATTGAAAGAACAAAATTTATTTACTATATGCAGCGAGGAAATTCGACGATGGAAAGGAAGGTTGTGACTGGGAACGTAAAATGGGAAACAAATATGTAAGCTAGAAATGAATTTGATTATATATATTAAAAGGAAAGACGACTTGAAAACATGCTACTATTTAAGAGAATATAGATCCTTGATTAAAAAAACAATGGGAGCAAGGACAATCATGGGGAAGTTTAACCCTTACACATATATGAAAACAAATCTAATATTGATCCTACTTTCCATACACAATAGTTAAAAATGGACCATACTTAAATTTGGTGTGATGAAATATTGGTTGAAGTGCAATTTCTGGTAATTGTTCGAGCTGAACGACCTTTTTTTTTGAATTCCAACAAGAATTTTCCAGCATTTGGAGCTCTGTCACATGGCTTTTTATCAATGTAATACAAAACTACCAATGAATCATTCTTAGGTAATGGTTTGGTATGAAGGCATGGCTTAGTTCTTAGAACCAATCTCCTCACATTAACACTGCTAGTTTCCCATTCATCCAAATACCTAACCCTAGGAGATGAAGCACCAAAGCTTTGTTGGTCTCACTAGCATTAGTTGGAATACCAACTTCTCGAGGTTGTACTTTTGGTATGTGATCTCCGTTTGGCGTGCACGATACCTCTTTAGAAAGATCTATCTGAGGAATTGTTTTTTTATCTATAAGGCCATGCCCTACATGCCCATAACTTGTCACATTTTCCAAAAAAATGTCGTTTAGGGCCTCAAAATGGCTCTGGAAGTTCAAGACCTAAAAAACTTCCAAAAATAGAAAGTTTTGCTAGAATTATGGAATTTGAAAAGAAGCACTGTTGGGGGTCCAAGTGAAATAGGTAGGTGGCCACCAATATCTACCTGGATCATTCCTCCCCACTTAGGAAGCAATGGTCCGCATTGCATTGAGCTCCTCCATGACATGGGAAAACTTCTGTTGAACTTGGTCCCTACTGTGCCACTTGCCTTGGTGCAGGAGCTGGCTAGATTTGATAACTCGATACAGTTGGATCCTTTGTTGGCAAGTGTTCTTGATCTATGTGTCCATGATCTGATCAGTTGTGACCTATTCAATGTATTTTTGGTTGAGCTCTGTTGGTATCAGCTACTCAGCAAAGTGTGATGTGTCCCAAAATGGTGGAAAGTATGGCTAAAGGCGGCCCACATTGAATACAGGTTCCTAGCATATCGACAATTGCACATCGGAGCTTGGAGGATATTTGCACATCAAAATATCGCAGCATCAAAAGATCAACAATTGCTAATCAATACTTTTGTAGGTGACAACCTTTTAAACATTGTGACAGGGGTAATGTGTTGATAGTGTAAAATTGTCAGAGGACTTAAATATAGATTAAAAAAGGATTCCATCGCAAAACCAAAGGTGGATGGGCCCTATTCTCTCTCCTCTAGCGGGACATGTTGCAGCATATGGTTGGTTCTGATAAGCTACATGTGGCGTAATATGATTGGCTCCGATAAAGACACGTGGAAGCATATGATTGGTTCCGATAAAGTTACAATGACATTTGAAGTCACTCTGATGTGTCGGTACGATATCCCATGTGGCAGATAGTTTTGGTGTATTGATGGGCCTAAGGGGGAAAAATGGGTGACACGTGTCACCACTCAGGAAGTGCCAGGTGGGGTGATGATGCGACATCAGAGGTTGCATATTGGAGAATTAAAATGTCACAACTCCAAATTTATTTCCCCGATTGGAAACTACTGATGAGAGGGGCTCCAATATTAGGGTTAGCGCATGGTCTAGAAGAAATTAAAGGAACAGGGGCACGAAGCACTTTACAAAGGAAAAATGGCTCCCGACAGGAACAAAATCCACTAGCGCCTTAAGGCTAAGCACTAGGTCACAACCCTCGGTCCTATGATGAAGGAATGTAGAAAGGGGCTAAACAAAAGGGGCCAAAGTATATCAGAACTCACTATTTTGTAATGTATTTAAGATTAAAAGTACCGATGAGGAAAAAACTATGATATAACATTATGGCTATATTACAGGGCATATAGAAATCTAATAGTGAAATATAGGGAGTTATATGATGGATGAGTCGAAAGCTATGATTCCACGACACCACCAAGGCCACCACAATTGATTGCTCTCGGCTCTAGAAAGTGGTAAGTTCAAGCAGTTAAGGCGGAAAACGACAGGCGAACCAACTGAATCGTTATGGCATAGATGTGATCTGATCAGAGGCCATCATAGGAACGACAGGGAGATATTTTCTTCAACCATCATTCAGTTTTCCTTTTGTAATTTCCTGCATTTTAAAGAAGGAATCAAATCCTTTGTAAGCATTTAGACAATAGAGCCTTCAGATGCCAAGACAGCTAGTTGATCAGACAATTGGAGCTCAAGCTGAGATATTATGTAACTATTTTTCAAGTTCTCCCTCTCCTTATAAAAAAAAGGGAAGAAAGACTTAACACAAGTTCTAGAATTTTGGACTGAAGAAGCCAAAATTTGGTGGTTCCAATTTGGTTCAATTTTCTTATTCATGAGGGACTTGAGCTATACAATTGCTAAATGTAATGGACTGGTGTTTTGGACTCCCTCTTGAAGGTTAATGAAATTGTTTTGTTGATTCCTATCAGAGGAATGTGCAACATGTTTTATCCTCTGCATATCACTTCACGTATGTTTTTCTTCCTCTGAAATAGTGTAACGAATTTGTTGGTTTCACTCTCATTCATGGTTGTATATTTTTTGCTAAGTAGTAATAGTACCTGTGTTAACTACATATTTACTTGTGTTATGTAATAGCCTACAGTACCTGTAATGTGCATACACTTACTTAATGTTATTTGGTGAAAAATGTATTCATGAGGCATAGAGTTTGAGGCCTTAATCCGCGCTCCACTATTTCTACATTTTCATCTCCTCACTCTTCCATATTTTTGTTGGATATTGTTACTTAGGATTTTGTGTTATGTCCAACCCTTTGCATCAATTCCCCTCCTTTCCGTCCTCTTGTTCATCTATACTACAACAACAATTTTAAGCTGCCTATTATTGTGTCGGCCACCAGAACCAAGATAATCCTCTTTGAGATTAGCTATATTTACAACATGAGTGTTTAGATATATGTGTTTTCTTGAGTTTACCTTAATGAAGGATTATTGAACCAAGCCCCTTAGTTATTTATTTTCAAACTAAGTGACATATGGGGTGAAACATAAATCCCTCTGATAATATTCAAAAGCACTCCTCTCTCATGCCCTAGCCATTGGTCTCATATCAACCCAGAGACTCTCTCTAGGAGGCTTTTATATCTTTTGAAGCAATTATGTGACAGATGATAGCAAAAGCTACAATAGAAACTATGAAAGTGAATATTTTATATCATGTGCACTAATAGATGGAATCAAATATTCAGATTGAGAAGCACATTGCTTTGTATTGATTAAGAATGAAGATGACAAAGCAAAAGAAGGAATATTGAAGATAGTGAATATGACAATGAATCAAATGAATTTTATCTTATGGGTAAAAGTGAAAGTAATCTAATGGCCCTAGAAGTAGAGGTTAAAAGGCTCAAAGATAGAATCAGAGATCAACAAAATCTATTTGATAAAAGGGATTGTACCTACAAAGAAGAGATTACCGAGTTAAAGACTCAGTTGCAAAATGGAAACAAAATAAGGAAGACGTACAAGGAAAAGGAAGATCAATGTCAAAGGTTTCAGGATGAAGTAACATCATTAAGAAACAAAGTGAATGAAAAATATACAACATCCAAGGAACTTAAAGAAGAAGTAAAAGACTTGAAACAAAAATCATTTCTCTAAAATATGATCTTGAAAAGTCAAACAAACGATATGAGGAAACTTTTCCAATATTCAAAGAAGAAGGAAACGAGTTTAAAAAAAAAATCATTGAGTTAAGAACTCAATTGGAAAGGACTAGAAGTGGAAAAGAGGTTGAAGTAAGTATTCTAGAAGGTAAGTTAGCAAAAAAAGATAAGCAATTGAGATTTGAAAATAACTCAAAGATATTATTTGTGAAAATAATATCTCTTTTTGGAAAATTAAGGGATCCGAAACTATCGGAAAGATGTGATTCTCAATGTCACATTTCACATTTAAGGGGCGGCGGTCTTCCTTTTTAAAATTTACCCAACTGGATAATGCACAAAATATTTCTGAAAATACTTTTTCATTTATTCAAACTTCAATTAGAAGGAAAGATTTAATCAATATGACTGTGGTCTTCCTTCGAAGATGTAGAAAAGATGTCTGAGAACACTTTCTTCATTTATTCAAACATCAAATAGACGGAAAGATTTAATTAATATGAGTGCGGTCTTTCCAATTTATTCGAACAAACCCGAAGATATCGGAAAGATATGATTCTTCGGGCAATTCTGCTGCTATATAGCTACACTACCAAACTCCATTTTCATTCCAGAAATGCAGATTTATTACGTTCCTTCTCTTTTCTCAGAATGTGTATTATCAGAATGCTTCTCCTCGCCACCCTTTCTTTCATTCTCTTTCTCAATCCTCCTTTTGTCTTTTCCACACCCATCGCCCATTTCCCTCGTCTCACCAATGTTTCTGATCAACACGCTCTGCTTGCTTTCAAGTCTGCCATCACATATGATCCCTACCAATCATTAGCTGCCACCTGGAAACCAAATGTTTCATTCTGCGAGTGGAAGGGTATCATATGTAGCAGGCGCAGGCAGAGAGTCGTTTCCCTCAATGTTTCAAGGATGGCATTACAAGGTACAATCTCTCCCCTTCTCGCCAATCTCTCCTTTCTTACCATGCTTGATGTTAGCTATAACAATTTCCACAGCGACGTTCCCTATCAATTGGGAACCCTCTTTCGCTTAAAGATTCTTTGCCTCTCTAAGAATCAACTCCAGGGTTCCATTCCGCCCACCCTGGGTATGTGCCGAAATTTACGGCAATTGATTCTCTCGTATAACAAGCTCACAGGCAACATTCCCCCGCAACTATGTGTTCTCCCCAACCTAGTATTCATGACCTTGGGTGATAACCAATTGATGGGAAACATATCCTCTCTGTGGTACTTATTTCTGCCTAACAACAACCTTCACGGCAATGTTCCTTCCAAATTGGGTATGCTAAGCTAGTTCAACTTCCTTGAGCTGGTACTTAATCATCTAACAGGACACATTCCGTTGGAGTTGGGTATGCTAAGCCAGCTCAGCTATCTCTCTCTGGGTGGTAATCAGCTGAGCGGCAACATTCCTTCTTCCCTTTCTAATTGTACAAAGCTTCAAACGATTTCCATACGAGGAAACCAACTCAGCGGAATAGTACCCATGGAGTTGGTTAAATTGACACATCTGCAGACTCTTTACTTAGGCGACAATCACCTGATTAGCGGCAGCACCACGAGATGCGCCATTCTTGATTCTCTTAGTAACTGTTCCAACCTACTATTTGTAGACTTATCCGTGAATAATCTCACAGGGAAATTGCCGTTTACTATAGGCCACCTCTCTACAAAACTCTCCATCTTAGACTTGAGTTTCAATGAATTCGCAGGAGGAATACCTCCACAAATTGGAAAACTAACTAGTTTAACATTCTTCAGTTTAGAAAGTAATTATTTTACGGGGTCAATTCCTTCTTCAATTAATATGCTTCAGAAGTTGGAGAGGTTATATATGGGTTCCAATAATTTACAAGGAAACATCTCTATGGAAATTGGGCAGCTAAAAACCTTAGGGCTCTTAGATCTCTCAAAGAACAATCTCTCTGGAAGAATCCCAGATTTTGTGGCCACCCTCCCGCAGTTAAGATATTTATATCTTAACCATAACCAGTTATCAGGAAATATACCTGCAAATTTAGGGAAATGTGTGAACTTACTACTGCTAGATCTATCATACAACAAACTCACTGGGCACATACCTCCACAAGTTGCAGGCCTTGCAAATTTAGCCTTCTATTTCAACTTGTCAAACAATTTATTACATGGCCATGTACCTTTAGCACTAGGAAAGTTCAATAAGCTTCAAGCTATAGATGTTTCCGCAAATCAATTAACTGGTTACATTCCAAGTGCACTTGGAAGTTGCCAAGAAATAGAATATCTTAATCTTTCTTGCAACACACTTGAAGGTCCAATTCCACTATCCCTCAGTGAACTTCTCAGCCTTCAGGACCTAGATCTCTGCTCCAACAATTTGTCAGGTGGAATACCCATATCGCTAGAAAATCTCACAATGCTCCATCACTTGAATTTTTCTTTTAACAAGTTGTCAGGAGAAGTCCCTAAAGAGGGAGTTTTCAAAAAGATTGCCGCCACTGCATTTATGGGAAATCTTGCTCTATGTGGACCTTGGGTAAATCTACCACCATGCTATGCTCATAAACATGAAAGTGTTCTAAATCTAAAAAGAGTTATCGCACTCGTTTTTGTTGTAGCATTTGTTGTATTGTGTTTTTTTCTTGCAATCTTGTGGAGACGAAAATGCAAGAGACATATTCAGAAAGAGACTGGTCCAACATTAAATGTGGGCCATCGAAGAATCTCCTATGCAGAGCTCGTCATCGCAACAAATGAATTTAGTGATGCCAACTTGTTAGGAGTTGGTAGTTTTGGCAATGTGTACAAAGGGCTTTTGAATGATGGCACAATGGTGGCTGTCAAGATTCTCAATCTACAAAATGAAGGGGCTCAAAAGAGTTTTGATAGAGAGTGCAAAGTTTTGGGTAAAGTTAGACACCGAAATTTGATTCGGGTCATAACTTGTTATTCAGATCTCCAAATCAAAGCTTTGATATTTCCATTAATGCCCAATGGAAGCCTAGAAAAGTGGTTATATCCCGATGATGGAGAACAAAGTAGTTTGAATCTGATTCAAAGGTTGAATATAGCAATAGACATCGCCCAAGGCATGGTGTATCTCCATCACCATTGTTTTGTGCAAGTGATTCATTGTGATTTGAAACCCAACAATGTGTTGTTGGGTGAAGATATGACTGCATATTTAATAGACTTTGGCATTGCTACTATATGTTTTGAAAGTAATGAAGATGGAGCTCTCACTTCCACAAATGCACTCAAAGGATCTACAGGGTACATTCCTCCAGGTATTATTTAAACTATATACCATCTTAAGCAATGTTATGATTTTCTTATGTTTGCTTCACATTTTGAATTAAAAAATTTAAGATGAGGATCTATGAATGCAGAATATGGAGTGGGAGGACAAGCTACAATAAAAGGCGATGTATATAGCTATGGAATAGTGTTATTGGAAATGCTCACTAGAAAGAAGCCCACACACGACATGTTTGTGGAAGGAATGAACTTGCAAAAATGGGTGGGTAGTAGTTTTCCAAACCGAGTACAAGAAGTAGTCGACATGGGTCTATTGAGGAGGACTAATAGATGCAGTGAAGAAGATAAGGATCTCAATTGTCTCAGTTCACTCATAAATGTGGCCTTACTTTGCACAAATGAATCTCCTCAAGGACGACCTACTATGATGGGCATTCTATGCATGTTGCAAAACATCAAAGACACTTTTTTGAGCACTACTGCCATTCCCAAATTCCAATCAAATCTAACACATTTGTTGGGTAGTACAAGCACTGCTATGAACAACATCTGTGAAGGTCAAAGTTCTTCCACATTTTAGTCTATTGTAATAAAGTGGTAGTTATGTAACTAACCTATGATGTAATTTGAGTCTTATTTCCCTTTCCTTGTTTGTACATAAATATGTGGTTGATTGTATGCAAATGTGAACAATAAAGTTATATCCATTGTCAATGGTGTTTTAGAAATGTGGAAATGTTTTTATTATTCTAAAATTTCTTATTCTATCTCAAAAAAAAATTATGTTCAATATCTTTTGCGTGTATAATTGAATGCATCACACTCACTTATATTAAACACATTAAAAGTTATGCATAACTGAATGCATCACACTCACATTGTATTAAATACATTAAAAGTTTTGTATTTCTTTTAAATGATTAAAACATAGAAATTTTTTTTAGTTCTGGAAATTTTAGAAGAAAATGTCATAATTTCTAGTTGATGAATATAATTATCGTTGATTTTCTTCTTTTTTTTAACAATATAACTAGTGTTGTTTACATCCATACCCATGAAACTAGAATGAAACTAGAATGATTAGAACAAAATCATAAGCACATACATACATTCATACCCTATTGAAGAGGTTGTGTATCTTACAACATATATTAGTAATAAAGTAAAAAGTTAAGTGTTATTATTAGACTATGAAACATGTGATACTTCTTTGCCCTGAAATGTGTGGAATTATGTGCCCTGAAATGTGTAGAGTTATGCAGCAACAAACTAACTATACAAATTAAACATTCCTTCATTTTTCAACAATCTATTTTGATTCCAGAGATACTATGATTCAGAGCCATGTTGGTGATACTATGATTCAGAACCATGTTAGTTTTGATTAGAAAGATTCCTAAATTCTCAGACCCAGGATTGGAAAGTCCTAAACTATTAGAGCCATGATCCATTCATGAAAATTGTATTTGATATTGGACGTTAAAGTAGTGGAAGTTCTATTTTTAAAGTTATCATTGCTATTGGATGTTAACGTAATGGAAGTTCTAATTTTTTTTTTTAATGTCATTGAAATTTTCATCATTACTATTGGATGTTAACGTAATGGAAGTTCTATTTTTTTTTTCTTTTTAAATGTCATTGAAATTTTCAGCGAGTTTTAGGCACACCCGGGATTGATGGTTTAAGGAATATGAGAAGAATCCTACCAAGCTAAATGAAGAGAAATTTAGTAGGAACATAAAATAATGGGGTAGAAGTCAGGGTTCTGTAGCTATATTGACAGTAAATAAGATTTAGGCAACTTGCTACTGAAAGAAGATTTGATGTCAAATTATTTGTAGAAAAGCAGGATGAAGTTCTCAGATATGATGTCAAATTATCTGAAGCATGTTTTTTGTTTTAATGCAACATACATTGCAGTTCACAGATTGTGCACTCGTTCCAGAAATTAATTTATATCCATACCGAAGTAATTAAGGAAGTGTACTTCACTCAGTGAAAGTAGGTAAAAGTTTAATTTTGTTTTTATTTACGGATATGTAAAAGCAGCAGTGCGAAAGGGAAAAACGCACAGCAGTGCGAATGTATGTTTTTGGTTGAATATGCAATGTAATGTATGTTTTTGGTTGAATATGCAATGTAATGTAATGGGAGGAGCAGCAGCTCGTGAATGAATTTTTTTTTTATTTTTTTTTATTCACGGATATGTAATATGTAATGTTTTATGTTTTTGTTGACTTTGCAATGAAGTAGAAGCAACAGTGCGAAAGGGAAAAACGCACAGCAGTGCGAATGTATGTTTTTGGTTGAATATGCAATGTAATGTAATGGGAGCAGTAGCAGCTCGCGAATGAATTTTTTTTACACAGCAGTGTGAAAAATATTTGTCGCAGAGATAGAGTATTTTTCTGAAGAGACAGAGCAATTTTTTTACTGCATCTGAAGCAGTGTTTGTGAAATCCCTCTGTGAGAGGAAGAATATTGTATCAGCAGTCTTTTGATTAATGAATAGAAATCATTTATGTGTGTGGTAAAACTCTGTTCTCCAACAAACAAATTTTAAATTCCCTGGGTTAAAACAGAGCATTTTTCTCTGTTCAGTAATATTTTGTTTTGGAATGATCAAAATTTCCCAACATTTTGTATTTGACCAAATCAACTCTTATTCGAAACCCCATTATGAATCTTTGCCCGGGTTAGTAGTGTGAATGGTTTGCTAATTCATTTTGAGTTGGGTTTTCATTGCTAATGAAAACTATGATGCTAATACTACAAATCTGATTTGATGTCAAACTATATCATAGTGTTATGTTACGCATTGACTTCTATGATGCTAGTACTTCAAATGTGATTTGATGTTAATCTATGTCATAAGGTTATCTTACATATATTGGCTATGTTGTTGTTATACAAGTAATACAACCACATTAGAAATGGAAATGCAACAACAAAGCCAACGATAGGTAAATAAAAAAATCAATTATAATTATAGAGTTAATCATAGGTAAATGTTATTGTGTTAAGGTTTTTCTTTAATATGGCATCCATATTATACTGAATATAGTGAATTTTAGATTTATTCAATGTTTTCAGATATTCTAAAGTTAATAGTCCATCTTGCGTCTTTCCTAATTCAGTAATATGATATTGGAAATCAAGGTGAGATAATTTTGAGGTAGACCAAGCCGGGATTGTATGATCATTTTTTATCATAGTTCTAGTGTGTTAGAATTAATGGAGAAAGATACAGTGAGTTAAGCATAGGATTGAGACTCTAAGATTAGGTCACGGGTCCTACTATCTAGGTAGTGGTTGAAACCACCTTACTAAGTTGTTCTTCTGATCTAATTGTATCTAAGAAAATTAAGATATTATAAGGAGGTCATCAACCCCACCCTAGAAGATCAAAAGTATCTCTCTGTTTTAACTAGCTCAAAGAAGAAAATTAATATAGCCAAGATTAGAACGAACTCCCATGAGCTCCATAGTGAAACGGGTCATTGGGCAGTTCCTAAAACACCATGGATGGAAAGGTTCTGCCATCTCTGTGAGAATACGAACATCTAGAACGAAAATCACTTTCTTTTAGAGTGCCCCGCGTACAACCACGTTAGATCTTAGTTTCAAAATCGTTGTTGCAACACTGACCTTCCTGTTATAGAAATTTTTGTGCCTTACAGCATGAAGCATGAAATGTCAATAATCTAAGGGATCCAAAGTCTCTAAACATGTTGTTCCTACCCCTAGAGGAACAAGGTCAGCAAACCACAGCACTAAATATCAGTTCTCCACCTGAAAACACTAAAAAACAAGCTAATTCTGGATCATGTCAACTGCTCCACTGAGCATCTGCGCTGAATGTCAACTGCTCCACTGTGTACCTATGCTGAATGTCAACTGCAAAGAAGGCTACCTGCGCTGGGCGAGTTTGGCCAAGTGGCACAGTCATTCCTCAAGGTGTCTGCCCAGGAAGCTTCCAAAATGACACTTGGATCAGGGAATTCGACTGGTGATGAGTAAGAGGGTCTAGATCTCCAAGTGGAAGCAAGAACCTCCAAGTGGACTCAAGAACTGAAGAATAACTGAAGTGGGAGAGGACACTAGTCAGCTTCATGCCAGCCTCAAGCTGACTCATCCTTTCTCCAAAACTCCTATATATAGAGCTCTCTCATGAGGTCTAAGGAGGCTGGAATCTTGTGAATGTAAGGAAGTGTTGTTGGTTTGAGTTTAGAACTATTGGGTGATTTGCTTTGAAGGAGGTGAAGAGGAGATTTCGTTCTGCTGGGAGGTGATGCTGGATTGGGCCTTTTATGGTTGTATCACTTCCTGAACTTTACTTCTTCCATTAATAAAGCATTTGAGGTTCTTCTATATGCATGTGTCTCAATGGTGTATTGTTATACTTGTGTATTTGATTTATTCTAATCCTTGAATCGATTATGAATGTATGCTTCTTGTAGTTTCCCTCTCTTGCCATTTTGCAGGATCTTGGTGTAGCTGGGCCAGTGAAAGAGCAAGAAGCTGGGAGCAAGCAGCAAAGAGAGAAGATTGGATCAATCATTGGCGGAAGACACCGGTTAGTGGATCTCTTTCTCCCCTCTCTTACATCTCATAAAGAAGTAATCTCAAATAGCTTTGCTTTGATTGTTGCTGAGGTACTATCACCCTTAGGGTGGGATAGGGTCATTCTGTATTGGATACTTTTCCCAACAACAAATTGGCGACTCCACTGGGGATCGTATCTTATTGGTTGTTTGTGTTTTTGCTATTCATTTCATAAACACAGAGAGTACCGAATCGAACTGCATTTGAATCTTTCAAGTGCAAAGTAGAGGGCAGCTACTCTAGCTCAGTTTCTAGGCATGTTTATGATTTGAAGAGCTGATCCACAAGGACTCTGAACAGCTCTTAGTGATAGCTTTTCATCCTCCTTTTCATCCCTTAGTGTGTACTCGATTGATAGCTTTTGATTTGGCAAAAAACTGTGAATTTTTGAGCAATCTGTGACCCGGAAATTGAGAAAAACGAAAGTTTATCTCTTCAGTGCAGGCACTGTGAAGGCAGTCTGCATTTCAGCGCAGATCCCGAAGGGGATACCTGCGCTGAATGTCAAACTGACAGTGTACCACCTGCGCTGAACCAGTTTTGCCTTGTGCTACTGGGGTTCCCTGCTGTTTATTGCCCTGTTTTCAATCTTGTTTTTGCAGCCTGTTATCAGTCAATGTACCTATCTGAAACCAACTTTCCTTGCCACTATTCCGCCTCGGTTGTATAAAGAAACTGTATTTGTTTTTTGTGTATTTCTTATATCATTTGCAGTTTCCCATAACGAAAGTGAACTAGTCTTGCTGTGGCCTCTTAGATCTAGACCTGTGATAAGTGTCATTTTGATCTTAAGAGTTGGTTTGTTTGCTGTTCATAGCTGATTGAGCTTTTGCTTTCATCATATGGTTTGAATTTATATATTTCTAGTGTCGAAACAAGTAAATCTTAAGGTGTCTTTTGATTTTGGACAAGCTTGTTTGCTTTCACTTAAAATTGAATTCAAAGTTATACAACAGCTTTCTTTTTTGTATTGCACCAACATTAAGAAAGAGAAAAGAAATACCTGCATTGTGCATTTTGCATTTGATAAGTTTGTATGTTGATTTAGGGAAAAGTGCATTAGTGTATGCTCTTTGATCTGTGTGAAAAGATGATGTCTTTCTTTTCCCTCAGTAGTTAAGATTTTCATAAGTCGAAAAGATTGAAAAATCTTGCTTCTCATCTTAGACTGCATTTAGGAATTTGTATCAAACATCTCGTGGTGAACCTTGAAAGGCAAACTTTAAAAAGATCAACTTAAAATATATTGAATGAACCTAACAACGCTTTGAAACATAACGCAAACACATAGAGGTCTAAGCTAGAGACGTGTTCCGACGTCGTTAAACGTAGTGACTGTCGATCTCGAAGAAGGTGGGTGATTCCTCCTGAGAGTCAGTGGCATTAATACGGACTTGTGCTCCCACGTATCGTCGCGTATATATTGGGAGACCCCTATAGGCATATATCTTTTATCCTTAGGAAGCCGTGTCGGCCGCCCTACTGATCGCAATGCAGTGAACACAGCATTCACGAAGATCGACCACTCGTACCATAAAACGTATTCTGTGGTTTTGCGAAAGGTTTGGCACACCCTCTGCCTAGATCTCCAGAGTAGTTTCTTTTGGCCTTTTTCAAACTCTATAACTAAAAAAGTCCATCCGAGCATTTGTCACTTCGGGCTCGTTAAAACATCGAAGGAGACTAGAGTCATCTTTAGCTTTTTCTCGACTCTTAAAAAGTGAAAAAGCAAGTTGTGTCTAAAAGCGTCTAATAAAATTCATTCAATTCGGAAACACAAATTTCCCCTTTTAGTATTTTGGTTGATCGAGTAATCCGCAATCGTGGAAGAAAGTCAATTGAAACCCCGTCGTTCGCGGAGGCTTACGAGTCAACCGTCTTTGTCTCCGGAATCGAAAACAGTACGGACAAAGCGAACTCGTTTAACCGGTTCAAAATCTCCTATAAAAGTTAGAACAAGTGTTCCAACTGCATCCGAGGTTCCGGTTACTCCAAACATTTCTGGAAACCCTGCCTCTATAGAAGAAGTTCAACAACCACAGAAGGACAGTAATACTGATCCTAGTCTGGGGGCAAATACTTGTATAACTGAACCAGTTCCATCTGTAACCGGTCCAGAGAGTTTTGCTCCTCAAACAACTGTCGGTGTCGAAACAACCACTTCTTCGGCACCAGAAATATTTTACGGAACTGACGGTCTTCCTCTTCCACCGAGTTTGATTGCGATAGAGGAAATCGCAGAGGATCCGCAAGCAAGTACTCCAACCCATTTTGGAGTCGGGGTCACTCTATTTCCTTCATCAGAAGTTAATCCACCACAAGTGGAAGTTCCTGTAGAATCACTAGGCAATCTATTGGATAGACTTAAAATGTCTGAACGACCGTCATCATCTAGGACTGTGTCAAATGACACAGTGACAGCAGAAGCTCCTGCCGTCACTCCGACAATGTTTGCCGGCATACCAGCTGTCCCAACTAGCTCACAACAGCTAGAAGGAGTCCACCAAGGGACTATTTCGACAGTATGGTCTGTTCTAGTTTGTTCATCCGGAGTAATACCCAGTAACTCTTATGTTGAGACTAGCCAAATTGATCCATTTGGAGGTCAATTTGGGCAATCCAGTCCCCAAGGACAATCAATCCCCTTGAGTTCCGGATTGCTACCGTATGGGGGGCAGTATGCCCTTTCATTACCCCCTCCGGGAGGGTACCCATACGTGAGTTCACAACAGTATTCAGGTTATACTGTAATTGCATCAAGTAGTTGGGTACCTATGCTACCTCAACAACCAAGGGTTGTATATTCTATGCAATAGTATGTACCTGTGACGAACATCCCAACCACACTGGCTATTGTAACAGTGTCACAAGTTCAAGCGATGCCTGTTGCATGTCAACCTCAGATTTCTCAGGTTGTAATGCAACAGCCTCTTGAACATGGGTCACAACCACAATCGCCAACTGGTGGGGCGACACAGGTCCAAACGGGTACAATTACCCCACACCTTGGTCCAACGGTTAGCATAGCACAACAGAACATGGCTTCACAACCATTATTAGTGCAATACCAACAACCACAATTCCAGCAAGTGTACCAAGGTTCTGAGCAGCAGATCTTTGCGAATAGTGGACAACCGTATATCCAAAACGGTCAAAACCAACCACTTTACAGTGGTCAGGTCCACCAACCGTATCAGTCATACCAACATCAATTACATTATGCTGGTATGCAAAGGCCCACTGCTCAAGCGATTCCATCGTACCCTGGTTATGCTTCGCCTAACCTGAATCAACAGTTACCATTCGTGGCAACTTTAGAGTTACCCGATTTACACCGGTTAACCAATGATCCGATTGCTTATGCCCCTTGGTGGCCAGCGATTCCTCATAAACTTCCATCTGACATTCCTAAATTCAATGGAAATCCAGGTGAAGACCCATCGAATCACGTGATGACTTTTCATCTGTGGTGTTCGTCGAACACCCTAAACGACGATTCGATAAGGCTTCGCCTTTTTCAGAGGACATTGACAGGTCCAGCGGCTAAATGGTATATTGAATTGCCAAGAGCCTCTTTCGACAATTTTAGTTCCCTAGCCACGACTTTCTTAACCCATTTTCAATTACCGATAAGGTATGAAACGGGAATAGAAATATTAACCAACTTCAAACAGACAACTGCCACCCATATATCTGATCATATACATGAGTGTCGTCGTCGTCGTAGGATGGTGAAAACATACGTTCCCGATCAGCTATTAGCTGAATGGTTTATAAAGTCGTTACTTCCTGCTATTACGGAAGATGTGGCCAAGGGGGGAGTCGTAACAGAGGAGCAAGTTATCGCTCGTGCACAATATTTGGACTTAGTTTATACTCAGTCCGGCATGCTCTACGACAAAATACCTGATGCTCCTAGACCGGAATTTTCAATTCCTCCTCCTCCTAAATCAAATAGTTACTCTCACGCCGGTGATGGTGTGATTGGCACGGCAAACGCGAAATCGATAAAGGCTTTGTCAAAGAAAGCCCGTAAGAATTCGGATCAAAATGCAAAAGAAGGAATTCTTGCTTCGGAAGTAAATGCCGTATCAGCAGATAAAGGCAAAGAAACCAATCAACCAGGAAGCAAGAAGAAGCAAAACAAAGGGAAGAAGAAGAAACAGGGTGAGTCATCCCCTGGAAAAAATTCTTCAAACCCTCCTGGGAAAGGGAAACAAAATTATCCATGTCTAATATGTGATGATAAGGATCATAACACAAAGAATTGCCCATTCAAAGTTGAGTTAAAGAGGTTCTTTAAAAGTTCCCAAACCTCAGCTGTGTTAACTGATCCATTTCACAACCCAGGTCAAAATCTGGTTGATAGTGGAAATGCTTCCCCGTCACAAGTACTTATGTTGTCGGTTTCGAAACAACAGGATGATGCTTTGATCTCGACAAGGAACAAAGATTACGGGAATCCTCAACTGTCGAACGAAAAAGGTAAAGATCAACCAAGTAGTTCGACAACAACTTCGACAGAAGTTGTACCACCCATCATCCCTGAATTAACAATAAAACCGCCAAAGGGTGTAGTACACAAGTCGACATTTAATCCTCGCGCCAGAGCGGCGCAACATTATAACATAGTGGAAGATTTGGCAGAATCCCCATCCGCTATGTCGACTCTTGAAGTAATACAAAATTGTCCAACCCAAAGGCAGGCGTTGTTATCAGCAATTGGTGGGGTTGATCCTAAGGATTCCAATCTAGTATCCTTTGACCACAAAGGATACGATCCTCAGTTACCAGCTCAACTAGCTTTCCTTATTCAAGTGAAAGCCCTCAACAAAACTGTTCACAGAACGATTATTGATGAGGGAGCATCAACATGTATTATGTCGATGAGTTGCTGGAAAACTTTAGGATCTCCAACCTTGTCGCAATCTTCGACAACAATAAAAGCTTTCGATGGAAGGACTTATACCCCGTACGGTATCCTTAATAACTTAAAGGTTGAACTAGGAGGAAAAACAGTAGAAATTGATGTTGAGGTCATTGATGGAAATCTTGACTATAACATCCTACTGGGTAGACCATGGATTTATGCCATGGCAGCTGTTGTGTCGACTTATTTTAGGAAGATTGCATTCCCGTTTGAAGGAGGGATTACGGTCGTCGACCAACAGAACTTCCTCCCTAATGGTTCACAAGTTACAGGAAGCATTCCCATGATCCATGAGAGCAACCATTCACTTCAAGATATCGGAGTAGGATTATTGAAAGACCCCACATTGATGGGAACTTTCGCGCTACCACCTCCTATTTATATAGGAAATGTACCGTTTGTAGCGACCTGCAACATGATATCTTCTACGAAGGTCGACATGGATCGTGCAATTGTTCTGCCCCCAAGCCCTTTAGAAATATTGTAGCAATCAATGTTTCAAGCATGGGAGGCGAACCCAAATCAACGCTCGTCAAGCGTTTGGGTAGATAGGTCTAGAGAATATGGAACCCCATTAGATCCTTGGTCGAAAGTACATGGGACTGACGAAGGAATCTTACAATCAATGATGATTGAGGGGGCACCATGGAATGATCACCACCATCGTTCCCTTCTTCCGGAATATGAAGAAGATACTCAAAGTGACCTTTATCACCCTTCAGTTTTTGAATTCCTAACAAATACTGTAAACACGGTGGATTCCGAGCGAAACTTATCCAATATTGAAGAGACTATAGCCATAAATATCTCGACTAAGACAGATGTTGTAGAGAATATTTATGTCGACAAAGGTTGTTCCCCTTCAGAACTGGAAATATATAACGCTCTTTTCCGCGAATTCAGAGATGTCTTTGCTTGGTCATATGATGAAATGCCAGGCATTGACTCGAGTATCGTTGAACATGAAATTAAAATGTATCCTAATGTCAAACCAGTAAGACAACGGCTTCGGCAGGTGCACCCCAAGAAATCCGCGGCCATTAAGGCGGAAGTTGAAAAACTTCTCCATGCTGGATTCATCTACCCGGTTCCTCTAACCGATTGGGTATCGAATATTGTCCCTGTTATGAAGAAACAAGGGACCATTAGAGTGTGTGTCGATTATAGGGATGTAAACCAAGCTTGTCCGAAGGACAACTACCCTACACCCTTCATCGACCAGATAATTGATGAATGCGCCAGATGTGAAATCTTTTCATTTATGGATGGATTTTTCGGGTATAATCAAATAAATATCCGCCCACAGGACCAGTCAAAGACTGCATTTATTTGTCTATGGGGCACATTCGCTTATTTAAAATTACCCTTTGGTTTAAAGAACGCAGGGGCGACGTTTCAGAGGACAATGAATTATGCCTTCCATGACATCAAGAACATTGTTCAACCTTATCTCGACGACCTTCCGGCTCATTCGCGAAAGCGGACTGATCATCCGCAGCATTTAAGAGCGATATTTCTACGTTGCCGACACTACAAGATAAGACTCAATCCACACAAATGTGTGTTTTGCGTCGTTTCTGGTCGTTTACTTGTCTTTGTAGTCTCTAAGGATGGGATTCGTCTCGACCCCTACAAGGTTCAGGCAATCATTAATTTGCCTCCACCTTCAAATTTGCTTCAGATTCAGAAACTCCAAGGGAAAGCAAACTTTCTGAGGAGGTTCATTCCAAATTACGCAGAACTTGCTAAGGGTTATACTCGTCTTTTGAAAAAGGATGTACCTTTTGTCTGGGACCAGGTGGCGCAAGCTTCCTTTGATGCTCTGAAAGATTGTCTAGTAAAAGCATCATTAATGTACGCCCCGGACTATCAAAGAGATTTTAATCTGTATCTGGCTGCAGCGGATACGACCATTGCGATGGTTTTAGTTCAAGAAGTCGATGGAATTGAACATCCTATCTATTATTTAAGTAAAAACTTAAATGATACAGAAAGTAAATATTCTTATGTGGAAAAACTAGCGCTTGCAGCTGTTCAAGCGATTCAAAGGTTTCGACATTATGTCCTCTTTCGGAAAACTACCATCTTGTCAAATTGCAACCCCATGAATTATATACTGTCGCGACAGTTGCTGGGGGGCAAATATTCAAAATGGATAGCAATCCTTCAAGAGTTTGATCTGGAATTTGTAAAATCCAAATCAAAGAAAGCTCTAGTTTTCGCAGAATTATTGTGCGATCTCCCATCGTTGTCCAACGATGAAACATCGGAAGAGTCAATCGTGGACGAAAGTTTGTTTCTAATATCTGTAAGCGATGAGTGGTATGGAGATATCATAGTTTATCTCCAAACCCAAAAATTCAGGCCAAACACCTCTCACTCTGAACAGAAACGTATACACTACCAAGCAAAAGACTACATGATCGTCGGTGATACACTTTACCGTCATGGTGTCGATACAGTTCTGAGGAGGTGCCTTACCCATGAGGAGGCCGAAAAAGCCCTGAATGAGTGTCATTCAGGCGCGTGTGGGGGGCATCAATCTGGATATGCAACAACACAAAAAATCTTACGAGCTGGATACTTCTGGCCAACGATGTTCAAAGATTGCATAACCGCAGTCAGAAGTTGCCATGCTTGTCAAATTTTTGATAGCAAAACCAGACGACCACCCGCACCTTTACAGCCGATAGTTTCTGTTGGGCCCTTCGCCAAGTGGGGCATCGATTTCATGCAATGTAACCCCACCTCGACCGGGGGGCATGGGTATATTATAGTCGCTGTTGACTATTTTACCAAATGGGCCGAGGCGATGCCTACATTGGATAACACTGGTGAAACAGCTACCCTTTTCTTTTTCAATCATGTAGTCGCCAGGTTTGGCGTACCAGAGGCTATAGTTACAGATCATGGGTCGCATTTTCGCAATCACATGATGGTCAAATTAGCTGCCAAGCTAGGGCTATCTCACGACAGCTCTACCCCATATTATCTGCAAGCCAACGGACAAGTTGAAGCAATCAACAAGGTCCTGAAGCGTATGTTGCAAAGGATGATCGGGGTTCATAAAAGAAGGTGGCACCTAATCCTATACTCAGCCTTGTGGGCTTACCGAACGTCGGTAAAGAACACAACCGGGTTCACACCTTTTCAACTGGTGTATGGCCTGGAAGCAGTCTTGCCGATCCAGTGCGAAATTTCGTCGCTTAAACTCACAATCGATCTTCTCCCCAGAACTTCAGAAGAAGAGGCTCGTTTCTTGGAATTGATCCAGTTGGATGAAACCCGTCGTGATGCCACTTTGGCTAACGAAGCCCATAAGAAACGAGTCAAGGCTCAGTTCGACAAAAGTGTCAAACCCCGTGTCTTCTCAGAAGGTGATTTGGTCTTGCTTTATGACCAAGAATCCGATAAGTTGGGAGTAGGTAAATTCAAGTCCTTATGGATGGGCCCCTACATTGTTAAAAAGGTGTTAACAAAAGGAGCCTACGAGTTAATGGATTACGACGGAATTCCACTGGCGCAGCCCCGCAACGGGCTGTACCTCAAGCGTTACTATGCTTAAATAGTAACCTGCATGCTTTTGTTGTATTTTGTTTTCGCTGAAGTATTTGTTCTGGTCGAGTGATCCACCTTTTCCATTTGTTGCAGATGTCAAACCTTCCGGAGACATGTGTTGGATATGCCGACGGAGCGAGTCGTAGTTCGCGGAACCTATCCTCCGCAGCCTGGGCCATTTTTGATCCAAGCGGCGAGTTAGTAAGTTTCAGAGGTGTGTGTATTGGGCAATGAACGAATAACATCGCTGAGTATAGCGCGTTGATAGAACTACTTTCTGATGCCATCACACGTGGCATACGCCGACTAATTGTCAGGCTAGACTCACAGCTCGTAATACTGCAACTCAATGGTATATATTCTGTTCGCAATCCAGCTATTTATCGCATGTTCCTAAAGGTTAAGATCTTGGAAAGACGATTTGATTCAATTCAATATCAACATATTTCAAGAAACTTAAACACATTAACTGACTCATTAGCAAACTATGTGTTAGATAGACATTTGCAACATTTATAAAAAGACACATCATCAAAGATTGTACATATGGATCATATAACTCAAACAGAATAAAACTCGAAAATCAAAATATATAAGCTGTTTATAGTTCATACATAATGTTCTGTAACCAAGACAAAATGGGTCATATGACCTAAAATCTCAAAAAGTGCTAGGGGGCACCCTAGCCTAGTGGTGCTCATGATAGCACATCACAGCCTGTGCAATCATGCGCAAGAGACGGGTCCATCGTCTGGGCACAGCGGTAGTGTGTCGCTGCAGCTGTAAAGGTAACTCATCAATCCTCACATCGGGAATGCCGAGAGTAAGGCTCTCAACCAACTCCTGCACAGCTGTAAGGGTCTCAATATCGTCAAGGTCGCGGAGAATAGCTCTTCTAGCAGGCTCTGCTGCCGGGGCAGCAACTAGCGGTCTCGGACGAACTGCTGGACGAACAGGACCAACATCTACATGCACCCAAGAGTATGATTAGAAGTCTTGATAGAACAAAGCACAACAACATTATGAATAAGAACAGTAAACAGTAATATGGTCAAAGAGTTTACCAATAGCACCCCACTGTTCGCCATCCGGTAGCACCAAATCCGGATCACCTCGGAAATCCATACCCACATATGGATACTCGGATAAGACCATCTCCTGGCGCTCGAACCACCTGAAGAGGCCTCAGTAAAAGTAATCTGAGGTTGACCAGCATGCCTAGACATGTGATCGACCCACCTCTGCATACGTGGCTCGGTCGGAGAAGGCAAGTCGAGTATAATGTACTGAGGCTGCATCAGTGGGATTTTCTCCAAGGCGAAGGTAGTCAGAATAGAACCAAATCCAAAGTTCTTCAGCTTCCCGTCCTTTACCTTGGTCAATTGACTCTTCATCTGAACAAGTGCTGCATCACACCAGTTGAATACTTTCGGTTGGAGACACTCCAAGGCGTGCTGCATATAAGATCTATTGGCAACATGTAGAGATGCGCTACCGGCCATCCTACCAATGGTATACAGAATGGACCTGAGAGACCTGTCAGTAATCTCACGGATAACAATCTTTCCGTCTCTGCTCGGCTGAGAACCTTCCCTGCAATATTGGCGGACATAATCTCTGGTGGAATCGGTCCCCCGGGCCGTACCTGACAAGGAAATGGGGGCACCTCGTCTTGACAACCCAGTCAAGAAGTACATGTCCTCTATGGTCAAGGGGATGGACTTTCCCCTAATCTGGAATACTTGGTTAACAGGATCCCAAGCATCAAGCATATACTGTAGCAAAGTAATCTGTGCTCTCATGCTAGAGATACGGAAAAACTTCAGCAGGCCACAGTTCCGCAGCGCGTTCACCGTGACCGGGTCATGGAGGGCAATCATGTCCTCCTCTTCATGTTCTCGTTCTCGCCATGTAAGGGACATTTTGTTCAAAGTTCCCTGCAAAGCAAACAAGAGAAGGAGTAAGTTCCTGATTTTGCTGAAAAACAGGCATGAAACTGGAAAATGAAACCATGAAAAGAAAGAGCTAGGGTTTAGCTCCTACCTGGTCCAGACGGCGCCGAAAATCGTCCGCAGAATCTCCCGGAATCAGCTGGTGAAAATCAAGGGGGAAGAGGCACCTCCAGAGCTCCAACAAACCAAATGCAAATGAAATGGTAAATGAGAGGTAAAAACACCTTTTAATGGCTTTTTACGTAGTTCAAAGTGAAATATTAGGGTTATAATCTCATTTTCATGCAAATATTATTCATTTCTAACAAAGTTTGTTGCAGCAATTGAGAATGCAGTACTATCCTTGAAAAGAGAAAAGCTAGTAATGGTAAAAAATCAAAATTTGACCATATATTCGAGCAGTTTTACCACGGAATTTATGCTCGTTAAAAAATAGAAAAGCGAGATCCGAGCAGTTTTAGCACATAGTTCATGCTCGTTAAAAAATAAACAAGAGATTGAGCAGTGTTTTGGCGCATTCAAGCTCGTTAAATAAAAAATGAACCTATCCCGGTAAATAACCACTGTGATCGTAAATTTATTAGCCATAAAAAGCCTTGGTCGTGTTTGCACCTGCCACCTCCATTCCATTTGGCCGATCGTTCACCTCCATATGATTGTTTACCTATTTTGAGGAACAGCTGCGAAGAGTGATTACACCTAGCCATCCTTGTGACACTGCCGTGATTGGAAAATTCCAACCTGTACCTGGAATCTGCTGCTATCCCTGTTTATCACTCGTTCCTCAAAAGACGAGTCTTCTTTGAGCTCTTTTCAATTGACTCGTAAAATATGAAAAGTTTGCCGAGTTTTGGCCTTCCAGCTCGTTAAAATGACCGGAAGAGCTATCCCTCCTCTAGATTTTAATATTTTTGGACCTGAGGGATTATTGCACAAAAAGGTCGAGCGCTTGTTTTATTCGGCTCGTTAAAGTTATCGAAAACTCATCCCTTCTGTATTGTTTTATACTTTTTCGGACTTAAGGGATTAGATGACGAAAAAGGAATTTTGGAGTTAACTTTCTGTACCTTTTCAGACTCTCTAAAAATGAAAAGGACCGAGTTTTCCTTGTCGTTAGACTCGTTAAAATGATTAAATAGCGACAAACTTGTCTTTAGACGAGAACGAGTTTCCCTATCGCTAGGCTCGTTAAAACATAGCGATGGGCTTGCCCGAAGGGCAGGTTATAGAACAAGCATATGTTATTCTCCTCAATCTTGACAAAAAGAAAGAGGTACTGGTCAGAAATGACTGGGGAAAAATTGGGAGAACCTCAAAGCTTTAATGGTAGCAAGTCGCTCTTGAACATGACACTTTTCCTCCGTATCACATCGGGTTGGGTTGTTTCATTCACCGGTCTCATCACCATGGTCTCGCCAAACCATCCACATTTGGGGTAATGCTACCGATCCATCGCATCAGTGTCGTTATATGTTCAAGAGATGTTGTTCAGAAAGAGTCAACCGTGTCCCATCCACTGCCATACATTATCCTTCATCCACCCATGATCGCCACCCTGAATCATATTTCACAGATTGTTTTCACCTCCACTAAAATCATTAGCTCTGTTCCGTGTCACTGATGTGGGATTCATTAAGGCCCTCCTTTGACGGATCGCTTCTTGTCGACTTCAGCTCATTATCCAAGAAGTTGATCTAGGAACACCCCCCTCAGTACTTTGAAGCTTGCATGCCTCAATGGCAAGTTTCTCACTTCCGGCGACAGGTATACATCAATGACCTTCGACCGAAAGATTTTGCGTGGTGTTCGACGCCAAGTCCTTTATTCACACCACGTGAATTGTACTGCAGTACCTTGAGGGTCATTATCATTATCGATGATTCCTCTCGCGCTTGTTAACGGTTTACATCATTGACCGGTAATCAAGCGATGTCTTTCCATGTTCGACTTCAGCGCAATTCTCACATGGATCGACTTGTACTTAGAGTGAAGATCGAACGAGTTTGAAGACCCCGGATCTAGTTTCATCCATCCGGGTTGCGATATATATTCAGGAAATATAAAGACATTTGACATGTACATCATTACAGCAGATGATCATCCTACTCAAAAGATGATAATTTCAGCAGAGAATTATCAGTCTACCATCAGACGATCGTCTGTTATATGTACCAAAATGAATTTATAAAGCTGATCATGGGAATGCCCGCCTCAGCTAGATCATGAAAGCAGAATGAAAAATAATGTATTGTATTGTATTTTATTACAGGTCACCTCTCAGCGATTGAATGAACTTCGGATCCTCCTGATAAAGCATTTCATCTGATAAACGACCTCATACTTTAGGGGGCAACTGTTATAGACATTTTTGTGCCTTACAGCATGAAGCATGAAATGTCAATAATCTAAGGGATCCAAAGTCTCTAAACATGTTGTTCCTACCCCTAGAGGAACAAGGTCAACAAACCACAACACTAAATATCAGTTCTCCACCTGAAAACACTCAAAAACAAGCTAATTCTGGATCATGTCAACTGCTCCACTGAGCATCTGCGCTGAATGTCAACTGCTCCACTGTGTACCTGCGCTGAATGTCAACTGCAAAGAAGGCTACCTGCGCTGGGCGAGTTTGGCCAAGTGGCACAGTCATTCCTCAAGGTGTCAATGCCCAGGAAGCTTCCAAAATGACACTTGGATCAGGGAATTCGACTGGTGATGAGTAAGAGGGTCTAGATCTCCAAGTGGAAGCAAGAACCTCCAAGTGGACTCAAGAACTGAAGAATAACTGAAGTGGGAGAGGACACTAGTCAGCTTCATGCCAGCCTCAAGCTGACTCATCCTTTCTCCAAAACTCCTATATATAGAGCTCTCTCATGAGGTCTAAGGAGGCTGGAATCTTGTGAATGTAAGGAAGTGCTGTTGGTTTGAGTTTAGAACTATTGGGTGATTTGCTTTGAAGGAGGTGAAGAGGAGATTTCTTTCTGCTGGGAGGTGATGCTGGATTGGGCCTTTTATGGTTGTATCACTTCCTGAACTTTACTTCTTCCATTAATAAAGCATTTGAGGTTCTTCTATATGCATGTGTCTCAATGGTGTATTGTTATACTTGTGTATTTGATTTATTCTAATCCTTGAATCGATTATGAATGTATGCTTCTTGTAGTTTCCCTCTCTTGCCATTTTGCAGGATCTTGGTGTAGCTGGGCCAGTGAAAGAGCAAGAAGCTGGGAGTAAGCAGCAAAGAGAGAATATTGGATCAATCATTGGCGGAAGACACCGGTTAGTGGATCTCTTTCTCCCCTCTCTCACATCTCATAAAGAAGTAATCTCAAATAGCTTTGCTTTGATTGTTGCTGAGGTACTATCACCCTTAGAGTGGGATAGGGTCATTCCGTATTGGATACTTTTCCCAACAACACTTCCTAGCCTTTTATGATCTCAAAATTACAATGAGCTCGAGAGGCTTCTCTCCAAGCTTTTTGAGCATAGGAGAAAACTCCTAAATCAAACTAAGTAATTCATTTTTTAGGTCGGATAGACTAAATTTGATCTCAGTGAAGGTTAACCATCATCATCATCATTGAAAAATATTTACTTTAATGTTTTAAGTAATATTGACTTTCAATTGATTTACTTTAATGTTTTTAAGTAATATTGCACATTCATTATCCTCTGAAATTGTTTTCTTATCCAAATTATGTTTCTCTTTATCTTACTAATTTAATAAAATGAGAAGAAATATAAGTATTTATATCTATATTTTTTTTCATAAAATGTAAACATTTCTTATAAAAATATACACATTTCTTATTAAACATATTTAAATATAACATTTAAACTTATAACTCTTTGCATAATTACCATTTCCTCTAAAGATACGATAATAGAGATATTGTATTTAACAAATGTTTTTTTGAAGAAATATTAATACATTTTCTATGCCTTTGTTAATCAAAATACAAATTATAAATTCTTACTAGATCTTTCAAGAAATATTACAAATTCTTGTTAAATTCTACAAACAATAGAAATATTATTTGTGTATAAATAGAGTTGGTGATTGGTAGAAAATTATATTCTACTACTACCATATTATGTTGCCCCTCTTGGTTAAAGATATGTGAAAATTCAAGAATTTATAAAATGTGAAAATAAATATGAATATTAATTTTACTACCTTTTAATATGATTTTTTTTTAAATTATTATTACTATTATTAAATATTGGATTTTTATTTAATTTATTATTTTTTTCAAGACAAAAAAAAAAGAAAAAGAAAAAAGTTAACATGTTTTTATATTGTTAAAATGTAGCATCAGATATATAGCCACGTGGACAACTAATCAGCACTCAACAACAATGTTATGCTCTTGAACTATGAGAAGATACCAAAATACCAAATATGTGAAGAAATATACCCATAACACCGAACAATAAGAAATAACAACATGTATTTTATTATTCAGAAAAGAAAGCAATGTTCATTGCCTCTTCGAGGGGGCAACCTCCAATAGAGTTGGGCTCAATTGCAAAATAAGACACGATGCTCCTCGAGGGGAGTCTCTATCATTTATATAGGATTCATACATGCAATACCATGGGTCAATACCATGGTTCTTATTAATACCATCTATCTAATAACATGGCCCATTTGCAACTAACTGTGGTCCCTTCATTAAATGCAGGTCAACCACTTACAATTACTAATATGGGTTTTATTGACTATTTACTTAACTATAACTATGACTCGACCCTATTACATAAATAAGGGGGTTAGGGTTGGACCCTAACATGCCCTCCCCCATAAAAATATCCTTGTCCTCAAGGCTGAAGCTGCGGAAACTGCTGAAGGACAGTGGCTGGTTCCCAGGTCGCATCTTCCGGAGAGGTGTCTTTCCACTTGACGAGGACTTCCTTGATTGTGCGGCCTTGCAAGTGTCGTTCTCCCGTGTCCAGAACCTATTCAGGTTGGAGCTAGATTGAACCTTCTTCATCCAATTCTGATAGACTGGTTTGAATTTGGCAATGGTTCCCAATCACTTTCTTGAGGCATGAGACATGGAAGACTGGATGGATTTTTGCCATGGGTGGAAAAGCTAGCTCGTATTCTACTTCTCAGATGTGCTGAAGTACTTGATACGGTCCGTAGAATTTTGCAGATAATTTCTGACAACCCTTGTCTTTGAGTGATGTTTGCTTATATGGTTGCAGCGTCAAAAATACCTCATCCCCTTCTTGAAATTTGTGTTCTGAACGATGTTGATATGCCTGTTGCTTCATGCGGTTTTGAGCTTGATGGAGATTCTCTCTGAGGTGGGCCAGCATGGCTGTGCGGTTCTGTAGGAGGTGATCCACTACTTGTACCTTTGAGCATCCCTGGATATAAGAAGTAGGTGAAGGAGGGAGTTGACCATAAACTACTTCATATGGAGTCATTTTGGTGCTAGCATGATAGTTAGTGTTATACCACCATTCTGCTAGAGGTAACCACTGTACCCTGTTGCGGTCACCAACAACCCCCCTCTTTGTTTGGTATTAGCAATAACATCAAGCAAAGGGGGACCCTTAACAAAAAATCTCAAAAATATTTTTATCAAAATTTTTGTATTTAACTCCCTAAAAGCTATATCGCATCGCAAAGAGAGAGTGAAGCGTTTTCCTATGCGCATAAGTAAGCTGCAATGAAGCAATGCGACATTCATTGCATCACATGTTTTGAAAGCACCCTTAAAAGAAAACCTAAGGAATCGTCGATTTGCGATCTGCGATCTTACAAACTGCGATTTTGCGATCTGCGATCTGCGACGAATGAGACTATTAATTGCTGCGATATGAATCGCAGAAACCACTCATCGCAAAGTTTCTTCGGCATGATCTGTAAACCCAAAATCGAGCACCCACCTTAAGGGAAATTAATGATTGCATGCCTGAGTATCCAAAGATGATCGTGTTGCATTTTTCGAAGAGTCAAGTCATTATGAGTGTCATGATTATGCATTCATTAGAACTTAAAGCTTCCATGTCAATCTTTTCGTCATTTCTCTTTTCCTTTGCGTAAACTGTAAGGCAGCAACTAATATAAATCTATATGCAGGAAACATCTAAGGAAAAGGGGAAAGCGCCAATACTTGAAGAACAGAGAGGAGATGCCTTCGCAAATGGATGCCGCATGCAGCAAAGCCACGGATTCCAGAGTATCACTCCACAGACACTGATGAAAATAGACTATCCAAGACTCAGATTCAAAGGCGCACAAAAGCAACATGTTTGCAAAAGATCCTAAAGCTCAGATTGGATAAAGCAAAAAGAAAAACGCTAAAGATGGAGGACGCTCCAGAAAAGCCTGGAACAAAGAACGGAAGCAATTTTCAATACGTAAGATTGTTCAGGCAACGAAATCCCTAACTCATTGAGTCATTCGCACGGCCGGAAACCGAAATAGCAACAGCACAATCAGTTTGAAAGAAATCTGGGTTATACTAAGTATACACACAGCAAATACACCCAGCGAGAGGAAAATTTTAAAAAATATCTTCTAGTTTGTCGGAAAGAGGTGCCAGCTTTTTTTATTTCTACTTTTATCGCTCGAGCAAAAGGAAAAGACAACCAGCCGACTCTTTCCAGGCGAACCTCGCATTTGCTTACAGCACTAAGGAGCAGATATAGAAACGGTTAGAAATTAGATTCAATTTTTAGAAATAAGTTTGTTTTAGTAAAAGGGCGGTCATTTGAAGCCGCTCCCTAAATTTGTGTAATTAAGATCAGTTAGTTAGTAGTATTTAACCCTTCTCATGGCATTTGGAGAAGGGTCCGGAAATTTGTCAAAAAACTTGTCCTCAGAACATGCACTTTTGCACCCTCGGAGGTGGTTTTTGATGAATGGATGGATCGAGATTTATTTATGTTTGCATTTTAATGTCTGCTACTGATGTTGCACTTCTGTACTCTTAGTAGATGTTAGAAGTAAGTAGAGATAAATCGTTATTGCTTGAAGTTTGTGAGTAAAATCAGTCATAAATGGTACTTTTATCTCTTGATTAATTTCTGCTCATATTCTTAGAGTGATATATAGCTGAGTTGTTTATATGTTGATGTATGAATGTCTGGGTTACCATTTGGCACTTTTGTACGGTGGAATCATTTGTTTGTGCTTAACATATGAATAACTTATCATGCGATATGCTGTTCACAACTGTTTTGCCTAACTTCTTATGCAGGATAGTTTATCTTAATTGATTTATATTCTTATGATAGCTGAATGATCTTTATTACCAGTTATTGTATGAAATCTTTTTAGATCGCATGATGAAAGAATCCTACCCCGGGTTAGTATAGATTAGATGTGTTGTTTTTGTTAGATTACAGTAGCATAGAGTCAATTTAGAGTTTAGAATTAGATTAGCTTAAAATTACCTCTAGATTAGCATCATCAAAATCTACACACACACACATCCTTTAAATTGGGAAGCTGGTCCCATTATCCCCAGTCGGACCCGCTACACCAAACGGGCAAGGAGCCGCCAACCAGGTTCCGGACCGGGTGGGTATCCCCCTTGTTGTTGACCCGATTTTTGGGCCCTCAACATATTTGGCGCTAGAAGGAGGGCACGAACTATGAATGGCAACTAAGTCAAAATCCAAATACCATTCTGAGAGTAAATCACCCTCATCAACTCCCCCGACTTCTCCAATACGGTTAAACCCGGAGTTATAAGTCGCTCGAGTATCCACCGCTGCTACCTACCCTAATATATCAGACCAACTGATCATTGAACCCCCTGAAATTCAAACTTTGATTCATAAACTCCAGGGATTCTATATTTTTTCTCAGAGGTTTGATAAATCTCATAGCAGCATGACTTCACAGTACAATCCTGCTCATCCCCTGACCAGATTGAAGAGTGAAAAATTTGGTATTCAACCAAGTGAACTCCCTCTCCCTACTAGGAAAAGAGCAAGGAAAACACCACCAGAGTCTGACCGTGAGACTCTTTCATCTACTTCGTCCATTTCAACCCACTCACCGCAAAGTCAACCACCTACATCCTCATCCCAAATCACTCATCCATCTTCCACGACCCTTCCTCTTCAATCATCAAAGATCATAATATCTTCATCTTCTCAGCATCAGGGACTGTCTTCTGCACTTTCATTAACTAGCGGCTCAACGATGGCCCAGTCTCCATGGAACAATCCTGGGGCGGTTTTAATGCCTCCACCCCTGAGCCCAATATCGGCCCATCCCGAGAAGTGGCTACCCAAATTCAATCCAGAAACAGGCATGCTAGCCGAAGAGCATATCAATAATTTCATGCTTTCTGTTAATCTCAACGGAGTTACCAACGAGGATGCTGTCGTCCGGCTTTTTCCTTATACAATGCAAGGAACAGTCGGGTCATGGTACTTTTCGTTACCTTCCGGGTCCATCACAAGTTGGGACATTTTTCAAAGTCAATTCCTCACCAAGTTTGGCGATGACAGATCAACAACGACATTGATCAATGACCTATCTAATCTTAAAGCTGAGACTAGAAAACCCATTAAAGATTTCAATTTACGGTTCAATAAGATCCTCAACAAAATTCCCGCTACTTCTCAACCCAGCGAGGAAGTAAGATGTGAATGGTACATCACGGCCTTACCATCAAACTTGGCTATCTTCGTAGATAGGGTAAACAAGACGACCTTAGTTGAAAACTTGACTGAGGCGTTAGCAGTAGAAAAACGCGTAGTTGCCCTAGAAAAGAGATCTGCAATAGAAGAACGCAAATCTAAGAAAATCTCTTTCAAAGAAGACACCAAGAAGAAGCAGATGAAAGATCCTTTTGATATGGAAGGATTAAAAAAAGTGTTAAAGGCCATGTCCAATGAGATGATTGACATAAGAAAACAAGTAGCAGAAACTTCTTCAAAAAAGCCCTACAGATCCTTTAAAAGAAATCTTCCCATGGAGATGAAACCACCCAATGCTGTCTCAAACGTCGAATCCAAAGAAGAAGAAGAAGAAGAGAATACCACTGAAGGGCAGACCGATGATGAAGAAGTTGTGGAACTACAAGGAATGTGGGATTTCATCCTCCCAGAAGAAGAAGATCAAGAAGCATTTCCGGTTAGCACACGAAGCAAAAATCAACTTGATCCTCCCCAAACTACCCCTAAACAGAAGGGCGCAAGCCCTGCAACAAAAGATAAGGTCGCAACAAAGAAAAAAACTGCTAGAGCGACCCAATTTAGCCCAGTCCAATCAGATCAAGCACCTCCATCAAGAACACTGATAGTGTCGGATGAAATGGAGTATAACATTATCGATGACATGAAAAAGACTAGGGCTAATATCACTCTTTACGAATTGAGCAAATTGAAACATCAACAGAAAATAATGATGAAAGAATTACATGCCGTGCCTACTACATCTTTACCTACAGCTGTAGCTTCCCACAACATGGGAAGACCTCCAACCAACATGATCAATAAGGTTGATCCAAATGACATTGCCTTGATTGGAGGAAGATCAAGATCTCATACTCCTCCTTTTCTTCTCACTTATGAAATTTTCAATAAAAACGTGCACAATTTCTTGGTTGATTCTAGTGCTTCAACGAATATTTTACCCAGATCAATATGTGCCAAATTGAATGTTCAGCCACAAAAATCCGCAGTGCGCATAGTTCAACTTGATCGATCTCAAGTCGAAGTGATTGGTGAACTTAACCAGGTGACCATAAGATTGTCGTCTAACCCGAAAGTATGCCAGGTTATCGACATTATAGTAGCTGATATCCCTGAATTCTATGGTTTAATTCTTAGCAGGGATTGGTCCGAAAAAATCCACGTATATTTCTCAACCGACTGGTCGCACATGTGGTTACCCTACAACGGTAAACCCAATCAAATAAAGGTTGAACGAGAGTTGCACCAAAAATACATAGTGACTGAATTGGAAGGAGAGAATGAAGCAATAGCATACAACAGCAGTATCATAGGCAATTACTCAGTAGATTCTTTCCTCGGCAATTTCAATGCTCACACCTCACCTTACTTAGAAAATTCAGTTTTGTCCCAAGTTGAAATTTTTTCCCAAACTGATGATTCAAGGTGTTTTAAATTTTTAGATAACTCTGTAAATACATCTTTGTTTTGGAAATTATATATTTTGGGCTCTAAATCTAACGAGGGAGCAGGAGCAGGATGCGTTCTGATTAGCCCAGACGGAAACAAGACCATGCTTACATGCAGACTTGAGTTCGATTGCACAAACAATACAACGGAATACGAAGCCTTGGTGCAAGGCCTATACAAAGCAATCGGGTTGAATGTTAAGTATCTTCAAGTCTTTGGAGATTCTGAAATTGTCGTCAAACAGGTACGTAACACCATACATTTCCTGTCAAGTCATTTAAAGCACTATCAATCTTTAGTACAAGATCTGACTTCACATTTCATAGCATTCAATATTTCGTCAATCCCAAGACTCCAAAATGCGAGCGCAGACCTGTTAGCTAACGTAGCCTCTAGACTTATTCCCTCCGAAGATTTTAGTCCCGATAGGTTCTCAATAGAATTAATCTTTAGACCATCCATCCCTGACAACATCACCAACTGGAGAGTATTCAACGACAATCCTGACATTGTAAATTTCCTCACTTCTGAAGGATCCTACTCAAATCGAATAATTGACGAAGACCATCATGATCACCAAATTCAACAAAACAGCACTGATAATGCTATACCTAAATCGGTGGTTAAGTTAGAATATTTAGATGATTTGAAAAGTCGGTTTAAAAGGTCTGCCAATTCTAAACTCTATAGTTCAACCCTGAATTATGAATTAGTGAACCTAGGGACCGATCAGAAGCCGCAAAACGTTAATCTGGGCCACGGCCTAGCCCCTGAAGAAAAATCAGCATATATCCGTCTTCTGAGACAATACAAAAACGTTTTTGCATGGAATTACGATGAGCTGAAGACATACAACAATTCTATCATTCAACACACTATCCCTATGATTGACAATGAAAACCTGTCCAGCAGAAGCTCAAAAAAATCCACCCCAACTTAGAAAATCAGATAAAGACTGAGTTAAATAAGTTGTTGAGAGCCAGAATAATTTTCCCCGTCAGACATTCCAAATGGGTATCCAATATGGTGCCCGTTAGAAAGAAAAACGGAGATATTAGAATCTGTATTGATTTCCGGAATCTCAACAAAGCCTGTCAGAAAGACAATTTTCCCCTCCCACCTATGGAGCAAATACTACAGGCAGTAGCGGGCTCAGAATTAATGTCTTTCCTGGACGGATTTTCAGGATACAATCAAGTGCTGGTACATCCCGATGATCAGTTAAAAACCACATTCCGAACCAAATGGGGCACATACGCATATCGGAAGATGCCATTTGGTCTGATCAATGCCGGCGCTACCTTTCAGAGAGCCATGGACATCGCGTTTAAAGGTTTAGTCAATAAATCGGTAGTGATTTACTTGGATGATATAACAGTGTACTCCAAGAAGCGAAGCGACCATCTCAAAGACTTGAAACAAATCTTTCAAAGATGTTTAAGGTATGGGATTTCACTTAACCCAAAGAAATCTTTTTTCGCATTAAGTGAAGGGAAATTGCTAGGATTCATAGTGTCGAAATCTGGTATTCACATTGAACCTGACAGAATCAAAAAAATTTCTGAAATATCCATGCCCTATAACAAAAAGGCCATGCAATCTTTCCTTGGACAAATCAATTTTGTAAAAAGGTTTGTCCCGGACTTTTCACGTATTATTTCTCCTTTACCAAATATGATAAAAAAGAATTCAAATTTTAAATGGGGTCTAGATGAGCACGAAGCATTCAACTTGATCAAACAAGCTATCATCAATGCTCCATCTTTAGCTACCCCAAATTTTTCAGAATCCTTTATCTTATACACTTTTGCCTCAGAGAAATCTTATGCCGCGATTTTAACTCAAGCAAATCAAGAGAAGGCGGAAGCTCCAATCGCATTCTTTAGCTCGAACTTACAAGGTGCTGAGCTCAATTATTCAGACGTGGAGAAACAAGCATATGCTGTTTTCAAAGCGATCAAATATTTCAGACCTTTCTTAGTTAAAGCCCATACCAAAGTCATAGTACCATTTCCAGTGGTAAGAAACCTGTTGGTACAGAAGGATGTGGGCGAAAAGAGAGCAAATTGGATTACCGCTTTACAAGAATACGATCTTGAGATCAAACCAGCAAACATCGTAAGAGGTCAAGGCTTCTGCAAGATGTTAGCTGGAGCATCGCAAATTCCTGAGAACTCATCTAAAGAGGTACATACATATGAGGTAAGCCTAAACGATGCAGAATCATTATATGTGGACACCATTTATTATCTTAAGAACGGGTATGCTCCATCACACCTGGATCACACCAAGAAAAGAGCTCTGAGATTGAAAGCTAAACAATACCAGCTCATAAATGATGTTCTGTTTAAAAGGAATTACGATTCTGTACTTCTTAGGTGTCTTGAGAAAACTGAAGCCGAAAAGGTTTTGCAGGAACTCCACGATGGACCAGCAGGTGGACACTATGCTGGAGAAACTACTGCGCATAAGATCTTACGTGCAGGATATTATTGGCCCACGCTGTTCAAAGACTCATACAATTACGTAAGGAAATGCCAAATCTGCCAGACTGCTGCAGGGAAACAAAAGAAATCGTCCATGCCACTACAGCCGGTTAACATCGAGCAACCATTTAGCCAATGGGGCTTGGACATAATAGGTGAGATCGTTCCTCACTCTTCTAAGCAGCATAGGTATATCCTCATGACAACAGATTATTTTACTAAATGGGTAGAAGCAGTTCCTCTCAAGACAGTTAATTCTGAAAACATTATTGAATTCATAGATCAATTTATCATCACTAGGTTTGGATTGCCAACGGCCTTAATGTTTAATAATGCATCATACTTTTCTGGAAATATAATGACTGAGTTTGCACTTAAAAGAGGGTTCAAACTGAAGTATTCTGCCAACTACTACCCGCAAGGTAACGGGTTGGCTGAATCAACAAACGAAAACCTAATCAGGATTATTAAAAGAACAGTTGACCAAAACCAAAATAATTGGCACAAAGTGCTGGTAAATGCTTTATGGGCAGACAGAATTATGAAGAAAGCTTCGATCAGCACTTCTCCCTTTAATTTGGTTTATGGGAAAGAAGTGGTTCTTCCTACTCACTTAGTCATTCCCTCTTTGTCTTTAGTACAACACATCGATGAAGTATCTACTTCCTCTTTGCAATTGAGACAAATGGAGATAATCAAACTAGAAGAATGACGAGAACAAGCTAAGAAAACCCATGCTCACCACCAAGCACTAATAAAATCCTCTTTTGACTCAAACATCATAACCAGAAAGAACTTTCAGATGGGAGATTTAGTTTTGAAATGGGATAAGGCTCATGAAGAAAAGGGCAAGCATACAAAATTTCAGAAGCTGTGGCTTGGTCCTTTTCAGATTGTAGAAGTCATAGGCCCATCGACGTTTGTGTTGCAGGATTTGGCAGGTAGAAGAGATTCTTTGCCTGTGAATGGACAGATTCTTAAAATGTATTTTCCATAAGAAGATCATTCTTCTATTTTTGTAGGATAGTTTTAGTTAGTTTTTTTTTTTTTTTTTTTCTCTTTCTTATAAATAAAACCGGTTGTAAGCGATCATTGAAAAGGATTCATGAAAGAGCACACTAACTCTCTATCAGATTTTGATTTCACTTGTACAAATAGCAAAACTTTTCGAAAAATCTGATTTTTATTATTGACAAATAGAGTTAGCTTTACCCTGAATATGATATTAGTTTCAACCTCTCAGAAGACTTTGATGAAAGCAACCTTTGGTAAAAAATTGTTTTATGTCAGCACAATGAAAGGTATCATCAATAATAAAATAAATATTCTCTGTAAAGCTGTTGTTTTCAAACTCTATTATTGTCGTCCAGAGCTTTCTTAAGGAAAAAAAAATGACTTCCTCCCTGCAAAAGGAAATCGCAGCATTCAGAGAAACAATCCGAGAAAACACTATATCTCAAAGAATAAGAGGTCTCATCACGAGCCGGCTTATCATGATCACAGATCTTATAACTTGCTGACTTTGCCAATACTGTCTATCAAAACAGGGCAACGACTCAAGATTGTTGCAATCAAAAGACAAGGGGTCTCATCACGAGCCAGCTTGTTCAGCAAAAGTGTAAATCAAGTGAATGACTGTGTCATAATTTGGCCACCAAACCAAGACATTGTTCTTTAGAGAATAAAAAAAAGAAGAAGGAAAAAGTGTCAAAAAGGATTTTTCTTTGAAGTGTTGTAAATAACCTCAAGCAGGAAAAAGGATCATTGCTGGATAACATGGTAACCTTGTCGAGGCTATGGACGCTTGCGGGTAGCAGAGGCTCTACCTACGACAAATGAGCATATTTTAAAGCCAGTACGCAGAGAAGACCTTATTTTATCTTTAAAAAGGACCGAGTAATGTCTGGTATGAATGCAAGAACTAAGCCTAGGGAAGCAGAAAATTGGACAAAAAGAAAGGTTGAAACAAAGTATCATTGACAGGATGAGGGGTAATCTACTCTATCTGTCCATAACAAAATTTAGACATATGAAAATTTTTCTGTTTCGGAAGTGGAAATGTCAATAGAAAAGCAGAGATAACTGGTTCTTCACAGTGAATCACCATTGTTGTGGTCACCAACAACCCCCCTCTTTGTTTGGTATTAGCAATAACATCAAGCAAAGGGGGACCCTTAACAAAAAATCTCAAAAATATTTTTATCAAAATTTTTGTATTTAACTCCCTAAAAGCTATATCGCATCGCAAAGAGAGAGTGAAGCATTTTCCTATGCGCATAAGTAAGCTGCAATGAAGCGATGCGACATTCATCGCATCGCATATTTTGAAAGCACCCTTAAAAGAAAACCTAAGGAATCGCCGATGGCCGATATGCGACGTCGCATATCGCAACGTCGCATAAGCAGCGCACAATGAGCAAATGAAAAATGCGATCTTGCGATTTGCGATCTGCGATCTTACAAACTGTGATTTTGCGATTTGCGATTTGCGACGAATGAGACTATTAATTGCTGCGATACGAATCGCAGAAACCACTCATCGCAAAGTTTCTTCGGCATGATCTGTAAACCCAAAATCGAGCGCGCACCTTAAGGGAAATTAATGATTGCACGCCTGAGTATCCAAAGATGATCGTGTTGTGTTTTTCGAAGAGTCAAGTCATTATGAGTGTCATGATTATGCATTCATTAGAACTTAAAGCTTTCATGTCAATCTTTTCGTCATTTCTCTTTTCCTTTGCGTAAACTGTAAGGCAGCAACTAATATAAATCTATATGCAGGAAACATCTAAGGAAAAGGGGAAAGCGCCAATACTTGAAGAACAGAGAGGAGATGCCTTCGCAAATGGATGCCACATGCAGCAGAGCCACGGATTCCAGAGTATCACTCCATAGACACTGATGAAAATAGACTATCCAAGACTCAGAGTCAAAGGCGCACAAAAGCAGCATGTTTGCAAAAGATCCTGAAGCTCAGATTGGATAAAGCAAAAAGAAAAACGCTAAAGAGGGAGGACGCTCCAGAAAAGCCTGGAACAAAGAACGGAAGCAATTTTCAATACGTAAGATTGTTCAGGCAACGAAATCCCTAACTCATTGAGTCATTCGCACGGCCGGAAACCGAAATAGCAACAACACAATCAGTTTGAAAGAAATCTGGGTTATACTAAGTATACACACAGCAAATACACCCAGCGAGAGGAAAATTTTCAAAAATATCTTCTAGTTTGTCAGAAAGAGGTGCCAACTTTTGTTATTTCTACTTTTATCGCTCGAGCAAAAGGAAAAGACAACCAGCCGACTCTTTCTAGGCGAACCTCGCATTTGCTTACAACACTAAGGAGCAGATACAGAAACGGTTAGAAATTAGATTCAATTTTTAGAAATAAGTTTGTTTTAGTAAAAGGGCGGTCATTTGAAGCCGTTCCCTAAATTTGTGTAATTAAGATCAGTTAGTTAGTAGTATTTAACCCTTCTCATGGCATTTGGAGAAGGGTCCAGAAATTTTTCAAAAAACTTGTCCTCAGAACATGCACTTTTGCACCCTCGGAGGTGGTTTTTAATGAATGGATGGATCGAGATTTATTTATGTTTGCATTTTAATGTCTGCTACTGATGTTGCACTTCTGTACTCTTAGTAGATGTTAGAAGTAAGTAGAGATAAATCGTTATTGCTTGAAGTTTGTGAGTAAAATCAGTCATAAATGGTACTTTTATCTCTTGATTAATTTCTGCTCATATTCTTAGAGTGATATATAGCTGAGTTGTTTATATGTTGATGTATGAATGTCTGGGTTACCATTTGGCACTTTTGTACGGTGGAATCATTTGTTTGTGCTTAACATATGAATAACTTATCATGCGATATGCTGTTCACAACTGTTTTTCCTAACTTCTTATGCAGGATAGTTTATCTTAATTGATTTATATTCTTATGATAGCTGAATGATCTTTATTACCAGTTATTGTATGAAATCTTTTTAGATCGCATGATGAAAGAATCCTACCCCGGGTTAGTATAGATTAGATGTGTTGTTTTTGTTAGATTACAGTAGTATAGAGTCAGTTTAGAGTTTAGAATTAGATTAGCTTAAAATTACCTCTAGATTAGCATCATCAAAATCTACACACACACACACATCCTTTAAATTGGGAAGCTGGTCCCATTATCCCCAGTCGGACCTGCTACACCAAACGGGCAAGGAGCCGCCAACCAGGTTCCAGACCGGGTGGGTATCCCCCTTGTTTTTGACCCGATTTTGGGGCCCTCAACATACCCATAGATGTTGCTTTTCTGAAGTGAAACACCTAAGGTAGGTCTCCAGAAATTTATTGACTGCTTCAGTTTGACCATTAGTTTGGGGATGATAGGAAGTACTGAGTTATAGTTGGGTACTTTATAGCCTGAAGAGTTCCTGCCAAAAGCTACTGGTGAAGATTGGGTCACGATTAGACACAATGGAAGTGGGCATGCCATGCAATTTGAAGATCTGGTCCATGAAAGATTGAGCCACCAAAGTCGGTGTAAAAGGGTGGGGTAGGGCGCAAAAATGAGCATACTTAGAAAGTCTATCCACAACCACCATGATGACTGACTTGTTACCTGAGTTTGGAAGACCCGTAATGAAGTCCATAGAAACCTTCGTCCAGATTGAGGCTAGGATGGGCAATGGCTGTAATGTGCCTGGGGATTTGACTGTTTCTCCTTTTTGGCGCTAACATACGTCACACTCAGCTACAAAAGTAAGAATGTCCTTCTTCATGCCTGTCCAAAAGAATGAACGTCGAGTGCGAGCATAAGTCTTCCGAAAGCCTGAATGGCCTGTAGCGGGAGCTGAGTGCAACTCCACCAAAATCAAACTTTTGAGGGTGGATGTTGGTGATATCACGAATCTGCCCTTGTAGCGAAGAATCTCATCCTGCCAAGAGTAGCCTGCTGTGGAATTTGGATCCACCTACAATTTATTAATGAGTTGGGAGAGAAAAGGATGTGAAAACCATTCCTTGCGAGCCTCTTCAATCCATTTGGGAATGGGAAGGGAGATTGCGAGTAGGGTGTTTTCCTCCTCAAATTGGCGTGATAAAGCAACTGCTACGAAATTTTCGCGTCATTTCTTGTAAAGTATCTCATAATCATATCCCAACATTTTGGCAAGCCATCTATTTTGTTGTGACGAGGATAGGCATTGCTCCAAAAAATATTTAAGGCTTTGATGGTCTGTACGGATTTGGAAACTTCGCCCCAATAAGTATGGTTGCCAGGTATCTACTGCATGTAAGATGGCCATCATCTCCTTCTCATAGGTAGATTGTCCCAGATTTGTCCCACTTAGTTTTTGGCTAGTGAAGGCCAAGGGTCGAATTTCCTACATTAAGACTGCCCCAATACCCATACCTGAAGCATCACATTCAATCACAAAAGATTTGGTGAAGTCGGGTAGTGCTAACACAGGAGTGGAACACATGGCCTATTTGAGAGCTATAAATGCCTGTTGTGCTTCATCATTCCAGAGAAATGAATTTTTCTTGAGAAGGTGAGTGAGGGGTCTAGCAATGCTACCATAATTGCAGACAAATTTGCGATAGTAGCCTATGAGACCCAAAAATCCTCTCAAGCTCTTCAAGGTCTTTGGTTGAGGCCAATCCTGCATTGCCTAGATCTTTTTGGGGTCCACCCTGACACCTTCACGCCCCACAATGTGGCCCAAATACTCAACTTCTTCCATGCCAAAAGAGAACTTGGACATCTTGACAAACAATTTATGCTTCCGGAGCAGTTGCAAGAGTAGATCTACATGCTGAAGATGTGTGGCCCAGGTGCGGCTGTAGATGAGGATGTCATCAAAGAAAACAAGGACAAATTTTCTGAGATATGGTTTGAGCAGGTGGTTCATGAGGCTCTGAAAAGTGGATGGGGCATTACAAAGACCAAATGGCATGACCAAGAATTCATAATGGCCTTCATGAGTTCGGAAAGCAGTCTTTGGAATGTCTACTTCTTTCATGCGAATTTGGTGATAGCCCGAGTGAAGGTCGAGCTTAGTAAAGAATTGAGCCCCATTTAGTTCATCCAACAAATCATCGACAACCGGGATGGGAAATTTATCTTTGACAATCAGCTTGTTGAGGGCCCTGAAGTCTGGACACATATGCCATTCCCCATCTTTCTTGAGCACCATGGCCATAGGCGTTGAATAAGGACTAATGCCAGGACGAATGACGCTTGCTTCCAGGGGTTCCTTGATGATTTTTTCAATTTCATTCTTTTGGGCGAATGGATATCTATATGGATGCACATTTGGTGGTTGGGCCAGTGGGACCAAAGTAATGCTATGATCATGTTCCCCTCTTGAGGGTGGAAGCTCATGAGGCTTGTCAAAGACCGGCAGATGGTTGTTTAAGATTTGTTGCATCTCAGGATGAATATGAAGAGAAGTGGGTTCAAAGGCCTGGATGGCATTAGATTGGGCTATAAATCCATGGTGGCCCTTTTTTAACAATTTTCCCATCCTATGCGAGCTAATGATAGAGGGAGCACCCGCCTAGAGTCTGCGGAGGGTATTTGTGTTGTTGTTATGCTTAAAGCTCATATATAACTCCTGGAAATCCATTGTGATTGGGTTGAGTGTGCGGAGTCATTCAACACCCAAGACAATGTCACACCCTCCGATGTGTATGGAAAACATGTGGGCATTTAGCTGATAATCCCCCATTTGAAGTTTGACATTTTCACAGTGGCCTTCACATTTCATTGTTCCCCCATTAGCAATTTGGACCTGGAAGTTAGAGACTACTCTGACAAAACAATGCACTACTTCTGTGACTCATTGAAGGATAAAGTTATGTGTACTGCCACTATCAATCAAGTCTACTATAGGGCGATGGTTAATAAAACCTCTGATTTTGAGAGTTTGGGGAGAAGAAATCCCTGCCAAAGCATGCAGCGAGATAACTGATTCTTTAAGTACATTTTCCAACTGGTTGTCATGGTTGGGACTATTGGTGGTCTCCAAAGAGGTGAAGAGAATGGCTAGACTCACCCTTAATGTTTTCATTAAAAGCATATGCCTCCGAGTGTTCCCCCGACTTGCCCTTTGTCATTGTGTCAGTTAAGGTCTGGATCGTCCAACTTTTGTTCAAGGGTGTCAATCTTCTCATCGGCCATAGCTTGAGCTCTGGTTTGTACCATGCACTGATCCGGTGCACTTGTCGGTACTGTGAGAAAAATAAAATTTTGGACCACCCGAGTACCCCACCTGCCCACGGATGTCCTTATGTAAATATTATTTAAACTAATCAAGAGAATATTCCTACTTTCCAATGGACCAGACCATATAGAATTAGTTATAATTGAAACAATATGTTTTATAACGCCTTAGGAATTTTGTACATGTGCATCTAGTACACCAAGATAGTTTGTAAAGCAAATTGGACAAGGACCGATATTCCACCGATAGACAACCATATGTAAGTCCACATACGTAATCTAGTTTTGAATTTGTCTATGATCCATTGCCATTCTGCCGGGAGGTACCTATTAGGTTTCATCCTGAAACCCAAATAATTGAAACCTGCTTCAAAAGGGAGTGTCTTGACTCCAAAAATCTCAGAAATCATCATAACCTGTTCCAGCTCATTGGAAGCATATACAAGCTCTAATTTGGAAGAGTTCATTTTTAAACCATAGACATCCCCAAAAGACATGATAATATGTTGTAGATGTGTCTTTTGTTTAATAGAAACCTATCCAAAACATAAAACATAATCCACAAACATTAAATGTGTAATAGATACCTATCTCGTGATTTTAATTCCTTGAAATCTAGACCACATTGCTTTTCCACTAGAATCTACTTGCTAAGGCAGTCAATGACTAGTAAGAAAAACAATGGAGATGATGAGCACCCCTTTCTAAGACCTCTATATGCATGATATATGTTTTAACCTCGTACAAAAATTACCTACATACAAATTCTAGAACACAAAAAATAAACAATGAGAAGGCATAACACATAAAACACATATACACAGAGATTTTCCCGCGGATCCCAAAACCGGGACTACCAACTTGATTTTTCATTATGTTCCTTTCAATGTTACAATACATATTTACGCATGCCAAAGCATCCAATATCATGGACCGAAAACCATTTCATCCAAAACCATGGACCAAAAACCATCGCGTCCAAAACCATGTGCGAAAAACATGCACAAAACCATAGTTAGGTCCACCCAACCTAATATAGGGTCCAAAAACAATATTTTCCAGGGTGCTACCCCGGACCCCATAGAGTGGGGTTACCTACACCCCTCAAACCCCCTGTGACTCCCCCCCGCTACGCAATCGGTGCAACAAAGGGGGGATCCACCCCCCTTCTAACCCTCATGTTAACTACGTGGGTTAGTCGTGGAAGGAATATAACACAATCCAACATTCTCCCACTTGTTGTTTTGTTTCCACAGGGGGCCACAAGATAACTTAGTCATTTTTCCAGCCCTGCAATGCCCATTGTTTCTCTACACCAAGAGAAATTCTCAGAGCTCACCGATTTTGTCAGTGCATCTGCAGTATTCTTCAAAGTGTCCACCTTTACTAGCAACACCTTTTTGTCTTCTATCATATCCCTCACAAAGTGATACTGAACATCAATGTGCTTTGTCTTTGAATGACATGTAGGGTTCTTTGCCAAGAAAATTGCACTTTGGCTGTCACAGTCTATTCTTATAGCTCCCTGTACTAACCCCATACTTGAACACAATCTCTGCAACCAAACTGCTTCCTTGCTTGCATGAGTGACTGCCATGTATTCTGCCTCTGTAGCTGATAGTGCCACTACAGATTGTTTCTTACTCATCCAACTGACTACACCTCAAAATAGGTTAAACACATACCCACTTGTAGATCTTCTCTGATCCAGATCTCCAGCCCAGTCTGCATCAACAAAGCCATGAATATCCAACACTTTGTCCAATCCTGGTCTTCCTTGGTAGCACAAACCATAATCACTAGTGCCACGCAAATACCTGAAAACCTGCTTCACTATTGTCCAGTGCTCCTTTCATGTTTTTGACATAAACCTGCTCAATACTCCCACTACATGTGCAATATATGATCTAGTACAGACCATTGCATACATCAGGCTACCGACTGCACTTGCATATGGAACACGGGACATGTCCTCTTCCTCTTATTGTGTCTTAGGACACTGTCCAACAGATAACGTTACACCTACAAGAATAGGAACCTTCACTGGTTTACTATCTTTCATATTAAACCTCTACAATATTGTCTCGACATACTTCCTATGGTTTAACCAGAGCTTCCTCTTTGTCCTATCTCTTTTAATTTCCATGCCCAAAATATAGTTTGCAGCACCAAGATCTTTCATGTCGAATGTGGACGACAAATGGGTCTTCAAATCCTAGATAGTTTCTTTGTCATTTCCAACCATCAAGATATTATCCACATATAAGACCAAATAAATAACATGGTCACCAATTAATTTAAAATACACACAGTGATTTGCTTTGCTTCTGGTGAAGCCAAGTCCCCGTATAAATGTATCAAATTTCTGATACCACATCCTTGGTGACTATTTTAACCCATACATAGACTTCTTTAACTTGCATACCAGTTATTTCTTACCCTTCACTGCAAAGCCTTCAGGTTTCTTCATGTAGATCTCCTCTTCTAGATCCCCATGAAGAAATGTTGTCTTCACGTCCATTTGTTCTACCTCAAAATCAAAAGCAGCAACAACAGATAAAAGTAATCTAATAGAAGTTACGTTGGCAATAGGGGAAAAATATCACCAAAATCAATTCCTGGAACCTGGGAATAACCTTTCGCTACCAACCAAGCTTTGTGTTTCTCCACCTTTCCTTCTGCATTTGTCTTCTTCTTGAACACCCATTTGCTGCCAATGGGTTTCCTTCTAGCCGGAAACTCCACCAGATCCCAAGCCTCGTTTTTGTGCAAAGATGCCATTTCCTCAACCATGGCCTCTTTCCAGAGTTTTCCATCCTCTGAATCTACTGCTTCCTTCACAGTTCTGGGATCATCATCAGTAATAGATAAAGAAAAATTTGAATAGAAAGCATATGGAATATACCTTTCTGGCTGCCTTATTTCTTGAACTTATCTTCTCACACCTGGAGTTTGTGGCTCTTCATCTTTTGATTCCTCCTCTGTTGTAGAGTCTGATTCTTCCTCCTTATCTCAAAATCTATCTTCTCAGGTTCCTTTGATTGGACTTCATGTTTAATAACATCTTTTACCTCTCTGAACACCACATCTCGACTATACACAACCTTCCTTGTTACTAGGTTCCAAAGCTTATAACCCTTTAAACCATCCTTATACCCAATAAAGATGCACTTTTCAGATTTACTATCCAACTTGGTTTGTTTCTCCTTTGGAATATTTACATATGCATCACATCCAAATACACTTAGATGTGAAAGAGAGGGTTTCTTACCAGTCGATACCTCTGGTGGAGTCTTATCCTCCAACGCTGATGAAGGTGATCTGTTGACCAGGTAACATTCTGTCTCCACTGCCTCTGCACAGAATTCATGTCTTAACCCGACACCAATGAGCATGCTTCTTGCCCTTTCCATCAACATCTTGTTCATTCTTTCTGCAACTCCATTTTTCTGAGGTGTATATGGAGTAGTCTTTTGTTGTACTATACCACACTTCTTACAGAATTCCTCAAATTCCTTACTGCAAAACTCTCCACTGTTATCTGTCCTCAGCACCTTTATCTTCTTCTCTGTCTGGTTTTCCACCAGAGCCTTAAATTCTTTAAACCTATCAAAGACTTCAGATTTCTTCTTAAGGAAATATATCCATGTATTCCTTGAGAAGTCATCTATAAATGATACATAGTACACAGAGTTACCCAATGATGGAACCTTCACAGGTCCAAACACATCACTGTGCACAAGCTCTAATATCTGTTTGCCTTCTTACCACTAGAGGGGAAACTCACTCGATTATGCTTCCCATATACACAATTTTCATAGAAATCAAAATCCAGAGAGCTATTACTCATACCTTCTACCATACCTTTACCATGAAGTATTCGAAGGCCCTTCTCTCCAATATGTCCAAGCCTTTGATGCCACAACATGGTCTTTTCTCCAGAGACCACTAGATTTTCTGCTCCATTTTCAAGAACCACTGAATTGTTGCACCCATCAACAACAATGCTACCTTGCAGCTTGTACATAGTTCCAATTCTAACTCCTCGCATCAATACCAGTGCCCCCGTACCATCTTGCAGGTATCCTTCTCGAACACTATTTTTACACCTGCATCATCCAGCTTGCTTACAGAAATCATATTTCTGGCTAATGCAGGAATATGCAGAACACCCAAAAGTGTTCTAACCCTTCCACCTTGCAACTTCAACTTTACTTTCCAGCGACCAACGATTCTAGCCTTCCTGTCATCCCCCAAGAAGACATCACCACCATCATATTTCTCATACTCGCATAACCACTCTCTATGGGGAGTGAATTGAAAGGATGCACCTGAGTGAATCAAACATGCCTCGTGATCTACATGTGTACTTGAAGAAGCCAAGTACACATCCCCACCTTCATTTGAGGTGGTTTTCGCCTTTGAAGAAGGAGAATCATCAGATCCCTTTCCTTTATTAGGAGCTTTAGATTTATAGTCCCTTTTGTAGTGCCCTTCCTTTTCGCATTTCCAGCACACCACCTTTACAGGTTTTCTTGGAGATTTAGATCTCCCTCTAGATTTAGACCTCCCACTCGATGACTTATTTTTGTTTATGTTCGGGGACCGTCCTCGTACAGACAATGCATCACCATTCTGGCTCTCCATATTTTTCCGTCTCATCTCCTCCGTAAGCAAGGATGAGACTATTTCATCAAACTGCAAGGCAGTTGCATTGCTACCTATTGTAATAACCAGACTATCCCACGAATCTGGTAGAGAACACAACAAACTAATGCACTTATCTTCATCTGAAGTTTTGATATCAATAGACGATAACTGACTTACCACAGTATTAAATGCATTCAGATGCTCTATCATCATGTCTCCATCCTTTTTTTTTAAGTTGTGGTTCACAGACACCCTGGTTAATGGGTGGTGCTACGTCCACGGAAATATATGGGTTGATCGACCCCGAAGGGAATCTATCCCCGCGGCCCACTAGCAAGGCCTGACCCCAAGGGATTCAGGGAGATTGGACCCTGTGACCTCCCTATGGTGAGGCATTGATTTTGACCAACTAAGCTAACCCTTGGGGCTCTGAGTCTCCATCTTTCATCCTCAAGTTATAAATTTTTTTCCGTAGGAACAGTTTATTCACCAGAGAGTTAGATTGGTACAAAGTCCCTAACTTGTCCCACAAATCCTTCATTGTAGCTTCCCCTGATACATTCGGCAATACTGAAGCTGAGACACACAATCGTATTGTGCTCTTTGCCTTTCGATCCAACTTCTTCCATTCTTCATCAGAAATTCCCATTGGTTTAGTACCTGGATCTACCACGATCTAATGATCTTTATCCACTAATAGATCCTCCATCTTGAGTTTCCACAACTGAAAATTATGACCATTAAATTTCTTGATCTCTATCTTTCCACTGCTCGCCATCTTCTTTCACCACCAGAATCGATCCCACAGATCTCCCACTGAACGGGGTCTACCACAAGCCCGAGCGAAACCCCTCAGCAACAAAGGCATCCCCTTGAAGCCAAAATAACTTTGATACCAGATATAGGTTTTAACCCTGTACAAAAATTACTTGCATACGAATTCTAGAACACAGAAAATAAACAATGCGAGAGCATAACACATATATACAGAGATTTTCCCCTGGATTCCAAAACCAAGACTACTAGCTTTATTTTTCATTATGTTCCTTTTAATGTTACAATACACATTTATACATGCCGAAGCATCTAATACCATGGACCAAAAACCATTGCATCCAAAACCATGGACCGAAAACCATTGCGTCCAAAACCATGGACCGAAAACCATCGTGTCCAAAACCATGTGCGAAAAACATGCACAAAACCATAGGTACTTCGGCCCAACCTAACATAGGGTCCAAAAACAAAATTTTCTAGGGCGCTGCCCCGAACCCCATAGAGTGGGGTTACCTGCACCCTTCAAACCCCCTGTGACCCCCCCCCACTATGCAATCGGAGCAAAAAACAGGGGGCTCTGCCCCCGTTTTAACGCCTGGGTTAACTATGTGGGCTAGTCGTGGAAAGAATATAACACAACCCAAAATTCTCCCACTTGTTGTTTTCTTTCCACGGGGGGCCACAAGAAAGCTTAGTCATTTTTCCAGCCCTGCAATGCCCATTGTTTCTCTACACCAAGAGAAATTCTCAAAGCTCACAGATTTTGTCAATGCATCTGCAGTATTCTTCAAAGTGTCCACCTTTACTAGAAACACCTTTTTGTCTTCTATCATATCCCTCACAAAGTGATACTAAACATCAATGTGCTTTGTCTTTGAATGATATGTAGGTTTCTTTGCCAAGAAAATTCAACTTTGGTTGTCACAACCTATTCTTATAGCTCCCTATACTAACCCCATAGAGTGGGGTTACTTGCACCCCTCAAACCCCCTGTGACTCCCCCTGCTAGGCAATCGGCACAACAAAGGGGGGGCTCTGGCCCCCTTCTAACCCCCGGGTTAATAACCTTCACAAAGATTCCAATATTATGTAAGATAAACCTCTAGAAGGTCTAATTCGTACTATCATATGATCGATGGAGATCTAGCTTTAAAAGTATTGCATCCTTGCAGCAAGTTTTGATAGTGTGTAAAGTTTCCTTTGTAATAGAAAACGCTTCTTGTATGTGCCTGTTGTTGAGAAATCCAAATTGTTTAAGGGATATATGATTTGATAGACACTCCTTCAACTTATTAACAATAATTTTTGAGATCAACTTATACATAACGCTGCAAGGTGAAATGGGTTTCAAATCCCTGAATGTCTTAGGGTTCGAAGCCTTGGGAATTAACGCGATAAAATTCACATTAACATCACTAGAAGCTCTCTTGTGTATCTTGGATTCCCCCACCATCCACAATAGGCCAAGACCCATAATCTCTTTAAAGTGAATGAAAATCTTGATTGTCCAACCATCTGCGCAAGGACACTTATCTTTTGAGAAAGATTTAAGAATCTTAAACATTTCCTCCATTGTGAGAGCATGGGGGCTTCACTCAATTAACCTCTGACCTATCACGTGCATTCATGGCATATTAAACAATACCCTTAATTTGACTACATATTGGAAAATACCCCTAAAAATCACATTATTTAACCCCCTAACTATACGAAGCCAATACAAATTCGCAATTTAGAAAACCCCTACTTCCACTAGATATTGTAGGTATCCAATTTTTCATTAACAATTTTGATACCACTTTATATTTTTTCTTTAACTTTGAGTTCCATTTTTTATACCTGCCAATGTAAAAACCCCTTTTCCCTTATTTATATCAACCAATTTATTATGCCATTGTTTCCTTATTTATCCCCCAATATGAACCCACGTGGTATGATATTGCTCCCCTAGTGAAGTCCCTATGAGTGAGAGGGGGCTCCAACCATCCTTTCTTCCTACTCGTAGAAAATCTGTGGATAATGTTCTATGAATGATAGTTGATTCTCTATTTCAGAAAAATCATTGGCTTTATAAAAATTCTCAAAATATTGCACCACCAATTTATGAATCTCTTCACTCTTGGATACTTGACCACTCATCCCATCCTTAATCTCCCATGTTCTATTGTGATGTCTCATGTTTGTAGCAAACTTATGGAAAAATGTATTATTCTTATCTCCACATGCTATCTAAATCGCACGACTTTTCAACCACCATTGTGTAATATGTGTCTTTTGCAAATTTCAAGCTCCATAAGTCTATGGTTCATATATATATATAGATAAAAAGTCCTTTGAATATGGTTCTCCAATGAGGACCATCTCAAAATCAATCTCCTTAAGTTTCTTCTTGTGTTGAGCCTTCTTTTGAGTTATCCCTGTATAGACTCCCCTATAAAACCTTGAATTTGGAAACCACGATGCCAATACGAGATTTGGCCAATGAGTCCAAACATTCACTCCATGTCTTAGCATTTAGAAATGAGTGCGGTCTTGCATTTATAAATTTAGCCAAAAAAATTTCAGAGAATAATTTTTATTAAAATATTTATGAGAATATTTTTTGATTAATTTTATGCGAGGGTTGCATTTCGATGACTAAATTTACCCTAGTGGTGTGTGCTGTCAATGCTTTGTGATTAATTTTATGGAAATGTGATACTTTTTCTTACTTTTCTTACTTTATTCAAACTTCAAAAAGGAAACTTTAATTTATGTGAGTGCGCTCCTCTTTTTGGAAAATTAACGAACCTGTAATATTGACTTTCAATTGATTTACTTTAATATTTTTAAGTAATATTGCACATTCAAGTAATATTGACTTTCAATTGATTTACTTTAATGTTTTTAAGTAAGATTGCACATTCATTTTACTCGCTCGGAGTGCAAATGCTGCATTATTTTCTTTATTTTACGGAAAAGTAAATCGTCATCATTTAAAGGCTAGTTTAATTTATTCAAACTTCAATTAGATGGAAATATTTAATTTGGGCGGCCTTGTAAATACTAATTTTATGGCCGAATTATGCAACTAATGCTTTGCGATTAATTTTATATAAATGTGATATTATTTTCTTGAAAGGTGGGTCTTTACCATCATTGTTTAAATGTCACAGTTTCTATTATTTCGAAAAAGTTTCTGCTTTTCTTAATTTGATTCTCTTAGAAATTTAGGCAAAATAATTTTTTTATTAAAAGATTTCCGAGAATAATGTTTTTATTAATTTTAGGAGAGGGCTGCCTTCCAATGACTAATTTTACCCCGGTGGCGTGTGTAGTCAATGCTTTGTGATTAATTTTATGGAAATGTGATACGTTTTCTTAGTTTTGCTGAAATGTGGGAATTGACCATAATTCAAACTTCCGTATCGGTGTTTACTTTATTTTACCGGAAAAGTAGGTGTTTAGTATCATTTTTGAAGACTCTTTTATTAAAACGCCAAAGATGGAAAGATTTAATTAATTTGACTGCGGTCTTCCTTGATGACATTTAGCATTATGAGAATACTTCTTCGTTGAAGTATTTTCGTGACTAAATTTACCCCATAGCTTATGCAACTAACGGTTTGTCAATAATTTTATAGAAATTATAAACTATTTAAAGTTCGAGATTTGATATAGTAATTTCTAACTCATTGAAATTTTTGTGTGTTATTTATTATCGCTGGTGAGTTGGTTATATGGTGTGCAAGTTAGTTGGCTGTATTGTGTGCAAGCAAGATTGTAAATAGAGATGAATAAAGAATGATTGAGAATTTTATAAAGGGCAGAGGACATGTATAGATCTTTTAGTTTTTTAAAATATAAACCGCTTTATATAATAATGAAAAAAAAGTGCAAGAAAAGACTTTTATAGAGAATCCATGTTGGTAAAGAGAGTAAGTCATAAATTGGTTATTTACAAATCAACAAGCTATGACAATCATTCTAGGATATCACACCAAATGATATATGGAGGATATACAACTAACCTAATATCAAAGATCCAATGAGAATATGTATATTAAGCAATCTTCAATACTTCATTAAACAATCTTCCACGGGTGTGATAAACGGCCCCATTCTGATGGATATGGGTGTTATAAATGGCCCCATTCTGAAAACATGTTGAAAACCTCCTACAATGGGCATGAAGGCTCGACTCACACCGAAGATTCTTTGTATCATTTTCCCTCTCTTCTTAGCATCTAAACAATGATTTTAGATATATAACACCAATTTATAGACATGTTAACATTTTGTTAAACATTAAAAGATTTTTTCATACTTACAGCATGCAAGGAAGCAACATGTACTCTTTGTTACATCATCATTTGCAAGCATAACAATTGGACGTTTGTACTTTTTGTCTCATATTATTTAGATTTTCCTACACATTCTAATAATTCCTCCAATATTAAGTGATGTATTCTTAGCATTGGGACTTGATTATAATTTATGGATAATACACCTACATGAAATAATTATGATCAATCCATAATCATCACTCAATGTTGGAAAACAAGTTTTTGGATGTTAAGGATTGGATTATTTTGCATTCTAATTATAAACTAAATTAGCATAAATATTACAAGAAATAATTTCATTAAAATGTTATCCTCTGAAATTGTTTTCTTATCCAAATTATGTTTCTCTTTATCTTACTATTTTAATAAAATGAGAAGAAATATAAGTATTTATATCTATATTTTTTCATAAAATGTAAACATTTCTTATAAAAATATACACATTTCTTATTAGACACATTTAAATATAACATTTAAACTTACAACTCTTTGCATAATTACCATTTCCTTAAAAGATACGATAATAGAGATATTGTATTTAACAAATGTTTTTTTGAAGAAATATTAATACATTTTCTATGCCTTTGTTAATCAAAAGACAAATTATAAATTCTTACTAGATCTTTCAAGAAATATTACAAATTCTTGTTAAATTCTACAAACAATAGAAATATTATATGTGTATAAATATAGTTGGAGATTGATAGAAAATTATACTCTACTACTACCATATTATGTTGCCCCTCTTGGTTAATGATATGTGAAAATTCAAGAATTTATAAAATGTGAAAATAAATATGAATATTAATTTTACTACCTTTTAAAATGATTGTTTTCTAAATTATTATTACTATTATTAAATATTGGATTTTTATTTAATTTATTATTTTTTTCAAGACAAAAAAAAAAATTAACATGTTTTTATTAATAAGAGAGCCATGTTTACATGTACATATTATTAAAATGTAGCATCAGATATATAGCTACATGGACAACTAATCAGCACTCAACAACAATGTTATGCTCTTGACCTGCGAGAAGATACCAAAATACCAAATATGTGAAGAAATATACCCAGAACACAGAACAATAAGAAATAACAGCATGTATTTTATTATTCAGAAAAGAAAGCAAACCTCCAATAAAGCTGGGCTCAATTACAAAATAAGACACGATGCTCCTCGAGGGGAGTCTCTATCCTTTATATAGGATTCATACATGCAATACCATGGGTCAATACCATGGTTCTTATTAATACCATCTATCTAATACCATGGCCCATTTGCAACTAACTGTGGTCCCTTCATTAAATGCAGGTCAACCACTTACAATTATTAATACGGGCTTTATTAACTCTTTACTTAACTATAACTATGACTCGACCCTATTACATAAATAAGGGGGTTAGGGTTGGACCCTAACATGCCCTCCCCCATAAAAATATCCTTGTCCTCAAGGCTGAAGCTGCGGAAACTGCTGATGGACAGTGGCTGGTTCCCAGGTCGCATCTTCTGGAGAGGTGTCTTTCCACTTGACGAGGACTTCCTTCATCGTGCGGCCACGCAGGTGCCGTTCTCGCGTGTCTAGAACCTGTTCAGGTTGGAGCCAGATTTAACCTTCTTCATCCAATTCCAGTAGACTGGTTTGAATTCGGCAATGGTTCCCAATCACTTTCTTGAGGCATGAGACATGGAAGACTGGATGGATTTTTGCCATGGGTGGCAAAGCTAGCTTGTAGGCTACTTCTCCGATGCGCTGAAGTACTTGATACGGTCCGTAGAATTTTGGATATAATTTCTGACAACCCTTGTCTTTGAGTGATGTTTGCTTATATGGTTGCAGCCTCAAAAATACCTGATCCCCTTCTTGAAATTTGCGTTCTGAATGATGTTGATCTGCCTGTTGCTTCATGCGGTTTTGAGCTTGATGGAGATTCTCTCTGAGGTGGGCCAACATGGCTGTGCGGTTCTGTAGGAGGTGATCCACTACTTGTACCTTCGAGCATCCCTGGATATAAGAAGTAGGTGAAGGAGGGAGTTGACCATAAACTGCTTCATATGGAGTCATTTTGGTGGTAGCATGATAGTTAGTGTTATACCACCATTCTGCTAGAGGTAGCCACTACACCCATTGATGTTGCTTTTCTGAAGTGAAACACCTAAGGTAGGTCTCCAGACATTTATTGACTGCTTCAGTTTGACCATCAGTTTGGGGATGATAGGAAGTACTGAGTTGTAGTTGGGTACCTTGTAGCTTGAAGAGTTCCTGCCAAAAGTTACTGGTGAAGATCGGGTCACGATTAGACACAATGGAAGTGGGCATGCCATGCAATTTGAAGATCTGGTCCATGAAAGATTCAGCCACCAAAGCCAGTGTAAAAGGGTGGGGTAGGGTGCAAAAATGAGCATACTTAGAAAGTCTATCCACAACCACCATGATGACTGACTTGTTACCTGACTTTGGAAGACCCGTAATGAAGTCCATAGAAACCTCCGTCTAGATTGAGGCCGGGATGGGCAATGGTTGTAATGTGCCTGGGGATTTGACTATTTCTCCTTTGTGGCACTGACATATGTCACACTCAGCTACAAAAGTAAGAATGTCCTTTTTCATGCCTGTCCAAAAGAATGAACGTTGAGTGTGAGCATAAGTCTTCTGAAAGCCTGAATGGCCTGCAGTGGGAGATGAGTGCAACTCCGCCAAAATGCAACTTTTGAGGGTGGATGTTGGTGATATCACGACTCTGTCCTTGTAGCGAAGAATCTCATCCTGCCAAGAGTAGCCCGCTGTGGAATTTGGATCCGCCTGCAATTTATTAATGAGTTGGGAGAGCAAAGGATGTGAAAACCATTCCTTGCGAGCCTCTTCAATCCATTCTGGAATGGGAAGGGAGATTGCGAGTAGGGTGCTTTCCTCCTCAAATTGGCGTGATAAAGCATCTGCTACGACATTTTCGCGCCCTTTCTTGTAAATTATCTCATAATCATATCCCAACATTTTGGCGAGCCATTTATTTTGTTGTGGCGAGGATAGGCGTTGCTCCAAAAAATATTTAAGGCTTTGATGGTCTGTGCAGATTTGGAAACACCGCCCCAATAAGTATGGTTGCCAGGTATCTACTGCATGTAAGATGGCCATCATCTCCTTCTCATAGGTAGATTGTCCTAGATTTGTCCCACTTAGTTGTTGGCTAGTGAAGGCCAAGGGTCGACCTTCCTGCATTAAGACCGCCCCAATACCCGTACCTGAAGCATCACATTCAATCACAAAAGATTTGGTGAAGTCAGGTAGTGCTAATACAGGAGTGGAACACATGGCCTATTTGAGAGCTATAAATGCTTGTTGTGCTTCATCATTCCAGAGAAATGACTTTTTCTTGAGAAGGTGAGTGAGGGGTCTAGCAATGCTACCATAATTATAGACAAATTTGCGATAGTAGCCTGTGAGACCCAAAAATCCTCTCAAGGTATTCAAGGTCTTTGGTTGAGGCCAATCCTGCATTGCCTGGATCTTTTTGGGGTCCACCTTGACACCTTCACGCCCCACAATGTGGCCCAAATACTCAACTTCTTCCATGCCAAAAGAGAACTTGGACATCTTGACAAATAATTTATGCTTCTGGAGCAGTTGCAAGAGCAGATCTACATGCTGAAGATGTGTGGCCCAGGTGCGGCTGTATATGAGGATGTCATCAAAGAAAACAAGGACAAATTTTCTGAGATATGGTTTGAGCAGGTGGTTCATGAGGCTTTGAAAAGTGGATGGGGCATTACAAAGACCAAATGGCATGACCAGGAATTCATAATGGCCTTCATGAGTTCAGAAAGCAGTCTTTGGAATGTCTACTTCTTTCATGCGAATTTGGTGATAGCCCGAGTGAAGGTCGAGCTTAGTAAAGAATTGAGCCCCATTTAGTTCATCCAGCAAATCATCGACAACCGGGATGGGAAATTTATCTTTGACCATCAGCTTGTTGAGGGCCCTGAAGTTTGGACACATATGCCATTCCCCATCTTTCTTGAGCACCGTGACCACAGGTGATGAATAAGGACTAATTCTAGGACGAATGACGCCTACTTCCAGGGGTTCCTTGATGATTTTTTCAATTTCATTCTTTTGGATGAACAGATATCTATATGGATGCACATTTGGTGGTTGGGCCTGTGGGACCAAAGTAATGCTATGATCATGTTCCCCTCTCGAGGGTGGAAGCTCATGAGGCTTGTCAAAGATCGGCAGATGGTTGTTTAAGATCTGTTGCATCTCAGTATGAATATGAAGAGAAGTGGGTTTGAAGGCCTGGATGGCATTAAATTGGGCTATAACTCCATGGTGGCCCTTTTTTTAACAAATTTTCCATCCTATGCGAGCTGATGATAGAGGGAGCACCCGCCTGGAATCCGCGGAGGGTATGTGTGTGTTTGTTCTGCTTAAAGCTCATATATAACTCCTGGAAATCCATTGTGATTGGGCCGAGTGTGTGGAGCCATTCAGCACCTAAGACAATATCACACCCTACCATGTGTATGGAAAACATGTGGGTATTTAGCTGATAATCCCACATTTGAAGTTTGACATTTTCACAGTGGCCTTCACATTTCATTATTCCCGCATCAGCAATTTGGACCTGGAAGTTAGAGACTGCTCTAACAAAACAATGCACTGCTTCTCCGACTCTTTGATGGATAAAGTTATGCGTACTGCCACTATCAATCAAGACTACTACAGGGCGATGCTTAATAAAACCTCTGATTTTGAGAGTTTGGGGAGAAGAAATCCCTGCCAAAGCATGAAGCGAGATAACTGGTTCTTCAAGTACATTTTCCAACTGGTTGTCCTCATCTTCCTCCTCTGGTTCGTCAAGTGGCGGGGCTTCCTTCAATGAACTGTGATCTATAGCATCAATTTGAAAGAATTTGGGCTCCTTGCATTTATGCCCCGGGGAGTATTTCTCATCACAGTAGTAACACAATCCTTGCATTCTTCTTTCCGCCATTTTCGCAGGTGACACCTTTTGAACCTTGAGTGTTTGGGTAGTGCTTTGAGCCTGGGTGGGGCGACCTTTGGCTATGAAATTTGGGCGATTGCACTGGGCCGCTAACGCACGTTCTACTTCACGAGCTATCTTGCAAGCATCCAGCCATGAGGTTGGGTGTTGCAGTTGGACGTGGGCTTGTATGGCTTCTTTGAGACCACTGACAAATCATTCCAAGTATAACTGATCATGTAGACCTCCTATGCGGAAGGCTAAGGCTTCAAAGGTTGTAATATATTCGTTCACTGTTCTTGTCTATCGGAGCTTAGTAAGATGACCCAAGAAGTTAGATTCATGGTCAAAGCGATCTGTCAGGGCTTTTGAGAATGTCTGCCAAGTCACAGGCCTTCCATAACAACGTTGATGCCATTGCCACCATTGCCACCTTTCATGGTCCAAGTACATGCTACCCACACTTAGCTGAGTTGCATCATCTCTGATGTGATTCAATGTGAAATATTGCTCCATTTGTGCTAGCCATGTGGCCGGATGAGAGCCATCAAATTTATACATGTCCAGCTTGGGTGGTTGTGGTTGGGACTATTGGTGGTCTCCAAAGAGGTGAAGAGAATGGCTAGACTCACCCTCAATGTTTTCATTAAAAGCATATGCCTTCGAGTGTTCCCCCGACTTGCCCTTTGTCATTGTGTCAGCTAAGGTTTGGATCGTCTTCAGTAATGTCTCCAACTTTTGTTCAAGGGTGTCAATCTTCTCATTGGCCATAGCTTGAGCTCTGGTTTGTACCATGCACTGATCCGGTGCACTTTTCAGTACTACGAGAAAATTGGGACCACTTGAATTTTTTACGCTAACAAGCGAATGGTACCACCTTGCTCAGCCCGTCGAGCTGATTCTTATGGGCTAAGTCTCCTATAAGTGTCCCAGGAGGGTCTCAGTATTTTTTTTTTTACTCTGAAAGGAGTTTTACTCCTCGCTTAGGAATACTGCAATAGCTGAATCCTAGAAAAGTAAATTTTGCCCAATGTCTTGCGAGAATCATCGAGGTACAAGGGACCACACAAATAGTCAGATCTGTCACCTAACCCTCAACTGCATATTATGAGTAGGAATGTGGCAGTGATCGAAACCCTGTTACTAGATCTGAATGGTGGATGTGATTGTGGCGACTGCTACAGAACCCAAACGGCTATATATGAATGGCAGATCTGATAGATCTGATTGGCGGATCTGATAGATTTGAATGGCAGAACTGATTGTCGCGGCTGCGACAGAATCCCACCTGCTAGATCTGAACTGGAAAAGATGATACGTGATCTAGAGAGAGACAAGGGAACTATGGTCTCAAGGAGTGTTAGGTGCTATAGATCGCAATATACATAAGGGTCTGACAGTAGTACTCAACCCAATCTTTCAGGGTACTAACCAAGGAGGATCAACCATACCCTTAGTCGTACAACCCGATTACCCTAACGTATGCGCGAGTAATCTCCCTGAGCGCCGTTATCGGTGTACTGTAGCAGCAAGACGGCTGACGGTTTATCTATGGCGAGGTTTCAAGAGAGCCTAGGGGGCTTCCGATATACCCAGAGGGTACTTGGAAGACAGTCAGTGTGTGGTTCTATCTAATGCACTACTACTCGAAGGGGTACCCATAGGGGTTACAAGGGAGTCCAACAAGTGTGACCACCTTTTGTATTTCCTGCGTGCATGCCTCCCCAAATCCGTAGGTTTATGCGCTCAATGACAGATCCTATGGTTTAAAGACGCTAGAACACGTCTCTAGCCAGTTTTTTCTTTTTGATAAAAATGGAGATCCCACAGGCCCTGGAAAGTGCTCTGATACCACTTGTTATGCTCTTGACCTGCAAGAAGATACCAGAATAACAAATATGCGAAGAAATATACCCAGAACACAAAACAATAAGAAATAACAGCATGTATTTTATTATTCAGAAAGGAAAGCAATGCTCACTTGCCTCTTCGAGGGGGAAGCCTCCAATAGAGCTCGACTCAATTAAAAAATAAGACATGATGCTCCTCGAGGGGAGTCTCTATCCTTTATATAGGATTCATACATGCAATACCATGGGTCAATACCATGGTTCTTATTAATACCATCTATCTAATACCATGGCCCATTTGCAACTAACTGTGGTCCCTTCATTAAATGCAGGTCAACCACTTACAATTATTAATGTGGGCTTTATTGACTCTTTACTTAACTATAACTATGACTCGACCCTATTACATAAATAAGGGGGTTAGGGTTGGACCCTAACAAACAACCAATACTAGACAAAACTCTAATATTTGAAATCAGTTGCCTCCAATACCTACCAAAAAATAATCATGCACTAATTCATCATATAAGGCCAACAACAATTAGGATGAAAATATAAACTCCCAGAAAAAGATGTGGCAGTAAACGAGGCATTGAGGTCCAAAAATAAAAACAAAAGAGATAGATTTGTCCATGAGCTCAAAGGGAAAAAATTGGTACTAATGTGACGTCCTTGCAAGCAAACAAAAAAATTGATGCAACCATGATTCATTGAAATTCCTTTCTTTGAAAACTTCTTAGCAACAACGTTCAATTCCCTATGTAGATGTGAAAAGGTGACTTGTTGGAAAAGTCCTCTGATCTTGTTTATTTGATGCATCCAATGGATGAAATGTGGAGGGGAAAAAGTAGTCCCATTGTTAATCCAATGTATGGTTATATGAGGATCGCCAAAGATATGAAAAACATTGAGGTTTAGTCGCTTCACACGATACAGTAAAACCCATAATGCAATAACTTCCACTCTGTTAGTGTCATGTTCTCCATTCCAATGAAAATGATACATGAGATATGTGTTAGTAGCAATGCAGACTCCACAACCGCAACATTGATTATGGGATGCCCCATTGAAATGGTTGATAGGAAAAGATGTGTGAGGGTCAAGACTTTATAACATTGTTCATCATGTAACCATTGGTCCGTCGGTATTCATAGTACAAAGCATAGATTTTGGAAGAAATATATTGAAACTCCATTTTCTGTTGTATCAGTGTTTACTTTATTTTACTGGAAAATTAAGTGTTTAGCATCATTCTTGAAGACTCTTTTATTCAAAATCCAAAGACAGAAATATTTAATTAATTTGACCGCGGTCTTCATTCATGTTATGAAACTAGCTCACAAAAAGATAGAAAAGATATATCAACGCCTTACAATTCAGCCTCTTCGAGGGGGCAACCTCCTTTACATTACACAAATGAACAATTCTTGGATGATACAAATGAAAAGACCTCCTTTATATATATAGGAGTCTAAGGGGTCATAATATAATGAGAGCTAACATAACAATAATAATGTAAGGGCATAATAATAACAATAGTGGGCTTCTATAGGGCACAATAGTAACAATATGGGGACTACATGGGTACAAAAATATAATAAGGGGGTTGTACTAATAACAATAAGGGGTTACACTAGTAGTATAGGGGCCTAACATGCCCCTCTCCTTCAAAAAGTGTTGTCCTCAACGCTTGGGTAGTTCTTGATGCTTCTGTATAAAATTCTTGTCCTCCCATGTGGAATCTTCAGTGGGTAAGTTCTTCCACTTGATGAGATACTCTAAAATTGATCGATTTCATAGCTGTCGGGTTTTTGTTTCTGTGAATGCTCTAGGTTCCAATATGATTTTTCCTTCCTCTTAAAGTTTTGGCAATATTGTTTGAATTGGGATCTTCTACAACTTTTGAATGAGTGGCCATACTTCTTCATCCTTCTTCCATTCGTCCCTTGCTTCGTTTATCCAATTTGGTTGGATAATAGAAATAGAACAAAACAATGCTTCCACATCCTCATCCTTTCTTGAGAGTGCATCTGCAAAAAAAATTTGCTTCCCTTTTCTATAGATGATGTCAAAGTCATAACCCAACATATTTGTGACCCGTTTTTTCTGTTCTTCTAAAGATAATAGTTGTTCTAAAAAGTATTTAAGGCTATCATGATCCATTTTTACCTTGAAGTGTCTTCCCATTCGGTAAGGTCACCATTTCTTAAGTGCATGTAGTATTGCCAACATTTCCTTCTCATAAATAGCTTGCTTGAGATGTAGCAGTAAAAATACCAATCACCTACATCAAAAATTTTTTCACTACGATGTTGATCTACCTGTTGTTTCATTCGATTTTTCACCAAAGTGGTGTTATCCTTTAAAAATTGGAGATTTTTTTGTTGATGCTCGATGTGATCTTTCATTGCTTGAACCTTTTTCTTCTTGATATGCCCTTCTATCTTGAGAGTTTGAGGAGTGGTAATTTCTTCCAATGCCTTACAAGATATGGTCGGATTCAATTCTTGATGCTTGATGTAATCTTTCACTTCTTGAACATTTTTTTTCTTGATATGTCCTTCTATCTGGATAGTTTGAGGAGTGGTAATTCCAGCCAATGCATTACAAGATATGGTTGGATTCATTTCTTCTTTCTTGATGTGATCTTTCACTTCTTGAACCTTTTTCTTCTTGATATGCCCTTCTATCTTGAGAGTTTGAGGAGTGGTAATTCTTGCCAATGCTTTACAAGATATGGTCAGATTCATTTCTTCTTTCTCTGGGGTTGGGTCCTGGCGTATAACCTCTTCTTTTGATGTTTCTTGATCCTTTACTTCCTCCTCTTCATACTCTATGTAAAATAATTTCTTCTCAGCACACTTATGACGATTAGTGCATTTGCTATCACAATTGTAACAAAGCCCTTTTTCTCTTTTTTCTTCCAATTGTTGTGGTGTAACCCTTGTAGGTTGCGGAAGGCTAGGAGAAACAACACTTCCATCTTTATAGTTGTGAGGGGTAGTCTTCCTTGTTGCCATAATTTTACTTTCCACTATGTAACAAAGCCCTTTTACTCTTTTCAATTGTTGTGGTGTTGCTCTAAAGAAGGTGTTTCTGTTTGTATCCTCATAATGTGCTATCATTTCCTCCGTGAAAATTGACCACGTAACAAGTTGTTTACAAGAACAAAGCCATTTATACCATAAAAATTGATCCAGTTCTAAATATGAAGATGCAATACATACCTTTTGTAACAGTTGTACACCATGTAGATCAAAATATTGCTCCATCTGAAGTATCCAATTTACTGGATCCTTGCCATCAAACTTCCTCATATCGCCTTTTCCTGAGTTTAGGAGCTCGATCTTGAAATGACTATAACTCTGTAATTTCGGTTCTTCTAGTCCTGAAATTACGACCTGCAGTAGCCCTCTGTGTTCTCTTTCCAATGCCACCAGTCTGATCAAATTTAAATTCTCCAAGAAAGAGTTATGAACAATCTCCCAAGATGACCTGATTATAGACCTTTCCAGAAGAGCGAACTTGTATGAAGTGCCACGTGTCACTGTTTTGACCTTAGTATCTGAAAAATCTACATAGGAAACTACAGTCCGTCCTCTTTCTGTAACTTCTTACGAAATTTCAATCTGATACTCAAAACAAAAGTTATGACGATTTTCCCCAGGTCACCTGTTTGGAATGAAATTCTAAAGTTTGCAAAAAGGCCAAATTCCTCATATCATATCTCCGCAAATATAGTGCGGAAAGCATTGAAATTTGGACCCGAGGCTCATAATGATTTCGGCCCAAATGGGTTGTCTTTTTAGCATTTGAAATGTTGCAAGAAAAAAGTTATAGCGCAAATGCCATGATGACCTGTTTGGAGTAGCGAAACCCTAGAATTCAAAGCTCTGATACCAAATGTTATGAAACCAGCTCACAAAAAGATAGAAAATATATATCAATGCCTTATAATTCAGCCTCTTTGAGGGGGAAACCTCCTTTACATTACAAAAATTAACAATTCTTGGATGATACAAATGAAAAGACCTCCTTTCTATATATAGGAGTCTAAGGGGTCATAATATAATGAGAGCCGACATAACAATAATAATGTAAGGGCGTAATAATAACAATAGTGGGCTTCTATGGGGCACAATAGTAACAATATGGGGACTACATGGGTACAACAATATAATAAGGGGGTTGTACTAATAACAATAAGGGGTTACACTAGTAGTATAGGGGCCTAACACTTTATGAAATTTAGCCTTATGAGAATAATTCTTGGTTAATTTTGTGCGAGGGAGGTATTTTTGTGACTAAATTTACCCCAATGACGTATGAAACCAATGGGTTGTCACTAATTTTATGGAAATTATAAACTATTTAAAGTTAGAGATTTGATATAGTGATTTCTAATTTATTGGAATTTTTCTGTGTTATTTATCATTGCTGGTTAGTTGGTTGTATGGTGTGCAAGCTAGTTGGTTGTATTTTGTGCAAAGAAGATTGTAAATAGAGAAGAATAAAGAATGATTGAGAATTTTGTAAAGGGCAAGGTACATACATAGACCTCCTAGTCTTTTAAAATATACATCTCTTTATAAAATAATGAAAAAAAAGTGCAAGAAGAAACTTTTATAGAGAATCCATGTTGGTAAAGAGAGTAGGCCATAAATTGTTTATTTACAAATCAAAAAGCTATAACAATCATGCTAGGATATGACACCAAATGATATATGGAGAATATACAACTAACCTAATATCAAATATCCGATGAGAATATGTACTTCATTAAGCAATCTTCAATACTTCATTAAGCCATCTTCAACTATGACATTAGATATGGGTGTTATAATGGCCCCATTCTGAAAACATGTTGAAAACCTCCTACAATGGGCATGAAGGCTTGACTCACACCGAAGATTCTTTGTATCATTTTGCCTCTCTTCTCAGCTTCTAAACAATGATTTTAGATATATAACACCAATTTATAGACATGTTAACATTTTGTTAAACATTAAAAGATTTTTTCATATTTACAACATGCAAGGAAGCAACACGTACTCTTTGTTAAATCATCACTTGCAAGCATAACAATTGGACGTTTGTACTTTTTGTCTCATATTATTTAGATTTTCCTAAACATTCTAATAATTCCTCCAATGTTGAGTGATGTATTCTTAGCATTGGGACTTGATTATAATTTATGGATAATACACCTACATGAAATAATTATGATCAATCCATAATCATCACTCAATGTTGGAAAACAAGTTTTTGGATGTTAAGGATTGGATTATTTTCCATTCTAATTATAAACTAAATTTACGTATTAGCATAAATATTACAAGAACTAATTTCATTAAAATGTTATCCTCTGAAATTGTTTTTTTTATCCAAATTATGTTTCTCTTTACCTTACTATTTTAATAAAATGAGAAGAAATATAAGTATTTATATCTATACGTTTTTCATAAAATGTAAACATTGCTTATAAAAATATACACATTTCTTATAAAGCTATATTATTTATTTATAAAATGAAAATATTATACACAAGTTTTGCAATTGTTTTTAAACACATTTAAATATAACATTTAAACTTATAACATTGAGGTTCAGTCGCTTCACACAATATAGTAAACCCCATAATGCAATAAATCCACTCTATTAGTGCCATGTTCTCCATTCCAACGAAAATGATACATGAGATCTGCAGTAGTAGCAATGCAGACTCCACAATCACAACATTGATTCTGAGATGCCCCATTGAAATGGCTGATAGGAAAAGATGTGTGTGAGGGTCAAGACTTTATAATATTGTTCATCATGTAACTAGTGGTCCGCCGGTATTCACGTTACAAAGCATAGATTTTGGAAGAAATATATTGAATGCTATAACTACGATCATCAAAGATGGGTGTATTACCCGCTTTCTAAATTCCCCAACAAATAAGAAAAGGTAGTATGTTTCCAACCTGTGTCGAGATTATCCAGTGTTTGAAGCCCTCCTCAATTGTAGGCAAGTCCCAATTAATATTAATCCTGATATTCTGGGAAACATAAATCCATGTCCCCATAGCATAAGGACACTTGAGGAATAAATGTAGAGAATTCTCATCAGAGCATAAAAATCATAAATCCATGTCCCAAGTTATCCCAAAGAGAAATATTTTTTTGGGCATATGCCATGTCCAAACCCTGTCAAATCAACAAATTCCTTATCGACCTCTGAGAGTGTATGAGATATAATTGTCTATATTGTTGACTAAGTTTTTCCAATTCCTTGTTCCCACCTGCTAGCAAAGACTATCTTTACCTTGATTTAATGAAATGCCAGACATGTGCAATTGTGGTATATATATATTCCATCGGATCGAGTTTTCAGATCCTATTCCTAGATCCTTCGCAGTCATCCAAATGGCATATAAGTGTAAGGGATCTAATCCCTTTAGGATATGAGTAACATAAAAGATTCCCTTTGCATGTAAAAATTCAATGGTTTATATAAGCAGCTTATCTGAGTCCATCATATTATCATAAGTCGAGTCTATGTCTGTCATGATATTTGAACCTGATCTAGTGTACCCCCTAATATTCTCTATAGTCCATCGCATGATCGACATAATACTTTTCCAAATGTATGATCAATTCTTTATGGCAATAACACCCTATCTCAGTCAATCCACAGTCCTCCTATTCTTTAAATATTTACCAATAATAATCTTGTTCGAGATGCCAGACCCAGAAAATACCTTCCAGAAATTGTTCGACAACAAAGCCTATCTGAAAAATTCGATTCACTTAATACCCCACCCGCCCATGGATGTCCTTATGTAAATATTATCCAAACTAATCAAGAGAATATTCCTACTTTCCAATGGACCAAACCATATAGAATTAGTTATAATTGAAACAATATGTTTTATAACGCCTTAGGAATTTTGTAAGTCCACATACGTAATCTAGTTTTGAATTTGTCTATGATCCATTGCCATTCTGCCAGGAGGTATCTATTAGGTTTCATCCTGAAACCCAAATAATTGAAACCTGCTTCAAAAGGGAGTGTCTTGACTCCAAAAATCTTAGAAATCGTCATAACCTGTTCTAGCTCATTGGAAGCATATACAAGCTCTAATTTGGAAGAGTTCATTTTTAAACCATAGACATCCCCAAAAGACATGATAATATGTTGTAGATGTGTCTTTTGTTCAATAGAAACCTATCCAAAACATAAAACATAATCCATAAACATTAAATGTGTAATAGATACCTATCTCGTGATTTTAATTCCTTGAAATCTAGACCACATTTTTTTTCCACTAGAATCTACCTACTAAGGTGGTCAATGACTAGTAAGAAAAACAATGGAGATAATGAGCACCCCTTCCTAAGGCCTCTGTATGCACGATGTAGGTTTTAACCCCGTACAAAAAATACCTACATACGAATTCTGGAACACAGAAAATAAACAATGAGAGAGCATAACACATAAAACACATATACACAGAGATTTTCCCCTAGATCCCAAAACCGGGACTACCAGCTTGATTTTTCATTATGTTCCTTTCAATGTTACAATACATATTTATACATGCCGAAGCATCCAATACCATGGACCGAAAACCACTGCGTCCAAAACCATGGACCAAAAACCATCGCATCCAAAACCATGTGTGAAAAACATGCACAAAACCATAGGTAGGTCCGCCCAACCAAAATAGGGTCCAAAAACAACATTTTCCAAGGCGCTGCCCCAGACCCCATATAGTGGGGTTACCTGCACCCCTCAAACCCCCTGTGACTCCCCCCGCTACGCAATCGGCGCAACAAAGGGGGGGATCCGCCCCCCTTCTAACCCCCGGGTTAACTACATGGGTTAGTCGTGGAAGGAATATAACACAATCCAACATTCTCCCACTTGTTGTTTTCTTTCCACAGGGGGAAACAAGAGAGCTTCGTCATTTTTCCAGCCCTGCAATGCCCATTGCTTCTCTACACCAAGAGAAATTCTGAGAGCTCACAAATTTTGTCAATGCATCTGCAATATTCTTCAAAGTGTCCACCTTTACCAGCAACACCTTTTTGTCTTCTATCATATCCCTCACAAAGTGATACTGAACATCAATGTGCTTTGTCTTTGAATGATATGTAGGGTTCCATGCCAAGAAAATTGCACTTTGGCTATCATAGTCTATTCTTTTAGCTCCCTGTACTAACCCCATACTTGAACACAATCTCTACAACCAAACTGCTTCCTTGCTTGCATGAGTGGCTGCCATGTATTCTGCCTTTGTAGTTGATAGTTCCACTATAGATTGTTTCTTACTCATCCAATTGAATGCACCTCCAAATAGGTTAAACACATACCCACTTGTAGATCTTCTCTGATCCAGATCTCCAGCCCAGTCTGCATCAACAAAGCCACGAATATCCAACACTTTGTCCAATCCTGGTCTTCATTGGTAGCACAAACCATATTCACTAGTGCCACACAAATACCTGAAAACCCACTTCACTACTGTCCAGTGCTCCTTCCCTGTTTTTGACACAAACCTGATCAATACTCCCAATACATGTGCAATGTATGGTCTAGTACAGACCATTGCATACATCAGGCTACCGACTGCACTTGCATATGGAACACGGGACATGTCCTCTTCCTCTTCTTGTGTCTTGGGACACTGTTCAACAGATAACTTTACACCTACAGGAATAGGAACCTTCACCGGTTTACTATCCTGCATATTAAACCTCTGCAATATTGTCTTGACACACTTCCTCTAGTTTAACCAGAGCTTCCCCTTTGTCTGATCTCTTTTAATTTCCATGCCCAAAATATATTTTTCAGCACCAAGATCTTTCATGTCGAATTTTGTGGACAAATGGGTCTTCAAATCCTGGATACTTTCTTTGTCATTTCCAACCAGCAACATATATCCACATAGAAGACCAGATAAATAACACGGTCACCAATTAATTTAAAATACACACAGTGATCTGCTTTGCTTCTGGCGAAGCCAAGTCCCCGTATAAACGTATCAAATTTCTGATACCACATCCTTGGTGACTGTTTTAACCCATACATAGACTTCTTTAACTTGCATACCAGTTATTTCTTACCCTTCACCGTAAAGCCTTCAGGTTGCTTCATGTAGATCTCCTCTTCTAGATCCTCGTGAAGAAATGTTGTCTTCATGTCCATCTGTTCTACCTCAAAATCGAAAGTAGCAACAACAGATAAAAGTAATCTAATAGAAGTTACCTTGGAAACAGGGGAAAAAATATCACCAAAATCAATTCCTGGAACCTGGGAATAACCTTTCGCTACCAACAAAGCTTTGTATTTCTCCACCTTTCCTTTTGCATTTGTCTTCTTCTTGAACACCCATTTACTACCAATGGGTTTCCTTCTAGCCGAAAACTCCACCAGATCCCAAGCCTCATTTTTGTGCAAAGATGCCATTTCCTCAACCATGGCCTCTTTCCAAAGTTTTCCATCCTCTGAATCTACTACTTCCTTCATAGTTCTGGTATCATCATTAGTAATAGATAAAGAAGAATTTGAATAGAAAGCAGATGGAATATACCTTTCTGGCTGCCTTCTTTCTTGAACTAATCTTCTCACACCCGGAGTTTGTGGCTTTTCACCTTCTGATTCCTCCTCTGCTGTAGAGTCTGAGTTTTCCTCCTTTAGCTCAAACTCTATCTTCTCAGGTTCCTTTGGTTGGACTTCATGTTTAATAACATCTTTTACCTCTCTAAACACCACATCTCGGCTGTACACAACCTTCCTTGTTACTAGGTTTCAAAGCTTATAACCCTTTAAACCATCCTTATACCTAATAAAGATGCACTTTTTAGATTTACTATCCAACTTGGTTTGTTTCTCCTTTGGAATATGTACATATGCATCACATCCAAATACCCTTAGATGTGAAAGAGAGGGTTTCTTACCAGTCCATACCTCTTGTGGAGTCTTATCCTCCAACGCTGATGAAGGTGATATGTTGACCAGGTAACATGCTGTCTCCACCGCCTCTGCCTAGAATTCATGTCCTAACCCGAAACCAATGAGCATGCTTCTTGCCCTTTCCATCAACATCTTGTTCATTCTTTCTGCAACTCCATTTTTCTGAGGTGTATATGGAGTAGTCTTTTGTCATGCTATACCACACTTCTTACAAAATTCTTCAAATTCCTTACTGCAAAAATCTCCACCGTTATCTGTCCTCAACACCTTTATCTTCTTCTCTGTCTGGTTTTCCACTAGAGCCTTAAATTCTTTAAACCTATCAAAGACTTCAGATTTCTTCTTAAGGAAATATATCCATGTATTCCTTGAGAATTCATCTATAAATGATACATAGTACACAGACTTACCCAGTGATGGAACCTTCATAGGTTCAAACACATCACTGTGCACAAGCTCTAATATATATTTCGCCTTCTTACCACCAGAGGGTAAACTCACTCGATTCTGCTTCCCATATACAAAATTTTCACAAAAATCAAAATCCAGAGAGCTATTACTCATACCTTCTACCATACCTTTACCATGAAGTATTCGAAGGCCCTTCTCTCCAATATGTCCAAGCCTTTGAAGCCACAACATGGTCTTTTCTCCAGAGACCACTAGATTTTATGCTCCATTTTCAAGAACCACTGAATTGTTGCACCCATCAACAACAGTGCTACCTTGCAACTTGTACAGAGTTCCAATTTGAACTCCTCACATCAATACTAGTGCCCCCCATACCATCTTGTAGGTATCCTTCTCAAACACTGTTTTTACACCTGCATCATCCAGCTTGCTTATAGAAATCAGATTTCTGGCTAATGCAGGAATATGCAGAACACCCAAAAGTGTTCTAACCCTTCCACCTTGCAACTTCAACTTTACTTTCCGGCGACCAACGATTCTAGCCTTCCTTTCATCCCCTAAGAAGACATCACCACCATCATATTTCTCATACTGGCAGAACCACTCTCTATGGGGAGTGAATTGAAAGGATGCACCTGAGTCAATCAAACATGCCTCGTGATATACATGTGTACTTGAAGAAGCCAAGTACACATCCCGACCTTCATCTGAGGTGGTTTTCGCCTCTACAGAAGGAGCATAATCAGTTCCCTTTCCTTTATCAAGAGCTTTAGATTTATAGTCCCTTTTGTAGTGCCCTTCCTTTCCACATTTCCAGCACACCACCTTTACAGGTTTTCCTGGAGATTTAGATCTCCCTTTAGATTTAGATCTCCCACTCGATGACTTATTTTTGTTTATTTTCTGGGACCATCCTCGTACAGACAAGGCATCACCATTCTGGCTCTCCATATTTTTCCGTCTCATCTCCTCCGTCAGCAAGGATGAGACTATTTCATCAAACTGCAAGGCAGTTGCATTGCTACCTATTGCAATAACCAGACTATCCCACAAATCTGGTAGAGAACACAACAAACTAATGCACTTATCTTCATCTGAAATTTTGATATCAATAGACGATAATTGACTTACCATAGTATTAAATGAATTCATATGCTCTGTCACCGAGCCTCCATCCTTTTTTTTGTAGGCTGTGGTTCACGGACACCCTGGTCAATAGGTGGTGCTACATCCATGGAAATATATGGGTTTATCGACCCCGAAGGGAATCTAGCCTCATGGCCCACTAGCAAGGCCTGACCCCAAGGGATTCAGGGAGATTGGACCCTGTGACCTCCTGATGGCGAGGCACTAATTTTGACCAACTAAGCTAACCCTTGGGGCTCCGAGTCTCCATCTTTCATCCTCAGGTTATAATTTTTTTTTCCGTAGGAACAGTTTATTCACCAGAGAGTTAGATTGGTACAAAGTCCCTAACTTGTCCCATAAATCCTTCACTATAGCTTCCCCTGATACATTCAGCAATACTGAATCTGAGACACACATTCGTATTGTGCTCTTTTTCTTTTGATCCAAATTCTTCCATTCTTCATCAGACACTCCCATTGGTTTAGTACCCATATCTACCACGATGCAATGATATTTATCCACCAACAGATCCTCCATCTTGAGTTTCCACAACTGAAAATTCTGACCATTAAATTTCTTGATCTCTATCTTTCCAATGCTCACCATCTTTTTTCACCACCAGAATCGATCCCACAGATCTCCCACTGAATGGGGTCTACCACATGCCTAAGCGAAACCCCTCGGCAACAAAGGCGTCCCCTTGAAGCCAAAATAACTTTGATACTAGATGTAGGTTTTAACCCCGTACAAAAATTACTTGCATACGAATACTAAAACACAGAAAATAAACAATGCGAGAGCATAACACATAAAACACATATATACAGATATTTTCCCCTGGATCCCAAAACCGGGACAACCAACTTGATTTTTCATTATGTTCCTTTTAATGTTACAATACATATTTATACATGCCAAAACATCCAATACCATGGACCGAAAACCATTGCGTCCAAAACCATGGACCAAAAACCATCGCGTCCAAAACCATGTGCGAAAAACATGCACAAAACCATAGGTAGGTCGGCCCAACCTAACATAGGGTCCAAAAACAAAATTTCCCGGGGCGCTACCCCGAATCCCATAGAGTGGGGTTACCTACACCTTTCAAACCCCCTGTGACCCCCCCACTACGCAATCGGTGCAACAAAGGGGGGGCTCCGCCCCCTTCTAACCCCCGGGTTAACTACGTGGGTTAGTCGTGGAAAGAATATAACACAACCCAACATTCTCCCACTTGTTGTTTTCTTTCCATAGGGGGCCACAAGAGAGCTTAGTCATTTTTCCAGCCCTGCAACGCCCATTGTTTCTCTACGCTAAGAGAAATTCTCAGAGCTTATAGATTTTGTCAATGCATCTGCAGTATTCTTCAAAGTGTCCACCTTTACCAGCAACACCTTTTTGTATTCTATCATATCCCTCACAAAGTGATACTGAACGTCAATGTGCTTTGTCTTTGAATGATATGTGGGGTTCTTTGCCAAGAAAATTGCACTTTGGCTGTCACAGCCTATTCTTATAGCTCCCTGTACTAACCCCATAGAGTGGGGTTACCTTCACCCCTCAAACCCCATAGAGTGGGGTTACCTGCACCCCTCAAACCCCCTATGACTCCCCCCGCTACGCAATCTGCACAACAAAGGGGGGGCTCTACCCCCCTTCTAACCCCCGGGTTAACTATGTGGGCTAGTTGTGGAAAGAATATAACACAACCCAACACATGAAACAAAACAAATGGGACACCATTTATAATAACTGCATATGACACAGATTGAATGCAAGCCATAATACATTCAACTACCTTCACAAAGATTCCAATATTATGTAAGATCAACCTCAAGAAGGTCAAATTCGCACTATCATATGCTCAATGGAGATCTAGCTTTAAAAGTATTGCATCCTTGCAGTGAGTTTTGATAGTGTGTAAAGTTTCCTTTGTAATAGCAACCACTTCTTGTATGTGCCTGTTGTTGAGAAATCCAAATTGTTTAAGGGATATATGATTTGATAGACACCCCTTCAACTTGTTAACAATAATTTTTGAGATCAACTTATACATAATGCTGCAAGGTGAAATGGGTTTGAAATCCCTGAATGTCTTAGGGTTCGAAGCCTTGGGAATTCACGCGATAAAATTCACATTAACATCACTAGAAGCTCTCTTGTGTATCTTGGATTCCTCCACCATCCACAATAGGCCAAGACCCATCATCTCTTTAAAGTGAATGAAAATCTTGATTTTCCAACCATCTGCGTTAGGACACTTATCTTTTGAGAAAGATTTAAGAATCTTAAACATTTCCTCCATAGTGAGAGCACAGGGGCTTCACTCAATTAACCTATGACCTATCACGTGCATTCATGGCATATTAAACAATACCCTTAATTTGACTACATGTTGGAAAATACCCCTAAAAATCACATTATTTAACCCCCTACCTATACGAAGCCAATACAAATTCGCAATTTAAAAAACCCCTACTTCCACTAGATATTGTAGGTATCCAATTTTTCATTAACAATTTTGATACCCCTTTATATTTTTTCTTTAACTTTGAGTTCCATTTTTTATACCCGCCAATGTAAAAACCCTTTTTCCCTTATATATATCACCCAATTTATTATACCATTGTTTCCTTATTTATCCCCCAATATGAACCCACATGGTATGATATTGCTCCCCTAGTGAAGTCCCTGTGAGTGAGAGGGGGCTCCAACCAACCTTTCTTCCTACTCGTAGAAAATTTGTGGATAATGTTCTATGAATGATAGTTGATTCTCTCTTTCAAAAAAATCATCAGCTTTATAAAAATTCTCAAAAAATTGCACCACCAATTTATGAATCTCTTCACTCTTGGATGCTTTACCACTCATCCCATCCTCAATATCCCATGTTCTATTGTGTTGTCTCATGTTTGTAGCGAACTTATGGAAAAATGTATTATTCTTATCTCCACATGCTATCTAAATCACACGACTTTTCAACCTCCATTGTGTAATATGTGTCTTTTGCGAGTTTCAAGCTCCATAAGTCTATGGTTCATATATATAGATAAAAAGTCCTTTGAATATGGATCTCCAATGAGGACCATCTCAAAATCAATCTCCTTAAGTTCCTTCTTGTGTTGAGCCTTCTTTTGAGTTATCCATTTATAGACTCCCCTATAAAACCTTCAATTTGGAAACCACGATGCCAATACGAGATTTGGCCAATGAGTCCAAACATTCACTCCATGTCTTAGCATTTAGAAATGAGTGCGGTCTTGCATTTATAAATTTAGCCAAAACACTTCAGAGAATAATTTTTATTAAAATATTTACGAGAATATTTTTTGATTAATTTTATGCGAGGGTTGCGTTTCGATGACTAAATTTACCCCAGTGGCGTGTGCAGTCAATGCTTTGTGATTAATTTTATGGAAATGTGATACATTTTCTTACTTTTCATACTTTATTCAAACTTCAAAAAGAAACTTTAATTTATGTGAGTGCGCTCCTCTTTTTGAAAAATTAACGAACCCGAAGATATCGGAAAGATTTGATTCTTCTGGCAATTCTGCTGCTATATAGCTACACTACCAAACTCCATTTTCTACTGTATTGGTGATTCCAGAAATGCATATTTATTACGTTCCTTCTCTTTTCTCGTGTATTATCAGCATGCTTCTCCTCGCCACCCTTTCTTTCATTCTCTTTCTCAATCCTTTTGTGTTTTCCACACCCATCGCCCATTTCCTCACCATCCTCCTCGTCTCACCAATGATTCTGATCAACACGCTCTACTTGCTTTCAAGTCTGCCATCACATATGATCCCTACCAATCATTAGCTGCTACCCGGAAATCAAATGTACCAATCATTAGCTGCTACCCGGAAATCAAATGTTTCATTCTGCAAGTGGAAGGGTATCATATGCAGCAGGCGCAGGCACAAAGTCGTTTCCCTCAATGTTTCAAGCATGGCATTACAAGGTACAATCTCTCCCCTTCTCGCCAATCTCTCCTTTCTTACAGTACTCAGTCTTCGCAATAACAGTTTCCACGGTCAAATTCCCTATCAATTGGGAATGCTCTCTCGCTTCGCCTGTCTCTCAATCATCTCCAAGGTTCCATTCCACCCACCCTGGGTATGTGCTGCAATTTGCGGAACTTGACTCTATCCTATAACAATCTCACAGGAATCATTCCCCCACAACTATGTGTTCTCCCCAAGCTAATAGAAGTGGCCTTCGTAGATAACAATTTGATGGGAACAATCCCGGACTACTTGGGAAACATATCCTCTTTGCAGTACTTATATTTGGAAACCAACAACCTTCACGACAGTGTTCCTTCCGAATTGGGTATGCTAAGATAGCTCAACGTTCTTAATCTGGGATTTAACCATCTCGCGGGACACATTTCGTTGGAGTTGTGTAGCAAGGAACTCTATCTGAACGTTAATCACCTGACTGGCAGCATTCCTTCTTCCCTTTTCAATTGTACAAAGTTTCAAGTGATTGCCTTAGCAAGAAACCAACTCAGCGGAATAGTGCCCATGGAGTTGGGTAAATTGACACATCTGCGGAATCTTTACTTCGGTGGCAATCACCTAATTAGTAGCAGCACCACGAGATGCCCCATTCTTGCTGCTCTCAGTAACTGTTCCAATCTACTATTTGTAGAATTATCCAAGAATAATCTCACAGGGAAATTGTTGTTTACTATAGGCCACCTCTCTACAAAACTCTACTACTTAGGCTTGAGTTTCAATGAATTAGTAGGAGGAATACGTCCACAAATCGGAAACTTAACTAGTTTAACATTCCTTAGTTTAGAAAGTAATTCTTTTACAGGGTCAATCCCTTCTTCAGTTAATATGCTTCAGAAGTTGGAGAGGTTATATATGAATTCCAATAATTTACAAGGAAACATGCCTATGGAAATTGGGCAGCTAAAAACCTTAGGGCCCTTAGATCTCTCTAAGAATAATCTCTTTGGAAGAATCCTTGATTTTGTGGCCAACCTCTAGGAGCTAAGATATTTATATCTTAACCATAACCAGTTATCAGGAAATATACCTGCAAATTTAGGGAAATGTGTGAACTTACTGTTGCTAGATCTATCATACAACAAACTTATTGGGCACATACCTCCACAAGTTGCGGGCCTTGCAAATTTATCCTTCTATTTCAACTTGTCAATCAATTTATTACATGGCCATGTAACTTTAGAATTAGGAAAGTTCAATAAGCTTCAAGCTATAGATATTTTTGCAAATCAATTAACTGGTTACATTCCAAGTGCACTTGGAAGTTGCCAAGAAGTATAATATCCGAATCTTTCTTGCAACGCACTTGAAGGTCCAATTCCACTATCCCTCAGTGAACTTCTAAGCCTTCAAAACCTAGATCTCTCGTCCAACAATTTGTCAGGTGGAATACCCATATCACTAGAAAATCTCACAATGCTCCAACACTTGAATTTTTCTTTTAACAACTTGTCAGGATAAGTCCCTAAAGAGGGAGTTTTCAAAAAGATTAGCACCATGACATTTATGGGAAATCTTGGTCTATGTGGACCTTGGGTAAATCTACCACCATGCTATGCTCATAAACATGAAAGTGTTCTAAATCTAAAAAGAGTTATCGCACTTGTTTTTGTTGTATCATTTGTTGTATTGTGTTTGTTTCTTGCAATCCTGTGGAGACAAAAATGCAAGAGACATATTTAGAAAGAGACTGGTCCAACATTAAATGTGGGCCATCGAAGAATCTCCTATGCAGAGCTCATCATCTCAACAAATGAATTTAGTGATGCCAACTTGTTAGGATTTTGTACTTTTGGCAAAGTGTACAAAGGGATTTTGAATGATGGCACAATGGTTTCTCTCAAGGTTACCAATCTACAAAATGAAGGGGCTCAAAAGAGTTTTGATAGAGAGTACAAAGTTTTGGGTAAAGTTAGACACCGAAATTTGATTCGGGTCATAACCTGTTATTCAGATCTCCAAATCAAAGCTTTGATATTTCCATTAATGCCAAATGGAAGCCTAGAAAAGTGGTTATATCCTGATGATGGACAACAAAGTGGTTTGAATTTGATTCAAAGGTTGAATATAGCAATAGACATCGCCCAAGGCATGACATATCTCCATCACCATTGTTTTGTGCAAGTGATCCATTGTTATTTGAAACCCAACAATGTGTTGTTGGGTGAAGATATGACTGCATATTTAATAGACTTTGGCATTGCTACTATATGTTTTGCAAGTAATGAATATGGAGCTCTCACTTCCACAAATGCACTCAAAGGATCTACAGGGTACATTCCTCTAGGTATTATTTAAACTATATACCATCTTAAGCAATGTTATGATTTTCTTATGTTTGCTTCACATTTTGAATTAAAAAATTTAAGATGAGGATCTGTGAATGTAGAATATGGAGTGGGAGGACAAGTTACAATAAAAGGCGATGTATATAGCTATGGAATAGTGTTATTGGAAATGATCACTAGAAAGAAGCCCACACACGACATGTTTATGGAAGGAATGAACTTGCAAAAATGGGTGGGTAGTAGTTTCCCAAAATGAGTACAAGAAATAGTCGACACGGGTCTATTGAGGAGGACTAATAGATGCAGTGAAGAAGATAAGGATCTCAATTGTCTCAGTTCACTCATAAATGTGGGCTTACTTTGCACAAATGAATCTCCTCAAGGACGACCTACTATGATGGGCATTCTATGCATGTTGCAAAACATCAAAGACACTTTTTTGAGCACTACTTCCATTCCCAAATTCCAATCAAATCTAACACATTTGTTGGGTAGTACAAGTACTACTATGAACAACATTTGTGAAGACCAAAGTTCTTCCACATCTTAGTCTATTGTAACAAAGTGGTAGTTATGTAGCTAAACTATGATGTAATTTGAGTCTTATTTCCCTTTCCTTGTTTGTACATAAATATGCAGTTGATTGTATGCAAATGTGAACAACATAATTAGATCCATTGTCAATGGTGTTTTGGAAATGTGGAAATGTCTTTATCATTCTAAAATTTCTTATTCTATATAAAAAAAAAAGTTATATTCAATATCCTTTGCATGTATAACTGAATGCATCACACTCACTTGTATTAAAAACATCAAAAATTAAGTATAAATGCATCACACTCGCCTTGTATTAAATACATTAAAGTTTTGTATTTCTTATAAATGATTAAAATATAGAAATATTTTTTAGTTCTAGAAATTATTGAAGAAAATATCATAATTTCTAGTTGATAAATATAATTATTGTTGAATTTATTCTTTTCTTTTTAATGAATATAACTAGTGTTGTTCATCCATATGCATGAAACTAGAATGATTAGAACAAGGTCATAAGCACATACATACATTCATACCTTATTGAAGAGGTTGTGTATCTTGCAACACATATTAGTAATATAGTAAAAAGTTGAGTGTTATTATGAGACTATGAAACATGTGATACTTCTTTGCCCTGAAATGTGTGGAGTTATGCCACAACAAACTTATTTATCAGATTAAACGTTCCTTCATTTTCCAACAACCTATTTTGATTCTAGAGATACTATGATTCAGAGCCATGTTAGTTCTTATTAGACAGAGTCCTAAATTCTCAGAACCATGATTGGAAAGTCCTAAATTATTAGAGCCATGATCCTTTCTTGAAAATTGTATTTGATATTGGATGTTAAATTAGTGGAAGTTCTATTTTTAAAATTATCATTGTTATTGGATGTTAACATAATTGAAGTTATATTTTTTTTAGGTGTCATTGAAAATTTCAATGAGTTTTAGGCATGCCGGGGACTATTGGTTTAAGGAATAGGCCAGTGAGCTTCCACATAAGAAGGGGAAAGTACGATTAAATATGAGAAGAATCCTACCAAGATAAATGATGAGAAATTTAGCAGGAACATAAAATCATGGGGTAGAAGTGAGGGTTATGTAGCTAAATGTTGCGATGGTGTTTATAACAACAAGAGTTTTTGTGAATGTCCCAGGAGAATCATTTGTGTGACAATGTCCTAGGAGTTATAGCTACAATTCGCCTGATTTTAAATGCATTTTCCAGTTCCCTGGCAAGATTCTTTTAAATGCAGTGTCCAACTCCATGGAAATATTCTTTTCAACATAATTTATTACTAGTTTAGCTACTTCAACCTTACCTTTGCCTTCAAAATATCCAAGGTGGATAGCATTTTGGACTGATGTGGCTGAAATTCTTCTCTACACATCCCTCCTAAAAACTTATTTTATTTTTTTCTTTTGAAGCAGACACTAATTTGGAGTTAGATATAGTTAATGAAGGATAATGCAACAATGGTGGTTGTGATTCTAATTTCTACATGCAAAGATAGTTGATAGGCTACTTTGAGGAGCGAGCAAATCAATGGCATGATTCCCACCCCATGCTCTCCTTCATTAGGCACTGAAGATATATATTTGGACAGTAAATAAAATTTAGGAAACTTGATATTGAAAGAAGATTTGATATTTAGGAAACTTGCTATTGAAAGATTTGATGTCAAATTATAGCTATAGATGGGGAGAAAGTTTCTTAAGAAGGGAGATCGAGCAATGGGTTTAGGCAGTGGAGAGAGGCAGTGGTGTGGTGGTGGAAGCTGTAGCCAGTGGAAAGGCAAAAATAAGTCACAACAACTGATTTGGAGTCAATGCAATATCAATTGCAATATACACGATTCCAGGACTTAGGCTAACGCAAACTTTTTAAAGAAAAATATACGTTGGGAATAGTGAAGGCCTTAATAAGACATTTATTTTTCTTCCCAATAAAAAACTATTTATAAAAATTAAATAATCTTAAATACAATTAAAACAAAATTTGATTCCTCGAATCTGGGTAATCACATGTGAAATAATTAGGGGTAGTTGTCGCATGCCACCTCTGCATGAAGTCTTAATGGGAATAGTTAGGTGGCAACCATGCCTTGAAATCACCGCATACCACATTCATTGCATCTAGTTGAAGGAGGTCCAGATGAGGATAAGGCCATTAAGATTAGAGTGTGACATGCATTCCACCATTACCGTGGATTTTGGCATTCACTCCAGCATTCATTCTGTCATCCTCTCTACTCTGCAGGTGGATGGTCAATGGGGGTTGGGAGTAGAAACCAAACTTAGGTTGTTTCAGGTATGTGGAAGAGATTTTATAGGTCTATTCATCTTGTTGAGGGAACGAGGTCGAGCTAGATGTGGGGGCAAAGGTCGTGGGTGCCAACCTTTCTCTCCCTGGCATTGTCAAGGAAAAGAAAATTTTGATGAGGACATGCATATTCATATCCACCACCTCATTGCTTCCATGGATGTTGAAGAGAGACGAAATATAGGGAATGGCCATTGGTTCATACATAATTTTCTTTGAAACAACTCTCTGGGTGGGAAAAATCTTGGGAGAGATCTAAAGGAAGATTTTCTAAACTCAATGCCTTTCTGGTTCACACACAAATGGCCTTAAAAATCATGTCTAGAGCAATGGAATTTCCGTTTCCCCTCCTCCCCCCTCTTCTAGTGTTGTCTAATTCGAATACAGGGACTAAAGTAGTGGAATCCTTCCATCAAGGGAAAATACTTTCTAGTCTAGCTCACATAGAACCTGAAGCCAAGAAAAAAATGGTGGTCGACAGTCACATCACACCTGAACCAGTCGGGAAAGCGATGAAATTATCCAGTGAGTTTGGTGTTGAGGGAAAAATCAAAGGGGAGCCCTCACAAAGCAAAGTAAAATCATACACTAGGGGAGCATTCATCGAATGGGAGTGTTCCCCTTGGATTCCTAAAGGATACGATAACCCCTTCCTCTACTTGGAGCAACAAGAATTGGCTTGGAAGGAACAAATTTTGTAAGGTAAGGTTCCTAGGAAGCAAGCGCATCTCACCCAAAACAAGACTTATGAGGACAAGGAACCACCCAAATAGGCATTCTAAATTCCCTAGACAATCTTTCTTAGAGTATTAATTTTGCATGTTATTTATGTTTCAATTATGTTTAATTTATTTTGGTGTCATTTTATCACCATTATGGCTTTGAACTCTTACAGAGAGCGTTTGATTCCCTTTTCATGGGAAGTTGGTCTCCCCAATTTTTCTCTTGTCCTCTTTGTTTTAGTCAGGTTCAATTTGCTTTTCTATCTCTAAGTTACCACTTTTTGTTCAAAACTATTTGAGAGACCATGTGGGTTCCCTCTCATGGGAAAATGGTATCCCAATTCTCTCTTAACACATTCATGTTTTTCTATCCACAAATAGCTATTCCAAACCTCCATGATTGTATTCTATATATATTTTTTAAAATATAAAAAAAAATTGGCTTGCTTGCAAAAAAAACTTTGGTTAAACGAGTGATATAAATATAAGTCAAACTAGTTAATAGGTTGTCAGTGTGATATCTATCAAGTCATCAAGGTGATATTAATCGCCATATACCTATGGCTAGTAGGTATAAGAAGTAATTACATCCTTTGATAGCTTCAAAACAATGAATGAAAATAATATATCATTATTATGTTAGAGAAGTTATGTGGATCTATTATGAACCAAATGTTTTTTTTATTTTTTGGTATTACGAGAATGCTACTATTCGTTATTTTATTCTATTTTTCATTCTTTTTTGGTTTACCCCACTTCAATTATCTAATTTTTGGCATTCTCATCTCGACAATTCTTTTGTTTAAGAGTCTTGTTGACTAACAATTATTGATAAGTTGTATGTGTCTTCTCTCACTCTATATTATTGCCAACTCTCTCCTTTTTTGTGATTTTTAATAAATTTTACATTTGTGTGGTGTCAAACACTTTTCTATGTTATCCCCCTTGCATTGATCACAACCCAGAAAATCCACCACACTTAGTTGTTTTTGTGTAGGTAGGTTGCATACCCTGTTTTTCTTCAAGTCATCTTGCACCAACATCTCCAGTTTCGAAATTTTTACCCTCATTTCCACAACATATAAATCATACCTTTTCCTATACTTACCCATTTTATCATTGATGCAAGTTACAATAGGAATTTTCTTCACTTCTCCTCCCGCATGAGCTTCTCTCGCGTGAATTCCTCCTACATTACCTTGTAGTCTTTCCCACATTATTCCCTACTTAGGAATTCCTACACTTTCTCTCTTGTTTCAGGTAGATACTAGAGGAATTCCTTGGTAACATACAATATTCAATTCTCGTATTCATTATTCTCCCCTTGACATTTTTTGAAGATGCATTAGATCATTAAGGCGAGCACATGCTTCATGTGACTTAAGATATATGGTATTAAATTAGGCACATTTCTCATTGACTTAAATAACCATTATATCCAGGACCAAATGAATGAATGACTTCAACAAACTTGTTGATTACTTGAAAGAGAATATTAAAAAGTGATTGATTCATTTCATTAGCAAGAAAGACCAATTTGACATAGTACATAAAGTTGGTTATGATTTAAAAGACATTCAAGATGAGTTACCTCAATTTCAAGTGAAACAAGAAGTCACCATTGCACCTTTACAAAATTCCATTGGGTAATCAAACAAAGATACTTTAAAGAAGGTACCGACTTCAAGATAACTCATCGACAATATCAATTGTTAGGCCTTAGGCACACGTTAAGTATTTTAAATGGAAGAAGTACTGAACACAAATAGAGGTTTTTCAAACACTATTTTCTCTTTATTATATGGTTAGTGGGAGCCCCATCACTATCCTTAAATGTATGAATGCATTTTTAATTTTCTAGAATATTGTAGATCTTATTTAAACACTTGCATATTTTTTAGAGGCTCCTTCGAGAACTACCAAGATTCCATCTCTAATGTAATCTTTCAAATTTGACTTTTAATCTTGAAGATTGCAAGAGTGTAACTCTTTTCATCCCAATGTGTCTAATGAAAATGTCTTTTAAATTTACTTGTAAATGCATCCCATGATTAATTTCTTATGTCAAAATGTTTGATTCTTTACTCAAAATTATGTTGGAAATTATTGGTTTCAAAACTTTATTTAATTCCTATATCAATGTATATTATATCATTGTGAATATTTAATGTTTGGTCCTATCTCAAGCCTCTATAGTTTTCTATATTTTCTTGAATTTGAAAGTTCTTTGTTAAAGGGGAGTGACCTCTCTACAAAAACAAGGGGGGGATGTTGTTACCTCAAAAGTTATCATTGAAATTTGTAGGCATCATGTCTAGAGGTAAGCATCTAAGCTAACACTATCTTCTCAACCTTACTCCTCATCAAGGTTGATACAAGATCAATCAATTGGAAGAGGAATTTTACAAGATCAAGGAATTGTGAGAAGTAGTTTTCAAGACCAAGGATTTGGACAAGATTTTTTTTAGGACAACCTCTAAACATAAGAATTGTTGTATACGAAGTGTCAAGAATAGAACAAGAGGAAAACATTGTGTATATTAATTACACACTGCAAAAAATGCAAAATGAGATTACATGTCTCAAGAGAAGTGATAATATTATTTCACAAATTTTTTCCCATGAAGGAATAATGATGATTACCAAACCCTAGAGAATGAAATGATAGAAGTCAAATACTTGAAGAGCATAGACTAACAACACCTTACATGCGAAATCCAAATGTAGTTGCATTAGGAGATGATCCAAAAATGGATCTTGAATAAACCTCTAAGTCTAAAAGACTTCATATAAGAGGTAAAAGGTGCCAAATGGCACAAATCCTTTGTAAATCAGAGGAAAATGAAAGTCGCAGGTTGCTCTCTGAAATAGCCCCATTGCAGGGATCTTTTCCTTCTGAATCTACTACAACTTGAATGGGATAAAATGGACTTAGGATGCAGAAGTTATTGCATGCAGAAGACACCCACTTTCTTTGAAAAAAAGAGGCAAAAACCCCTAAAAATGGAAAAAAAACCCCTATAAGGAAAAATCGCATCGCATAAGGCAAAGAGGAGGACTTAAGGTCGGGTGGAAAGCACCCCCAATCAGTGACCTCTGATGATTGGATCGGCAGGTCAGATCAGAGGCAGGTGGTGTATACCCAAGGCAAAGGTCCCGGGCCGATGCGATGGTGCAATTGTCGATATTGGTGGATCGCAATCGGAGCTACACAGAGGAGCGGCTATAGACATACATATATGCGTGATGTGATAAGCTGGACTTGATGGAAGTTTAAACACTATTTCATAAGATTTGAGATCCGTTAATTGACATTTTTAATGTATTTTCACATGTTTCATTTATTAAACAAAATGCGAAGGGAAGCGCCGATGCGATGAAACCCAGACCCGAAGGGGTTTGGGAATGAAAATGAATAATATTTCAAATCTACCCAAAGCCATTTTTATGGGATTTTAATGTTTTTAACGTATTTTTAAAATACGAAGGGAAACCTTGGAACAGGGCCGAAGCGACTTGCGATAGCGATTTTGGGAGGACTCGATAATGCTATAAAGCACAATTATGAATATTTGAAGTCCAGGGAAGAATGTTCTCTACGTATCTTTCCCGTGTTAGTGCATTTCTCTGTGTTAACAGGAAGCAGCCATTTCAGGGATTTCACAAGCCTGATGCACTCTCCGTTACATAATAGGTGGCATCCATCCCTGAGGGCGTTTAGCAATGATTTCTAATGCTCAGAGAGGGGATTTGAGTGGACCGAAATAGGAAGACAGGGAGCCCAAAAGGGAAAATGAACCGACAGTGCCGAGTGGGCTTAAAAAGCCATAGAAAGACAGAAACAAGGGTAGATGAAGGGCTGCTGAAGGGGCTACTAAAGCGGAATGCTGAAAGCGATGGCAGAGCCAAGAGAGAGCTGAAAAGCTACTGCGCAGAGCGGTTGAGGGAGCCTTTGGGGTCACTTGAAGTTCAAGTGAAAATCTAGAGAGCCGAAGGTTACAGAGGGCCAAGAAGCCAGAGCCGAAGAGCCAGAACCAAGATCCAAGAGCCAGAGTCAGAGCCAAGAGCCAGAACCAAGAGCCAAGAGGCAGAGTCAGAGCCAAGAGCCAGAACCAAGAGCCAAGAGCCAGAGCCAAGAGCCAGAGCCAAGAGCCAGAGCTTCAAGGGCCAGGGAATGACATGGTGTCTGAACCCACTGTTTCTGTGCATAACAGTAGGAGTTGATCCAAGAGCTTGTTAAAAGGACTTATACCATAATCACGGAGAGCTGAGTTGAGTTGACTAGAGTTCACGGAGATGTAGCCCAAGAGTTTTGGGTGAACTCCAAATTAATATTGTTGTTCTGTGTTTGTTTTTACTACTACATTATTTATTGTTATATGTATTTATATATCAGTTCAAGCACATTTACATATCAGCACAAACAACATATTTTAAAGCATATCATCAGTTAAATCAAATACCAACATACACCTATATTTTCAAGCATTTTTAATTCCGCATTGGTTAATCATGAAGACTTGGGGATATTTAAAGCTTTGGAAGTGGGAGAGGTTCTTGTAACTTAGACAAGAAGCCTAAGAGCCCCATTTTCAAATCAAGTGGTATTGGAACCTGAGATTGATTAACCACACCTTCAAAGAAGGTTATATCAGATTGCTTGATTGAGAGAGCAAAGATTGCTTGTCTGAAAGGTGTTTGGGCAGTCAAGGATTGATTGTCAGAGGTTGATTGTATGCTTGTTGCAGACAGACTATTGTTTGAGTTTGCAGAGGTGAAGAGGAAAGGCCTAAGTATTTGGGTCTTGGATATGGATAGTCTTATGGAAAGTCTTCCAAAGCTGCCATGAAGGCCATTGAAACAGCTCCAAGAAGGGGTTGCATTATAGAGTGTGAAGATTGTATTCAGGAGGAATGCAATAGCTTGAAACATCAGTTGAATGATGTAGGTGTTCAGAAGCACACACTTGAACCAGAGAGTTGGGGAGACTCTAACAACTTTGAAGAGATTGATGGTGTTCCAAATGGAGCCACTTATTCATTTGCTTCACCTCCTCATGAAGTCCATAAAGGTGAAAGAAAAAGGTATAAATATGGTTCTAAACATTTTCCTTTTGATCGCGAAAACCAAGATAAATTTCCACATAGAGATGGGAAAAGAATTGCTTGTTCCTTTTGTGGTTTGGATAACCATAATGTTTTTAGATGTTGGAAGAGAATGGCCACATACAGGAAACTTTTGAAGGAAAAGAAGCAAGAAGTCGAAGGTCCTTTGGACAAGGCAAATCATGCTGTCAAGAGGATGCACATGCAGTGCACTCATTGCCATAAGCAAGGACATCTTGCTGCACAATGTTGGACTCTAAATCCAGCAATGCTTCCACAAAAGCTGAAGAAAGTGGAAAGAGAAGATGGCAGAAATGGAAAGGAAGATTCCATGAATGATGTGTCTCAAAATGATTCACATGATGATGCTGATGTGCAGACAAAGGTAGTACCTTTGAAAGGGATTGGTAAGGAACGATTAGAGTTCTTATCCGATTGAGATTGCATGTCTATTGATGCATCTACATTATATTTCATTTCAGCTTCGAAAGTACAGTGTGCTTAAGTGAAAGTTGAAAGATGAAATGCATGCATGAGCATGAGATGCATGAACATAGGGATGTTGATGATTTCCTTGTTTTTGAACATGTATGTGTAATTAACTTGCAGGGTTGATTTCTTTGACATGCATGTGATGCCATGTTGGCTTGGGAGAAGCTAACTTGGTCTCCAAATGGAGATAATGATGAAGTGTTTCATATTTTGAAAAAGATTCCTAATGGTCTTTTTCCACATGCTTGACTTGAAGGGTCATTTGTTTTAAAGGCATGTTTTGTGGGCTTGTTGTCTAGTCCATGATTTGTATATAGATGTAAGACATGGAGGTGTTCACAAGATGTGAAATCTGTTTCTTTTGTTGAAGCAGGAGTTTAGGCCATCCAGTTGTTGTCTGTATTTTGTTGTTGTTAACAGATGTTGTTGACAGCTTGTCAAACAGGTACAAATGAAAGTTTTGTGGAGCAGATGTACTTCACATTTGTTTGAGCCACCTTGGATCAATGATCAAGGCAAAGAAGTTCAAACCACCTTCTATGACCAGTTCAACAGAAGTTTTGCAGGAAGGCAAGGAGGAAGACATCTCTTCCCAGGAAGACCAGCCCATTCGGGGAATGGAAGTGGTCAGAAACTTTGGTCCAGAGGCATTATGCAAGGCAAGTGTAGGGAGACTGAAAGAAGAGGGTGAGTCACTCTCATTTACTGTTTAGATCAGTACATCAGTCTTTTGGAGACGAAAATTTCTTTAGTGGGAAGGCGTGATCCAAAAATGGATCCTGAATAAACCTCTAAGTCTAAAATACTTCATATAAGAGGTAAAAGGTGGCAAATGGAACAAATCCTTTGTAAATCAGAGGAAAATGAAGGTCACAGGTTGCTATCAGAAATACCCCCATTGCAGAGATCTTTTCCTTCTGAATCTACTACAACTTGAATGGGCTAAAATGGACTTAGGATGCAGAAGTTATCGCATGCAGAAGATGCCCAGTTTCTTTGAAAAAAAGAAGCAAAAACCCCTAAAAATGGAAAAAAACCCCTATAAGGAAAAATCGCATCGCATAAGGCAAAGAGGAGGACTTAAGGTCAGGTGGAAGGCACCCTCGATTAGCAACCTCTGATGATTGGATCGGCGGGTCGGATCGGAGGCAGGCGGTGTATACCTAAGGCAAAGGTCCTGGGCCGATGCGATGGTGCGATCGCCGATATCAGCGAATCGCAATCGGAGCTACACAGAAGAGCGGCTATAGACATATATATATGTGCAATGTGATTAATCGGACCCGATGGAAATATAAACGCTATTTAATAAGATTTGAGATTTGTCAATTATAATTTTTAATGTATTTTGGCATGTTTCGTTTATTAAACGAAATGCGAAGGGAAGCGCCGATGTGATGAAACCCGAACTCGAAGGTGTTTGGGAATGATAATGAATAATATTTCAAATTTGCCCAAAGGCATTTTTAAGAGATTTTAATGTTTTTAATGTATTTTTAAAATACGAAGGGAAACCTTGGAACAAGACCAAAGCGACTTGTGATAGCAATTTTGTGCGGACTCGATAATGTTATAAAGCGCAATTATGAAGATTTGAAGTCCGGGGAAAATTTTTCTTTGCAGATTTTTCCCGTGTTAGTGCATTTCTCTATGTTAATAGAAAGTGGCTATTTCAGGGATTTCACAAGTCCGATGCACTCATCCATTACAGAATAGGTGGCATCCATCCCTGAGGGCGTTTAGTAATGATTGCTAACGCTCAGAGAGGGGATTTGAGTAGACCGAAATAGGAAGACAGGGAGCCCAAAAGGGAAAATGAACCGACAACGCAGAGTTGGCTTTAAAAGCCACAAAACGACAGAAACAAGGGCAGCTGAAGGGGCTGCCGAAGCGGAATGCTGAAAGTGGTGGTAGAGACAAGAGAGAGCTAAAGAACTACTGTGTAGAGCAACTGAGGGAGCCTTTGGGGTCACTTGAAGTTCAAGTGAAAAGCCAGAGAGCTGAAGGTTGCAGAGGGCTAAGAAGCTAGAGCTAAAGAGCCAGAGCCGAAGAGCCAGAACCAAGAGCCAAGAGCCAGAGTCAGAGCCAAGAGCCAGAACTAAGAGCCAAAACCAAGAGCCAAGAGCCAGAGTTAGAGCTAAGAGCCAGAACTAAGAGCCAAGAGCCAGAGCTTCAAGGTCCAGGGAATGACATGGTGTTTGAACCAACTATTTCTGTGCAAAACATTTGGAGTTGAGCCAAGAGCTTGTAAAAAGGACTTATACCACAATCCCAGAGAGCCTAGTTGAGTTGACTAGAGTTCATGGAGACGTAGCCCAAGAGTTTTGGGTGAACTCCAAATTAATATTGTTGTTCTGTGTTTATTTTTACTGTTGCATTATTTACTGTTATATGTATTTATATATCAGTTCAAGCACATTTACATATCAACACAAACAACAAATTTTAAAGCATATAATCAGTTAAATCAAATACCAGCATACACCTATATTTTCAAGCATTTTTAATTCCGCATTGGTTAATCATGAAGACTTGGGGATATTTAAAGCTTTGGAATTGGGAGAGGTTCTTGTAACTTAGACAAGAAGCCTAAGAGCCCCATTTTCAGATCAGGAGAAGATGATGTGTTTGAAGAAACTTAAGAATATTTATATCCATTAATGTTGAAATATTTTAGGAGTCTCATATCTTAGAATCAATGCAATATGAAGAAAATATGTAAATTCTTACTCATGATGACTTTGTTGAACTAGAAAATTCTAAAGAATACTAAGAAAATTTGGTTTAGACAAAAGCCCAAACAAGCAAACTAAAACTAGATAATTAAGTCAATGAAGGAAAAAATATTAATAATTCACCTCAATCAACATTGCAACAAGGAACTCCATATTTGATAAAGGAACAAGATAACACCACAAAAAAATTGCCTTACAATATTGGATAAATTTAGGAAGCTGCAAATCACTTTGTCTCTTCTTGACTACCTCAAAAAAGGGAGAACCTACTAAAATCTTAGAAAGCATGGGTCCATCAAATTTAAGAATAGAAGTAGCTTTGGTTGGTAGTCATGAAAGACCCAATTAATTTCAACAAAGAGTAGGAGGAAAGGTTTATCCTTTTATATTCCTATAGAAAATCACAACTCTATTGTGCATAATTGCATGGTAGGAAACAAAGCTACAAATAATATCATGCCTTTCAACAATAGGGTCCTTGGGGTTAGAATGCACTAAATATTGTGAAGTTAGAGAAAATATTTATGCTATCGATTCAAGAAAAATCCTTTCCTATGGTGAAATTAAAGACTTTTTTGCATGGATAAGATTGCCAACACATATAACCACAATATTCACTATAGTTGTTGTCGATCTCCTAGCTTCCTATGGAGTTGTTCTTGGTCATGATTGTTGTTCTAGGATTAGAGGATATATCCAAATGCAGTTGTATTAGGAGAAGATGATGTGTTTGAAGAAAATTAATAATATTTATATCCATTAATGGTTGAAATAATTTAAGAGCCTCATATCTTATAACCAATGCAATATGAAGAAAATATATAGATTCTTACTGCAGGTGACTTTGTTGAACTAGAAAATTCTAAAGAATACAAAGAAAATTTGGTTTAGAAAAAAGCTCAAATAAGAAAATTCAAACAAGATAATTAGGTCAATGAAGGAAAAAATATTAATAATTCTCCTCAATCAACATCACAACAAGGCACTTCATATTTGATAAAGGAACAAGATAACACCAAAACAGAAATACCTTATAATATTGGATGAATTTACGAAGCTGCAAATCACTCCGCCTCTTCTTGACTGTCTCAAAAAGGGAGAACCTATTAAAATATTGTAGAAAATGGGTCAATAAAATTTAATAATAGAAGTATCTTTTGATGGTAGTCAAGAAATACCCAATTAATTTTGACAAAGAGTAAGAGGAAAGGTTTCTCCTTTTTATATTCCTATTGAAAATCATGACCGTATTGTGCATAATTGCATGGTAGGCAACAAAGCCACAAATAATATCATGCCACTTTCAGTAATGGGATCCTTGGGGTTAGAATGCACTAAATATTATGAATTTAGAGAAAATATTTATGCTATAGATTCAAGAAAAGTCCTTTCCTATGCTGAAATTAAAGACTTTTGTCCATGGATAAGATTGGAAACACATATAACCATAGTATTCACTATAGTTGTTGTCGATCTCCTAGCTTCCTATGGAGTTGTTCTTGGTCATGATTGGTGTTCTAGGATTAGAGGATATATAATGAATTACGGAAACTATATGATATTGTCAAACAAAGAACTCTTATTAGAATCCCAAGAGAACAAAGGAAACCCATTTTCTTTAAGAAAAAAGGAATCAAATGTTGTTTAGAATTGTCAAGATTTAGGGATAGAAAATTATATTTTCCTCAATATAACACTAAATAAATAATGTAAAAGTGATATTTTTCTAGGATTCTGGAAAATGTGATTCAATGGCTCTTGTTTAAGTTATGGAATTTGAGTCAGAAGAGTATTTTATAGTCCAAGCTCTCATATTTATCTTATGCTTTTAGACTAGAGTTTTCTTGCACAAATAATAGGAAAAATATGAGGCACTAACTGAAGGGTTAATACCAATCATTCAAATTTATATTAAAGATTTAGTTATGAGAGGATATTTTGAATTGATCATAAATCAAGTTAAGAAAAAGTATAATATAAACAAGAAACGATTGGAATGTTATGCTACACAGGTTTGGAATATTCTTCAAAAATTTCAATCCTTTTGACATAATATTTGTTCCACTAGAACAAAATCAAATGGATGACTCCTTGGTAGTGGAATTATCCCTTTTCAATATAGATGATCACATATCTCGAATTTATTTTCATGTAGAGAACATCTACTACCCATCAATATCTGGTAATAGGGATTAGTGGAAATTGTTCGAAAATGATGAGCATGCCAAAGAATTCATGTATCATGCAAAATAAATGCTATCAAAATATCAAGATTCTAATTATCCCCAAGATTATGTGGACCATAAAAACACAATCCTCATCAAAGATGTAAAAATTCCCTCTCTCCCAAGAAGATATATCAATTTCGAGTCTTTATTTACAAGAAATTATTAATCACATAATGAGAATCTTAAAAAAGAATATTATTTAATAAAATTTCCAGAAAATCAAAAGATTAATATTGGTACATAAGAAAACCCACAATATCTAAACTTGTAAGCCAACTATGCCCAAAAATAAATTCAATAATACCTTGATTTATTCAATGAGTTTCAGTATGTATTTGAATGGGCTTTTTATGACTTGAAAGAATATGATATATCCAGTTTCCAGCATATGATACCACTCAAAGAAGGTGGAAAACCTTTTAGGAAGAACACTAGATGCATAGATCCAAATTTGAAGCCACTAGTCAAAATCAAAGTTGAGAAGATGAAAAAGGCATGTATTATACTTCCAACAAAGATTTTAAGTTGATTTCCAATGCTGTAGTAGTAAAAAAGAAGAATGATGTAGATATCATTTTGGGATTCAACTGCGTTAAGTAAGTCATTCATGTATGACCATTTCCATGAGAGGTAGTTGTAACTAACTAATTTCTCATGATTTTTTGAATAGCTCACTTAGCACTCATTGCATCGGGTGATGCTCACAGGGGTGAAGAAGTGGGATTGAAACTAGTGAAATGAATCACATAGCATCAATCATCACTTCCGGGGCTTGCACCCGGTAACCAGGACTTCCCAGGAGGTCACCCATCCCAGAACTCCTCTGGCAAGCCCCGGAAGTGATGATTGATGCTATGTGATTCATTTCACTAGTTTCAATCCCACTTCTTCACCCCTGTGAGCATCACCCGATGCAATGAGTGCTAAGTGAGCTATTCAAAAAATCATGAGAAATTAGTCAGTTACGACTACCTCTCATGGAAATGGTCATACGTGAATGACTTACTTAACGCAGTTGAATCCCAAAATGATATCTAATATAATGCACTGCGTAAACCCCCATACTACAAGAATGATGTATTTAGATTTGTGTTTAGTTTTTAGATATTAATAAAGCATTTGTGAAAGATAATTATCCACTACTAAATACATAATTTCTCCTCATTAAACAAGTTGTTGGTTTTGCTTTAATTTCAATACATGATGGTTCCACCAGATAGAATCAAGTGTTAATTGCCAAATATGATCAATACAAGACTATTTTTGTAACAACATGAGGGACATTTTCATATTCTAGGATTCCCTTTGGATTAAAAAATTCTAGAGCTACATTTGAAGGACAGATGGTTTATTCATTTAAAGAGATGATCGATAAGTTCATGGAAGAGTACCATGGTGATCTTACTATCCTTTCAAAATTATGGGAACGACATATCATGCATTTGAGACAAGTTTTACAACATTGTAGATTGTATGGAATACCTCTTAATCCAAGGAACCATTTGCTTGCGGTATCAAAAGGAAATATTTTGGCCATATTGTGAGCAAAGAAGGAATGTTATTTGATATAGATAGAGTTAAAACCATAACTAATTTGCAACCTCTAACTTCCCAAATGGGAGTTTAATCTTTCTTCTTGAAGGTAAATTTTGTTCGAAGATTGATACCATATTTTGCTTCAATATTGAATCGAATTAATGAGTTGTTAAAAAAGGATCAAGCTTTTGAATGGAATCCATAAACACAAATGGCTTTCGCAAATATTAAACAAGTAATTAAAATATCCCTATTACTAACAAGTCCATATTTTGAACAAGACTTCATACTTTACTCCCTCGTTTTGAATGAAACTATTGCCCCTTTACTTACTCAAATGAATACAAAAGGAGAGGAACTTCCTATTTTATTCATGAGAAAAACATTACATGACTATGAATTGAAATATTTAGATCTTAGAAAGTAGGTTTTTTCTTTAATGAAAGTGGCTTCTTATTATGTTAGGAATTAAGAATTCCTTGTGGGGCGGGGGGGGGGGGGGGTGAATTAGTAATTATATTTTTTTTCATTTAATTAACCATAAATTAATCAACTGCAATCTATAGACATCAATTATACATTCATACATATACACAATGATTTAAAATGGGAAGCCTTTTGGGAGAAAAACCATCAAATCTTCTATTTATTATGACATAAATTCAAAGCACTAACTCTAATTACATCAATTATTTTGTGAGCACCCACTCATAGAAGGCCCCAACCCCTTCATATTTGGAATCACCAACTTTCTAGAAGCGTCAAATTCAAATTTGTGAAGGCACCAAACTACTTCTAGTTAGATCTATTATTTCATAGGATTTTCAAACTCATACCTCTATCAATATTCTTTTATTCTATTTCTGAATAATTCCATTGCCTTCCTAAAACCACCTCCCTATTGTAGCTCCTTGACATCACCAAGATTCTTATTCTTCTACAAGCACACACTACCACCATCTGCAACAATAAACTTCAGTAATTCACTTTCTATCATGCTCTGTTGCTCTCACTACGTAATTCACATTCACACTCTAGTTGCTTCCACACTTCATGACCCTGTGGATTTTTGTTTTAAGAAAAGTTCCACACTAGTCAAGAATAGGAGCTTCATTCGCTCCTCAATATGCTTGATATAAGCACTTCAATCAATGTTCTACTGCTTGAGGAGGAACTTCATCTCTCAGTTAGCTCACATCCAACCTATGAACTTATGGTTCTCTAATCTTGGTGCCCTATTCTAAGCTAGAGAGTGTAGAATATTATATTTAATTCTTACCCACTACAATATCTCACACTCTCTCTTAGCCTTATTTTGTTCAACTCTTTATATATATGTGTAATGTTCATAATTTAATTTCCTTACAAATGGCAATTATCCATCCCTCGTCATCAACAGATCAAATCCTTTATTCTTGTAGTTCTCAATTGTACAACTATGTAACAAAATATTTTAATTCATAATTGAACTCGACACCAACTTCTAACTAACTAAGCTCTTGGAGACTTTAGCACCTTTTCCATATGACCAAAATGTGGCCATGTTATTTATGATTGATGTAATTATGCTTGAGTTCAGGTTTGGACCTTTCTATTGTTATGTTCGATAAAATCACCTGAATGATGAACTCTCAAACTAACGCTTATTACAGGTCCCACAATCTGGGATTTAGTAGAATTTTAGAAATTCTACAAAAAAGGAAATCGTCTAAAAACTTGATCCGCTGACTCAAATACCAACATCATGCCACATCATTTGCTGACAACACTTCTCAAGTCATGGTGATGTCATCATGCCACACTGCAACATCTAAATGATGACACGTGTCACATGGATTTGGCCCACATTTCCATCCAAAGAGTCCATATTTTCCTGCCATGTGTCACTTGTCCAGAATTCCATGCCATCACCTCAATCTATTTGGTAGCACCTATACTCACTTTAATAACCACATTATCATGCCACATCATCAAAACTTTATAGAGAGGAAAGACTGGGTCTGGGTTCTTTTCTTATGTTTCCTTTAAAAGAACCCTTCGGGAATGAATTCCCAGTATAGTTTGGAACTTCACCAACACATGAACTCAGACCATGAGTTTTGGTTTTGGACTCTTCTGCACCTACATCCTTGAACAACTTACCTCGCTGCAACATCCAAATGAGTCTGAACTATTCAGAGTTCGACACTTTATCTGTGGACAAAGCACATGAAATTTGAAAATGAGTTTGATTTTAGGAATATTTTGCACCTATCTCCTTGAAAAAATCACATGGCCCGAACATCCGTATCGGTCCAAATTGTTTGAAGTTCGACACTATAGCCATAGACAACCTATTTTCTTCATAAGGGGCCCAGAACTCTGAACTTCAACAACTAAAGCTAACCACATAACTTCAAAACACACCATATATACAACCCTTATGATCTTTCTTAAGTTTAATATACCATTGGAAAGGTCTCTTTGAGGATTATCTATCCACGCACTTTGTGGGGGAACCTAACTTGCAGGGAAAATTTTATGAACCACCCTAAATTTATATGTATAATAAATGGGATAATCCCCATGATACATAGGAAAAATGGGAGGCGATTTTATCAATAATATAATATGTATATATAATTTTTTTGGCGAATCTCTCACCAGATTATATTATCTTGTACAGTGATGGAGAATATTTCACTGAATTATAAAATCTTGTAAGATCTTGGCAAATCTTTTACTGAATAATAAAACATTGTGAAGTCTTGGCGAATGTTTTGTTAAAGTATGAAACCATATATGATAATAAGAAAACATATTCATTAAACTGTAATATACTAACATACATGTTTGGAAAAAATAAACATAATTTTCTCTTCCTACAAACAATGTTCCAAGTTTCAGTGGCTGTGTTTGTCAAGGTCCTTACAATACACTCTTTCATATCCTTCTATTAGTTTTGATAATATTCCACAACAAAGTTCTTGTAGGTGTTGATATTGACAACGAGTTCTGTCAAGGTAGGAGAGATTAATCTTTTCTCTACAACTTTTGCCAAGCTACCACTTTTTTCAAGTTATCAAATTTCTTTCTTATTCCATAGACTCCAACTGCTAGATAAAAAAAAACACATCAAGTATTTTTACCCCAACACGCCAACAATTAGCAAGCCCCAACTATATTATATAAGAAAGTATTAGGTATCCCAAAGGCTTGAAGGGGATCTAATTGAAAGAAGTGACCATTGTGAGAATCCTTCCAATCAATATATGAATATATAAATGTAGATTTATTGTTATTTTAATTGGAAATCTTCAATTAAATAATAAAATTTAATTGCGTCTCTCCCAATCTAAATTGCTTATTAGCATAATTCACTACCCTCATAGGTCTTGCATTTTTTAACAACGTTGTAACATGTAGATTAATTTCCTTTTTGGTGAACAATCTCCACCTTTTAGGAAAATATGGTGTAGTGGCTCCAACCCCTACAGATCATTAGGACAAACTAAGAATAGCACAGAAGATGAAAGGTTGTATAAACCAGCTTATTTTTCAAACAACTAATCCAACATTAGTACCTAAAATTTTTCATGAAGATATCATATTGAGAATGTTTGAAAAATGGTGACAAATCTTCTGTGAGGGTGATGCGGAAAGAGTGATAAGGTTTCATTGTTTTGAATTTTTTTTGTTAAATCAGAAAAAGTTAAAAACCAATATTAATGGAGATATTGGTATCTTTTACTAAATTTTGTGAAGTGACTAAATGTAGCTTTAACCATTCACCTTAAGATGTTTTTACAATATAATTTCCTAATTCTATTTAATATCTTCATTATCATAAAAACCAACCTATATCCATCTTAACTCCACATCTACCACTCTTAGGGGGATGAAATCTATTTATCCCTCTGAGCACTTGGTAAACCCAGAATTAAGATGGATCTAAGATGATAGAATTTCCCCTTTAAATAGTCTATGCTCACATGAATACCATGGTATTACCATGGGTCAATACCATGGGTTATCATAAACCTGGAGCTTAAAAATTACTATTAGTAATTTATAAAAATTAATAAAATTAATAATTGAGTTTTATTTTATTTTTTATTTTAACCAAGTTAAAATGTTTAACATACATTAAATTACAACATCCATTTCTGAGAGGGATCAAATATTTTTTCACTCTATGCTAGTTTGCATATCACGATATTTGATCCCTCTAGGGGCTTAGTAGATCCAGAGTAAAGATGGATCTATGCTGGTTTAGTTCCCCCATTTGGATCTATGCTGGTTTAGTTCCCCCATTTAAATAGGCTACATTCCACGCGAATACCATGGGTCAATACCATGTGCCATTTTTATTTTTATTAATACTAATATTAGGGTTAATAATGTTCTTTTGCATGGTATTAATAATAATCTAGCCCATGGTATTTGGCCCATAGTATTTTGCCCATAGGGTTCACCTAAATATAACACATTTTTTGAGTGTTCGTAAATATAAGGTGACTTATGGAGTAAATATAAAAAAATGTTTTATTTGTTTACCATATCTCTCGTTTATTTATATTTTTATTAATTTACCATACCTCTTTTACAAATATGGTATTTGGCCCATAGGATTCACTTAAATAAAACCTCCCTTTTCAGCCTTCATAAATAGAAAGAGGGTTATGGACTAAATATAAAAAGAGGTTTTATTTATTTACCATACGTCTAGTTTATTTATATTTTTATTTATTTACCATACATTTTGAGTAAGTATAAAAAAAGGTTTTATTTATTTATCATACCTCCACTTTATTTATATTTTTATGTGTTTACACCGTTGCATGTATATAAGGTGACTTATGGAGTAAATATAAAAAATGTTTTATTTATTTACCATACCTCTCATTTATTTATATTTTTATTAATTTAACATACCTCTTTTATAAATATGGTATTTAGCCCATAGGATTCACTTAAATAAAACCTATTCTTGAAAATTAGGGTGAATGGAAGGTTGTAACTCCTAATTCCCTTAAAATAAGGTGGGCTATTTGAGGCGATTTGTAAAAATGTACTATGATACAAAATATTCGCCCACTAAAAATTTAAAACCCCTTAATTTTGCCTAAGGGTGAACATTCGCCCCTAAAATTTTCCATGCTAACTTGGTTTTCTACGCATGAAATTTTCTTTAAAAAAATGACCTCTACAACATACCTTCCTCAACCATAGGCATAAAGTTTTAGGAATTCTTCACTTTATCCTATTACTGTGATGGTTCCCAACTAAATGCCTCAACTACCATCCAAATCTCATCGACATAAATGACTTCATACTTGTCAACAGTGAGATAATTGACATCAATGAGAACATTATGTCCATCAATCTTTCCAACAATCTCTAAGGACAACATTTTGTCCAACATTCTTCAAGGCCTACATTTTTTCCAACAATCTTCCCCTTTGGTGTTGATGGCAATTGTGCCAAACATTGTTAAGGCATTTGATGGCTACTAACTTGAAGAAATCCCCCTGACACTAATCGGGCTCATTCTTCTCCCCCAACAATATTACACATATTTTCCCTGAGTGTGATACTGACCAAGGTTGATTACACATTGTACCTCTTCATGTTGTTATATCTATACCATAGGTCCATACATCTTCTTCCTTTGACTTATGCATCTTCTCATACTTTTTTTGTGTCAGGAACATCTATATTCATACCACCCAACTTCTCCAGGATGAAGCCACGCATTTGTCTGCGTGGGCCACTGATTTGTGCCACTGTGTGGAGGAGGTGGACAATATGATTGTTAATGAGATAAATTGAGGAAACCAATTTGTAATAATTGGTTGAACTTTTCAGGATTTGCATCCAAATGTATTGAAAACTTGAGCTTTTTGTTTCCTCTTTTCCATGGATTTGGCCCTCCACCTCTATTATTTCTACATTGGCCATGGCCACCTCTACTGAAAATAATCATGTTGTATATATTGTAGCACACAAAAAGTTGTATACAAATTATGTTCTTCAATCATTAGTATACCTATCAACAAATCATACCAAATCTTAACATCTTGAATTATGTAAATCTTGGGTGAAAAATAAAACATTCACAGGGGAGTGTACAAAACAAGGGAAAGGGACTAGCTCTTATATGTTTTTTTTTAAGAAAAAAAGAAAGGTTATTCATGAACACATAATATAACAATACAAGAAAATTACATAAGAAAAGATAACCACTAATTTTAAGTATTAGTTGTAATACTTAAAATCATGAAATCACATGGAAGCCATTTTTGTCTTTTTACATAGGCCAAGATATAGCTTTATCACCACATGCATTAGTTTTAAATAGGTGAAGCTGAACATGGGAGCCACAACGAAGGCTTTATGCAAGGCTTAAATAATAGAAAAGAAGAGAAAAATGCATGCCAGTGATAGAGACTAAAATGCATGTGTGCCTTTTCTAAGGCACAAAATTGACTTTGAGAAATAATTATAGCTTTATTTAGGTTTTGAAACTTCATATTGTTATCAAGATGGATAAAGCTCAAATTGGGGTTGTATAACTAGACACTGGGTGATAACGTAGAGTTTATCATTTATTTTATTTAAACTTTCAATCTTTGAAAATGATGGCACCTTTGTCATTTTACAGAGAAAAGAGAAAGGCAATAACTTTGAGCTATGTGGCTATATATATATATATATATATATATATATATATATATATATATATATATATATATATATATATATATATATATATATATATCCCTAACTGTAAAAGGTAAGTGACCGAGCTTAGTGCATAGTCCAAGGGGCATACACTATTGGGAACTACTTTTACATTTTTTGAAATCAATTCTAAGCCTAATAGTATCAAACCCACTGGGATGAGTATATACTTCAACAAGAGCACTTTTTCAAGCCTAGGAAGAATTTCCTCAAATGATGGTGAATCAATGGTTTTATGATTAGGAAGTGGCATCTCCCCTTTTCTTAGTTATAAGAAATATCTATACAAGTCTAAGATATATGGATATACAAAAGTTTATCAGAGATAAATTTTAGTCATATAGAGAGACAACGTGATTCTTGTGATACTAGTGGTACCCAATAATATTCACATTACTATGTAAATATGATCAAAGAAAGAGTGAAATTTCCATTGAAACATTCATATGATGTAGATTTTTGGGCGGAACTGAAAGACTAAATTTTATTTACTATATGCAATGAGGAAATTCGACCATGGAAAGGAAGGTTGTGACTAACAACATAAAATGGGAAACAAATATGTAGGCTAGAAATGGATTTGATTATACATTTGAAAGGAAAGGCGACTTGAAAACATGATGTGGGAAATAATAATGAGAGGGGGGTGCATCAATATTATCATATCAATAATTTTTCATTTCCCAAACATATTTATATACACTACTTCTGTGAAGTGAACTAGCGTGTACACGCAACTGTGAGTAGAGAAACCAGAGTATACCCAGAGAACTTGTGATTTAGATAATTTATCATGTGTTGATCTTTAATCAGTGCATCAATAACTTATTAAACAGTGCAGTAAAAATAGAATAAACCATCACACATAAGCAACACACATGAACACCAAGATTTAAGGTGGAAACCCAATGTGGGTGAAAACCATCTGTTGCTATCTTCTTTGTCTTATTTTAATAGTAATAAATTCTGTTTACAATCTTGTACTGGTGCGTACTCATACCAGTACACATGAACCCACCTGTAGAAGGCTACAAACTTCTCTTGTTTTCTAGCTTCTACTGGAAGGGAGCTACAACCCCCTAGCTCTTGTACTAGCTAATGTGTTTACTAGTACATAGGTGCCGACCTACAGAAGGCTACGACCTTCTCTCTTCCTCCAGGGACCACGTTTCATAAATTTTCAGGCTGGATGCTCCTAGTACACAATAATACACATGAAGGCCTCGTTTCATCAAATTTTCATACTAGACCCATCAGAAACTTTGAAACTTAAACTGCATCAACCAACATTCAGTTAATCTGAACAATTAGTTCACTGTCACTAGAATGTTGTGTTGAACCTAGAAACCTGCATCATCATTCAGAAGCAGCTGTAACCTCAAAAATCATGCATCAGAATGTATACGCTACTTTACTGAAACCAACCTGTGTTTATACTTTACTTCGTTTAATCAAACCTGCGTATACCTTCAAAACTACTGAAACATAAAACTTCTGAATCAAGTCTGTACCAACCAACAATATACTGAACATCTACTGTAAATTTACAGAGATTTACACAAGCAGTACCAGAGATCACCCTTCTCACTTATACAATCAATCAATTAGATACAAAACTCCTTATGCATTCAGTTTTACATTCAGATCTAAGAATACTTCATTGACAAACAACAGTAAAACAGCAGAACTGATCAGATAGATCAGTCAGATCTGAAGAAAAGGCTTTTATTTTGTATACGCTACTTGAAAGAGTAGAACTTGCATGTACACATGCTTTTACCAAGGCGAACCTGCGTATAGATCTCCAAATATTAGCTCATAACTTCGCTGCAATTTTGGACTTCAGTCAAACCTAGATCATGACATTTAAAGAATAAAACAGGTGTACATAATCAGATCTAGCCCAACCAATATTAGATCATTCAATGATAAGTTATTTTAATTCTCATAATCCTGATCCAACATTGAATTCAAGGTGCAAAAAATATTTCAGATCAAATAACAAACATAGCCCTTGCAACATAAAATATACTTCAGATAGAAGTATTACGTAGAAACCCTTTCACTTGCACACTGTGGCATTATGATCTTCTCCTCCTTATATAGTTTTTGGCCTTCCTCAATATGTTGGACCAAAACCACTTAGGACCCCTGGTATTCTTGGACGAGATCAAAGAGTCGTTACTCTGCTCAATATTATGGGATAATACCATGGTATTGATCCCTGGTATTCTCTATTCTTGGAATTCTTTGATTTTCCTACTTGTACATGCTTTCCCCCTTGCGAGAGTGCGTGTATACGTATACGATCTTTTTGTTCTGTGGACCAGCGTGTATACGCTATTTTGACTAAGTGGACCTGCGTATACTTCTTAAACTGTTTTACATCATCCTTTTCCTTCAAATTCTTTATTCTGATTAGTAGACCTTAGTTCCATATTCCTGTTCTTCTGTACCACTGCCCTGTTACCTCTGAATATACCTGTTATACTGTGAGTTGTCTTTTATCAAAATTGAACTGACCTATGAGTGAGTTTCCATCAAGGACAACACTTGTATCATAATGCCAATAGCCTCTCCCCTTTGGACTTGATGACAACCATGATGGTGTTGATTATTGCAAGTTGTAGAAACTGTTAGAGATAACATGCAACACCAAAATACTCTCCCCCTTTGAAATTAAGGGAAAAGGGTGGATGAATCTACTCTCCTCCTTTGATATACATTATGTTGTCCATGTTCCCTATGAGTACATGCTGAGTCTATAGAGATATGGTTCAAAATAATAACATGACTCTATAACTCAATTAAGTGTGTATGACCTCCTTATGGCCAAAGAATCATACATACATAAATCACCCAACCAAGTGGGATACACCACATTTGACTCATCCATCCAACCAAGTGGGGATATACCAATTATTTATACATGACAGAAATACAACAAATATTACATCATCCATCCCAGGCATAATGGGGAACCAAATTACATCATATGTCGAATAGGACTTATTCAAATATAGACATTGACAAAAGGAGTCATTTCACCCCTTAGATATTTATATGACATATGCAACAAATGAAATATATGAAACCATAGTTGAACTCAACAACCATAATGCCAACAATGCAAAATGCATGTGAATGTGAATGCTCCCCCTGAGCCTGTGCTACCTGTGCACTATCAACAAGTCATTCATCAAGGCATCTTTGTCAGACAGATAAAAAATTAATGATCAATGAATATCGTTAGACAATAATCATCAATATCAAACACAACACCCATATCAGAGTTTGACCCACTGTTTTTCAGTCAGAAAAAGATATACGCTTCTTCAGACACATAAACCCGCGTGTATATGTGACTAAACTTCATGAAACCTGTGTATAATAACCTTCATTTGAAAGACTGGATTTAATAGCAGGAGGATGAAACAACTACTCCCATATTTTGTCTAAGATATTCAAATGTTTCTCTAGGAAGCGGTTTGGTGAATATATCAACAACCTATTCTTTGGAGGGAACATACTACAATTTGACCTTTTGTTCAAGCACTTGTTCTCGAAGAAAATGGTACTTAATGGGTATGTGCTTGGTCTTGGAGTGCATGACAGGATTTCTTGAAATACTGATGGCACTTGTATTATCACATAGAATGGAGATGGGTGGAGTACATGTGATCTGAATGTCTTGCAAAGTTTGCATCATCAAAGTAGTTATGTGTAGCAAGATGCAGCAGCCACATATTCTGCTTTAGTTGTAGATAAGGCAATTGAACTTTGTTTCTTGCTAAACCAAGAAAGTAACCGTGAACCCATATAGAATGCACCTCCACTAGTTCTCTTTCGATCATTAATATTTCCTGCCCAATATGCATTTGTATATGCATGACGAGTAAGGTCTATATCTTTAGGATACCATAGTCCAAAGTCCTGAGTTCCTTGAAGATATTTGAAGATTCTTTTGACTACTTGGAGATGTGATTCCTATGGATTTGCTTGGAACCTTCCAACAATTGCTACTTCATGCATGATGTCAGGTCTGGTACATGTTAGATAAAGCAGATTTCCAATCATATATATGTAAGTTTGTTGGTTTACTGCTGGTGATTCATCATTAGAGCTGAGACTACATCTTGTTACCATTGGAGTACATACTAGTTTAGAATCTTCCATTCCGTACTTCTTCAATATCTTCTTGAGATATTTCATTTGTGAAAGAAAGATACCATCTTTTGTTTGATGTACTTGTAGACCAAGAAAATAATTAAGTTCACCAAGTAAGGACATTTAAAATTCTTGCTGCTTTACTGAAGAAAGACTATGACTCATGGACTCTTCATTGCTACCAAAGATAATATCATCAACATAAACAACAATAATTAGCAGTTTATTATTTTCAATCTTTGTGTATAAATTTCTATTTGCAGAACCTTTTGTGAAACCTTGTTGTTGTAGATATTTGTCAAGGCGGTAATACTAAGCCCTTGGAGCCTGTTTTAGACCATAGAGAGCCTTTTTAAGTTTGCATACGAGTTTTGCATCATTTCCAAGAATGAATCCTTCTGGTTGTTCAATATAAAGTTCTTCTTCTAAACCTCCATTAAGGAAAGTTGATTTTACATCTATTTGATATACTTTGAATTTTCGAAAACTAGAAAGAGCAAGAAACATCCTTATGGCTTCAAGTCTGGCAACTGGTGCAAAGGTTTCTTCAAACATACCCTTTACAAACAAGTATTTCCTTGTTTCTAATAACTTCTCCATTTTCATTCAACTTATTCTTAAATATCCATTTTGTTCCTATAATATTTTTATCATGAGGTCTAGGAACTAATTCCCAAGTATCATTGTTTTCAATTTGGTCTAGTTCTTCATCCATGGCCTTGACCCAACATTCATATTTGTAGTCTTCATTTACATTTTGAGGTTATTTGGAGGATATTAATGCTAGATAAATTGAGGTCCCTATAAGAGTTCTTCTTGTCTGTACTCCAAACCCTTTTTCTCCTAGAATTTGAGATTCTAGATGATTCTTCTAAACATACTTGGATGGAGTCTTTTCCTTGTCTGTTGTATCTTCTTCTGGTGCTTCACTAGTTTCTTATTCTATATAATTTTGATTTGATGTGGGAAAGCATCCCCTATCTTCCTCATTGTCATATTCCTCTATTGATTTCATTTGTTCCAGATTTCTGCATGCTTCATCAATTACAACATTGCATGCTTTCAACAATTTTCTGAAGTATTTTATTATAACATTTGTATCCTTTACTTCTGGATGAACAACCAAGAAGAATACCTTTGTCTACTCTGGGTTCAAACTTACCAAGTTTTTCATTAGTTCTTTTGATAAAACATTTGCTGCCATACCAAAGTTCATATGGAGTTTGATTGATATTTACTTGAACATTCGCTTTGTTGAGAATAGTTATGGTAGCAAATGCAGCTTCACCTCAGAAGGTTGCAGGAGTTCCAGATTCATCTAGCATAGCTCGAGCCATTTGTTGAACTATTCTATTCATCCTTTCTATCACACCATTTTGTTGAGGAGTTCTTGCAATGGAGAATTGACTTTTTATTCCATGTTGTTCACAAAAGTCAAAGAATTCATCTGATATGAATTCTCCCCCTCGATCAGATCTGAGACATTTGATTTTTCGTTCTGATTCATTTTCAACTAAAGATTTGAAGGCTTTAAACTTTTCAAATTCTACATCCTTATGCTTTAGTAGACCTATCCAACACATCCTGGACAAATCATCAATAAATAAAATAAAGTATTGTTCTCCACGAGGTGAATTTTTCCTTGTTGGTCCACATAAATCAGTATGGATGAGTTCAAGAGGCTTACTTGCTGACCCTTGTTTTTAAATGAAGTGAACTATGGTTTTCTTACCAATTTTACATGGTTTGCATATGGTATTTTATGGGATGTTGATATCTGGAAGATCATGAATTTCCTTGAGCCTGCATGCTTTTCTTATTTGAGAAAAGCTTAGATGTCCCAATCTTCTATGCCATAGCCAGTTTTCATCGGTTTTGCTTAGATAACATTGTTGTTGTCCTCCTTTGAGTATGTATAAGTTGTTTGGAGCTCTTGTACCTTTGATCACAGTCTTTTTTGTATCAAGCTCATGAACCACACATCCGTACACCACTTCATTTCCTTGATCACACATTTGACTGACACTCAACAAGTTATGCTTTAAACCATCTACATACATGACATTTCCAGCTTTAACCTTTTATTTCAAGAAAACAGAACCTTTACCTTTAATGACAGCAGGAGTGTCATTTCCAAATGAGACATTATTTTGTTTTTCTAAAGCATTATATGAACGAAGTTTCTCTTTATCACTTGTTATGTGTTTGGAGCATCCGCTGTTGATGTAAAACTGATTTTCTTGTCCTTCTGCATACAAAGTTATGCCACATCTTTCTAATTGAGATTCCTTCCTTCTCCATATCTTGGGATTTAATGGTGTTTTCTCTTTTTGAGTTGTTGGCTGAAATTTTCTCCTGCATTCAGATTCTTCATGACCAAAGTTGTTACAAATCAAACATTATATTTAATTTTCAAGAGGAGAAAAGTTATTATAGGAACTTTTCTTGATTCCTGTTACAGTCCTTTGATTTCATGCTTCTCTAGTCATGATGGTTTTGTAAGCAAGACATTTAGAAGCATTGTACCCAAAGTTATGAAATGAAAAACATTGCCCATTAAATAAATTCCTGCGATCATAGTATCATTTGGTATTGTTTACCTATTGGTTGTGGCTTTTACTGATATTCATCCTTGGAGTAAATTGAGTATGATTTACCTGACAAGTAATTTTAGGCCCTTGTTGACGATTGACATACTATTCACTGGTCTTTGCTGCATCAAGATATCTTCTAGTGGAGGATGACGACTTCTGTGACTGAGATGATTCTTCAGTATATCCAAGACCTGTCTTTATCAGAGGAGAACGCTGAACTTTGATGATTTCATTTAAAGTTTCCGATCCTTTATAAAATCTAAGATTAAGAGATTTTGTCTTCTCAAGATATTTTCTTAGACCCACAATTTCACATTCTAGATTTTGATTGTGTTTTTCTCTTTCAGTGAGTTGGTGTGTCAAAATATCTATGATCATATTATTTTCTTCTAAAAAGATTTCGAGTTTAGTGATTTCTTCAAGAAATTATTCCTCTTCTAATGCATCCAAAAAATCATCATTGTCATAAGCCATGAATAGTCTATAATCTTGTTAAGTTTCATCTTCATCATTATTAGATAAACCATCACTATCTTCATGCGTATAGTAACTCCTTCTATTCACAATCCGTTTTCTATTGCCTTTTGCATATTCCTTTCCTTTTTCATATTTATCTTTATGAGGACATTTGGCAGCATAGTGGCCGAATCTACCAAAAGAAAAGTATTTGAAAGGTAGCTTACCTCTGAATCTTCCAGAACCCCGTTGAAGCTTCTTGAAAAAATTTACCTCATCTTCTTCTTCTGAAATGTGTCCTGATTCATTGTGCTCTTCTTTTTATTTTCCCTTTGCTGATGTTTTAAAAGTGGCTTCTCACATATCTAATGGAACTCCTTTTCTCATTTAAAAGGAAATTAGGATTCCATGGAGTTGATTCAAAGTGATAGTTTGAAGATCCTATTTTTCTTCTATGGCAGACACTTTTGACTCAAATTTAGAAGACAAAGATCTCAAAATTTTCTCAGCTAAAGTAGATTCCTTTATCTCTTCACCCAGATCTTCATACAATTAACAATCTCATCTATACGTAGACATTAATTAGCAACACTCTCATCACTATGCATCTTAAGAGTTTCACACTAAATTCTGAGAGTTTGAAGCTTAACATGTTTTACCTAGTCTCCTTTGTAGCTCTGAATGATTTTGCCCCATATCTCTTTGGTTGTCCTAAGCTGCATGACTTCGACAAATTATGATTCTAGTAGACTTCCCAATAATGTATTGACAGCTTTGGCATTGGTTTCATATAACTTATTACCTGCAGAGTCTGTAGGAATTGCTGCTGGAAATTGATATCCTCCCACAATTTTCCAAACATCTACTCCAAGCGATTGTAGATAGGCTCTGGTTCTTATTTTCCAATATACTAAGTTGCTCCCATTGAATATTGATGGTCTGATGGATCCCATGCCTTTGTGATTATTCATCTTGAAAGATCTTCCTTCAAGCGATCAAGCTTCTTCTGAAGGACCTGCTCTGATACCAATTGTTGGAAATAATACTAAGTGGAGGGGTAAATGAGTATTATCAGATCAATAACTTTTCATTTCGCAAACAAATTTATATACGCTACTTCTGTGAAGTGAACTATCATGTACACACAACTTTGAGTTGAGTAGCCAGCGTATACCCAAAGAACTTGTGATTTAGACAATTTATCATGTGTTGATCTTTAATCAGTGCATTAGTAACTTATTAAATAGTGCAGTAAAAATAGAATAAACTATCACACATAAGCAACACACATGAACACCAAGATTTAAGGTGGAAACCCAATGTGGTTGAAGACCACCTGCTATTGTTGTCTCTGTCTTCTTTTAATAATAAGAAATTATGTTTACAATCTTGTGCTGGTGCAGACTCATACCAGTATGCAAACACCCACCTGCAGAAGGCTACAACCTTCTATAATTTTCCAGTTTCTACTGGAAGGGAGCTGCAATCCCCTAGCTCTTGTACTAGCTAATGTGTTTACTAGTACGTAGGCGCCGACCTAAAGAAGGCTACGATCTTCTCTCTTCCTCCAGGGACCACATTTCATAAATTTTCAAGCTGGATGCTCCTGGTACACAATAATACACATGAAGGCCTCGTTTCAACAAATTTTCATACTAGAACCATCAGAAACTTTGAAACTTAAACTACATCAACCAACATTCAGTTAATCTAGACAATTAGTTCACTGTCACCAGAACATTGTGTTGAACCCAGAAACCTGCATCATCATTCAGAACTAGTTGTAACCTCAAAAATCATGCATCATAATGTATATGCTACTTTACTGAAACCAACCCGCGTGTATGCGCTACTTCCTTTAATCAAACCTGTGTATACCTTCAAAACTACTGAAACATAAAACTTTTGAATCAAGTCTATACCAACCAACAATATATAGAACCTATACTGTCAATTTACAGAGCTTTACACAGGTAGTACCAGAGATCACCCTTCTCACTTATACAATCAATCAATCAGATACCAAGCTCCTTATGCATTTAGTTTTACATTCTGATCTAAGAAGAATTCATTGAAAAATAGTAATAAAACAACAGAACTGATCAGATATATCAGTCAGATCTGAAGAAAAGGATTTTCTTTCCTATATACTACTTGAAAGAGTAGAACCTACGTGTACATGCGCTTTTGCCAAGGTGAACCAGTGTATAGATATGCAAATATTAACTCATAACTTTGCTGCAATTCCAGACTTTAGACAAACCCAGATCATGAAATTTAAACAATAAAACATGTGTACATAATCAAATCTAGCCCAAGCAATATCAGAGCATTCAATGATAAGTCATTTCAAGCCTCATAATCTTGATCTAACATTGAATTCAAGGTGCAAAAAATATTTCAGATCAAATAACAAACATAGCCCCTGCAACATAAAATATACTTCAAATAGAAGTATTCCTTAGAAACCCTTTCACTTGCACACTATGGCCTTATGATCTTCTCATCCTTATATAGTCTTTGGCCTTCCTGAATACCTCAGACCAAAACCACTTAGGACCCATGGTATTCTTGGATGGGATCAAATAGTCATTACTCTGCTCAATATTGTGGGCTAATACCATGGTATTGACCACTGGTATTCTCTACTCTTGAAATTCCTTGATTTTCCAACCTGTACGCGCTTTTCCTCTTGTGAGAGTTCGTGTATACGTATACGCTCTTTTTGTTCTATGGACCAGCGCGTATACACTGTTTTGACTAAGTGGACCTACGTATACTTGTTAAACTACTTTACATCATCATTTTCCTTCAACTTCTTTATTCTGATCAGTAGACCTTAGTTCCATACTCCTGTTCTTCTATACCACTGCCTTGTTACCTCTGAATATACTTGTTATACTGTGAGTTGTCTTTTATCAAAACTGAACTGATCTATGAGTGAGTTTCCATCAAAGACAACACTTGTATCATAATGCCAACACATGCTACTATTTAAGAGAATATATATCCTTGATTAAAAAACAATGGGAGAAAGGAAAATCATAGGGAAGTTCAACCCTTACACATATATGCAAACAAATCTAATATTGACCCTACTTTCCATACAAAATAGTTAAAATGGACCATACCTAAATTTGGTGTGATGAATTATTAGTTGAAGTGCAATTTCTGGTTGTTGTTCCAGCCGAACGACCTTTCTTTTTGAATTCCAACAAGATTTTTCCAACATTTGGAGCTCTATCACATGGTTTTTATCAATGTAATACAAAACTACCAATGAATCATTCTTGGGTAATGGTCTAAAGGCATGGCTTAGTTCTTAGAGTTAGTCTCCTCACATTAACACTACAAGTTTCCCATTCATTAAGGCGATGGTATCATTACCTTATTTTCTTGCCACATCAATCCATAAATGAGGTCAAGGCTAGGCTGATATTTTGGTATGCTAGTCAGGTTAGAATTTCCTAATCACGTAGCACCATATGCCTTATTTCATTCAACATTCAAAGCACTTTGACTGGTGCATCCATGTTGATTTAGATCATAACTTTCTAATCAAAATATGAGCCACAAAGGTGGTGATTCTTATTTATTAATTAAATTTGAAAAAACAATATTTGTTTTATTGGTTCTTAAATTAAATGTATTATTTTCATCATTGGAGCGTTATAAATGTGATTGATGTGGAATGCACTCATAGCATACGTAATCTGAATCCAGAATTCCTATATCAATTAAAGAATTATTTTCATTATAAATATGTGTGCCCACAACAATAAGCCATTCAAATATGTAAATAACCATGTAGCAGCATTGGTATGGTAAGAATTTCATGATGAGTTTGTCTTATTTGAAGACCATCATGTCATGTTGATCAATACACAAAGATATAACACCACATTTGTAATAAAATGATTGAAGTTTGAGTCTATGATCAAAATTTATGCAGGAATGAAATGAAATATAGATTTAAACAAAAACATAGAGTTATAGTGACAACCGAACTTCAATTAATTAATAAAAAATACTAAAAATTGTTTCCATGCAAAATGGAAGCAAACTAGCTTAGGCGATGGTAACTTATCTCTAAGAAGAGATGTGATTGCTACATGCCTTCTGCACTGTGTTATAATGAGGCTCAAAGCCCTTTTTATTATTGAGAAATAATGAAAAACCCTAAACATCCAAATACATAACTCTAGGAGATGAAGCATCAAAACTTTGTTGGCCTCACTGGTATTAGTTGGAATACCAACTTCTCGAGGTCGTACTTTTGGCATGTGATCTCCGTTTGGCATGCACTATACATTGTTAGAAAGATCTATCCGAGGATTTTTTTTTTATAGAGAAGCCCATGCCCTGCAGGCTCATAGCTTCGCATGTTTTTCAAAGAAATGTCGTTTGGGGCCTAAAAATGGCTCCGGAAGTTCAAGACCTAAACAAATGCCAAAAATTGAAAGTTGTGCTAGAATTAAGGAATTTGAAAAGAAGCAGTGTTGGGGGTCCAAGTGGAATAGGCAGGTGGCCACCAATATCTACTTGCATCATCCCTCCCCACTTAGGAAGCAATCATCCCCACTGAATTGAGGTCCTCCATGAGAAGGGGAAACTTACGTAAAACTTGGTCCCTAGTGTGTCACTTGCCTTGGTGTAGGAGGTGGCCAGATTTGACAACTTGATACAGTTGGATTCTCTGTTGGCAAGTGTTCTTGATCTATGTGTCCATAATCCAATCAGTTGTGACCTATTCAATGTAGTTTTGGTTGAGCTCTATTGGTATCAGTTACTTGACAATGTGTGATGTATCAAAAAATGGTGGAAAGTATGGTCAAAGGTGGTCCACATTGAATATGGGATGAAAGACAAGGAATGGAGGGATACTAAGCTCAAAATTGTTGTCTTCGTTAATCTTGGTGATGATGTAAGGCCCATATTAGAGTGGTCGAAGCTTTTGTTCCAACAATGTGTTCTTTCTATAATTGCAACCAAACATTGTTGCCCACCTGAAACTTATGTGGCAACCGATGTTGATCATGTTGTTATTTATAATTGGCATTGGCTTTATCTAAGGTGTCATGAACCTATTGGAAAATGTGATAAATGTGATCAATAAACCTAGTTTCCTTATCATATTCAGATTGAACATGGGAATTTTATTCTTGTGTAGTTGCAAAAGGTAGTGAAACATCAAAGGGACATAATGGTTGAAATACTAGGCCCACTTGAAAGGGGTTGTGGCAAGTTGAGATATGGAGAGCTTTGGTATAACTCTGTTTCACATAGGGAAGATTATCATCCCATGTTTTCAATTTCTTATAGTTGTACATGCGTAGTATGTGCACAATCATCCTATTGATTACCTTCGTCTAACCATCAGTTTGGGGGTGGATTGAAGTCGAATTGGTAAGCTTGGTATCTAGTAATGACCAGAGGCTCAACCAAAATCCATGTAGGAACCTGCTATCTTGATCTGATATAATGTTCTACAAGATCCCAAAATGTACCCACACTCATTGAAAGAAGAGTTTGGTAGTTGATTCTACTGTGATACTCTTCTTGCAGGAAGAAAATGTGGCCATCTTAGAAAATTTGTCGATGACCACAAATATAGTCATTTCCATGCTTGGTAGAAGGAAGGCCAAACATATATTCTATGGATATGTATTCCCAAGGAAATCTAGGAGTAGGAAGAGAATTATACAAACCTTTCATCTTAATGGTTGGCTTGGATATTGCACAGGTAGTGTAGGATCTAATATATTTCCAACACTTGGTCAAATATTTGTCCAATAAAAATACTTTTGCAGTGCTGCCATTGTCTTATCTACACCAAAGTTGTTGGAAATAATAATAAGAGGGGGGGTGAATCAGTGTTAGCACATCAATAATTTTTTCTTTTCATAATCAGATTTATATACGCTACTTCAGTGAAGGGAACTTGCATGTGCACACAACTGTTCTTGAGGCAACCAGCGTATATCTAGTGAACTTATGATTCAGTTAATTCATCATATGTTGATCTGTGCATCAATATTTATTAAACATTAAATAGTAAGCATGTTCAGTTAATAACAAAATGAATCATCACACATAAGCAATACACATGAACACCAAGATTTAAGGTGGAAACCCAATGTGGGTGAAAACCACCTGCTGCTATCATTTCTATCTTCTTTTAATAATAAGAAAATCTTTTTACAACATTGTACTGGTGCAGACTCATACCAGTACACAGGCTTCTACCTGCAAAAGGTTACAACCTTCTCTCGTTCTCCAGCTTCTATTGGAAGGGAGCTACAACCCCCTAGCTCTTGTACTAGCCGATATGTTTACTAGTACGTAGGCACCAACCTACAGAAGGCTACGACCTTCTTTCTTCCTCCAGGGACCACGTTTCATAAATTTTCAGACTAGATGCTCCTGGTACACAACAATATACATGAAGGCCTCATTTCATCCAATTTTCATAATGGACCCATCAACAACATTGAAGCTTTAGAATCAAACACCAATACAACCATCAAATCAACCAATCATTGAAACTCAATCATCACTCTCTGAAACAACCAAACTCAATCAATCACTTACAACCTCAGAACCTATGACACAACTGAATCAACCATTCATTCATACTTAATCAACTTCAACCAATCAAATGGAACAGATAGATCACTGTATCCAGATCTGAACCCAAAACACTGCATCATCATTCAGAACCAGCTGTAACCTCAAAATCATGCATCAGAGTGTATACGCTACTTGGAAGAGTCGAACCAGTGTGTATACGCAACTTCATCAAAGAGAACTAGCGTATATATCAGTAAATACTTACTTATAACTTCATTGCATTCCCCGACTTCAGACATACCCAGATCATCACATATAAAGGATAACACATGTGTTAACAATAAGATCTAGCCCATCCATTACGAGATCACATAATGATAAGTCATTATGATCCCGATCCATCATTAGATCTCATCCATCATCACTGAAGCAAATCACAATCAATCAATTTGAATATACAAAATATTGTCACCAGAATACAGTCACTAGAACACAAAGTAGAACCCAGAACTTTGCAATAGCAAACATTAACAATTGAAACTTTAAACATCATACTTTATAAGGTACATGCTACTTCCATGTGTCGAACCAGCGTGTATATGCGCTTTTACCAAAGCGAAATAGCGTACACATATGCAAATATTAACTTGAAACTTCATAGACATTCCAGACTTCAGTCACACTCAGATCATAACATTTACAAAATAAAACATGCATCAGTATTCAGATCTAGACTGTCCATGATCAAATCACATAATGATAATTCATTTCAGACTTTATGTTCCCGATCCATCAACCTTCATCAGCCATATAGGTGCATCCTTAGATCAGATCAAGAAAACCATCAGAATCTCATTAACCTGCATATATAATCCAACACTTCATAAGATATTCAAATCCCTTGCACACAATGGCCTAATGATCTTCTCCTCCTTATATATTTTTAGGCCTTTCTCAATACCATGGACCAAAACTACTTAGGACCAATACCTTGGACCAAATACCTCAGACCAATTACCTTGGGTCAAATACCTTGGACCAAGAAATACATTGGACCAAAAACTTTGGTTTTCCAAGATACACATGATTTTCTTTCTGTGAAAGTGCGTGTGTACGTATACGCGCCTTTTATTCAGTAAACTTGTGTGTATACGCAGCATGGACAGGGTGAAACTGCATATACCTCTCTTTCTTCATTCTTTGGAGTCTGATCTGTAATTCTTTGTTGTTGACTTGTTGTACTATGATATTTCATCTGAGTGAGTTGCCATCAAGGACAAAACCTGTATCATAATGAAAACAATCTCCCCCTTTGGACTTGATGGCAACCACAACACCAAGTCACTCTCCCCCTTTGACATCAAGGGCAAAGGGTGGACCAAGATATTCTCCTCTTTTGATATACATTATGCTGTCCATGCTCCCCGGAGTACATGTTGAATTCTTTGATTGAGCTCCCCCCTTTGTACATGCTGAGATGCACTAAACCGTCCATGCTCCGCCTAAGCATATAGAGTCTACAAAAATATTTTTCAAAAGAATAGCATGACTCTATAACTCAACTAAGTGAGTATGACCTTCCTATCACCAATGACTCATGCATACATCAATCTCCCAACCATGTGGGGATATAGCAAATTTGACTCATCCACCCAACCAAGTGGGGATATACCAATTGTTTATACATGACAGAAATATAATTACATCATCCTTCCCATGCAAAGTGGGGATACAAATTACATCATTTGTCCAATAGGACTCATTCAAATATATGAGAAGACATATCACACCCTAGAATTTTTCATGACATAAGCAACAAAAAGGTATAAGTATCTGTAGCCATAGCTAGATTCAACAACCATAATGCCAACAATGCAGAATGCGAGTGAAGGCTAATGCTCCCCCTGAACCTGTGCTACCTGTGCATTGTTAATAAGTCAAAGATCAAGCCATATTTGTCAGTAAAAAGTAATGAACATGGCATATCAATAGATGGTAATAATCAACATCCAAATCAGAGCTTGCCCCACTATTTTTCTTGATTGAAAAATATATATGCTTCTCGACCCACAGAAACCTGCATGTGTACGTGACTCTACTTCATGAAACACACATATAATAACCTTTCTTAGAAGAATTGGATTTAACAGTAGGATGATGCAGTAAGTACTCCTAGCTTTTGTTTGAGATATTCAAATGTGTCTCTGGGCAGTGGTTTAGTGAATATATCAACAACCTATTCTTTGGAGGGAACATACTCAAATTTGACCTTTTGTTCAAGCACTTGTTCATGTAGAAAATGGTATTTGATGGGTATGTGCTTGGTCTTAGAGTGCATGAATAGATTCTTTGAAATACTGATGGCACTTGTATTATCACATAGAATGAAGATGGGTGGAGTACATGTGATCTGAATGTATTGCAAGGTTTGCATCATCCAAAGTAGTTGTGTGCAGCAAGATGCAGCAACCACATATTCTGCTTCAGCTGTAGATAAAGAAATTGAACTTTGTTTCTTGCTGAACTAGGACACTAACCTGGAACCCATATAGAATTCACCACCACTAGTGCTTTTTCTATCATCAACACTTCCTGCCCAATCTGCATCTGTATATGCATGAAGAGTAAGATCTGCATCTCTAGGATACCATAAACCAAAGTCCTGAGTTCCTTGAATATATTTGAAAATTCCTTTTGACTGCCTGAAGGTGTGAATTCTTTGGATTTGCTTGGAATCTTCCAACTATTCCTACTGCATGCATGATGTCAAGTCAAGTACTTGTTAGATAAAGTAGACTGCCAATCATGGATCTATAGGCAGGTTGATGTATTTCTGCTGATTCATCATTTGAGCTGAGACTGCATCCTGTTACCATTGGGGTACATACAGGTTTAGAATCTTCCATTTCGTACCTTTTCAAGATATGTTTGAGATATTTGGTTTGTGAAAGAAAAATACCATTTATTTTGTTGAACTTGTAGACCAAGAAAATAGGTATGTTCACCAAGCAAGGACATTTCAAATTCTTAATGCATTACTGAAGCACAATTCTAACTCATGGATTCTTCATTGCTACCAAAAATGATATCATCAACGTAAACAATAATAATTAGCAATTTGTTAGTTTCAATCTTTGTATATAGATTTCTATCTATTGAACCTTTTGTAAAACCTTGTTGGTGTAGATATTTGTCAAGGTGGTAATACCAAGCCCTTGGAGCCTGTTTCAGACCATAGAGGGCCTTTTTGATTCTGCATACAAGTTTTACATCATTTCCAAGAATGAATCCTTCTGGATGTTCAATATAAACTTCTTCTTCTAAATCTCCATTCAAGAAGGCTGATTTTACATCCATTTGGTATACTTTGAATTTCTGAAAGCTAGAAAGAGCAAGAAACATCCTTATAGCTTCAAGTCTGGCAACAGGTGCAAAAGTTTCTTCAAAATCTATACCTTCTTGTTGAGCATACCCTTTACAAACAATTCTGGCCTTGTTTCTAATGACTTCTCCATTTTCATTCAGCTTATTTTTGAAATCCATTTAGTTCCTATAATATTTTTATCATGAGGTCTAGGAACTAATTCCCAAGTATCATTTTTTTCAATTTTCTCAAGTTATTCATCCATGGCCTTGACCCAACATTCATCTTTGCATGCTTCCTTTACATTTTGAGGTTCGGTGGAGGATAATAATTCTAGATAGTTTGTGGTCCATGTAATAGTTCTTCTTGTCTATACACTTGCCTCTTTTTCCCCTAAAATTTGAGTTTCTGGATGATTTTTCTGAACATACCTGGGCAGAGTCTTTTCTTCTACCATTATCTCTTCTTATGGTGCTTCATTAGTTTCTTCTTCAATATGATTTTGATTTGATGTGGGAAAATAATCCCCATCTTCTTCATTATCATAATCTTCTGTTGATTTTGTCTGTTTTGGATTTTTTCATGCTTCATCAACTACAACATCAATGCTTTTAACAATTTTTCCAAGTATTTTATTATAACATTTATATCCTTTACTTCTGGAAGAGTAACCAAGAAGAATACCTTCATCTACTCTAGGTTCAAACTTACCAATTTTTTCATCAGTCCTTTTGATATAACATTTGCTTCCAAAAACTTTAAAGTATTTTATAGTAGGAGTCTTACCATACCAAAGTTCATGTGGAGTTTGAGTGCTGTTTACCCAAACATTTGCTTGGTTGAGAATGCTTACGGCAGTGAATCCAGCTTCACCCCAGAAGGTTACAGGAGTTCCAGATTCATCTAGCATAGCTCGAGCCATTTGTTGAACTGTTCTGTTCATTCTTTCAACAACACCATTTTGCTGAGGAGTCCTTGCAGTGGAGAATTGCCTTTTTATTCCATGTTGTTCACAAAAGTCAAAGAATTCATCTGAGGTAAAGTCCCCTCGATCAGATCTGAGGCATTTCATTTTTCGATCTGATTCATTTTCAACCAAAGCTTTGAAGGCTTGGAACTTTTCAAAAGCTTCATCTTTATGCTTTAGAATACCTATCCAACACATTCTGGAAAAATCATCAATGAACAAAATAAAGTATTCTTCTCCACGAGGTGACTTTTTCCTTAATGGTCCACATAAATTAGTATGGACAAGTTCAAGAGGCTTACTAGCTGACCCTTCTTTTTCCATGAAGTGAACTCTGGTTTTCTTGCTGATTTGACATGGTTTGCATATTGTATTTTCTGGGATGCTGATATCTGGAAGATCACGAACATCCTTGAATCTGCATGCTTTTCTTATTCGAGAAAAGCTTAGATTTCCCAATCTTCTATGCCACAGCCAATTTTCATCATTTTTGCTTAGATAGCATTGTTGTTTTCCTCCCTTGAGTATGTATAAGTTGTTTGGAGTTATTGTACCTTTGATCACAGTCTCTCCTGTATCAAGCTCATGAACAACACATCCGTTTGATCGAAACACCACTTCATTTCCTTGATCACACATTTGACTAAACCAACACTCAACATGTTATGCTTTAAACCGTCTACATACGTAACATTTCTAGCTTTAACCTTTTCTTTCAAGAGAATAGAGCCTTTACCTTTTATGATAGTAGGAGTGTCATTTCCAAATGAGACATTCTTTCCTTTTCTAAGGCATTATATGAGTGAAGTTTTTCTTTGTCACCTGTCATGTGTTTTGAGCATCCACTATTGATGTACCACTAATTTTCTTGTCCTTCTGCATATAAGGTTATACCACATATTTCTGTTTTGAGATTCTTTCCTTCTCCATATCTTGGGATTTAATGGAGTTTGCTCCTTTTGAGATTTTTGCCGAAATTTTCTCCTGCATTCAGATTCTTCATGACCAAAGTTGTTACAGATTGAGCATTCTATTTCACTTTCAAGAAGAGAAAAGTTATTATAGGAACTTTTCTTGCTCCCTATTACATTCCTTTTATTTCGTGCTTCTCTAGTAATGATGGTTTTGTAAGCAACACATTGAGCAACTTTGTGTCCAAAATTATGACATGAAAAACATTGCCCAGTAAAGAAGTTCCTGCGACTATCAAATCTATTGACCTGGTGATTGTAGTTTCTATTGATATTCATCTTTGGAGAAAGTTGAGTATGATTTACATGTGGTTGGTTGTGGCTTCTATTCATCCTTGGAGTAAATTGAGTTTGATTTACCTGATGATCTGCTTTATGCCTTTGCTGATGATTGTCATACTGTTCACTGGTCTTTGCTGCATCAAGATAGCTTTTGGTGGAGGTTGACGACTTCTGAGATTGAGATGCTTCTTCAGTATATCCAAGACCTGTCTTTATCAGAGGAGAATGTTGAACTTCGATAATTTCATTTAAGGTTTCTGATCCTTTAGCAAATCTAAGATTGAGAGAATTCATTTTCTCAAGATCCTTTCTTAGACCCACAATTTCACATTCTAGTTTTTCATTGTGTTTTTTCTTTTCAGCAAGTTGGTATGTCAAGGTATCTATAATCATATTCTTTTCTTTTAAACATATTTTGAGTTTAGATATTTCATGAAGATCTTACTCTTCTAAAGCATCCCAAAAATTATAATCATCAAAAGCCATGAGAAGTTTGTAATCTTGTCTAGTTTCATCTTCGTCACTATTAGATAAACCATCACTATCTTCATGAGTATAGTAGCTCCTTTTATTCACAAGTTGTTTTCTATTTCCTTTTTCATATTCCTTTCCTTTCTCAAATTTATCTTTATGAGGACATCTGGTAGCATAATGACTGACTTTGCCACAAGAAAAACATTTTAAGGGTAACTTACCTCTAAACCTTCCAGAACCCCGTTGAAGCTTTTCGACAAAGTTTACCTCATATTCTTCTTCTGAAATATGTCCTGATTCATTGTGTTCTTCCTTTCCTTTTGCTGAAGCTTTGAATGCGGCTTCTCTCATATCTGATGGTCCTCCTTTTCTCATCTCAAAGGCTATTAAGATTCCGTGAAGCTATGTCATAGTGATACTTTGTAGATCCTTTTTTTCTTCTATGGCAGACACTTTGGATTCAAATTTAGCAAACAAGGATGATCCCGATTTAAACAGGAACGCAATAACCATAAACCCAGAGATGTAGCAGAAATAATACCTCATTTCATTAATGTAAAATATTGAAATATGCTTACAAACAACAATGGAAATCAACCAGCTAGGGCGATGGTAGCTTATCTCTGAGAAGAGATGTTGCGACTACATGCCTCTGAACTGAGTTACAATGAGGCTCTAAGGGCTATTTATTGTTGGGAAACATGGGAAAACCCTAAACATCCAAAAACCTAACCCTAGAAGATGAAACGCGAAACTGTGGGCCCCATTTGGGTAAATTGGTACATCAACTTCCCGGGGTCGTAAATTTGGCATACGATCTTCATTTGACAGGTACAATATCTCGTTAGAAATATCTATCCGATAAATACAAATTTGGGAAAAGAAACACTCCCATTTTTCCCAAAAAACATCATTTAGGGCCTCAAAACGGCTCCGGAAGTTTAGGACCCGAAAAACTGCTAAAAATAGTAAATTGTGTTATAATTAAGGAAACTGAAAAGCTGAAAGAAACAATGGTGGGGGTCCAAGTGGACTTGGTGGGTGGCCACCAATATCCACCTGGATCATTCCTCCCCCCCAGGAAGCAATGGTCCCCATTGCGTTGAGTTCCTCCATGAGATGAGGAAACTTCTGCTGAACTTGGTCCTTGGTGAGCCACTTGCCCTTGTGAAGGAGTTGGCCTGCTTTGATAACTCGATACAGTTGGATATTATATTGGTGAGTGTGCTTGATCTATGTGTCCATGATTCGATCAGTTGCAGCTTGTTCCATGCAATCTGGATTTAACTCTCTGGGTGTGAGCTGTTCTACAATGTCAGATGTGTCTAGTAATGGTGGAAAGTATGGCCGAAGTTGGTCCACATTGAACATTGGGTGCAGGCTAAGGAATGGGGGAATGCTGAGCTCAAATGCATTGTCTCCCACAGCCTTGGTAATGGTGTAAGGACCATATCGGAGTGGTCTGAGTTTCCGATAGGCTCTGGTAAGGCGTTCCTTTTGCAAATGCAACCAGACTTTCTCGCCCACCTAAAACTTGTGTGGCACCCGATGTTGATCATGTCGCTGCTTGTACTTGGCATTTTATTTCTCCAGAATGTCATGGACCTGCTAGCGAATATGTTGGATGTGCTCAATGAAGCTATTTTCCTTATCTGTTTCAGATTGGACATGAGACAAATCTGCGTGAGTAGTTGCAAATGGCATGGCCACATCGATGGGAAATAGTGGCTGGAATCCCAAGTCCACCTGAAAAGGGTTGTGGCTAGTCGAGCTGTGGAGAGCCTGGTTATAGCTGTGTTGAACATAGGGGAGGCTATCGTCCCATTTGCGTGGATGCTTTGAGTTGTAAATGCGCAGAATGTGTACAATCATCCTGTTGACAACCTCTGTTTGGCCATCAGTTTGAGGATGGAAGGCTTTGGACTTAGTGATTTTGGTGTCCAACATCGACCAGAGACTGGACCAAAATGTACTGAGGAACCTGCTGTCTCGATCTAAGATGATAGACTGTGGTATCCCAAAGTGTACCCACACTCATTCAAGGAAGAGTTTAGCAGTGGCTTCTGATGTGATATTCTTCTTGCAGGCTGCCATAATGACCATCTTCGAGAACCTGTCGATGACCAAAAAAACATAGTCGTTTCCATGCTTAGTGGAAGGAAGGCTTGACATGTAATCCATGGAGATGGATTCCGAAGGTTGACTAGGAGGGCTTGACATGTAATCCATGGAGATGGTAGGCAGCGGAGTATAGAGGCCTTGCTTCTTGACGGTCGGTTTGGAAATGGCGCAGGCAGTGCATGATATGATGTACTTCCCAATATGTTGTCGAAGATTCAACCAATAGAAGTACTTTTGCAGTACTGCTACCATTTTCTCGACCCCGAAATTCCCAACAACTCGACTGTAGTGTTCTTCCCAAATCATCTTGGCACGCTCGCTTGAAGGAACACAAAGGTGACCCAAGTAGCATAACAGGGCATCCTGGAAGTGAAAATCTGGAACATGCCGACCTTCCAAGAGTGTCTAGTATGTGTGGCTGAATTCTGGGTCACTTTTGTAGAGAAGTGGCCAATCAGAAGTCTCCTGCCCACAAGAGTTGAGCACAGTGGTTAATGCCATGATCGGTGGTCGACTGATGCAATCTGCAACATTATTGGTGCTGCCCTTCTTATACTTGATATTCAAATGGAATTGCTGTAGGTATGTGGACCACTTCTGATGGCGATCATTTTGCAATTTCCCTTGGGTCTGTATGAACTGGAGGGGTCGGTGGTCTCTGTGGATGACCATTTCCTTCCCCAAAATGTAATTTTTCCATTGTCGGCAGGCCTGCACAATGGAATACATCTCTTTTTCATAAGTGGGATACTTTGGGACTGTGTCTGAAAGTTTCTCACTTTGATATGCCACTGGATGCCCATGTTGAGTAAGGACTGCCCCAATAGCATAGTCAGAGGCATCTGTCTCGACCTCAAATGGTTGTTGCAAGTTTTTCAATGCGAGCACTGGTGCCAAGCAGAGGTGATGTTTCAACTCTGTGAATGCCTTTTGTTGAGATCCCGACCAAAAGAATTTTGCTTTCACTCCTCCCTTGGTGACTTGACTCAAGGGCCAAGTGATATGAGAAAATCCCAACACGAACCTGGTGTAGAAGTTGGCAAGACCTAGAAATCTGCGGAGCTCTGTTAGAATGGTTGGAGAGGGCCAATCTCGAATAACTTGGATCTTGGCTGGATCCACATGCACCCCCTATTCATCAATAATGTATCTTAGATACTGAACCTAGGTCATGCCAAAAGTGCATTTCTCCAAATTGGCACATAACTTGTGTTGCCGCAGTGTTTGGAGAACCTGTCGGATGTGGTGGAGGTGCTCTTCCCAGCTTTGGCTGAAGATCAGGATGTCATCCAAGTATACCACTACAAATGAGTTGGTGAATGGCTGCAAGATGTCATCCATTAGCCTCATGAAGGTTGCAGGAGCATTCGTCAATCCGAAAAGCATAACCAACCATTCAAAAAGGCCCTCCTTGGCTTTGAAGGCAGTCTTCCACACATCGGAGGGTTTGATTAGTACCTGGTGATATCCTGACTTCAAATCAATCTTGCTGAAATATTTTTCCCCCTTCAGTTGTTCTAGGAGGTCATCAATCCATGGGATCGGGTACCTATTATGGAGAGTGATCTTGTTCAACGCTCGATAGTCAATACAGAGTCGCCAAGTCCCATCCTTCTTCTGTACCAACATGATCATGCTTCCACAGGGCGATGAACTTGGACGAATGTGACCTTTCTGCAACAGCTTCTGAATCTGCCTCTTGATTTCATCGTTCTCCATAATGGAGCGATGATAGATTGGTGCATTGGGTAGCGGCACACCTAGGGTCAGATCGATGGAGTGCTTGACCTGACAGTGCAGAGGAACCCCTGCGGGGGAGGTGAAGATGTCCTCATACTCCTCCACGACCTTGTCCATCTGTAGTTGTCGTGTGGAGGGGCCTTGTCTGGAGGTCGTGGCCACCGTCTTCTTCTTTCCTTGAGGGCGTATCATCAGGAAAACAGATTTCCCGGTTTTGGAAATGAGATTACTGCATTGTTTTTCTGTAGCCAAAGAGATGGAGGTAGGCGGTGCTACCTCTGGTATCCTATACAGCTTATTTCCCAAAGTAATAATAATAGCACGAGACCTTGATTCATACACAACATGTTGCTTCCACAAGTATGGTTGTCCTAATAGTACATCACAAACTTCAAGGGGAGCAATGTCACACAATACCTCATCTGTGAAGGGCTTGATGTTGTATGGAAGGCGATACTCCTAGCTTACGCGAAGATCCCGTCCTTGGTGAAGCCACCCGATGGTGTACAGTTGTGGATGTGCTGTGGTCGGTAAGCCCAACCACTTCACGACCTCTGCTGAAATGAGGTTCTTTTGGCTCCCGCTGTCAACAGTGGACTGTAGTGGAACCCGCATCTGGGAGTGGACTGTAGTGGAACCCGCATCTGGGAGTGGAAGAGACACTCCTCCTCCTCTAGATCTTCGGGTTCCTCCTTCTGGATCTTCGTGGTGGAATTGGTGGCGTTGGGATCCGCATCGATAATCTGTTTTGCTTTGTCATTCCCCTTGTCAGGTTCTGACTCAAAGTCGGAACATGCATCTGATTCTGAAGCCTTTAGCTCAGCCACCAGTGACTGCTTGGCCTAACACTCACTTGTGTTGTGAGTGGAGCTCTTATGGGACTCACAAAATTTTCCCGTGTCCTTTTTCGGTTTCGCGGCACCTTTCTTTGCTTACTGCTTTGGCGGGTTGTCTTGGGCCACCCCACCTTGGCTTTGTCCTTTGTTCTACGGTTTGGGGTCACCTTTCACTTGCTTCGGATTCGTAGATCCAAAGTCTCGCTTCTTCTGTTTAAACTTTTTCTCGACCTTGACGACATATCAGTATGATGTGCTGAGCGAGTAGATGTTCAGGAATTCTATTTCTTCCTGGATGTACTTGTGCAAGTAGCCACAATATTTGAGTATCAAATGCTACTCCGAATCCTTGATATCCAACTTTGTGTGAAGGGTATGGAAAATATTGGTAAACTCCAGCACGTCTTGGTCCCTTCCCTGCCGCAGGGTGGTCCACTTTATGTACTGATCCTCATAGCTTCCGATAGGGTAGTACTGCTCCTTGATGGCATCCCGGAATCAATTCCAGGTGGGTAAAACTGAAAAAAGCGAGCTGGTATTTTCATCCTTCTGCTTGCAGTAGGTTTCCCATCAGTCCTTGACGTGGGGGGCTGCTTTGAGAAGAGCGAAAACAATCTTTTCTCGACTCGAAAATTCATGAATAGAAAAATAACCCTCTAGTAGATTTAACCATTTATCTATGACATCTGCATATATCTGACCCTCAAATTTGGGGATTTGAAAATTAAATTGTACCTTAAAGGGTGTGGCATTTCTAGAGTAGCTGCTGGAAGCCGATGCGTCGCCTCTGGGTAACCACTGAAGGATTTGGGAAAAGCTATCCATATCGTGTTCCTTTGTCGCTCGAGGGCTTCTTCGAGCAAGATTTTAATAGGATCTCCTGCCCCCTCGTCATTCTTCTCATCCGCCATGGGAGGCCGTTGGGATTTGCGAGGCTAGTCTTGCAAAGGTTCGACCAGTTCAAGCCCTAACTCCTTATATCTCGACCTCGTTGGGGACATGGAAAGAAAAATAGAGAAAAAGCAGACCGCTCTGATACCACTGATCCGGATTTAAATAGGAACACAATAACCATAAACACAAAGATTTAGTGGAAATAATACATCATTTCATTAATGTAAAATATTGAAATATGCTTACAAACAACAATGGAAATAAACCAGCTAGGGCGATGGTAGCTTATCTCTGAGAAGAGATGTGGCGGCTACATGCCTCTAAACTAAGTTACAATGAGGCTCGAAGGCCTATTTATTGTTGGGAAACATGGGAAAACCCTAAACATCCAAAAACCTAACCCTAGAAGATGAAACACCAAACAGTGGGCCCCATTTGGGTAAATTGGTACATCAACTTCCCGGGGTCGTAACTTTGGCATACGATCTCCGTTTGATGCGTACAATATCTCGCTAGAAAAATCTATTCGAGAACTAAAAATTTCGGAAGAGCAACATCAAACCATGGACCCATGTTGCTCGCAGTTTTCCCAAAAAACGTCGTTTAGGGCCTCAAAACGGCTTTGGAAGTTTAGGGCTTGAAAAACTGCTAAAAATAGTAAATTGTGTTATAATTAAGGAAACTGAAAAGCAGAAAGAAACAATGGTGGGGGTCCAAGTGGACTTGGTGGGTGGCCACCAATATCCACCTGGATCAAAGGATCTCAATACTTTCTCAACTAAGGTAACTTCTTTAATTTCTTCACCCAGATTCTTCATATAATTGACAACTTCATCTATACGTAGGAAGTAACTAGATATACTTTCATCACTATGCATCTTAAGAGTTTCATACTGAATTCTGAGAGTTTGAAGCTTAGCACATTTTACCTGAGAGTCTCCTTCGTAGCTCAGAATGATTTTGTCCCATATTTCTTTGGCTGATTTGAGCTGCATGACTTTGACAAACTCTGATTATGACAGACTTCCCAATAAAGTATTGACAACTTTGGCATTGGTTTCATATTTCTTTTTACCTGCCGTATCTGTAGGAATTGCTGTTGGAAATGTATATCCTCCTTCCACAATTTCCCAGACATCCGTTCCAAGCGATTGTAGATAGGTTGTGGTTCTTATTTTCCAATAAACAAAGTTGCTCCCATCGAAGATTGGCGGTCTGATGGATCCCATGCTTTGTTGATTATTCATGATGATGGATCTCCCTTCAAGCGATCAAGCTTCTTCTAAAGGACCTGCTCTGATACCAATTGTTGGAAATAATACTGAGGGGGGGTGAATTAGTATTAGCACATCCATAATTTTTTCTTTTCATAATCAGATTTATATACACTACTTCAGTGAAGGGAACTTGCGTGTGCACGCAACTGTTCTTGAGGCAACCACCATATATCTAGTGAACTTATGATTCAGTTAATTCATCATATGTTGATCTGTGCATCAGTACTTTATTAAAAATTAAATAGTAAGCATGTACAGTTAATAACAGAATTGTTAAACACACATATGGCAGAGACAAAATAGGAAAGATAAGCATGAGAGTACATATATTATTTGACAATGATATACATTTATAGTACATTAGTGTGACTATTGGGTTCGACAGCCGAAGGTCTCTTGGACTCTCATGGTTTTTCACATTCTACACCAACCCATAGAGGATTAGGTGTCCAACATCCTCCCCCTTTAATCTGAAGGGGTATGTATGAGTCCAAGAAGAGAGTTGTAATACAAAATGTGCAAAAAACATGGCAGCACTAGGCTAAATGTGCTCTCTGAAATGTTGGTATAAAGGGCGATGGTTTAAGGATGATCACCAACACTGGAATGCTTAGTGTAGTTCTTGAAACTCTTCCAATTCTGGCATGAAGCTGAGGTCTTTTGCTATAGGAAGTGCTCCTAATGTTTTGAAGAGGGAAACCTTCAACCATGAAAGGGAGGTCTCACCCCCCATAAAAGGGAGAATATCAACCTGAAAAGGGAGGTCTCAACCTGTGATGGTTTAAGGATGACCAACAACTATGGAATTATTAATGTAATTCCTGTAACTCTTTTGAAACTAGAAAGAAACTGAAGTCTTCTGCTAGAGGAAGTGTCCCCAATTCTTTGAAGAGGTATCACTGACTGAAGGCATGTTCAAGGGAATCTTTGTCTCTAGCTACAACTCTGAATATGGTATGGCAGGTTGTGGCTCAAGCTCTCTTGGTGTGGCTTTGAAGCTTGTACATGATCATCATTCCCCCCCTGTCAGTTACAAGGTGAGAAGATGAAGAAATCTCAACTGCAAGACTTTTCAATATTCGAGAACAAATCCTGTTGTATGAGAGAAATATCTTCTTGGCTGTAGAAGCCCATTGCCAAGAAGTGATCCATCCAAGATGAATCTTTGTTCTTGCAGGATGTTTATTTTTGATACATGTGTTTGAAGAATGACTGGTTTTATGACAATGCTTACATGGATTCAGATCAAAACAATGATCTTTCATATGGCCAACTCAGCCACAATGTTGGCATTTCACAATCTATTGTTGTTGCTATTGTTGTGGAGGAGGGGCAGAATCTGGAACAGCTGAAGGTGAACTTTCATGAAGTAATCCAGCACTCTGAAACTGGATGGGCTTTGAGTAATCTAGAATATAAAAGGACATGTCCTTGTCATATCCAAGACCAGTTATGTGCTTGTTGTGGACAAGCTCTTCCCAAGGTCTGATGGTGGGCTTGGGAAGTGCAAACTGAACTTTTGCATCTGCATGTAACTTTGCTGCTTTATTGGGAACTGGATCTAAATCAATTTCAACAATATTGACTTGCTGCTTATGGGAGTCTGTTTCATTGTTTAGAACATAAACAGGTTCAGAATGATGACTCCATTGTTGTAATTATGCTCGTTGTAGCTGAGATTCAAGCTGCAAAAAGTCAATTTTCTCTTGTGCATTTTGTAGACAAACATGAATGTATGTGAGAGAAACTTTGCTGACTTTTAATGTATCATGATTAGTAGACAATATCACAGTTTTGAGGAACTCTAATACTTCATTGATTCTGGCCATTTTCATTGAAAAAATAAGGTGAATTTCACAAATACAGATTCTTGATCTCAAGCCATATATAAATAAGCCAAGTCGTAAAGATATTTAATCAGTTCAAAATCACAATTGAATATGATTGAACATATGAAACATGAAAGCCTTCAACGTATTTAAAGCAACATACAGTAGTTCTAGGTCATGGAATTTCAACCACCCCTATTCAATTTGAACAATACAATGCCAAAGAGATTGCCTTATTCAATGCTCAACTCTCAACCTTCAAATGTTGATGCTAATGCACCAATACCCAATGTAATACAACTTTATCAAAGTGACTTGAAAGCTCAGATTCTAGTCGCTTCAAGAGATCCTCTTCATATAGTTCGAAAATAACTTTTCCTGATAAATTTGTGTTGTGTTGCAGTTCTATGTCCTAATATTTGTATGATTGACTTCTCATTTGTGCCTTGCCATTTGAAAAATTAACCACATCGATCAACATAATGAAACATCTTGAACAAATTTCCTCAGGCGTTCAGAGTCTTCAGTTGATGTTAGTGTTGGAACTAGAAATTAACAAAATAGTGGTTGGTTGTCCTTGTTCAGAAAACTAGAAATTCCCTATGTAAAGAGCAGTTGCGAGCTGTGGTAGTTACTTCTCCAGGAAACAATAAAGTTGGCTACTATTTTAGCGACCATAACTATGGCGGAAAATTGAAGATGCAAAACAACCAAAATCAACTTAAATCATTTGAATTTGGACTTCATTTCAATCAATGATGCTAGCACATATGCACTTTTAACGCTGGGAGCCTCTGGAATGCAATAGGCACTGAAAAAGAGAAAAAATATGGAACAAAGGAATTCACTGCTCACATAATTTTCAAAACTCAAAACCCATCAAAACTCCTAATGGATGCATGCATAGTATACTTGAGGAGACTCGAACCGTCAGCATAAGGTTTCAACGATGGGTCTCTCAGCAAGAACAAACTCACCAAATTTTTATACCTCCAAATTCTGACGTGACTATATCCAAACTAGTTGAAGGAGAATCCACGCTCCCAAATTCGGCCGTGACTTTGGCATTATCGAAGCCTTTAGAAATACATAATCCCTCCAAGCTAGCTGAAATACATCACCATTCGTCAACAATAATAGTGGGAAGCTAAGGAATTTACGCCATTGACCCACGAATAATCTTCCACAACGATGGCATGGGTTTTGAAAGTGGCAAGGCTTGCCGCGATTGAATATTACTTTGAGTCTGAGCTCAGTAATATTTGTGATGGCATTCTACGTCATCTCGATACACATCTTATCCCGTCATCCAAATCTGGTGAGTCCAAGGTATTTTAAGATAAGGTTGATTTCGATCGATATCTTGTAGAATTTAAAACTAGTGCTGAGAGGAAGGAAGCTACTGAAAGCACATTGCTTACATACAAGGTAGCCCAGGACATTGCGATTGCAGAGTTGGCTCCAACTCACCCGATCAGACTGGGACTGGCCCTTAACTTTTCTATATTCTATTATGAGATTTTGAATTCACGAGATTGTGCCTGTACACTTGCCAAGAAGGCCTTTGACGAGGCAATTGCAGAGCTTGATACGTTAGGTGAATAATCTTACAAGGATAACACTTTGATCATGCAGCTCCTTCGTGATAACCTCACGTTATGGACTTCAAACAAAAGGTGGAGAGACTGGAGTAATGCCTGACACGAAAAATGAGCGTATGTAGAGATACCAACGTTGGGTAGCGTTAGGGTTTTGGTGTCAGAGGTAACAGTTCCGACGAGTGAGAACACAACAAAGCATTAGGGAGATAGGGAGCTGCAGAGAAGGGAGCGTTAAAGGAACAGGAGCAGTGCCTAGACCCAATGAGCCTTCCAAAGCCAATGCATGATTTCTTCTCCTATTTTGAAGGCAGAAAAATTCAATCCCTTACACACTAGAGAGAAGGAAAACTCAACGTAACACTTGAAAAGAATGAAGGTACAAAAATGTTGTGTCAGCGCTGACAAGCTGACCAGAATGGCATTTTTTTGAGCATATTATTACAGAGAAATCGCTAAGTGAAATGACTGAGCACATTTAGAATGGCAGGACACAAATGGCACAAATAACGTTGAGTGAAGGATCGTTTCTCTGCGCAACAATGAAATAGGAGAATATATGGACCAGAAGGTCAAAACTGATTGGTAGTGTGGTAGAGAAGGCACGGATACGTTATGCAAAGGATTGTCAGACACCTCTGAGAAATCGAGATCATAGGAAACTCAGATCTGCAGACTTGATGCTCAACCAAACACATACAAACATATTCAATGCATGAAGCCTTGTACAACAATTTTGGAATCCATTTTGGAACAAATCGTTGAACATTTGAATCGAGAAAAGCCAATATGACTGCTGCAAATAACACAATGGTCAGACTTCAATGTTTCTGCAATCTAAAATTCAAGAGTAACGTTCTTGCAGGAGGAACACACATTTTTCTATTTGGGGAATTGTGTGTAGAGAATTCAACTTTAGTTTAGCTGAGATGACATTCAAAAGTGCAACACTAATAGCATAAAGTTGATGGATATAATGTTAGTCATGCAACAATAAAATATGTATTGTAGCAAGATGACTAGAAATGAAGAAAAATTGATAAGTAAAGAAAGACCACAAAAACCAAATTTAAGCAGGGTAGGAATATGCCTGCAGCTCTGATACCATGTTAAATACACATACGGTAGAGACAAAATAGGAAATATAAGCATGAGAGTACATTTATTATTTGACAATGATATACATTTATAGTACATTCGTGTGACAGTTGGGTTCCACATCCCAAGGTCTCTTGGACTCTCATGGCCATTCACATTCTACACCTACCCATAGAGGATTACGTGTCTAACAAGAATGAATCATCACACATAAGAAACACACATGAACACCAATATTTAAGGTGGAAACCCAATGTGGGTGAAAACCAACTACTGTTGTCATCTCTGTCTTCTTTTAATAATAAGAAAATATGTTTACAACATTGTACTGGTGCAGACTCATACCAATACGCACACTTCTACCTATAGAAGGTTACAACCTTCTCCCGTTCTCCAGCTTCTACTGGAAGGGAGCTACAGCCCTCTAGCTCTTGTACTAGCCGATATGTTTACTAGTATGTAGGCATCAACCTACAGAAGGCTGCAACCTTATTTCTTCCTCCAGGGACCACGTTTCATAAATTTTCAGACTGGATGCTCCTGGTACACAACAATACACATGAAGGCCTTGTTTCTGTTGCGTAGCAAAGGTCCCACGTAACGGTTTTGGGGTAGAAAGCCTAGAAGTTAGGATAAAAATAATGTAAAAACCTTGAAATATGTGGAGCGCGAAATTTAAAAGGTCGAGTCAAAGGGTTGTCCACCCAAGAAATAGTATAGAATAATAGGGAGTAAGTCGGCCTACCCATGGTCCGCAGACCATGGGAATGTATAAATAGAGTGAGGCTCTAAGGGTAGAAGGAAGTTTTGTTTTTTGGTTGAAGAGAAAGAATTCTAGTACTATGGGTTTGTGAAGGTTATTGGTGCATTTGTAAGTCCGAGTCGAGGGTTTTGGGTGGTAGATAGAGGCTCTACTGTTGTGTGCACAGAGGCTTGGTAGAGTCCACAACGGTGTGCGTGGACCCCTGTAGCTGAGTGTGCAGGGTAGATTTGGATGTATCGGTGATAAAGTGGAAATAAATATAAGTTGGCTCTGAATTACTGGGTTACTCTGAACTAATATAGATCTGGTTAATGTATTGAATATTTATATGCTTGTGTTCTAGTTTACAGATAATCTATATTTTTGTTAAGAGCGCGCCCTCGTTATCTGATTAAATGTTTGCTTAAATACCCTCACAATTAGATCTGACCTATAATAACATCCTAAGTAATTAATATTGCGAAGTAGTCATGTTCCGAATCTGCGCGGAAGCAAAGCAACACGAGGCTGCAAGAACGGTGCACGAAGTCTCCAGATCACATCTAGACATCCCAAGGGTGCGGAAACCTGGTTCCAGCAACCTCCCCTACTACCTCAGGTGAGACCTCAGTCTGCACTCTGTGAACTATTGTCAAAAGGGCCGGTAGCTACGGGAGTTGTTTGGCTAAATAACTATTCTGAACCTGGGTCAGGCCCATATAAGCCAACAAATGGTTCTGTTGCCAGGACCAGGATTTGCCTAAGGGGTGTCTGATGTGGAGACGTTGGAACTCTATAGAGAAAGAAGTTAAGGATCTAAGGGATTAGGAGCAGTAGAATTTCAGAGTACATTGACGAGCAGACCAGAGATTGAGAATGACGAGCGCGATCCAGTTGCTGGTGTTCAAAGGAGTAGGAAGCAAAGATCTAGAACAATTTTGGTTCATGGTAACATTGGTATGGGATGCACACCAAATTACAGACGATAATATCAGAAAGGATACCTTAGTGAGCATGTTGCAGGACCGAGCGTTGACATGGTACATAAAGTACTGAAGCGATAACCTAACCGTGGGGACGACAAAGATCCGGACCGAACTGAAGAAAGAATTTAGCTGGTTGAAGTCGGAAACAAAGTTGATCATAGGGTTCAAGGAGATCGCGATGATGCCTGGTGAAAATCCATGGGATCTGGATCAAAGAATGAAAAGCACCATCCGCAAAGCAAACATGACACCGTCGAATACGCAACACTGCACTTGGTTTGTGGCATCATTAACACCACATCTGAGGATGGCTTTGTCACAACAAAAGATCTCAACCCAGGCTGAAGCACTGGAGACAGCGATGAGGTTGTACAAGACTCCGTTATAGGACTCGAGGTTGGGAGTTCAGCAGATCCAAGTGCAGATACAAAACTTGTGTTTGGAAATGAAGAAATTGAAACAGGACTAGGCACCGCGTTCAGAAGTCCAGGAGGAAGTATGGTGTATAAAGTGCAAGACCTAGGGGCATGATAAATATCATTGCACGGTCTTTGCAAATTATGTGGCAACTCGGGGACCAATACCATCACAAGCAGAGGTAGAAGCGGGGCTAAGCGGGACAACTCTGCTCTAGTGCACGATCTGTCGGGTGGGAGGGAATCATAACACAGATAACTGTCATCTACTGCAAAAATTCAACCAGACCCCCTAGCAGCTCTTTTGCAACTTTTGCAGGTCAGTGGGCCATGAAGAAAGAGATTGTCGTAGCTATCAAATGTTAATGGACCAGTCACCTGCCTACAGAATGCAGACTAAGGTGCGAGGTCAGGATCCAGCCGCGGCGATCGCCCGCGGTGGCTTCCAGGGACGCGAACGAGAACAGGGCGGAATGGGGCCGGGAAGGGGTCACGGGCAGCTAATCTGCTACAATTGCAGAGGACTAGGACATTATGCGCGGGATTGTACCAACCCAACCAGAATATCATGCACTTACTGTGAGCAATTCGATCATGAGTTGATAGATTGCCCCATACTGATAGCATAGATTCATGAAAAAATGGTAGCACCACCTACGACGATGAAAAACGTGCAGATGATAAGGTCTGAACCTCATGACGAAGACCCCAACTTTAACATGGTACTGAGAAGTGGCGTGACCATAGGAGAGGATAAAGGGAACCTAACTAAGGAAGACGCAGGGGTTGGTAGGGAGACATATCTGGAAGCTAGGGAGAGCTTCACGAAGGTCTCTACCCCGGGAAGTAGGGATCGGCATGAGCCGGATAGGGATCCCTCAACGCTAACTACCTTCTTAGAGACATGCATAAAATTGTTCCACGATAATAGGGCAGTTAAAGGTTTACAAGAATTGATAAATAGATGCGCAGGCTGGAGTGAACCTCCTGTAGTGCGAAAATTGGGAAGACATGCATCACGGACTGGACGGGAAATGCGGTTAACGGTGCAGATTGGCGATTATGAGATGGATCAAGTCATTCTAGACCTGGGCTCAGATGCCAACATACTACCTAAAAAATCTTGGGAGCATATGGGTAAGCCCACACTACAATGGTGTTGTTGGGAAAAGTATCCAATACGGAATGACCCTATCCCACTCTAAGGGTGATAGTACCTCAGCAACAATCAAAGCAAAGCTATTCGAGATTACTTCTTTATGAGATGTAAGAGAGAGAGGAGGAAGAGATCCACTAACCGATGTCTTCCGCTAATGATTGATCTAATATTCTCTCTTTGCTGCTTGCTCCCAGCTCCTTGCTCTTTCACTGGCCCAGCTACACCAAGATCCTGCAAAATAACAAGAGAGGGGAACTACAAGAAGCATACATTCATAATTGATTCAAGGATTAGAATAAATCAAATACACAAGTATAACAATACACCATTGAGACACATGCATATAGAAGAACCTCAAATGCTTTATGAATGGAAGAAGTAAAGTTCAGGAAGTGATACAACCATAAAAGGCCCAATCCAGCATCACCTCCCAGCAGAAAGAAATCTCCTCTTCACCTTCTCGGAGAAAATCACCCAATAGTTCTATACTCAAACCAACAACAATTCCTTACATTCACAAGATTCCAGCCTCTCTAGACCTCATGAGAGAGCTCTATATATAGGAGTTTTGGAGAAAGGATGAGTCAGCTTGAGGCTGGCATGAAGCTGACTAGTGTCCTCTCCCACTTCAGTTATTCTTCAGTTCTTGAGTCCACTTGGAGGTTCTTGCTTCCACTTGGAGATCTAGACCCTCTTACTCATCACTAGGCGAATTCTCTGATCCAAGTGTCATTTTGGAAGCTTCCTGGGCATTGACACCTTGAGGAATGACTGTGCCACTTGGCCAAACTCGCCCAGCGCAGGTAGCCTTCTTTGCAGTTGACATTCAGCACAGGTACACAGTGGAGCAGTTGACATTCAGCGCAGATGCTCAGTGGAGCAGTTGACATGATCCAAAATTAGCTTGTTTTTGTGTGTTTTCAGGTGGAGAACTGATATTCAGTGCTGTGGTTTGCTGACCTTGTTCCTCTAGGGGTAGGAACAACATGTTTAGGGACTTTGGATCCCTTAGATTATTGACATTTCACGCTTCATGCTGTTAGGCACAAAAATGTCTATAACAGCTGCCCCCTAAAGTATGAGGTCATTTATCGGGTGAAATGCTTTATCAGGAGGATCCGAAGTTCATTCAATCGCTGAGAGGCGACCTGTAATAAAATACAATACAATACATTATTTTTTATTATGCTTTCATGATCTAGCTGAGGCGGGCATTCCCATGCTCAGCTTTATAAATTCATTTTAGTACATAGAACAGACGATTGTCTGATGGTAGACTTATAATTCTCTGCTGAAATTATCATCCTTTGAGTAGGATGATCATCTGCTGCAATGATGTACATGTCAAATGTCTTTATATCTTGAATATATATCGCAGCCCGGATGGATGAAACTAGATCCGGGGTCTTCAAACTCGTTTGATCTTCACTCTAAGTACAAGTCGATCCATGTGAGAATTGCGCTGAAGTCGAACATGGAAAGACATCGCTTGATTACCGGTCAATGATGTAAACCGTTAACAAGTGCGAGAGGAATCACCGATAATGATAATGACCCTCAAGGTACTGCAGTACAATTCACGTGGTGTGAATAAAGGACTTGGCGTCGAACACCACGCAAAATCTTCTGGTCAAAGGTCATTGATGTATACCTGTCGCCGGAAGTGAGAAACTTGCCATTGAGGCATGCAAGCTTCAAAGTACTGAGGGGGGTGTTCCTAGATCAACTTCTTGGATAATGAGCTGAAGTTGACAAGAAGCGATCCGTCAAAGGAGGGCCTTAATGAATCCCACATCAGTGACACGAAACGGAGCTAATGATTTTAGTTGAGGTGAAAACAATCTGTGAAATATGATTCAGGGTGGCGATCATGGATGGATGAAGGATAATGTATGGCAGTGGATGGGACACGGTTGACTCTTTCTGAACAACATCTCTTGAACATATAACGACACTGATGTGATGGATCGGTAGCATTACCCCAAATGTGGATGGTTTGGCGAAGACCATGGTGATGAGACCGGTGAATGAAACAACCCAACCCGATGTGATACGGAGGAAAAGTGTCATGTTCAAGAGTGACTTGCTACCATTAAATCTTTGAGGTTCTCCCAATTTTTCCCCAGTCATTTTTGACCAGTACCTCTTTATTTTTGTCAAGCTTGAGGAGGATAACATATGCTTGTTCTATAACCTGCCCTTTGGGCAAGCCCATCGCTATGTTTTAACGAGCCTAGCGATAGGGAAACTCGTTCTCGTCTAAAGACAAGTTTGTCGCTATTTAATCATTTTAACGAGTCTAACGACAAAGAAAACTCGGTCCTTTTCATTTTTAGAGAGTCTGAAAAGGTACAGAAAGTTAACTCCAAAATTCATTTTTCGTCATCTAATCCCTTAAGTCCGAAAAAGTATAAAACAATACAGAAGGGATGAATTTTCGATAACTTTAACGAGCCGAATAAAACAAGCGCTCGACCTTTTTGTGCAATAATCCCTCAGGTCCAAAAAGATTAAAATCTAGAGGAGGGATAGCTCTTCCGATCCTTTTAACAAGTTGGAAGGCCAAAACTTGGCAAACTTTTCATATTTTACGAGTCGGATGAAAAGAGCTCAAAGAAGACTTGTCTTTTGAGGAACGAGTGATAAACAGGGATAGCAACAGATTCCAGGTACAGGTTGGAATTTTCCAATCACGACAGTGTCACAAGGATGGCTAGGTGAAATCACTCTTCGCAGCTGTTCCTCAAAATAGGTAAACAATCATATGGAGGTGAACGATCGGCCAAATGGAATGGAGGTGGCAGGTGCAAAACACGACCAAGGCTTTTTATGGCTAATAAATTTACGATCATAATGGTTATTTACCGGAATAGGTTCATTTTTTAATGAGCTTGAACTCTGGAGGAAACTATTTCTCAATCTTATGTTTATTTTTTAACGAGCATGAACTATGTACTAAAACTGCTCGGATCTCGCTTTTCTATTTTTTAACGAGCATAAATTCCACGGTAAAACTGCTAGATTATATGGTCAAATTTTGATTTTTTACCATTACTAGCTTTTCTCTTTTCAAGGATAGTACTGCATTTTCAATTGCTGCAACAAACTTTGTTAGAAATGAATAATATTTGCATGAAAATGAGATTATACCCCTAATATTTCACTTTGAACTACGTAAAAAGATATTAAAAGGTGTTTTTATCTCTCATTTACCATTTCATTTGCATTTGGTTTGTTGGAGCGCTGGAGGTGCCTCTTCCCCTTTGATTTTCACCAGCTGATTCCGGGAGATTCTGCGGACGATTTTCGGCGCTGTCTGGACCAGGTAGGAGCTAAACCCTAGCTCTTTCTTTTCATGGTTTTCTTTTCCAGTTTCATGCCTGTTTTTCAGTCTTTCTAAGCCCCAGGGGTTTTGCCAGGGCGCCCTAGTTTCAGCGCAGGTTCCCCATTCGAAACCTACGCTGAATGTCAAGCTGCCTTAAGGTAGCCTGACCTTCAGTGCAGGTGGGACACTCTCTGCCTGCGCTGGGCTTAGAAAACTGGGTTTCCAGGTCATCTTTTGATGAATTTTCACCAGTTTTTCACCAAAATCAGGAACTTACTCCTTCTCTTGTTTTCTTTGCAGGGAACTTTGAACAAAATGTCCCTTACATGGCAAGAACGAGAACATGAAGAGGAGGACATGATTGCCCTCCATGACCCGGTCACGGTGAACGCGCTGCAGAACTGTGGCCTGCTGAAGTTTTTCCGTATCTCTAGCATGAGAGCACAGATCACTTTGCTGCAATATATGATCGATGCTTGGGATCTTGTTAACCAAGTATTCTAGATTAGGGGAAAGTCCATCCTCTTGACCATAGAGGACATGTACTTCTTGACTGGGTTGTCAAGACGAGGTGCCCCCCTTTCCTTGTCAGGTACGGCCCAGGGGACCGATTCCACCAGAGATTATGTCCGTCAGTATTGCAGGGAAGGTTCTCAGCCGAGCAGAGACGGCAAGATTGTTATCCGTGAGATTAATGACAGGTCTCTCAGGCCCATTCTATATACCATTGGTAGGATGGCCGGTAGCGTAGCTCTACATGTTGCCAACAGATCTTATATGCAGCACGCCTTGGAGTGTCTCCAACCGAAAGTATTCAACTGGTGTGATGCAGTACTTGTTCAGATGAAAAGTCAGTTGACCAAGGTAAAGGACGGGAAGCTGAAGAACTTTGGATTTGGTTCTATTCTGACTGCCTTCGCCTTGGAGAAAATCCCACTGATGCAGCCTCAGTATATCATACTCGACTTGCCTTCTCCGACCGAGCCACGCATGCAGAGGTGGGTTGATCACATGTCTAGGCATGCTGGTCAACCTCAGATTAATTTTACTGAGGCCTTCTTTAGGTGGTTCGAGCGCCAGGAGATGGTCTTCTCCGAGTATCCATATGTGGGCATGGATTTCCGAGGTGATCCGGATTTGGTGTTACCGGATGGCGAACAGTGGGGCGCTATTGGTAAGCTCTTTGACCATATCACTGTTTACTGTTTTATTCATAATGTTGTTGTGCTTTATTCTATCAAGAATTTTAATCATACTCTTGGGTGCATGCAGATGTTGGTCCTGTTCGTCCAGCAGTTCGTCCGAGACCGCCAGTTGTTGCTCCGGCAGTGGAGCCTGCTAGGAGAGCTATCCTCCGCGACCTTGATGATACTGAGACCCTTACAGCTGTGCAGGAGCAGGTTGAGAGCCTTACTCTCGGAATTCCTGATGTGAGGATTGATGAGTTACCTTTACAGCTGCAGCGACACACTACTGGTGTGCCTCGATGGTGGACTCGTCTCTTGCGCATGATTGCACAGGCCGTGACGTGCTATCATGAGCACCACTAGGCTAGGGTGCCCCCTAGCATCTTTTTGAGTTTTTGGGTCATATGACCAATTTTGTCTTGGTTACAGAACATTATGTATGAACTATAAACAACTTATATATATTTTGATTTTTGAGTTTTATTCTGATTGCGTTATATGATCCATATGTACAATCTTTGATGATGTATCCCTTTTATGAATGTTGCAAATGTCTATCTAACACATAGTTTGCTAATGAGTCAGTTAATGTGTTTAAGTTCCTGGAAATATGTTGATATTGAATTGAATCAAATTGTCTTTCCAAGATCTTAACCCTTAGGAACATGCGATAAATAGCTGGATTGCGAACAGAATATATACCATTGAGTTGTAGTATTACGAGCAGTGAGTCTAGCCTGACAATTAGTCGGCGTATGCCACGTGTGATGGCATCAGAGAGTAGTTCTATCAACACGCTATACTCAGCGATGTTATTCGTTGATTGCCCAATACACACACCTCTGAAACTTACTAACTCGCCGCTTGGATAAAAAATGGCCTAGGCTGCGGAGGATAGGTTTCGCGAACTACGACTCGCTCCGTCGGCATATCCAACACATGTCTCCAGAAGGTCCGACATCTGCAACAAATGGAAAAGGTGGATCACTCGACCAGAACAAATACTTTAGCGAAAACAAAATACAGCAAAAGCATGCAGGTTACTATTTAAGCATAGTAACGCTTGAGGTACAACCCATTGTGGAGCTGCGCCAGTGGAATTCCATCGTAATCCATTAACTCGTAGGCTCCTTTTGCTAACACCCTTTTAACAATGTAGGGGCCCATCCATAAGGACTTAATTTACCTGCTCCCAATTTATCGGATTCTTGGTCATAAAGCAAGACCAAATCATCTTCTGAGAAGACACGGGGTTTGACATTTTTGTCGAACTGAGCCTTGACTCTTTTCTTATGGGCTTCGTTAACCAAAGCGGCATCACGACGGGTTTCATCCAATTGGATTAATTCCAAGAAACGATCCTCTTCCTCTGAAGTTCCGGGGAGAAGATCGATTGCGAGTTTAAGCGACGAAATTTCGCACTGGATTGGCAAGACTGCTTCCAGGCCATACACCAGTTGAAAAGGTGTGAACCTGGTTGCGTTCTTTACTGACGTTCGGTAAGCCCAGAAGGCTGAGTACAGGATTAGGTGCCACCTTCTTTTATGAACCCCGATCATCCTTTGCAACATACGCTTCAGGACTTTGTTGATTGCTTCAACTTGTCCGTTGGCTTGCGGATAATACGGGGTAGAGCTGTCGTGAGATAGCCCTAGCTTGGCAGCTAATTCGACCATCATGTGATTGCGAAAATGCGACCCATGATCTGTCACTATAGCCTGTGGTACGCCGAACCTGGCGACTACATGATTGAAAAAGAAAAGGGCAGCTGTTTCACTAGTGTTATCCAATGTAGGCATCGCCTCGGCCCATTTGGTAAAATAGTCAACAGCGACTATAATATACCCATGCCCCCCGGTCGAGGTGGGGTTACATTGCATGAAATCGATGCCCCACTTGGCGAAGGGCCCAACAGCAACTATCGGCTGTAAAGGTGCGGGTGGTCGTCTGGTTTTGCTATCAAAAATTTGACAAGCATGGCAACTTCTGACTGCGGCTATGCAATCTTTGAACATGGTTGGCCATAAGTATCCTGCTCGTAAGATTTTTTGTGCTATTGCATATCCAGATTGATGCCCCCCACACGCGCCTGAATGACACTCATTCAGGGCTTTTTCGGCCTCCTCATGGGTAAGGCACCTCCTCATAACTGTATCGACACCACGACGGTAAAGTGTATCACCGACGATCATGTAGTCTTTTGCTTGGTATCGTATACGTTTTTGTTCGGAGCGAGAGGTGTTTGGCCTGAACTTTTGGGTTTGGAGATACACTATGATATCTCCATACCACTCATCGCTTGCAGATATCAGAAACAAACTTTCGTCCACGATTGACTCTTCCGATGTTTCATCGTTGGACGACGATGGGAGATCGCACAATAATTCCGCGAAAACTAGGGCTTTCTTTGATTTGGACTTCACAAATTCCAGATCAAACTCTTGAAGGATTGCTATCCATTTTGAATATTTGCCCCCTAGCAACTGTCGCGACAGTATATAAGTCATGGGTTTGCAATCTGACAAGATGGTAGTTTTCCGAAAGAGGACATAATGTCTAAACCTTTGAATCGCTTGAACAGCTGCAAGCGCTAGTTTTTCAACATAAGAATATTTACTTTCTGTATGATTTAAGTTTTTACTTAAATAATAAATAGGATGTTCAATTCCATCGACTTCTTGAACTAAAACCATCGCAATGGTCGTATCCGCTGCAGCCAGATACAGGTTAAAATCTCGTTGATAGTCTGGGGCGTACATTAATGATGCTTTTACTAGACAATCTTTCAAAGCATCAAAGGAAGCTTGCGCCACCTAGTCCCAGACAAAAGGTACATCCTTTTTCAAAAGACGAGTATAACCCTTAGCAAGTTCTGCGTAATTTGGAATGAACCTCCTCAGAAAGTTTGCTTTCCCTTGGAGTTTCTGAATATGAAGCAAATTTGAAGGAGGAGGCAAATTAATGATTGCCTGAACCTTACAGGGGTTGAGACGAATCCCATCCTTGGAGACTACAAAGCCAAGTAAATGACCAGAACCAATGCAAAACACACATTTGTGTGGATTGAGTCTTATCTTGTAGTGTCGGCAACGTAGAAATATCGCTCTTAAATGCTGCGGATGATCAGTCCGCTTTCGCGAATGAGCCGGGAGGTTGTCGAGATAAGGTTGAACAATGTTCTTGATGTCATGAAAGGCATAATTCATTTCCCTCTGAAACGTTGCCCCTGCGTTCTTCAAACCAAAGGGTAATTTTCGATAAGCGAATGTGCCCCACGGACAAATAAATGCAGTCTTCGACTGGTCCTGTGGGCGGATATTTATTTGATTATACCCGGAAAATCCATCCATAAATGAAAAGATTTCACATCCGGCGCATTCATCAATTATCTGGTCGATGAAGGGTGTAGGGTAGTTGTCCTTCGGACAAGCTTGGTTTACATCCCTATAATCGACACACACTCTAATCGTCCCTTATTTCATCATAACAGGGACAATATTCGATACCCAATCGGTTAGAGGAACCGGGTAGATGAATCCAGCATGGAGGAGTTTTTCAACTTCCGCCTTAATGGCAGCGGCTTTCTTGGGGTGCACCTGCCGAAGCCGTTGTCTTACTGGTTTGACATCAGGATACATTTTAATTTCATGTTCAACGATACTCGAGTCCTTGCCTGGCATTTCATCATATGACCAAGCAAAGACATCTCTAAATTCGCGAAAAAGAGCGTTATATATTTCCAGTTCTGAAGGGGAACAACCTTTGCCGACATAAATATTCTCTACAACATATGTCTTAGTCGAGATATTTATGGCTATAGTCTCTTCAATATTGGATAAGTTTCGCTCGGAATCCACCGTGTTTATAGTATTTGTTAGGAATTCAAAAACTTAAGGGTGATAAAGGTCACTTTGAGTATCTTCTTCGTATTCTGGAAGAAGGGAACGATGGTGGTGATCATTCCATGGTGCCCCCTCAATCATCATTGATTGTAAGATTCCTTCGTCAGTCCCATGTACTTTCGACCAAGGATCTAATGGGGTTCCATATTCTCTAGACCTATCTACCCAAACGCTTGACGAGCGTTGATTTGGGTTCGCCTCCCATGCTTGAAACATTGATTGCTACAATATTTCTAGAGGGCTTGGGGGCAAAACCATAGCACGATCCATGTCGACCTTCGTGGAAGATATCATGTTGCAGGTTGCTACAAATGGTACATTTCCTATATAGATAGGAGGTGGTAGCGCGAAAGTTCCCATCAATGTGGGGTCTTTCAATAATCCTACTCCGATATCTTGAAGCGAATGGTTGCTCTCATGGATCATGGGAATGCTTCCTGTAACTTGCAAACCATTAGGGAGGAAGTTCTGTTGGTCGATGACCGTTATCCCTCCTTCAAACGGGAATGCGATCTTTCTAAAATAAGTCGACACGACAGCTGCCATGGCATAAATCCATGGTCTACCCAGTAGGATGTTATAGTCAAGATTTCCATCAATGACCTCAACATCAATTTCTACTGTTTTTCCTCCTAGTTCAACTTTCAAGTTATTAAGGATACTGTATGGGGTATAAGTCCTTCCGTCGAAAGCTTTTAATGTCGTCGATGATCGCGACAAGGTTGGAGATCCTAAAGTTTTCCAGCAGCTCATCGACATAATACATGTTGATGCTCCCTCATCAATAATTGTTCTATGAACAGTTTTGTTGAGGGCTTTCACTTGAATAAGGAAAGCTAGTTGAGCTGGCAACTGAGGATCGTATCCTTTGTGATCAAAGGATACAAGATTGGAATCCTTAGGATCAACCCCACCAATAGCTGATAACAACGCCTGCCTTCGGGACGGACAATTTTGTAGTACTTCAAGAGTCGACATAGCGGATGGCGATTGTTTCAAGTCTTCCACTATGTTATAATGCTGCGCCGCTCTGGCGCGAGGATTAAATGTCGACTTGTGTACTACACCCTTTGGCGGTTTTATTGTTAATTCAGGGATGATGGGTGGTACAACTTCTGCCGAAGTTGTTGTCGAACTACTTGGTTGATCTTTACCTTTTTCGTTCGACAGCTGAGGATTCCCATAATCTTTGTTCCTTGTTGAAATCAAAGCATCATTCTGCTGTTTTGAAACCGACAACATAAGTACTTGCGACGGGGAAGCATTTCCATTATCAACCAGATTTTGACCTGGGTTGGGAAATGGATCAGTTAACACAGCTGAGGTTTGGGAACTTTTAAAGAACCTCTTTAACTCAGCTTTGAATGGGCAATTCTTTGTGCTATGATCCTTATCATCACATATTAGACATGGATAATTTTGTTTCCCTTTCCCAGGAGGGTTTGAAGAATTTTTTCCAGGGGATGACTCACCCTGTTTCTTCTTCTTCCCTTTGTTTTGTTTCTTCTTGCTTCCTGGTTGATTGGTTTCTTTGCCTTTATCTTCTGATACGACATTTACTTCCGAAGCAAGAATTTCTTCTTTTTCATTTTGATCCGAATTCTTACGGGCTTTCTTTGATGAAGCCTTTATCGATTTCGCGTTTGCCGTGCCAATCACACCGTCACCGGCATGAGAGTCACTATTGGATTTAGGAGGGGGAGGAATTGAAAATTCCAGTCTAGGGGCGTCGGGTATTTTGTCGTAGAGCGTGCCGGACTGAGTATAAACTAAGTCCAAATACTGTGCACGAGCAACAACTTGCTCCTCTGTTACGACTCCCCCCTTGGCCACTTCTTCCGTAATAGCAGGAAGTAACGACTTTATAAACCATTCAGCTAATAGCTGATCGGGAACGTATGTTTTCACCATCCTACGACGACGACGCCACTCATGTATATGATCAGATATATGGGTGGCAGTTGTCTGCTTGAAGTTGGTTAATATTTCTGTTCCCGTTTCATACCTTATCGGTAATTGAAAATGGGTTAAGAAAGTCGTGGCTAGGGAACCAAAATTGTCAAAAGAGGCTCTTGGCAATTCAATATACCATTTAGCCGCTGGACCTGTCAATGTCCTCTGAAAAAGGCGAAGCCTTATCGAATCGTCGTTTAGGGTGTTCGACGAACACCACATATGAAAAGTCATCACGTGATTCGATGGGTCTTCGGCTGGATTTCCATTGAATTTAGGAATGCCAGATGGAAGTTTATGAGGAATCGCTGGCCACCAAGGGGCATAAGCAATCAGATCGTTGGTTAACTGATGTAGATCGGTGAACTCTAAAGTCGCCACGAATGGTAACTGCTGATTCAGGTTAGGCGAAGCATAACCGGGGTACGATGGAATCGCTTGAGCAGTGGGCCTTTGCATACCAGCATAATGTAATTGATGTTGGTATGACTGATACAGTTGGTGGACTTGACCACTGTAAAGTGGTTGGTTTTGACCGTTTTGGATATACGGTTGTCCATTATTCGCAAAGATCTGCTGCTCAGAACCTTGGTATACTTGCTGGAATTGCGGTTGTTGGTATTGCACAAGCCATGGTTGTGAAGCCATGTTCTGTTGTGCTATGCTAACCGTTGGACCAAGGTGTTGGGTAATTGTACCCATTTGGACCTGTGTCGCCCCACCAGATGGCGATTGTGGTTGTGACCCATGGTCAAGCGACTGTTGCATTACAACCTGAGAAATCTGAGGTTGACATGTAACAGGTATCGCTTGAACTTGTGACACTGTTACAATAGCCGGTGTGGTTGGGATGTTCGTCACAGGTACACATTGTTGCATAGAATATACAACCCTTGGTTGTTGAGGTAGCATAGGTACCCAACTACTTGATGCAATTCCAGCATAACCTGAATACTGTTGAGAACTGCCGTATGGATATCCTCCCGGAGGAGGTAATGAAAGGGCATACTGCCCCCCATACGGTAGCAATCCGGAACTCAGAGGGATTGTTAGTCCTTGAGGACTAGATGGCCCAAATTGACCTCCATGAGGATCAATCTGTCGAGTCTCAACATAAGAGTTGCCGGGTATTACTCCGGATGAACAAACTGGAACAGACCATACTGTCGAAATAGTCCCTTGGTGGACTCCTTCTAGCGGTTGTGAGCTAGTTGGGACAGTAGGTATGCCGGCTAACATTGTCGGAGTGACGGCAGGGGCTTCTGTTGTCACTGTGTCATTTGACACAGTCCTAGATGATGACGGTTGTTCAGACATTTTAAGTCTATCCAATAGATTTCCTAGCGATTCTACAGGAACCTCCACTTGTGGTGGATTAACCTCTGATGAAGGAAATAGAGTGACCCCGACTCCAAAATGGGTTGGAGTACTTGCTTGCGGATCCTCTGCAATTTCCTCTATCACAATCAAACCCGGTGGAAGAGGAAGACCGTCAGGTCCGTAAAATATTTCTGGTGCCGAAGAAGTGGTTGCTTCGAAAGCGACAGTTGTTTGAGGAACAAAACTCTCTGGACCGGTTACAGATGGAACAGGTTCAGTTATACAAGTATTTGCCCCCAGACTAGGATCAGTATTACTGTCCTTCTGTGGTTGTTGAACTTCTTCTATAGAGGCATGGTTTCCAGAAATGTTTGGAGTAACCGGAACCTCAGATGTAGTTGGAACACTTGTTCTAACCTTTAAAGGAGATTTTGAACCGGTTAAACGAGTTCGCTTTGTCCGTACTGTTTTCGATTCCGGAGACAAAGACGGTTGACTCGTAAGCCTCTGCGAACGACGGTGTTTCAATTGACTTTCTTCCATGATTGCGGATTACTCGATCAACCAAAATATTAAAAGGGGAAATTTGTGTTTCCGAATTGAATGAATTTTATTAGACGCTTTTAGACACAACTTGCTTTTTCACTTTTTAAGAGTCGAGAAAAAGCTAAAGATGACTCTAGTCTCCTTCGATGTTTTAACGAGCCCGAAGTGACAAATGCTCGGATGGACTTTTTCAGTTATAGAGTTTGAAAAAGGCCAAAAGAAACTACTCTGGAGTTCTAGGCAGAGGGTGTGCCAAACTTTTCGCAAAACCACAGAATAATTTTACAGTATGAGTGGTCGATCTTCGTGAATGTTGTGTTCACTGCATTGCGATCAGTAGGGCGGCCGGCACGGCTTCCTATGGATAAAAGCTTTGTTCCTATAGGGGTCTCCTAATATATACGCGACGGTACGTGGGAGCACAAGTCCATATTAGTGCCACCGACTCTCAGGAGGAATCACCCACCTTCTTCGAGATCGACAGTCACTACGTTTAACGACGCCGGAACACGTCTCTAGCTTAGACCTCTATGTGTTTGTGTTATGTTTCAAAGCGTTGTTAGGTTCATTCAATATATTTTAAGTTGATCTTTTTAAAGTTTGCCTTTCAAGGTTCACCACGAAATGTTTGATACAAATTCCTAAATGCAGTCTAAGATGAGAAGCAAGCTTTTTCAATCTTTTCGACTTATGAAAATCTTAACTACTGAGGGAAAAGAAAGACATCATCTTTTCACACATATCAAAGAGCATACACTAATGCACTTTTCCCTAAATCAACATGCAAACTTATCAAATGCAAAATGCACAATGCAGGTATTTCTTTTCTCTTTCTTAATGTTGATGTAATACAAAAAGAAAGCTGTTGTATAATTTTGAATTCAATTTCAAGTGAAAGCAAACAAGCTTGTCCAAAATCAAAAGACACCTTAAGATTTACTTGTTTCGACACTAGAAATATATAAATTCAAACCATATGACGAAAGCAAAAGCTCAATCAGCTATGAACAACAAACAAACTAACTCTTAAGATCAAAACGACACTTTATCACAGGTCTAGATCTAAGAGGCCACAACAAGACTAGTTCACTTTCGTTATGGGAAACTGCAAATGATACAAGAAATACACAAAGAACAAATACAGTTTCTTTATACAACCGAGGCGGAATAGTGGCAAGGAAAGTTGGTTTCAGATAGGTACATTGACTGATAACAGGCTGCAAAAACAAGGGTGAAAACAGGGCAATAAACAGGAGGGAACCCCAGTAGCACTAGGCAAAACTGGTTCAGCGCAGGTAGTACACTGGCAGTTTGACCTTCAGCACAAGTAGCCCCTTCAGGAACTGTGCTAAAATGCAGATTGCCTTCACAGTGCCTGCACTGAAGAGATAAACTTTCGTTTTTCTCAGTTTCCGGGTCACAGATTGCTAAAAAATTCACAGTTTTTGGCCAAATCAGAAGCTATCAATCAAGTACACACTAAGGGATGAAAAGGAGGATGAAAAGCTATCACTAAGAGCTATTTAGAGTCCTTGTGGATCAGCTCTTGAAATCATAAACATGCCCAGAAACTGAGCTAGAGTGGCTGCCCTATACTTTTCATTTGAAAGCTCCAAATGCAGTTCGATTCGGTACTCCCTGTGTTTATGAAATGAATAGAAAAAACACAAACAACCAACAAGATACGATCCCCAGCGGAGTCGCCAATTTGTTGTTGGGAAAAGTATCCAATACGGAATGACCCTATCCCACTCTAAGGGTGATAGTACCTCAGCAACAATCAAAGCAAAGCTATTCGAGATTACTTCTTTATGAGATGTAAGAGAGAGAGGAGGAAGAGATCCACTAACCGATGTCTTCCGCTAATGATTGATCCAATCTTCTCTCTTTGCTGCTTGCTCCCAGCTCCTTGCTCTTTCACTGGCCCAGCTACAGCAAGATCCTGCAAAATAACAAGAGAGGGGAACTACAAGAAGCATACATTCATAATTGATTCAAGGATTAGAATAAATCAAATACACAAGTATAACAATACACCATTGAGACACATGCATATAGAAGAACCTCAAATGCTTTATTAATGGAAGAAGTAAAGTTCAGGAAGTGATACAACCATAAAAGGCCCAATCCAGCATCACCTCCCAGCAGAAAGAAATCTCCTCTTCACCTCCTGGGAGCAAATCACCCAATAGTTCTATACTCAAACCAACAACACTTCCTTACATTCACAAGATTCCAGCCTCTCTAGACCTCATGAGAGAGCTCTATATATAGGAGTTTTGGAGAAAGGATGAGTCAGCTTGAGGCTGGCATGAAGCTGACTAGTGTCCTCTCCCACTTCAGTTATTCTTCAGTTCTTGAGTCCACTTGGAGGTTCTTGCTTCCACTTGGAGATCTAGACCCTCTTACTCATCACTAGGCGAATTCTCTGATCCAAGTGTCATTTTGGAAGCTTCCTGGGCATTGACACCTTGAGGAATGACTGTGCCACTTGGCAAAACTCGCCCAGCGCAGGTAGCCTTCTTTGCAGTTGACATTCAGCGTAGGTACACAGTGGAGCAGTTGACATTCAGCGCAGATGCTCAGTGGAGCAGTTGACATGATCCAGAATTAGCTTGTTTTTGAGTGTTTTCAGGTGGAGAACTGATATTCAGTGCTGTGGTTTGCTGACCTTGTTCCTCTAGGGGTAGGAACAACATGTTTAGGGACTTTGGATCCCTTAGATTATTGACATTTCACGCTTCATGCTGTTAGGCACAAAAATGTCTATAACAAATGGTCTCCTATCCAATTGAGGATGGCAAATCAGCAGAAGATCCTGCCCATGGGAAGGTTGTAAGGAATTATGGTAGATATTGACGGCGCAAGTACCTAGATGAACTTTGATGTTATTGAAATAGTGGATGAAAATAGCCCTTACCCTACCTTGTTAGGGATAGACTGGGCCACCGATGTGAATGTGGTTATTAATCTAAAGCAGTAGAAGATGATATTTGAGAAGAAATCGCTCCACGTAGTCATTCCGTTAGATCCGTTCGAAGGACCGTGCTACACGGAACTTGTGCAAAAGGACGATGCATTGGATTGTATCTACAAAATTGCTGCACATAGGCCAAAAGGGGATAAGCCAACAAAGGCGAGGAGACTATCACGGGGCTACGTAGAATCATGCTCTGGTGATTCAGATGAAGAAGACGTGCGATGGCATAACAGGTTGAACGGAGTAACCATGTTACACTACAATATGATGATGAAATCCCTGTATTGTGTTGGAGCTCAAGATTGCGAGCTGCCAATGCATGATGGGCTAACAATAGTAGATGAATTCATGATTAAGCTCAAAAGCGCGGTTCCAGAGAACCAACGGTTTGATGCGTTGAAATGGACATTGTGCGCGACACCTACATGATGGTGGGGCATACATGAAGGAACTTTTGAAGATTGGTGCAGCTGCAGGTGCCTGATGCAGATAATATTTGGGAAGCTGGAGCTACGAATAACGGAGAAATATGATGGATGTGATGATCCGCACATGCACCTTGCCAGATGGACCAAAGCTTATGGCGAGGAGCCTCAACCAGAATGGGTGCACTTATTTTATCATACCCTAGATGTAATCCCAAGGAACTGGTATACTGAAACAGAGCTCCAACAAGGCACAGGCGAGTGGGATATCTTGCGCGAAGGGTTTCTGTCAACATTCCTCTTTGAGGACCAATGGATGGATATCGTGGACGACTCGTTACAGCCAGTGAAGGCCACCATTTTCAAGACACCACTGGAACTAGAAGAAATCATGCAGCCAGACTGGTCGCGACAGTTGAGCCAGGCCCTGGAATGTTACAATGTACAGGTAGAAGATGATGAGGACGACCCGCGCAACATCAATATTCCAAAATCAGAGGGGAGCTATGAGGTGCGTGGACCCGAAGTTGAAGATCTGGACATTACGACTCCATTGAAAATGAAACAAGTAAATATCGGAACAAAAGAAGAGTTGAAGTATGTAACACTTGGGGACTATTGGGACGACGCCACGGTGGAAAAATTCATCTATTTGCTTCGGGAATATCACGATCCGTTCCCAACAAAAATCACAGAGTTAAAAGGGATCCTAGGAGACCTGAGAGTGATGAGGATAATGTTGAAGCTAGATGCGAAGCCAGTTAAACAGCGACCCTACTGGTTGAATCCAAAATACAAAGCAAAGGTCCGCGAAGAATTGGACAAGATGTTGGCAGCTAGAATTATTGAACCAGTAGAGGAGTCCGATTGGGTAAGTCCTATGGTTGTGCAGGAGAAGAAACAGAAGGGTGAGATCCACATCTGCATGGATCTCTGGAAGCTCAATGATGCCTGTGTTAACAATCCGTTCCCGATGCCCTTTACAGATGAGGTACTAGAAAATGTGGGAGGGCAAGAAGCTTACTCCTTCACGAATGGGTTCTCAGGGTACCACCAGATCAAGATCGCGCCAGAGGACAGGAGTAAAACAACGTTTGCCACTAAATGGGGTTGTTTCCAGTATATGGTAATGCCTTTTGGATTGAAGAATGCGCCGACGATATTTTCATGCATTGTGGTAGCTGCATTCAAGGAATTTATACATAAGTTCTTAGAAGTCTATCTTGATGACTGGACTATATTCGTATTGGTTAAGAAACATATCGCGAGCTTAAGGTTAATGCTGGATACTTGCTGCCGACACCAAATTGCGTTAAATCTGAAGAAGTGTACTTTCCTCATCCCCTTCGGGAACCTGCTTGGCCATGTAGTTTGTAAGCAGGGTCTGATGGTGGATCCGGAAAGGATCACTGTCATACTCAATCTGCAAGCACCGCAAAGTGTTAAAAAACTATGCGCCACATTGGGACACATGGGCTACTATTGGAAGTTCATAAAAATCTTTGCCCAGATCACAGCTCCAATGGAACAGTTGCTGAAGAAGGATGCTACTTATTTCTGGAATGAGGAGTGCAACAAAGGTCTGGAAATTCTTAAGGAAAAGATGGCATCCACCCCTATATTGGTCTTTCCGAAATGGGATGTCGAATTTCATGTGCATGTCGACGCGTCGTGTACCGCATTGGGGGTTGTACTTACTCAACCATGAGTGGAGGGAATTGATCACCCGATTGCATTCGCAAGTTGCTAGTTGTCAAAGGCTGAGAAGAATTACTGTACTACTGAGCGAGAGGGATTAGCGATGGTATACGCACTTCAAAAATACCGCCACTATCTACTCAGAGGCCACTTTAAGATGTATACTGATCACTCTACACTCAAATACCTAGTGAATAAGCCTGTGCTGGGGGGCCGCATTTGTAGATGGTTATTGTTATTCCAAGAATATGACTTCGAGGTCGTCATAAAGTTGGGGCATCTAAATGCAGGCCCGGATCACCTGTCTCGAATTGAGACTAGCGAAGAGCCCACAAATTTAGAAGATGAACTCCCGGATGCAAAAATGTATACAGTGCGCGTAGTGGGTGGCCACTTTGAGGATATAATCCATTTCTCAACTACAGGAACTGCGCCGCAGGGATATTCTGTTCAGCAGAAAAAGGAATTAGTGATACACGCAACAGACTTTACCGTGATTGCAGGGCACCTCTACAAAATGGGCAATGACGAAATATTACGCAGGTATGTCCCGGAGTTCGAGCGAGGATAGATCCTGGCCGAAGCCCATGGGGGGGTTGCTGGCAGACATTATGCGAGTCATGCCACAACCCAGAAGATTCTTCGCGTAGGATTATGGTGGCCTACTCTGCATCAACATTCAAAATCATATTGTCGCACCTGCGACGTATGTCAACGGACAGGGAAACCATCACGGAGAGATGAAATTCCACTCCAACCACAGATGACGCTGCAGCCATTTGAGAAGTGGGCAATCAACTTCGTAGGACCTATCGTGCTGCGAGGGAAGACGGGCGCACGTTATATCATCACTGCGACAAAATATTTAACTAGGTGGGCAGAGGCACAGCCGGTTAAGGACTGCACGGCTGCGACAACTGCGAAGTTTTTGTTTGAAAATGTGCTAACAAGGTTTGGATGTCCCAAAGTTCTCATGACCAATCAGGGAATGCACTTTATGAATGAAACAATCAGCGCAGTCACTGAGGAATTCCAAATATATCATCAACAAAGCGCAGCGAAACGACTGGGACTTGCGCATCCCTATTGTGCTATGGGCCTATCGAACCACGTGTAAGAAGTTGACAGGCCAGACACCTTTTCGGTTAGTCTATGGCAAGGAGGCCGTCATGCCTATGGAATACATTGTCCCTAGTTTGTGGATAGTGGAAATAACAGGTATGGCAGACCGCGGGGCTTTGGAGGAATGGCTCTTGCAGCTAGAAGAACTGGAGGAGGAAAGGTTTTCGGCTGGATTCCATCAGCAAGTACAGAAATAGAGAGAGAAAGCATGGCATGATCGCCATATCAAGGGGCGCACTTTCAAGAAGAATGATCTAGTATTATTATATGACAACAAGTTCGAGAAATTCCCTGGAAAATTGCGAATGCATTGGTTGGGACCCTATGTCGTCAAAGAAGTTACTGATGGGGGTGTGGTTCGGTTGGCCAAACTTAATGGATACCCCTTCCCGGGAAGAGTGAATGGCAGTCACTTGAAGCTCAACATGGGCAGGCGGACCGCCTGACTAACCGTTTAGAGGACAGTCTCACTGCTGCAACCAGTTGAAAGAGAGCGCGAGACGATAAAGCAGTCTGGGGGATAGTTGTGTGATTACCAGGGTGCACGTAGATTTGGCCAAACACAAGGATTGCGATTGCACAAGAATAATTACACTAATGCACTGGAAAGAGGAAAGGTGACCGTTGTTGTCACTATTCATGATAAGATGTCTGCATTTTGGCAAAAGGGAGCGGGTGACAGGCAATTAATAGCAGGGGTACGAGCCAGATATGGAACGATTTGCCACAGTTTTAACACGAAGGCGCCAAAAAAGGTGGGAGGCAGGGAATTTGAAATTCGAAACACTTATAAATCACAGGGGGGCATCCACCGGGTGACTTACACTTCTGAGAAACGCAAGCTATTTATTGATATGGAACTCTTCATTATTTCTGCACAAGGAGTAAGCCCGAGGGTGGTGATATGGCCAATGGAAAGGCAGGGCTCTCTGAGGAACATGGTGTTGACAGCTGTGGACACCCTACAGAGATCAGCATCAATAGTAGGGGATGTATCAGAAAATGGGAGACATTAAGCAGAACTGTTCTACATGTCGTCACCTCGCCCGAGGGCATGTTGGCGCACTACAACAGAAAAGCGAAAGGATGGAAAGACAGAGACCACGGATAGATATGCAGTTAATAAGTCATCCCTGATGTACTTTGAGGATTGGGATCTCACGGACAATAACAAGGGTCTTGCAAAATTGCAACACAAGCTGCAGCAGACAGTGCGAAGAAAGGATACGAAGATCGGAAGTAGCTACGGTGTTACCAGGAGGTCCCATATGCGGCTCCCCCGCTAGAGCTAAAATCGTATGAGGGAGTGTTCTGTGTTAACCGAGCAGAGTAGAATGAGAATTATCTGTTGCGAGAATTGGTAGAAACAACGAAGCAGGAGTCAGACGAAGCGTTGCAGGAGACAACGAAGGAGCAGTAGGATGACGAGCATCACTCAAAGGGAGGTGAACCGTGAAGCCATGATAGTGCATCTCGCTACACCGACGAGTGACTCAGGATGAGTCACGACAATTGTGTTGGGGGACTGTTGGGTAGCGGAGGTCCCGCGTAACGGTTTTGGGGCAGAAAGCCTAGAAGTTAGGATAAAAATAATGTAAAAACTTTGAAATATGCTAAGCGTGAAATGTAAAAGGTCGAGTCAAAGGGTTGTCAACCCAAGAAATAGTATAGAATAATAGGGAGTAAGTCGGCCTACCCATGGTTCGCGGATCATGGGAATGTATAAATAGAGCGGGGCTCTAAGGGTAGAAGGCAGTTTTAGTTTCTAGTTGAAGAGAAAGAATTCTAGTACTATGGGTTTGTGAAGGTTATTGGTGTGTCTGTAAGTCTGAGTCGAGGGTTTTGGGTGGTAGATAGAGGCTCTACAGTTGTGTACGCAGAGGCCTGGTAGAGTTCGCAAATGTGTGTGCGGACCCCTGCAGCTGAGTGCACAGGGTAGATCTGGATGTATCGGTGATAAAGTGGAAATAAAGATAAGTTGGCTCTGAATTACTGGGTTACTTTGAACTAATATAGATCTGGTTAATGTATTGAATATTTATATGCTTGTGTTCTGGTTTACGGCTAATCTGTATTTCTGTTAAGAGCGCACCCTAGTTATTTGATTAAATGTTTGCTTAAATACTCTCACAATTAGATCTGACCTATAATAACATCCTAAGTAATTAATATTGCGAAGTAGTCCTGTTCTAGATCTACGCAGAAGCAGAGCAGCGTGAGGCTGCAAGAACGGTGCGCGAAGTCTCTAGACCACATCTAGACATCCCAAGGGTGCAGAAACCTGGTTCCAACACCCTCCCCTACTACCTCGGGTGAGACCTCAGTCCGCGCTCCATGGACTATTGCCAAAAGGGCCGGTAGCTGCGGGATTTGTTTGGCTATATAACTCTTCTGAACCTGGGTTAGGCCCATATAAGCCAATAGTTTCATCCAATTTTCATACTGGACCCATCAGCAATATCGAAGCTTTAGAATCAATCACCAATACAACCATCAAATCAACCAATCACTGAAACTCAATCATGACTCTCTGAAACAACCAAACTCAATCAATCACTTACAACCTCAGAACCTGTGTCACAATTGAATCAATCATTCATTCATACTTAATCAACTTCAACCAATCAACTGGAATAGATAGATCACTGTATCCAGATCTAAACCCAGAACACTGCATCATCATTCAGAACCAGTTGTAACCTCAAAACCATGCATCAGAGTGTATATGCTACTTGGAAGAGCCGAACCAGTGTGTATACGCAACTTCATCAAAGAGAACCAGCGTATATATCAGCAAATACTTACTTATAACTTCGCTGCATTTCCCGACTTTAGACATACCCAGATCATCACATATAAAGGATAAAACATGTGTTAGCAGTCAGATCTAGCCCATCCATTATCAGATCACATAATGATAAGGCATTATGATCTTGATCCATCATTAGATCTCATCCATCATCATTGAAGCAAATCACAATCAATTAATCTGAATATATAGAATATTGTCACCAGAATACAGTCACCAAAACACAAATAGCAAACAGATACAATTGAAACTTTAAACATCATACTTTATAAGGTATATGCTACTTCCTTGTGTTGAACCAGCGTGTATACGTGCTTTTACCAAAGCGAAACAACGTACACATCTGCAAATACTAACTTGAAACTTCATAGACATTCCAGACTTCAGTCGCACTCAGATCATAACATTTACGGAATAAAACATGCGTGAGTATTCATATCTAGACTGTCCATGATCAAACCACATAATGATAATTCATTTCAGGCTTTATGTTCCTGATCCATCAACCTTCATCAACCATATAGGTTCATCCTTAGATCAGATCAAGCAAACCATCATAAGCTCATTAACATGCATATATAATCCAACACTTCATAAGATATTCAAATCCCTTGCACACCATGGCCTAATGATCTTCTCCTCATTATATAGTTTTAGGCCTTTCTCAATACCATGGACCAAAACTACTTAGGACCAATACCTTGGACCAAATACCTCGGACCAATTACCTTGGGTCAAATACCTTGGACCAAAAACTTTGGTTTTCCAAGATATACACGCTTGTCTTTCTATGAAAGTACATGTGTACGTATACGCGCCTTTTGTTCAGTAAACCTGCGTGTAGACGCAGCTTGGACAGGGTGAACCTGCATATACCTCTCTTTCTTCATTCTTTGGATTCTGATATGTAATTCTTTGTTGTTGACCTACTGTACTGTGATCTTTCATCTGAGTGAGTTGCCATCAAGGAAAACACCTGTATCATAATGCCAACAAAAGTGTCCTGCAACCTAATAACTGTAGTGCACCTCGAAAATCATATTTGCATGCTCAGTTGAAGGAACACAAAGGTGTCCCAGGTGGCATAACAGTGTGCCTTGGAGGTCGAAGTTTGGAATTTACTAGCCATCCATCAACATCTAGTATGTGGTGGAAAATTCTAGATCATGTTTGTAAAGCTATGACCATCCAAAAGTCTCATGCCCAGAAGAGTCAAGAACAATGGTCAGTGCCACAGCCAGTCGTTGATTGAGGAAATTTGTAACATTATTGGTGTTTTCCTTCTTGCATTTAATGTTTAGATGAAGTTGTTGTAGATATGTGGACAATTTATAATAGTGGTCATTCTACTTCCCTTATGTCTGTATAAAATAGAGAGGTCGATGATCTATGTGGATGATCATCTCCTTCCCTGAATATAATGTTTGCACTGTCCAAAAGCTTGCACGATGGAATACATCTCTTTATCGTAAGTGGGGTATTTCTGAATTGTATCAGAAAGTGTCTCACTGTGATAGATCACTAGATGCCCTTGTTGTGTGAGAACTACACCAATAACATAGTTGGAGGCATTTGTCTCAATTTCAAATTCTTGTTGGAGGTTTGGAAATGTGAGAACTGGTGCGGAGAAAAGGAAATGTTTTAGCTCAATGAACTCCTTTTGCTAGTAATTGGACCAGAAAAAATTTACTTTCACTCCACCCTTGGTAACTTGACTTAAAGGCTAAGTGACATGAGAGAACCCCAACGCAAACCTTCGATATAAATTGGTAAGACCTAGAAAATTGTGAATCTTTGTTAGAGTGGTTAGGGGTAGCTGATCTCGAATGAGTTGGATCTTAGCTAGATCCACATGCAGACCTTTCTCGTCAATGATGTAACCCATGTACTGGACTAGGTTCATGCCAAAAGTGCATTTCTCCAAGTTGGCACATAATTTTTGTTGCCGGAGGGTTTGAAAGACATACCAAATATGTTACAAGTGTTCTTCCCAACTCTTGCTAAAGATTAGGATGTCACCCAGATATACAACCATGAATGCGTTGGTGAACAACTACAAGATTCCATCCATAAGCCTCATAAAAGTTGCAAGGGAATTTTTTAAACCAAAAGGCATGACCAACCACTCAAAAATTCCCTCCCTAGATTTGAAGGAAATCTTCCATACATATGTGGGTTCTTAATCTTACTGAAGTACTTCGACCCCTTGAGCTAGTCAAGAAGGTCATCAATCCATGGGTTTGGATACTTGTTCCTGATAATGATTTTAGTTAGTGCCCAATAATCAATGTGAAGTCTTGAAGTTTCATCCTTATTCTATACGAGTAAAATCAGGCTCCCACAAGTAGGAACTGTTGGAAATAATACTGAGAGGGGGGGTGAATCAGTATTATCAAGCAATTTACCAAATCTTCCTTATTTGATCTTTTGAATTATTCTTGCATATCAGTACCATAAAATAATGAGCATGAATAAAGAAAATAGACAGTCACACCAAAGAACACAAGATGTAAGGTGGAAACCCAATGCGGGAGAAAACCACCTGCTGCAATATGTCTCTATCTTCTTTCAAGAAATTCTTTTTACAATGATTTTGTACTGGTGCAGTCCTTTACCAGCACGCAGGCTGCAACCTGCAGAGAGCTACAACTCTCTCTCGTTTTCCAGTCTCTCCTGGAAGGGAGCTACAACCCCCTACTTCTTTTCATGAAGAATCAAATGATCAACAAGTATACAACAGATACAGTCCACTACAGATATCAGATCAGTAATTACAGAAATAACCCAGAACACCTTATGAACAGAAATATACAGTCAACAGATCATCTTAAGACAGGGACGCATATTTTCTTTCTGTGACCTGCGATTGGACGCAGTCTACCTTCCACTGTTCTGCGTGCCGACGCACTATTCCTCTATGCTTTGCTGCGACCGGCGCACCCAGAAACACTATCGCGCCGCGTCTTTTGCTTCAGAGACGCACCCAATAACACAGTCGCGCCGCGTCCTTTGCCTCCGAGACGCACCTGAGCCTTTACTGTACTGCGTCCCGGCGCACTTTCCCTTCACTGAACCTGCGTCCCTTCAGATATAAAAGATATGAGGACTTCAGAACCAACCCAAACACTCAGATCCACAGATCTGATCATGCGCCATAGAGATCACAGTCCATTAGAAGATTCGCCTTCATAGATCTGGACTAGATCTCACCAAAAGATATTCAACCAAGATGATGCGTAATCCAAATGAACTCCTTTGCTTTATATAGGCAAGCTTCTCCCCAAAACATGGAACAAAACCACGAGCCGACACCATAGAAACACAAAACCGTCGGCTAGATACCACACAAGAAACCCCCACGTGCTTTTCTCTGCCTTGAAATGTGTGCACTGGGCGGACGCACCTCCTGAACGGCTGGCCTGCGTCCCTGGACGCGGGTTCTGTATGGTATACCTGCGGGGACGCACTTGCTGAACATATTTCCTGCGTCCTTCTTGATTTATCACCTGAATGGGTTTGCCATCAAGGACAACACCTGAATCATAATGCCAACAATCTCCCCCTTTGGACTTGATGGCAACCACATAATCTTCAGCTTCATTCTCCCCCTTTGACATCAAGGGCAAAGGGTATGCTCCCCCTATGCTCATGCATCTCCAGATCTGTAACCAGAAATCCATCATGAAGGAGATAGAGACATATTGCAGCTATTTCCAAGATCTCCTTCTCCATAATGCCAACAATGCATTATGTGCTCCCCCTGAGCCTATACCACCAATAGGAAGATGATCAACAGTAAGATGATGCATCAACAACCCCCAGCTTTTGCCTGAGGTATTCAAAAGTGTCCCTGGGCAACGGTTTGGTGAAAATATCAGCAACTTGTTCCTTAGAAGGAACATACTCCAACTTGACCTTCTGTTCAAGTACTTGTTCCCGGAGAAAATGGTACTTGATTGGTATGTGCTTGGTTTTTGAATGCATAACCGGATTCTTTGAGATGATGATTGCACTTGTGTTGTCACATAAGATAGGGATTGGAGGAGTACAAGTGATTTGATAATCCTGCAAATTCTGCATCATCCAAAGGAGTTGGGTGCAACAAGATGCAGCAGCAACATATTCTGCTTCAGCTGTAGACAAGGCAATTGAACTCTGTTTCTTGCTGAACCAAGAGACCAGTCTGGGACCCATAAAGAACGCACCACCACTTGTGCTTTTCCTGTCATCCACGCTTCCGGCCCAATCTGCATCTGTATAGGCATGAAGAGTAAGATCTGTATCTCTAGGATACCATAAGCCATAATTTTGAGTCCCTTGAAGATATTTGAAAATTCTCTTCACTGCTTGAAGATGAGTCTCCTTCGGATTTGCCTGAAATCTTCCAACTATTCCAACTGCATGCATGATGTCTGGTCGGGTACCTGTCAAATATAGTAAACTTCCAATCATAGATCTGTAGGTTGGTTGATGTACTGCTGCAGATTCATCATTTGCACTGAGACTACATCCTGTGACCATGGGTGTACATACTGGTTTTGCATCTTCCATGCCATATTTCTTCAAAATCTGCTTGAGATACTTGGTTTGAGATAAAAAGATTCCTCCTTCCTTGTGTTGGATTTGCAAACCAAGGAAATATGTCAGTTCTCCTAGCAAGGACATTTCAAATTCTTTCTGCATGACTGAGGCAAAGCTTTGACTCATAGCTTCTTCATTGCTGCCAAAAATAATGTCATCTACATACACAACAAGTATTAGCAATTTGTCATTTTCAACTTTTATATACAGATTGCTATCTGCTGAACCTTTTAAGAAACCTTGTTGATGAAGATATTTGTCCAACCGGTAGTACCAAGCCCTTGGAGCTTGTTTGAGACCATAGAGAGCCTTTTTCAATCGGCATACAAGATTTGGATCATTTCCAAGAATGAACCCATCTGGCTGTTCAATGTACACTTCTTCTTCCAAGTCTCCATTCAAAAAGGCTGATTTCACATCCATTTGAAATACTTTGAAGTTCTGAAAACTTGAGAGAGCAAGGAACATTCGGATGGCCTCAAGTCTTGCAACAGGAGCAAAAGTTTCTTCAAAGTCTATTCCTTCTTGCTGCGCATACCCTTTACAGACGAGTCTGGCTTTGTTTCTAATTACTTCTCCATTTTCATTCAATTTATTTTTGAAGACCCATTTTGTTCCAATAACATTCTTATCTTTTGGTCTAGGAACCAGTTCCCAAGTGTTGTTCTTTTCGATTTGCTCAAGTTCTTCATCCATTGCTTTCACCCAACATTCATCTTTGCATGCCTCTTTCACATTTTGTGGTTCGGTGGAGGAAAGTAATGCCAAATAGCTTGAAGCTTCTGCAACTGTTCTTCTAGTTTGTATACCTGCTTCTTTTTGTCCCATGATCTGAGATTCTGGATGGTTCTTCTGAACATATCTGGATGGAGTCTTTTCTTCTATTCTTGTCCGTTCTTCTGCTTCTTCGTGAGGTTCTTCTTGAGATTCTTCTTGAGGTTCTTCTTCTTCATCATTCTGTCTTTGAGGTTAGCTCTCATCTTCTTCGATGTCTTCACGATGTATTTGCCTAGGAATATATCCCTTTTCATCAACCACTACATCAATGCTGTCAACAATTCTGCCAAGTCTGTTATTGTAGCATTTGTATGCTTTGCTATGTGGAGAATAGCCAAGAAGAATGCCTTCATCTGCTCTAGGATCAAGTTTGCCAAGCTGCTCCTCAGTATTCTTGATATAGCATTTCCTCCCAAATATTTTGAAGTGCTTTACCGAAGGAGTTTTACCACTCCAGAGCTCATGAGGGGTTTGAGTGCTGTTCACCCGGACATTTGTCTTGTTGAGAATAATAACCGCAGTATGTGCAGCCTCACCCCAGAAGGTTGCGGGGGTTCCTGATTCATCAAGCATAGCACGAGCCATTTGTTGGATTGTTCTGTTCATTCTTTCAACAACTCCATTTTGCTGAGGCGTTCTAGCTGTAGAGAATTCTCTCTTTATCCCATGTTCATCACAGAAATCGAAAAATTAATTTGAAGTAAATTCCCCACCTCTGTCAGATCTGAGGCACTTAATTTTGTGACCTGATTCATTTTCAGCCAAGGCTTTGAAGGTTTTGAATTTTTCGAATGCTTCATCTTTGTGCTTCATAAGACCTAACCAAACAAACCTGGAGAAATCGTCAATAAATAATATCAAGTATTCCTCTCCTCTAGGTGTTCTTTTTCTGAATGGTCCACATACATCTGTATGTACTAGCTCAAGAGGCATGCTGGCTGATCCTTCTTTCTCTGGAAAGTTAGTTCTGGTTTGTTTTCCAAACTGACATGGTCTGCATATGGTGTTGTCAGGAATTTTGATATCTGGAAGATCGCGAACTGCCTGATATTTGCAAGCATTCCTTATTTGTGAGAAGCTTAGATGTCCCAACCTTCGATGCCATAACCAGTGCTCTTCATTCTTGCTTAGATAGCATTGTTGTTGCCCTTCATCAAATATGTATAGATTATTTGGAGTTCTCTTTCCTTTGAGAACTGTTTTACCTGTATCAAGATCACGAACAAGGCATCCATTTGATCTGAATATAACCTCGGTTCTTTGATCACACATCTGGCTGACACTTAGAAGATTATGCTTCAATCCATCAACAAACAAAACATTTCCAGCCTTAACATCTTCTTTTAAAGGAGCAATACCTTTTCCTTTTATAGTTGCAGGAGTATCATTTCCAAAAGAGACTTTCTTTCCCTTTTCTAAATTAGAATAAGACTCAAGTTTTTCTTTATCACCTGTCATATGCTTCGAACATCCACTGTCAATGTACCATAGATTTTCTTGTCCTTCTGCATAAAATGCTATCCCACATCTTTCTGTTTGAGGTTCCTTTATTCTCCATGTTTTGGCGCCTGAGGCTTGTTCCTTTTTCTGCTCTTGTACCTTTCTTTCCGGAAACCTGCTTCTGCATTCAAAGTCTTTATGTCCAAAATTATTGCAAATAGAACATTCAACTTCATTTTCAAGAGCTGAAAAGTTGTTATAGGTCCTTTTTGTAATCCCTGTCATACTTCTTTGTTTTTGAGCTTCCCTAGTCATGATTGTTTTATACGCAACACATTGAGCTGCTTTGTGACCAAAGTTATGGCAAGAAAAGCATTGTCCATTGAAGAAGCTTCTGCGATTATTGGATCTACCAGCCAACTGATTGTAATTTCTATTTTCATCTATTCTTGAACCAAATTGAGAAGATTTTACCTGTGGCTGGTTGTGGCTTTTGTTCACCCTTAAGCTGGATTGCCCCTGATAGTTTCTGCTTGACATTTGTCCCTGCTTTACCTGATGATCTTCCTTGTGCTCTTACTCATTTCTTCTTGCTGCATCAAGATAACTTTTTGAAGTGGATGCTTGAGAAGTTTCTCCATTATAGCCCAAACCTGTCTTATTTAGTGGAGACCGCTGCACACTGATAATCTCATCCAAAGTTTCAGATCCTTTGACAAACTTGAGATTAATAGTTTTTGTTTTCTCAATTTCTTTTCTAAGACCAACAATTTCACCTTCTAATTTTTCAAGATGTTTTTCCTTTTCATCAATTTGGAATTGTAGAGTATCAATAATCATGTTCTTTTCTTCTATGCATCTCTTGAGTCTAGTAATTTCATCATAAAGGTTATCCACATCTACAGCATCCTCATAATCATCATCTTCAAATGCCATTAACAACCTATATTTATTACCTTGTTCATCTTCATCACTGTTTGATAAGCCATCACTATCTTCATGGGTGTAGTAGCTTTTCTTATTTGCGCTTTGTTTCTTGTTCCATCTAACTGGTTCCTTTCCTTTATCCTTATAAGAGCATTTTGCAGCATAATGACCTACTCTTCCACAAGCAAAGCATTTGAAAGGTAGCTTACCTCTGAACCTTCCAGAACCTCTTTGAAGATTTCTGACAAAATTTGATTCTTCTTCCTCTTCTTCTGGATCATGGCTTGCTTCATAGTAATCTTCTTTGCCTGATGCTTTAAAAGCAGCCTCCCTTCTGTCTGATGGTCCTCCCTTTCTCATTTCATAAGCAGTTAGAATTCCATGTAGCTGAGACATAGTAAGAACACGGAGATTTTCTTTTTCTTCTATTGCAGATACTTTGGATTCAAACTTGGGGGATAATGATCTTAGAATCTTTTGAACTACTAGAGACTCCTTTACTTCTTCACCCAAATTTTTCATACAATTTACAATCTCATCTACCCGAAGAAAATAATTAGCCACACTTTCATCATTATACATCTTGAGAGTCTCATATTGAATTCTGAGAGTTTGAAGTTTGGCTTGTTTTACCTGTTCATCTCCTTCATAGCTTGTGATCATTTTGTCCCATATTTCTTTTGCTAATTTGAAGTGCATTACCTTCATGAATTCTGTTTGGGATATACTTCCTAATAGAGTACTGACTGCTTTTGCATTTGTTTCATACTTCTTTTTCTCAGCTGGATCTGTAGGAGTAGCTGAAGGAAAAGCATAGCCTGTTTCTACAATGTCCCAAACTTCAGTACCAAGAGATTGAAGATATGCAGTAACTCTTACCTTCCAATAATTGAAGTTTGTCCCATCAAAAACTGGTGGCCTGATTGATGCTTCTCTCTCGTAGTTGCTCATGATGAACGATCTACCTTCAAGCGATCAAGCTTTTCTGAAGGACCTGCTCTGATACCAATTGTTGGAAATAATACTGAGAGGGGGGGTGAATCAGTATTATCAAGCAATTTACCAAATCTTCCTTATTTGATCTTTTGAATTATTCTTGCATATCAGTACCATAAAATAATGAGCATGAATAAAGAAAATGGACAGTCACACCAAAGAACACAAGATGTAAGGTGGAAACCCAATGCGGGAGAAAACCACCTGCTGCAATATGTCTCTATCTTCTTTCAAGAAATTCTTTTTACAATGATTTTGTACTGGTGCAGTCCTTTACCAGCACGCAGGCTGCAACCTGCAGAGAGCTACAACTCTCTCTCATTTTCCAGTCTCTCCTGGAAGGGAGCTACAACCCCCTACTTCTTTTCATGAAGAATCAAATGATCAACAAGTATACAACAGATACAGTCCACTACAGATATCAGATCAGTAATTACAGAAATAACCCAGAACACCTTATGAACAGAAATATACAGTCAACAGATCATCTTAAGACAGGGACGCATATTTTCTTTCTGTGACCTGCGACTGGACGCAGTATACCTTCCACTGTTCTGCGTGCCGACGCACTGTTCCTCTATTCTTTGCTGCGACCGACGCACCCAGAAACACTATCGCGCCGCGTCTTTTGCTTCAGAGACGCACCCAATAACACAGTCGCGCCGCGTCCTTTGCCTCCGAGACGCACCTGAGCCTTTACTGTACTGCGTCCCGGCGCACTTTCCCTTCACTGAACCTGCGTCCCTTCAGATATAAAAGATATGAGGACTTCAGAACCAACCCAAACACTCAGATCCACAGATCTGATCATGCGCCATAGAGATCACAGTCCATTAGAAGATTCGCCTTCATAGATCTGGACTAGATCTCACCAAAAGATATTCAACCAAGATGATGCGTAATCCAAATGAACTCCTTTGCTTTATATAGGCAAGCTTCTCCCCAAAACATGGAACAAAACCACGAGCCGACACCATAGAAACACAAAACCGTCGGCTAGATACCACACAAGAAACCCCCACGTGCTTTTCTCTGCCTTGAAATGTGTGCACTGGGCGGACGCACCTCCTGAACGGCTAGCCTGCGTCCCTGGACGCGGGTTCTGTATGGTATACCTGCGGGGACGCACTTGCTGAACATATTTCCTGCGTCCTTCTTGATTTATCACCTGAATGGGTTTGCCATCAAGGACAACACCTGAATCATAATGCCAAAAGGAACTTGGCCAGATGTGCCCTTTTTGTAGCAACTCTTGAATTTTTCGCTTGATTTCTTCATTTTATAGAAGAGATCAACGGTATATTGACCCATTAGGTAGAGGCACTCTGGGAGTCAAATTGATTGGATGGTTGACTTGATAGTGAGAAGGTACACCTCTGGGTGAGGAGAAGATGTCCCTATATTCTTCCATGACCTTATCCACCTGCTTCTGTTGCGTGGAGGAATCCTTCCCGGGGCCAGGGATGTGGCCACAATATTCAACTTACTTTGAGAGAAAACCAGAAACAAAATGAATTTCTTGGTTTGGGAGATTATCTTACTACATTTCTTAGCAAAGATCAAAGAAATGGCCATAAATTATGGTTCTTGTTAATGAAACATGGCCATAAATGATGGTTCTTGTTATTGAAATATGGCCATAAATGATGGTTCTTGTTAATGTTATGACAAAACATAAGAGTTGTACTAGTGTGATTTGGTTTGCCTTATAATATCTCACAGTTCGCTAAGGTGAGTCAGATGCCAAATATGATATCCAAACCATGTATGCAGTGATGAGCCTCAATATTGCAACAAGAATGCTACAACTCCCAAGGCTACCAACTTAAAGCATCAACCTAGGGTTCATACAAACTTAAGAAGTGTCGACACTATATGTACTACATACAATGTGTCCTTATTTCATTGATTTGATGTAATGGAGTGAATCTCATGAAATAAAAGCATAAACTAATGGAAAAAATGGAAAATTTACTTTGAAAAGAAATTAATCCCAGGCAAGAGTAACAATGTAATTGAAATCCTAAGAGCATGAATTCAAATAAATAGTCCTAGTCTACTTTGTAAAAAGGAATTTCCTAATTGGTGTTTATTTTTTCTCAATCATGGATTTAGAGCCTAGGAGTCATGATTCAAGCCTAAGAGACAAAATCATGATTTTGGAGAAAATCTAGTCAAGTTTACATGTGATATAGGAGTGCTACAAGGGGTTACTACAGGCGAAATAAAATTGCTACAGGCGAAAAATAATTGCTATAGGAAAAACAAAATTGCTACAGGAGGAGATAATTCACTAAATGACCAAGTATATAAAATGAAAATGGGATGGGACAATTTTTTTTATTAAGTAGGATTTCTCAGGACTTTGTTGACAGTGCGGGAAATCGGTCAACCAAGGGGATGTCCCCGATATGAAGTCCCAATCAGACCTCACACCATTTGGTGTAGGAGTCCCATCCAATATAAAGGCTTGCTTGCAAAATCCTCAAATATTAGCCTTGGATATAGCTGTCAGCATAGGAGAGTGATGCAATGGTGTCTTCAAACCAAAAGGTGAGTCTGCCTGGTGAGTGTGAAACACAAAGTGTCTAGGTTCTCTTACTCCAAAAAAGGGGGAGAAAAGTGAGCCTCTAAGTGAGAGGTAATAGTACCACACAGGAAGAGACACATATGAACCAGAAAGACCTGTCTAACATCCAACGAAGTAGTCCACAGTGACAGTCGTTAAAACCAATGAACAAGAGAAGATCTGTCTAACATCCAGTGGAATAGTCCACAACAGATGTGACGATCGTTATAACTGATAAGTGAGGAAAGGGTTTTCTAGTATCCCACAGAATAGTCCACAAGGATGAGACAACATGTTAGGTCCCTATACTACTAGTGTAACCTCTTATTGTTATTAGTACAACCCCCTTATTATATTTTTGTGCCCATGTAGTCCCCATATTGTTATTATTGTGCCCCATAGAATCCCACAATTGTTATTATTGTGCCCTTACATTATTATTGTTATGTCGGCTCTGATTATATTATGACCCCTTAAACTCATATATAAAGAAAGGAGGTCTTGTCATTTGTATCATCCAAGAATTGTTCATTTTTGTAATGTAAAGGAGGTTGCCCCTTTGAAGAGGCTTATTTCTAAGGCATTCATCTATCTTTTCTATCTTTTTGTGAGCTGGTTTCATAACATTTGGTATCAGAGCTTTGGATTCTAGGGTTTCGCTGCTCCAAATAGGACATCGTGGATTTTTCTCTATAACTTTGTTTCTGTGATATTTCAAAAGTGAGAAAAAACCATTTTAGATGACATCGCACTGAACCCCGGGTTCAAATTTCAGATCTTTTTTCGCTATATTAGCGGAGATATGATCTGAGGAAGTTAGGGTTTCGGCAAGCTCCAGAATTTCATCTAAAATAGGTCATCATGGAATGTTCTCTATACCGTTTTCTCTACGAAGTTTAAGAAGCTAAAAAGAAAACCCATTTGAGAAGAAATCAGTCTGAACCTCGGGTCCAAATTTCAGATCTTGGGTTGCTACAGTTTCGGATATATGATCTGTGGAAGTTAGGGTTTTTGCAAACTCCCGAATTACACCCTAAACAGGTGACCTAGGGAAAATCGTCATAACTTTTGTTCTGAGCATCAGATTGAAATTCCATAAGAAGTTTCAAAAATAGGATGGCCTTTAGTTTTATGTCTACCAGTTTCAGGAACTAAGGTCGAAACAATGATACGTGTCACTTTGTACAAGTTCTCTCTACTGAACTAGTCTATAATTAGGTCATCACGGGAGATTGGGAATAGATCTTTCTTCAGGAATCCAATTGCGATCTGACTTGCAGAGATAGAAAGAGTAATTAGAGGGATATTACAAAAGGAAATTTAAGAACTTAAAGATCTGAAAAAATAGAGTTACAGTCTTTTCAAGATCGAGCTCCTAAAATCAAGAAAAAGCGAGATGAGGAAGTTTGATGGCAAGGATCCTGTAAATTGGATACTGCAGATGGAGAAATATTTTGATCTACATGGTGTACCACTATTACAAAAGGTATGTATTGCATCTAATTATTTAGAATCAAATCATTTTTTTTGGTATAAAGGGCTTTGTTCTCGTAAACCACTTGTCAGGTGGTCAATTTTCATGGAGGAAATGATAGCACATTATAAGGATACAAACTGAAACACCTTCTTTAGCCAATTCATAAATCTCAAACAAAAGGGTTCAAGGGAAGAGCACATTGGGGACTTCCAAAAATTGAATATAATGGCAAATGATATTCCAGAGAAGAAAATGGTTGATGTCTTCATAGGGACTTTAAAGGATAACATTCAACACGAGGTTCGTCTTTGGGAACCTGATTCATTAGAGAAGGCATTCAGGTTGGCAAGAAAAATTGAAAGAGAAATTATGGAAAAAAGGAATCCCACCACGCACGACTATACTTATGGAAGTGTTTTTTCTCCTAGCCTTCCACAACCTACAATGTTTACACCACAACAATTGGAAGAAAAATGAGAAAAAGGGCTTTGTTACAATTGTGATAGCAAATACACTAAAGGTCATAAGTGTGCTGAGAAGAAATTATTTTACATAGATTATGAAGAGCAGTAAGAAAAGGATCAAGAAAAATAAAAAGAAGAGGATATACACTAGGAACCCACCCCAGAGAAAGAAGAAATGAATCTGACCATATCTTGTAAAGCATTGGAAAGAATTACCACTCCTAAAACTCTCAAGATAGAAGGAAATATCAAGAAGAAAAATGTTCAAGAAGTGAAAGATCACATAAAGAAAGAAGAAATCAATCCGACCATATATTGTAATGCATTGGGCGGAATTACCACTCCTCAAACTATCAATATAGAAGGACATATCAAGAATAAAAATGTTCATGAATTGAAAGATCACATCAAGCATCAAGAAATGAATCCAACCATATCTTGTAATGCATTGGAAAAAATTACCACTCATCAAACTATCAAGATAGAAGGACATATCAAGAAGAAAAGGTAATAGTGTTGATTGATTCGGGCAGTACCCATAATTTTATTCATTGTAAGATAGCCAAGGAATTGAATTTCTTCACATATCCAGCACCAGAGTCTCTAGTGATGGTTGCAAGTGAAGGAACCATAAATTGCTCTGGAAAGTGCCATAATATCAAGCTATCCATGGGAAAATATGTATTGAATAGCCCAATTCTTTCCATTCCAATGGCTGGTGTTGATGTTTTACTAGGAGTACAGTGGCTACAATCTTTGGGTATGATAGCTTTTAATTTTCAAGAACTTTTCTTGAAATTTTTTTGGGAAGGAAAGGAAGTTGAATTGATGGGTATCAAAGGGAAACCTGGAAAAATAATCAACTCTAACATCATGACAAAGCTTCTAAATAAAGAACAATGGGGCATAATTGCACAATTATGTTCACTAGAGGATCCCACATCAAAATCATGTATTTCTCTAGATCTCCAAAGCGCTGGACAATCATTCCAAGGTATTTGAGACTCCCAAAGGCCTCCCACCTATTCTTGATCATGATCATGCTATTCATTTGATTCCAAGAAGTGTTCCTCCAAACATCAAGCCTTACAGATATCCATATGCCCAAAGGAGTGGGAACTCATTCAAAAGTTGCAGAAGATCCCAGTTCAAACAGTATTGCAATAACTTGACAAGGAAGGAAAAATCATATTGGAACCTAAAGCAGTCACAGAACCGAGAAATTGACAACTACGAAATAGATCAGTTTCAGAGTATCTCATCAAGTGGAAGAACTTACTCACTGAAGATTCCACATGGAAGGACAAGAATTTATAAATAAGCATCAAGAACTACTCAAGCGTTGAGGACAACTCTTTTTGAAGGAGAGGGGCATGTTAGGTCCCTATACCACTAACTATGTAACCGCTTATTGTTATTAGTACAACCCCCTTATTATATTGTTGGCCCATGTAGTCCCCATATTGTTATTATTGTGCCCCATAGAATCCCACTATTGTTATTATTGTGCCCTTAAATTATTATTTTTATGTTGGCTCAGATTATATTATGACCCCTTAGACTCCTATATATAGAAAGGAGGTCTTGTCATTTGTATCATCCAAGAATTGTTCATTTTTGTAATGTAAAGGAGGTTGCCGCCTTGAAGAGGCTTATTTCTAAGGCGTTTATCTATCTTTTCTATCTTTTTGTGAGTTGGTTTCATAGCATTATGGTTTCATAACACAACAATAACAACCATTACAACATATTCTTGACAAGATAAGCACTAAAATAACCCAAATAGTTCAACTATCTTAGTACATGTGAAATCAAACTTGAAATACAAACGTCCATAAAATAGTCTTACAAACATTCATAAGTCGTGCATAAAGAACATGCCGACCTTAAAAGGATTTTTTTATTAAGAAAAATTTCCAAGACACATATTTACATTGTACATCACTAGCCTCAATAGTGGGACTTTGAAGCCACTCCTTGCTCAAAGAACTAGCTAGTCTCTCTAATGCCTTGCAGGAGGAGAAAAGGTGGAAATTCCTTTGCTCATACAATGAGGGGGTATATATAACCGAGTGTAATGTCATCCCCTTGTGACTCGTTGACTACCTTCATGACCATTCAAATTCCTACGACTTTTCAACTTACATGACTCTTCGTATTCTTGTGTGTCCATTGGAATCTCACTTTACAATACATTTGATTTAAAATATACATTGCCCACAATAGTGATGTAGCATATGAAAAATCAGGACATGATTTGACATGACACTGATGACATGGACTAACTTGATGGTGTGGCTATGTCAAGTCACTATTGTTGTTGAGTGATAGGTGTGTTCTTGGATATGCTTTCTCTTGTCCTCTGCATAGCTTGATGATGTGGGGACTTCAATGATTTTTGGTAATGGGAGGTGGTTGAAAACTTGTGTTTCTTTGCTTGCTCTTGATAGTTTCACTCATTCATTCATCTACAAGTGAGTCTCTAGGCATGCTTCCCTTCATCTTCTCCTTCTTCATCATCTCACCCTGGCTTAATTGTCTACATGTTCCTACAATTCACTCATGACAGGAAAACATCAATCTGAAAACTCCCTATTATAAGATGATGCATTAATATCCGTGAAATTAGCTTGGGAAAAGTGACAGGTTGCGAGAGAGGGCACAGTAACTGCGCATTGCGCAGTTCTAGGTGACACGGAGAGGGATTTATCACTGAGACTGCGCAAAGCTCAACTCATGCTTGATTGAGGAACTTCTTACCACAGTCCTTACTGGGAGGAAAATTGCGTAGTGACCACTGGGAGTAAATATTGAGTAGTTTAGGAAGAAAGTGGTTGATCCAGGATGAAACCCTGGAAGACAAATCTACACAGTTTCCATAGGCAAGGAGGACTGGTCAGGAGAGAGGCCTGGAAGACCGATCTGTGCAGTTTTTGAGGAAAGTGAGCTCTGGTTGAGGGAGGGTCACTAGAGAACACATCTATGTAGTTCTAGAGGCTAAGAGAGGTTGGGCTCTCTCCGTACTATGGGGTTCCAGGAGGCAAGGGGAAAATCTTTAGGAATGAAATTGCAAAGTGCGCAGTTCAAGTCAGAATGGGAGGAACCGCTCTGCAATTCTGGGGCTAAAGGAAGGCTACTGTGCTATGGAATTTCACAGTACAACTTCCGTACAGGATGGTAACTATACACTACATAGTTCTAGGTAGAAATGTCACATCACTAAGGGCTGAGACTCCATAGTGTGTATTTTAGTTAGGGCCTAGTGAAGTTGAGTTGCACGGTCAAGAAGATTTTCCAAAAAATCGCTAAGTGCAGGAGGGAGATTTACTCGTGATGTGATCACACATTTTAATTCTTTGACGACATAACAACATAGACCACATGTAAAAAAAAAAAAGCTTTACCCTTTGTATGAGTGTCTTAGGCCAAGAAGCGATAATTGCGACACTTGAGATGGACTTTAGGGTGACCGTGATGACACTTATGCGACAATCCTCAAGACTTTGTGTATGAGTGTGACAGGTGTTTACATGGTTAAGAAAACTCGTATACACAAAGGTTGACCTTTAAAACTGCAATAGACGGCTCTCAAAGATGTCATAACAGCCAAACACGCCAAGAGATGATAGTTGATCCAACAAGCGAAACGGAGAAAAACACTTGGACAATACACATGGAATTACTTTCAATGTTTGAGACCATACATGTCCTTGAAGACATAATGATATGAAAATGATAAGTTGTCATTCATACTATGCTAAGAGGCATATTTCAACTTCATAAAATATGTGCTTTTTTTTCATACCTAACCTCCAAAGGGTCGCGAATTAGATGGAGTCATGATGCGGTCCTGATCTTCTATCATACCTTAGGTTCCTTGATATTATTATTTGATAATCATATTTTCTCCTCATATCCTTAAGTATCATCTAACATGTCCTCCTTCTTAATCATCTTGCCATAGTCTGGTAGAATTCATGTATCTGTAGTCCACTCATGATAATACAACATTAGTCTGATAAAATCCTAGTCTAAGATGTTGCATGATAATCCACTCACTGATCTGAAATTGGTATAAGGTCAGGGGGGAGAAGGCTCATTGACTGGGTTCGACTAAGGGATAAGACTGCGCAGTGCCCACTGAGGGAAAAATTTGTGTAGTGCCCATTGAGGGGAAAAATTGCGCAGCTCAAGCAAGCGCTGGCTGTTGCAGGCTGAGGCCGTGGAGGAAATATTTGTGTAGTTTTTACAGGCAAGGGGGACTGGGCAGCAGAGAGGTCTAGAGGAAAAATCTACGTAGTTCTTGAGGGAAGTGAGCTACGGCCAGAGGGAAGGTCATTGGAGGTAGCCTCTGTGTAGTTTTGGATGCCAAGGGATTTTGGGCATTCTACACATTATGCAGTTTTAGAAGGCAAGGAAAAAACTTGAGGGTTGCAGATGTGAAGTGCACAGTTTAGGAAGGCTAGATGAGGCTAGGTTGCTAGGAATCCTTTGAAATTTGGCTAAGTGTGGGATCAGTGGAACCGATGTGCACATTGATAGAAATTGATTTTGACCACTATTGTAGCTCCTAGAGATAGCCTTGGATTTCTTACAAGACCAACGTCTGGGCACATATAAATTTGTGTGTCTCAAATGATTTACAAGAAATTGGAGACATCACTTATGATCTATAAATACACACACACACACACATATATAGGAAATGGGCTAGTTCATTTATCTAAGGAAATAGGACATGGATTTATGGTACTTCTTCACAGGTTCAGATCCCAAAAATATGCATAAAAATAATGGAGGTCAAGTATTTCAAGGGCTTACACCTTAATAATATTTTGTAGGACAGATGAGAGAGGGGCAGATGAGAGAGGACAAAGAAAAGGAGAAACCCATACATTAGAGCATAAGGCTTCAAGATTTCTACACTTAACACATAGACCTTGATGCATTAAGGATTTTTATACTTATTTGAGTTACAAGAAGAAATAATGGATGAAGGAGGAGTTGAATGCTACGATTCATGTGTTGCAGATTTAAAGATATGATTTCAATAGTCCACACAGGTATATGACTCAACAGTATTGAGACAAGTAAATCTGTGATATAATTATAGGCTCTTACATTCACGTATCAATACAAATCAATCTATGAGGAAGCTTGAAATATTTCTAGCAGCTATAATTGCATGAATACAGAGAAGAAATGTGAACACAAAATGTGTTTTAACAAAGGGAACACTACTATAATTCTTGAAGAGGGAATCACCACCATTCCCTTGATATTCTAAAAAATATGTGTTACAAAGAGATACCGTCTGAAAATAGCATGTAGTGTTTTCTATAGAATTTCCAGACCTTTCCTAAGTCTTTCCTTCCCCTATTTATTTGGAGAGGGGAGCAAGAACATTCATTACAACAAAATATCTCTAGTCTAGATTCAACTGTCGAGTCGACTAGTTGTCCCAGTCATAAATGGATCTGTGGCCCAAAATATTACACAATTAAATTCCTTAGGAAAGGAGGCATGTTACAATACAAAAAATAAATAACTATAATATGAAAAATATACAAATATCTCATTGCCCATCCTATGATTGTCTCTGTTGCAGGAGCTATTCTACTTAAGGCATGGCTTCCTGCACTACTTCACCAAACTCTGTATTTTCTGCCTTTATTTCATTTGGCGCTAGCTCCCAGACCTGTGTCATAGTGGGCTTCTTCTGGATCAGCCCATCCTGCGCTTTTAATGAACCACTTGTTCTTATTAAAACCATATACGACAACCCATTACACCCTTTAAACCTATGTACTGCACTATCGGTGCCTTCATGTAGAGTAACAATGAGGTCTCTTAGCCGTGGGATTTCCTTTGTTAAATAATTTCGGCCTTCCCCGACGATCTTATACTAAATCGCAACCCTGCAAGGTTTTCGGGGAGGTATCCCCTCTATTCCTACGATTGCCGATAATGTGGGATTGCAGGATTTCCCATCGCCGATATGCCGTACCATCGTACCACCACATGGAGGAGAGAGAAAGGGGTGGCCCAATCATGTTTTTTCATGACATTCCTTTGCATTTTGTTTTTGGCCTTTCCTAAAACGTTTACACTGTATCGCAGAATCGGCCCCTGCACGGTCTTTAGAGTGGCAACCCTTTGCTCCATTGGTATGCCGAGAATGCGGTATTGCAGGGTTTTCCATAACTGATATGTCGTACTGCCACGTGGAGGAGAGAGAAAGGGGTGGTCTGATTTTGTTTTTTCAAGACATTCCTTTGTATTTTGTATTTGGCCTTTCCTGGAACTTTTACATTGTATTACAGAATCGACCCCCGCACGATCTTTAGAGTGGCAACCCTTTGCTCCACTGGTATGCCAATAATGTGGGATTGCAGGATGTGGGATTGCGGGATTTCCCCTCGCCGATCTTCGATGCGCTGATGCCACGTGGAGGAGAAATAAAGGGGGTGCCCCGACCTTGGTTTTGTTCTGGATTTCCTTTGTTAACTCTTTTCGGCCTCCCCTAACGATGTCACACCACATCGCATAATCGTACACCACAAGGTTTTTAGAGTGCCAACCCTTTAATCCGTAGGTATGCCGATAATGCGAGATTGTGGGATTTCCCCTCGCTGATCACCAATAAGCCTATATTGCTTGATTATGGGGCTGCCGATATGCGAGATTGCGATGTGCGAGGCTTATTGTGCCTGGGGCCCTTGATATGTAATATTTTCCCTCATACTTAGTCACTTTCTTGGTTTTCAAGGCTTTCCAAGTGTGATCTTCAACATGCTCTAGCTTCTGATCCAGCACTACATTCTTGGACTTCTATATGTTGGAAATAATACTGAGAGGGGGGGTGAATCAGTATTATCTAGCAATTTACCAAATCTTCCTTATTTGATCTTTTGAAATATTCTTGCATATCAGTACCATAAAACAATGAGCATGAATAAAGAAAATGGACAGTCACACCAAAGAACACAAGATGTAAGGTGGAAACCCAATGCGGGAGAAAAACCACCTGCTGCAATATGTCTCTATCTTCTTTCAAGAAATTATTTTTACAATGATTTTGTACTGGTGCAGTCCTTTACCAGCACGCAGGCTGCAACCTGCAGAGAGCTACAACTCTCTCTCGTTTTCCAGTCTCTCCTGGAAGGGAGCTACAACCCCCTACTTCTTTTCATGAAGAATCAAATGATCAACAAGTATACAACAGATACAGTCTACTACAGATATCAGATCAGTAATTACAGAAACAACCCAGAACACCTTATGAACAGAAATATACAGTCCACAGATCATCTTAAGACAGGGACGCATATTTTCTTTCTGTGGCCTGCGACTGGACGCAGTATACCTTATGATGTTCTGCGTGCAGACGCACTGTTCCTCTTTGCTTTTCTGCGACCGACGCACCCAGCAACACTATCGCGCCACGTCTTTCGCTTCAGAGACGCACCCAATACCACAGTCGCGCCGCGTCCTTTGCCTCAGAGACGCACCTGAGCCTTTACTGTACTGCGTCCCGGCGCACTTTCCCTTCACTGAATCTGCGTCCCTTCAGATATAGAAGATAAGAGGACTTCAGAACCAACCCAAACACTCAGTTCCACAGATCTGATCATGCGCCATATAGATCGTAGTCCATTAGAAGATTCGCCCTTATAGATTTGGACTAGATCTCACCAAGAGATATTCAACCAAGATGATGCCTAATCCAAATGAACTCCTTTGCTTTATATAGGCAAGCTTCTCCCCAAAACATGGAACAAAACCACGAGCCGACACCATAGAAACACAAAACCGTCGGCTAGATACCACACAAGAAACCCCCACGTGCTTTTCTCTGCCTTGAAATGTGTGCACTGGGCGGACGCACCTCCTGAACGGCTGGCCTGCGTCCCTGGACGCGGGTTCTGTATGGTATACCTGCGGGGACGCACTTGCTGAACATATTTCCTGCGTCCTTCTTGATTTACCACCTGAATGAGTTTGCCATCAAGGACAACACCTGAATCATAATGCCAACAAACTCCCCCTTTGGACTTGATGGCAACCACATAATCTTCAGCTTCATCATTCTCCCCCTTTGACATCAAGGGCAAAGGGTATGCTCCCCCTATGCTCATGCTTCTCCAGATCTGTAACCAGAAATCCATCATGAAGGAGACAGAGACATATTGCATCTATTTCCAAGATCTCCTTCTCCATAATGCCAACAATGCATTATGTGCTCCCCCTGAGCCTATACCATCAATAGGAAGATGATCAACAGTGAGATGATGCATCAACAACCCCCAGCTTTTGCCTGAGGTATTCAAAAGTGTCCCTGGGCAACGGTTTGGTGAAAATATCAGCAACTTGTTCCTTAGAAGAAACATACTCCAACTTGACCTTCTGTTCAAGTACTTGTTCCCGGAGAAAATGGTACTTGATTGGTATGTGCTTGGTTTTTGAATGCATAACCGGATTCTTTGAGATGCTGATTGCACTTGTGTTGTCACATAAGATAGGAATAGGAGGTGTACAAGTGATTTGATAATCCTGCAAAGTCTGCATCATCCAAAGAAGTTGGGTGCAACAAGATGCAGCAGCAACATATTCCGCTTCAGCTGTAGACAAGGCAATTGAACTCTGTTTCTTGCTGAACCAAGATACCAGTCTGGGACCCATAAAGAATGCACCACCACTTGTGCTTTTCCTGTCATCCACGCTTCCGGCCCAATCTACATCTGTATAAGCATGAAGAGTGAGATCTGTATCTCTAGGATACCATAGGCCATAATTTTGAGTCCCTTGAAGATATTTGAAGATTCTCTTCACTGCTTGAAGATGAGTCTCCTTTGGATTTGCCTGAAACCTTCCAACTATTCCAACTGCATGCATGATGTCTGGTCGGGTACCTGTCAAATATAGTAAACTTCCAATCATAGATCTGTAGGTTGGTTGATGTACTGCTGCAGATTCATCATTTGCACTGAGACTACATCCTGTGACCATGGGTGTACATACTGGTTTTGCATCTTCCATGCCATATTTCTTCAAAATCTGCTTGAGATACTTGGTTTGAGATAAAAGGATTCCTCCTTTCTTTTGTTGGATTTGCAAACCAAGGAAGTATGTCAGTTCTCCTAGCAAGGACATCTCAAATTCTTTCTGCATGACCGAGGCAAAGCTTTGACTCATAGCTTCTTCATTACTGCCAAAAATAATGTCATCTACATACACAACAAGTATTAGTAATTTGTCATTTTCAACTTTTATATAAAGATTGCTATCTGCTGAACCTTTTGAAAAACCTTGTTGATGAAGATATTTGTCCAACCGGTAGTACCAAGCCCTTGGAGCTTGTTTGAGACCATAGAGAGCCTTTTTTAATCGGCATACAAGATTTGGATCGTTTCCAAGAATGAAACCATCTGGCTATTCAATGTACACTTCTTCATCCAAGTCTCCATTCAGAAAGGCTGATTTCACATCCATTTGAAATACTTTGAAGTTCTCACAACTTGAGAGAGCAAGAAACATTCGGATGGCCTCAAGTCTTGCAACAGGAGCAAAAGTTTCTTCAAAGTCTATTCCTTCTTGCTGTGCATACCCTTTACAAACAAGTCTGGCTTTGTTTCTAATTACTTCTCCATTTTCATTCAATTTATTTTTGAAAACCCATTTTGTTCCGATAACATTCTTATCCTTTGGTCTAGGAACCAGCTCCCAAGTGTTGTTCTTTTCGATTTGCTCAAGTTCTTCATCCATTGCTTTCACCCAACATTCATCTTTGCATGCCTCTTTCACATTTTGTGGTTCAGTAGAGGAGAGTAATGCCAAATAACTTGAAGCTTCTGCAACTGTTCTTCTAGTTTGTATACCTGCTTCTTTTTGTCCCATGATCTGAGATTCTGGATGGTTCTTTTGAACATATCTGGATGGAGTCTTTTCTTCTATTCTTGTTCTTTCTTCTGCTTCTTCGTGAGGTCCTTCTTGATATTGTTCTTGCGGTTCTTCTTCTTCATCATTCTGTCTTTGAGGGTAGCTTTCATCTTCTTCAATTTCTTCACGATGTATTTGCCTAGGAATGTATCCTTTCTCATCAACCACTACATCAATGCTGTCAACAATTCTGCCAAGTCTTTTATTGTAGCATTTGTATGCTTTGCTATGTGGAGAGTAGCCAAGAAGAATTCCTTCATCTGCTCTAGGATCAAGTTTGCCAAGCTGCTCCTCAATATTCTTGATATAGCATTTGCTCCCAAAGATTTTGAAGTGCTTTACCGAAGGAGTTTTACCACTCCAGAGCTCATGAGGAGTTTGAGTGTTGTTCACTCGGACATTTGTCTTGTTGAGAATAATAACTGCCGCATGTGCAGCTTCACCCCAGAAGGTTGCAGGAGTTCCTGATTCATCAAGCATAGCACGAGCCATTTGCTGAATTGTTCTGTTCATTCTTTCCACTACTCCATTTTGCTGAGGAGTTCTAGCTGTAGAAAATTCTCTCCTTATCCCATGTTCATCACAGAAATCGAAAAATTCATTTGAAGTAAATTCTCCACCTCTGTCGGATCTGAGGCACTTAATTTTGTGACCTGATTCATTTTCAACCAAAGCTTTGAAGGATTTGAATTTTTCGAAAGCTTCATCTTTGTGCTTCATAAGTCCTAACCAAACAAACCTGGAGAAATCGTCAATAAATAATATCAAGTATTCCTCTCCTCTAGGTGTTCTTTTTCTGAATGGTCCACATACATCTGTATGTACTAGCTCAAGAGGCATGCTGGCTGATCCTTCTTTCTCTGGAAAGTTAGTTCTGGTTTGTTTTCCAAACTGACATGATCTGCATATGGTGTTGTCAGGAATTTTGATATCTGGAAGATCGCGAACTGCCTGATATTTGCAAGCTTTCCTTATTTGTGAGAAGCTTAGATGTCCCAACCTTCGATGCCATAACCAGTGCTCTTCATCCTTGCTTAGATAGCATTGTTGTTGTCCTTCATCAAATATGTATAGATTATTTGGAGTTCTTTTTCCTTTGAGAACTGTTTTACCTGTATCAAGATCACGAACAAGACATCCATTTGATCTGAATATAACCTCGGTTCTTTGATCACACATTTGGGTTACACTTAGAAGATTATGCTTTAGTCCATCAACAAACAAAACATTTCCAGCCTTAACATCTTCTTTTAAAGGAGCAATACCTTTTCCTTTTATAGTTGCAGGAGTATCATTTCCAAAAGAGACTTTCTTTCCCTTTTCTAAATTAGAATAAGATTCAAGTTTTTCTTTATCACCTGTCATATGCTTTGAACATCCACTGTCAATGTACCATAGATTTTCTTGTCCTTCTGCATAGAATGCTATCCCACATCTTTCTGTTTGAGGTTCCTTTATTCTCCATGTTTTGGTGCCTGAGGCTTGTTCCTTTTTTTGTTCTTGTACCTTTCTTTCCGGAAACCTGCTTCTGCATTCAAAGTCTTCATGTCCAAAATTATTGCAAATAGAGCATTCAACTTCATTTTCAAGAGCTGAAAAGTTGTTATAGGTCCTTTTTGTAATCCCTGTCATACTTCTTTGTTTTTGAGCTTCCCTAGTCATGATTGTTTTATACGCAACACATTGAGCTGCTTTGTGACCAAAGTTATGGCAAGAAAAGCATTGTCCATTGAAGAAGCTTCTGCGATTATTGAATCTACCAGCCAACTGATTGTAATTTCTATTTTCATCTATTCTTGAACCAAATTGGGAAGATTTTACCTGTGGCTGGTTGTGGCTTTTGTTCACCCTTAAGCTGGATTGCCCCTGATAGTTTCTGTTTGACGTTTGTCCCTGCTTTACCTGATGATCTTCCTTGTGCTCTTGCTCATTTCTTCTTGCTGCATCAAGATAACTTTTTGAAGTGGATGCTTGAGAAGTTTCTCCATTATAGCCCAGACCTGTCTTATTTAGTGGAGACCGCTGCACACTGATAATCTCATTCAAAGTTTCAGATCCTTTGACAAACTTGAGATTAATAGTTTTTGTTTTCTCAATTTCTTTTCTAAGACCAACAATTTCACCTTCTAATTTTTCAAGATGTTTTTCCTTTTCATCAATTTGAAATTGTAGAGTATCAATAATCATGTTCTTTTCTTCTATACATCTCTTGAGTCTAGTAATTTCATCATAAAGGTTATCCACATCTACAGCATCCTCATAATCATCATCTTCAAATGCCATTAACAATCTATATTTGTTACCTTGTTCATCTTCATCACTGTTTGATAAGCCATCACTATCTTCATGGGTGTAGTAGCTTTTCTTATTTGCACTCTGTTTCTTGTTCCATGTAACTGGTTCCTTTCCTTTATCCTTATAAGAGCATTTTGCAGCATAATGACCTACTCTTCCACAAGCAAAGCATTTGAAAGGTAGCTTACCTCTGAACCTTCCAGAACCCCTTTGAAGATTTCTGACAAAATTTGATTCTTCTTCCTCTTCTTCTGGAACATGACTTGCTTCATAGTGATCTTCTTTGCCTGATGCTTTAAAAGCAGCTTCCCTTCTGTCTGATGGACCTCCCTTTCTCATTTCATAAGCAGTTAGAATTCCATGCAGTTGAGACATAGTGAGAACACGGAGATTTTCCTTTTCTTCTACTGCAGATACTTTAGATTCAAACTTGGGGGATAAAGATCTTAGAATCTTTTGAACTACTATAGTCTCTTTTATTTCTTCACCCAAATTTTTCATACAATTAACAATCTCATCTACCCGAAGAAAATAATTAGCCACACTTTCATCATTATACATCTTGAGAGTCTCATATTGAATCCTGAGAGTTTGAAGTTTAGCTTCTTTTACCTGTTCATCTCCTTCATAGCTAGTGATCATTTTGTCCCATATCTCTTTTGCTGATTTGAAGTGCATGACCTTCATGAACTCTGTTTGGGATATACTTCCTAATAGAGTACTGACTGCTTTTGCATTTGTTTCATACTGCTTTTTCTCAGCTGGATCTGTAGGAGTAGCTGAAGGAAAGCCATAGCCTGATTCTACAATGTTCCAAACTTCTGTACCAAGAGATTGAAGATATGCAGTAACTCTTACCTTCCAATAATTGAAGTTTGTCCCATCGAAGACGGGTGGCCTGATTGATGCTTCTCTCTCGTAGTTGCTCATGATGAACGATCTACCTTCAAGCGATCAAGCTTTTCTGAAGGACCTGCTCTGATACCAATTGTTGGAAATAATACTGAGAGGGGGGGTGAATCAGTATTATCTAGCAATTTACCAAATCTTCCTTATTTGATCTTTTGAAATATTCTTGCATATCAGTACCATAAAACAATGAGCATGAATAAAGAAAATGGACAGTCACACCAAAGAACACAAGATGTAAGGTGGAAACCCAATGCGGGAGAAAAACCACCTGCTGCAATATGTCTCTATCTTCTTTCAAGAAATTCTTTTTACAATGATTTTGTACTGGTGCAGTCCTTTACCAGCACGCAGGCTGCAACCTGCAGAGAGCTACAACTCTCTCTCGTTTTCCAGTCTCTCCTGGAAGGGAGCTACAACCCCCTACTTCTTTTCATGAAGAATCAAATGATCAACAAGTATACAACAGATACAGTCTACTACAGATATCAGATCAGTAATTACAGAAACAACCCAGAACACCTTATGAACAGAAATATACAGTCAACAGATCATCTTAAGACAGGGACGCATATTTTCTTTCTGTGGCCTGCGACTGGACGCAGTATACCTTATGCTGTTCTGCGTGCAGACGCACTGTTCCTCTTTGCTTTTCTGCGACCGACGCACCCAGCAACACTATCGCGCCGCGTCTTTCGCTTCAGAGACGCACCCAATACCACAGTCGCGCCGCGTCCTTTGCCTCAGAGACGCACCTGAGCCTTTACTGTACTGCGTCCCGGCGCACTTTCCCTTCACTGAATCTGCGTCCCTTCAGATATAGAAGATAAGAGGACTTCAGAACCAACCCAAACACTCAGATCCACAGATCTGATCATGCGCCATATAGATCGTAGTCCATTAGAAGATTCGCCCTTATAGATTTGGACTAGATCTCACCAAGAGATATTCAACCAAGATGATGCCTAATCCAAATGAACTCCTTTGCTTTATATAGGCAAGCTTCTCCCCAAAACATGGAACAAAACCACGAGCCGACACCATAGAAACACAAAACCGTCGGCTAGATACCACACAAGAAACCCCCACGTGCTTTTCTCTGCCTTGAAATGTGTGCACTGGGCGGACGCACCTCCTGAACGGCTGGCCTGCGTCCCTGGACGCGGGTTCTGTATGGTATACCTGCGGGGACGCACTTGCTGAACATATTTCCTGCGTCCTTCTTGATTTACCACCTGAATGAGTTTTCCATCAAGGACAACACCTGAATCATAATGCCAACACTATATACCATTGGAAATCTCTTTCTGAGAACTAGGAAATGGAGAGGGTATAATTAAGCTCTAAGATCTTCAGTGGCCTAGGAAAGTGGCTCTAAACTTCACTTCTCTTGAGCAACCTTGACCAATTGAAACCCACAACGTAGTGAGTGACAAAATTGGCTCCAACTGGGGAGAGTGCCTTGCTGTAAAGGTTCTAAGGACATGAAGACCAATAGATTTTCCTTCCATTGGGCATGGAGTCGTTCTTAAACAAAATATAATTATGTGAAAAGGACTTTTTTTTATAATAAACTGAAAAATTCAAATAACAGTTTCAACACACGCACTGGATATTTACAATGAGCAAGAGGTAGATATCTCTAGTTTTGAAAATAAAATCTTAGGAACTGACCATTTACAGGCAGTTCCAGTAGTTCACCATCCAAGTTTTCAAGCATATAAGTGTAAACTCCCCTCTCTTCTGCAATGTTGAAGGGGCTGAACTATAGCGGATCAAATTTCCCATGTTTTCCTTTGTCTTCTCGTCGGACATCTCACCTAAGAACTAAATCTCCTTGCTAAAGAGGTTTGTCCTTAGCCTTCTTGGAAAATAGAGATTTCATCCTTTGCTGGTAGTTTGAAAATTTAAACTCCATCTGCTCTCTGTTCTCATGAAGCTCCACCAGCTAATTTATCCTTCTAGTCAAGGTGCTTGGCTTTTCCTCAGGTTCTTGTTTTGATTATTATTCTTCTTGATCAACAGTTGAGTGAGAAAACTCCCCAACGACTTCTATGAATATTTTCAGCTCCTTATCATCTTCGAATACCTGCCAGTGTTTGACATTATCAGGTATTGAAGTCCTGTGTATGACTTCAATATCATATCTGAGGAGTGGATTTTGTGGGGGCCTAAAAGTGCTTGCATCTACCGCAAGAGATTCAACCATCCTATTTTCTTCCCTGGGTAGAAACTGGATGTTAAAGGCCAGGAAGAAATTATCGATTAAGTCCCACACTTCATTTTGGTACATCCTCAGCCTGGGGTGTTTGGCCTGGAATTGATTTATGATTTGCCTTACGACCAGTTCAAAATATCCATAGAATGTTAGGCATTCGATATTCATATTTTTGTTTCTTTTTTCAATCTGAGGAGGAGTGCCTCATACGACGCCACATTGTTGGTCGCCTCCAATTCCAGTTTGAAAGAGAGGGGTATCAGGTTGCCCTCCAGAGACACCAACAATATTCCATCTCCATTCCCATATTTTGAGTTTTCTCCATCGAAGTATAATTTCCATATTTTATTTTCATTTTCTCGCAAGTGCTCTGACTGCCCTGTTAGGTGTACTGATGTTTCCTCTAAGAAAGCCTCATCCTCTTCTAGGAATAGATAGGATATGTCGCTATCCTTCCCATGCACTGGGGAGTTTTTTTTCAGCCTTTAGATGGGGTCATGGTTTTCACAAACCTGGATTCTCTGTACAACCTCCTTTGCTCACCTCCAAAAGTGGGAATGGTGGCATAAGTCAAATATAGCTTGATAGAGTCACCCACCTTGGAACCCAAGATCTGGATAAGAGAATTCCAAAATGAGGAGGTATATCAGACACCACTATATCCATTACCACACTTTTTACCAGGATCTAAGCCATGTTTACCACTAGATCCTTTATCATGTCTAAGAATTTGACTCTCTTGGAGTCAAAGGAGTACATGTCCTTGTATGGTCTAGTGATCTCCAAACCCAGCTGTTCCATGACTAATAATGGGATGAGGTTATGTGAAGCCCTAGAATCTAGCATGAAATTATGCAAGAAGAGGTCATGGATCATCAAAGTCACATAGAAAGTCACAGTAGAAGGGTCCAACTCTTCCACATTTGGCCCGAAAAAAAACATGGTCCTCTCCTTTTGGAGGTTCAAACTATCTTGGGTTGGTGCTGAGGTGAGTGGATGCATGAATTGAGGGACTTGGGCTTTGTAATAAGGTTGGTTTAGAAGCTCAATCAGAGTAACATGAATTTTACCTTTTCCAGCTCCTTTTGGAGATTGAATGTGGGTTGGTCCTTTTCTATATCTTCTGGCTCTGTTCTTTCCCCCTTCCCACTGGTAGTTTTAGGCAGAATAGTTGCCTCCTTCTCTATGTGTCCCTTAGGACCATTTCTTTCCTTATCTGCAGAGACTCCTGTCTTGGGTGTGTCAGGATGGAGCTTACATTTCCTTTTGTCCGGTGTGGGAGGAGAGACTCGGGGAGCACTTCCTTCTTGTCTCTCTGGTTCTCTTGACCTCTTCTTTGAAGATCTTAGATTATACTTACGTTGGGGTTGTTTTTGCATGAACTCTGCAAACTGTTTGCAATAATAATCCATATCTTCCTCATTTGTTGTTGCTTCTCTATGATGACTAGCCTCCTGGTGAGCCATATTCTCATGTTCTTCCTCAGCAAAAGCAAAATATATATTTCCCTGCATCTCCTATGTATCCGATGATTGTTCGTCGGGACCATCTTCCAAATATAAGGGATGAGGGATATGATCAAGTTGTTCCTTTCTTTCCCTTGGAAGTAGTTGCAATGGAGGCCTTCTATATTGTGGGTTATAGCCTCGGTTGTTGACTTGAGCATTTTGTCTAGAGAGGTTCTTGTTCTCAATTTCAATCTTTCCAATCTTTTGTGATAAACTCCTAATGAGTTTTTCCATATCATCCCACTTCAAGTCTGATGATTCTCTATCTTGACCAGAGGAGGATGCCTCTTCTTTCCCTATTTTGGGTTCAGTAGGTTCTTTCTTTACCCTTGACTTCCCTTCCAAGGCCAAATTTGCTTCTACTTCGAGAGCATCAATATGAAGTTGGTCTAGAGTGAGAGACTTCCTTTCTCTTAGGGTAAAACCAATGTCAGAATCAAAGGCTCCCAAGAAAACCGCATGAGCTGAAGCTCGAGGAGGCTTTATGTCCACTGATAGGTTATTGTACTGCCTATTGAATCTTTTGATAAATTCTGAAGTATCCTCCTTCGGTATTTTTCTTATGGAATTAAAATCAGTGAGGAGGTACTTATGATTCCTGTTTTCTCCCCATTTTTGGGTGAAAGAATTTTCCATCTCCTCCCAGGTAGTGATGGAGGAATTTGGTATGCCTTTGAACCACTTTCTGGCTTCTCCATCAAGAATTTATACAAAAAGTCTCATAACCACATCCAGCTATTCCACATTGAGGTTCTCATCAAAGGCACATAAGGCTTCAATTTGTCTCTATGATGTGTTGTCATCTTCCCCATTGAATCTAGTTAGAATATTAAGGTAATCTTGGGGCATGACACTTAAGGGCTAATGTAGATCAAGAGGTACATACTTATTTAGAAAAAATCATGGAAGAGCCATCTGGATTAGTGGAGGGGGATTAAAATTTTCTTGAGGAACAAGGGTCAATATCACAATCTTCGAGGGGGGGAAGAGGGCATGTCAGGGCCCTAGGAGTAAGGCCTGAATAATGAGCAACAACAGGCTGAGAACTGGATGAGGGAACTTCAAAGGCTGGTGAGATGGTAGCATAGTCAGGGGGAGTTTTCGCTTTCCATATTTTCCTGAAATTAATTTTTTCAGGGTCATATACAAATGGGGATTTTTGTTGGGATGTATCTGAGCGAGTATGAGGCATTTTAAAATCCAGGGTTATGAATTATAATGAGGGGGGTGTGGAGTTTCCAAAGTGATATGAATGCAATCAGAATAAACTTTTCTCACCTACACGAAGGGTGCTCAATTTGTCGTATCCCCGGGGTAAAAATACTTCAATAAGCTCCTTGACAACGACACCAAAAGATGTTGTAGCTCCCAGAGACAACCTTGGATTGTTGACAAGACCAGTGCCTAGGCACATCTAAATTTGTGTGTCTCAAATGATTTATAGGAAACTGGAGATGTCACTTATGTTCTATAAATACATACATACATACATAGATATATATATATATATATATATATATATATATATATATATATATATATATATATATATATATATATATATATATATATATATATATATATATATATATATATATATATATATCTAGGAAATGGGCTAGTTCATTTATCCAAAGAAATAAGACATCAATTTCTGGTACTTCTTCATAGGTTCAGATCTTAGAAATATGCATAAAAATAATGGAGGCCGAGTATTTCAAGTGCTTACAGCTTAATAAGCTTTTGCAGGGCAGATGAGAGAGGAAAAAGAGAAGGAGAAACCCATCGCATAGAGCATAAGGCTTCAAGACTTCTACACTTAACATATAGAGCTTGCGGCATTAAGGATTTCTATACTTATTTGAGATACAAGAAGAAATAATGGATTAAGGAGGAGCTGAATGATATGATTCATGTGTTGCAGATTTAAAGATATGATTTCAATATTCCACACAGGTATATGCATCAACAGTATTGAGACAAATGAATCTGGGAAATGATTACAGGCGCTTGCATTCAGATATCAATACAAATAAATCTATGAGGAAGCTTGAAATATTTCTAGCAGCTATAATTGCATGAATACAGAGAAGAAATATGAACAAAAAATAGGGTTTTAACAGAGGGAACACATATTGTAATTCTTGAAGAGGGAATCACCACCATTCCCTTGATATTCTGAAAAATTTATGTTACAAGGAGATATCGTTTGAAAATAGCATGTAGTGTTTTCTATAGAATTTCTGAACCTTTTCTAAGTCTTGCTTTCCCCTATTTATCTGGAGAGGGGAGCAAGAACATTGATTATGGAAAAATATCTCTAGTCTAGACTCAGTTGTTAGGTCAACTAGCTATCTCAGTCATAAATGGATCTGTGGCCCAAAATATTACAGAATTAAATGCCTCACGAAAGGAGGCACATTACAGTATAACAAATAAATAACCATATAATGAAAAATATACAAAGATCTCCTTGCCCATCCCATGATCGTCTCTATTGCAGGAATTGTTCTACTTAAGTCATGGCTTCCTTCACTGCTTCACCAACCTCTGTCTTTTCTGCATTTATTTCATTCAGCACTGGCTCCCGCACTTGTGTCACAGTGGGCTTCTTCTGGATCAGCCCATCCCGTGCTTTGAATGCACCACCTGTTCTTCTTAAAACCATAGCTATTGACCTATCATGCCCTTTAAACCTCTGTATTGCACTGTTAGTGCCTTGATGTAGTGTAACAACGAGGTCTCTCAGCCGTGAGATTTTTACTTCTAAAACGGGCAAAACAGGTACTTTTTTATTTCCCCCTTAGGCCCCCTTTGTTATAGCCCCTTGTGTGAATTTCCTCATATGACTGGGGGATGGAACCTGGGGCTTAGCCCTTTGGGCATTAAGGCTATCAACAGTTGTGCAGGGTATTCTTTTATAACTTGAATCGCCCTCAATGATGCCTTTTTACCGCATCGGCTGAAATACAGACGCGAAATCTTTATCAAATAAAACCTATGAAACATCACATCTGGGGGCCTTTTTCTTTGTTACCCAGAATCCTACATCCCGACACTGAATGCACTTTTCCTTAAGTTTCTCCCCTAGGCAGTTACGATCACCGATATGCGGGATGACATCATCATTGCCACATGTCACCTTGTGAGTGGTGACATGTGTCACTTGGAAATGTGCCTATAGGACCCCTGAAAACATCGAAACTTCTTGACATGTGTCCTTCATATTGCCACATCATTGATGATGTCAGCTACCATGTCAGCCATCAAGACCAATCATATTGCACCACATGGCCCCCAGAAAGAGAGAGAAAATGGCTTGCATGGCCCTAGTTTTGCATGGGTGTCCTTTGTTAAATAATTTCTGCCTTCCTCGATGAACTTATACTAAATCGTCAAACCGAAACCCTGCAAGGTTTTTGGGCAGGTAGCCCTTCTGTTCCTACGATCGCCGATAATGCGAGATTGTGGGATGAGAGGTTTCCCATCACCAATATTCGTAGCGTTATACCACCATGTGGAGGAGAGAGAAGGGGATGTCCTGGTCCTATTTTTTCATGAAATTCCTTTGTTTTTGGTTTCTTCCCTTTCCTGGAACTTTTACATTGTATCGCAGAATCAGCCCCTGCACAGTCTTTAGAGTGGAAACCCTTTACTTCATCAGTATGCTGCTAATGCAGGATTACGGGATTGATCCTTACTGATCATCGATTCCACATGGAGGAGAGATAAAGGGGGCGTCCCGACCTTGGTTTTGTTCCACATTTCCTTTGTTAACTCTTTTTGGTCTCCCCCGGTGATATCACACTACATCGCATAATCAGATCCCCGCAAGGTTTTTAGAGTGGTAGCCATTTGATCCACCGGTATGCCGATAATGCGGGATTACAGGATGTGGGATTGTGGTATTTCCCCTTGCTGATCACCGATAAGCCTATATTGTGGGACCGCGGGGCTGCCGATATGCAGGATTGTGATGTGCGGGGTTTACTGTGCCTGGGGCCCCCGATATGTGATATTTTCCCTCATACTTAGTCATTTTCTTGGTTCTCAAGGCTTTCCAAGTGTGATCTTCAACATGCTATAACTTCCAATCCAAAATTCCATTCTTGGACTTCTATATACCGTTGGAAATATCTTTCTAAGAAATAGGCAATGGAGAGGGTCTGATTAAGCTTTGAGATCTTCTGTGGCATGGAAAAGTGGCTGCAAACTTCACTACTCTTAGGCAACCTTGACCAATTGAAAGCCACAATGCAGTGAGTGACAACAACCACACACTTGGACACTTAGTGATACAACTTAGATCATCTAGAACACATGAGAACATACTTCACTTAATGCAACAACCTTTGTGGAAGCTTACGATAAGTGCGGCTCCAACGTTAGAATTTGTGAGGATAATCAAAACACTTGTGTAATAGTGTGTGAAACTTTGGAAATGAGTATGAAACATGTCTATATGATGAGAACAAGACACTTTCACAAATATTTCCCCTTGAAGCAAACCAAAACTTCCCTTTTGATGACAACCAAAAAATCCCATGCCTGAAGATGAAACTTGATATATAAATATAAAAGCGTGAACGATTCTTGAGATCAAAGAAGGGAGCTTGAAATCGTTGTCTTACCAACAAGTGACTAAGGAATGACTGATCATAGGATCCACAGTAGGATCCAAAATTTGAGTGCATACCAAAATTTTGGACAGTGTTGCAACCACTACAACGCTTGGTGACACACTATTAGAATCTAGTTTCTCCGTTTTGGTTAACTCCTTCCATGTAGGGCCTTAGTTATTCAGGGAGTATTATTTCATCGTGTAGATCACATTAGCCTTCCCACTTATCCAACGAAAAACCATGGTCCCCTCTATACCTTCTCAGTGGAACACAACTTAATATTCAACATAATCACAATGTTTTGAGTTGGGAAGGCTAGTGTAGCTTGCGATCTTAAGATTTGCAGAGTATAAGTTTTCATCTCTGGTGTTGCTCCACTTCCAGCAGGATTGGAGAGTACCAAGATGGAGTCACGCAGGAACACAAACATTGCTTCGTTTCCAATGAGCCTAGACAATACCCCGATGGAGTTTCTTGCTTCACCTCTCTATGTAGGAAGCCTTTCTCTTCCTTCACCTTTATTTATTTATTTAAAGAGAACTGTGCATTAGAACTTATTTATTTTGGGGCAGATGAGGGATCCCTACTTATTGAGAGAATACAAGGTTGTTCCTTCAGAGAAGCATATAGAGAACTCTGTTTTAGGTTTGCTCATTTAGATTTTTCCCATTCTCCGTGTGTAATAGCTGGATAGGCTTGAGAACAAAAAAGCAAAAAAAATGAGTATACACATGAGGTTTCCATACTAGACATGGGTTCATGGTTGGACCAAAACTCTCCTTATGGATGGATCATATTTTCTATCAGAACTTCATTGGCCAAAACGTGTAACCAACATAAGGAAGATGACATATGGCTAGCCAAATGCTGAAGTGTCACAAGACTCTTAATAGTTCGACCACACACATACTAATAAGAAAAACAGGTCCAGGAACAACACTTATTCACACGATGAAAACAAAGGAAAAAGCTCAGCAAGAAAGAAAACAAGACAAAAAGAAAGAAAACAAAGAACCAAGAAACAAAACCAAAAGACAAGAGACAAATGACTAAAGAAAACATTATGTAGAACCAGAATAAGAAAACCAGGAAAAACTATAGGGAACGAGTAAAAGATGAGTGTAAGGAAGGGAAAAATAAGATGCAGCTAATCCTACTCCTACCCTAACAGCTATAAGGTTAGGGTCACGTATAATGGAATTTCCATTGAAGCCACTGTAATTATTCCCAGCCTGCATCCACAAAGACATGAACAATTTGAAAAGATAAAAAGTGATGTGAAACATAAGATAAAAAAAACATGAAAAACTTGCACAAGAAGAGGAAGGTCTTTCCTGTGGGAAGAAAGGTGTGACACAACCACTACTTTCATCCAATCCAGATTCTTACCTTTTCGATGAATACCATTTTTAACCAAACCTCGGAAGCCTTTTTCATATGTGTCTTCATATACACTGATCTCCTTAGCAAGCATGAGGAAAGATTGAAAATTGTTTTTTGCAATAGAGCTTACCACGTAATATTGTTCCAACCATTCAGCGACTGGATCATAAAATTCATGATGGCCCTCTTGAAAACCCCTAAATCTTTAACAAGGTGAAATTTTGATTAGAGAAACAGGAACACAATGGGAATCTTGTGTGGGAAAATAGATCTAATCATACTCAGCGGTCATGCCAAGACACTGACGACTTGCCATAACCATCAGTGAAGGTTGAAGTGCCTCGCCTACCTGACAAAAATATGAAGAGAGAGATGTTGAAAAATGAGGATCAAGGGGAGTGAAACAACAATCATTAGATGTGCTGATAGGAAAATGACAAGCTGAATGATAGTCACCAAGATAGAGAAATGATTATATGAGCTAATTGAAGCATCATATTCCTAGTTTGCAATAAATGAAGGAAAATCAATTTGAACAATCTCGCTAATGCTCTGAACAGTCAAACCAAGTTCCTTGCGAGCCAAATATGATAGATCAACATCCTGCAACTGGGGAAAAATTGTACAAACATCGTAGTCATCAGAAGAGTTTAAAAAGGATGCTAGCACCACAAATGCATGAGACCAGTTGGGACATGGTGAACGAAGAAGAACTTGATTCGTGTGACAACTTGTGCATTCATTATCACTCAAGAAGATTTATAGTGTGATGAGAGGACAAATTTGCAATATAAAATTCGTAAGAAGACCGACGAGCTTACCATTAAGGGATAAATTTGATAAGTGTGACTCCTTTGGGCAAAGATAGGTATTGAGATAATCAACTTCGAAATTCCATGACTTTATGAGAGATGGACATTCCCAACCTGAGTTTGATGTGAGAGATTTGCATGAAGATGAATTAACTGCAACAGATTCTTGAATTTGGTCATAAGTAAAATCTTGAAAATTTGAAAGATTACACCCTGAATACTAAACATCTTTCACACGAGAATTCACATCAAGTGAAACAATGCAAATAGATGAATTGTGTGAGAGAAACCATATCTAATTTAGTTTGACGGGCTTACGAGAGTCGCGAGGTCTTGACATAACCATCAATGGAAGTTGAAGTGCATCGACTCCGTGGCAGGTCCTGAAACTTCCCAGGATTGCAGGGTCACATTTTGAAGCTTGAACTAGATCATGCATGGCTTGAGGATATTTCTTGTTTATGATTTCAAAAATGCTCACCAGATGGCAGCCACCTTTGTCCTAGGTTTTACTAGATCTTTCAGCTTCAACAATCAGATTACTCAATTGAAGAGGCTCTTATCATAGAATATTAAAAGGTATTTGAATTGGTGAGATCTCATGAGAAAGCTCATTTGAAGAGTTGTCTTCATGCAGAAGAAGAGATGACAGGGAATGAGAAGGGTACTCTATGATTTTATTGTTTTCAATTTCAGCATGAACAGCCTCACCGCCTTATGTCCATCGAGGGATAACTCTTCGAATGAATAAACTAAAGAGCATGGAGTATCTCCATCGTAAGAATATGCCCTACAAATGGTAGTACATAAGGGATAGTGAGGTGAAGAAGAAGTTTCAATATGAAAATCTTCTTTGGTTGAACCAGATTCTAGATCTAAATTAAATCATCATGAGAAACTGAAATATCATATGATGTGCTTGGGGATTCGTCACGACAAACAGAAATAGAGTAATCATCATCGGAATGATTCCTGACCAAGGCTAGGGGTTGATTGAAATAATTGATTGAATTATATTCTCTACTGAGATTAAGAGATTGAGAATCATTCAAGAATTGAAACTCATTATTTTGACATGGAAGATTCTGAAACAGAGAGGAAATATTAGAAGCATCTTCACCTTACTGCTTCTATACCTGTGTAATGTGACTGCATTGTAACTGATTGCAATTTATCCAACAACTTGAGAACCAAGAGAATCTGAAGAACTATCCAGTGGAGCATATTGATAAAGCAGGGCACAATACAAAGATTCAGGATATGTAGATGATAGAGGATAACATAAATCCAAATTAGTTTTGAGACTAGAGTTTTGAATGGTGACAACGTCTTATGGAATGGAGGAGTGAGTCTTCATTGTAGGCTTCATGAGCCATTATGGAATTTCCTCCATTGAAGTAGAAGAAGAATGAGAAGATGGATTGGAGTTTTTATTCGTAGATTTCCCAATTTTATAATCACTGCAAGGAGGCACCCTCATTGGGACCGGAAAAGGAGGAGGACAAGGAACAAAAGGGGTAGTGAGCTCCTCCTCTGAAATTTGAGGCACCTCATGATTCACAAGAGTTGGGAAAGAAGAAGAAATAGGAGGTTGAGGCTCACGATAAGCACAGACATGAACCAAGCACTCAAAATCTTGTTTCAAGAAATCCCAGTCCAAATGTTTTTAAGGAATTTCACAATAGAGGTCAAGGAACCGATCATAAAAATTCTCAACTGATTCATCATGCTTCATTTTTAAATGATTGATTCTTGTTATCGTTCTATATTTTTGAGGTTGTGGCAGTAAATACATTGGACAACATGAAACCACTTTTGAATGCTTCCATCTAGCCTTGCCACCTTCAGAGAGGGCCCTCTCTTTATGATTTAACTTGGTTTTTAGGTTGATTTTCAGTTATTTATGATCGTACTTGGTTGTTTTCTTGAATTTGGTTGTTTGGTTGGTTGATATGAAACAAATTACTTTCTTTCCATTGGGCTATGGAGTCAAATAAAACTGGATGTTGCTCCAAAAATTCAAAGTACTAACCACAGGGCAAGCTAGCTAGATTTACTGGATCTTTAAACTAAATTATGGAATGTGAAAAGGTGTGATTCAGCATGGATTGAGATTTAAGGATTTCTCAATCAAACTTTCAGAAGAAAACATACAGATTGTAAACATAGTCCAAATAGGGTGCTAAAAAACATATCCTATTTTTCAACATCTCCTGTTTTACAATTAGATTTTAGATGCATAACATAAAGAGAATAACAATGAAAACACAATTACAGTAGGAAAAACATCACCAGTATTTCATAACATAAGTATCTTGTGAAGAGTCTTTTCATTAATGGTGCTCCAACAATGTGGAAAAGTAAAATGCTTGATAGAAAAGATTTACAATGTTTAGGAACCAACCCCTAATACTATGAATGAATGAATTATTTAAACTAATTTACAAAAAGGATTACAATTAATTCCTTAGTGACATGGAATTCTATTATTAAATCGAACCAACAGAAATGAAATAATGCGATCAAAAGAGATGAATATGGTGAAGTGATCCGGACATCTGGCACTGCTTTGGTGGAGAATAGTTGTTGAGTGGCCACTATTCGGGTGCCGCGCTGGTGAAGTTGACCTGTATTTTTAATATTGGAATTCACACAACTTATCCCACCACTCTTCATCTAGAATATAAATATTTGTTACCTTGCAGTAGCTCTCATCTACCTCAATATATCGAGCGAAAGTGGGTTTCACTACAAAAATGTGTTTTATCTCATGTTGGATAAAACTCATGTTGTTGATAGCTTCATAAAAAGCTCTCCCTGTCATAGTAGCTTTGATATGGGTAGACTTGGCTATATCCTTTGCAATGTCCTGAAGCTTCTTCATGTAATATTCCCTGGTCATCAATTTTTAATTGATCAAAAGTAAATAAGGAAGACCTTTGTTGTTTAATGCCTCTATTCTAGTGAAAAGCATGTTGACTGCTACCTCCAAAGTGTGACATTTCTCTTTCAGCTGTACAACTAAGTTCTTTTTTGTAAGAACTTTATTTACTTCCAGGATGGCTTATGTTCTATCATCTACTCCCAAATCATCCATCTCATATCTCTTTTTTGAATTGCGAAACTTTATGATGTTGTTGGTTGTGGCAGGAATTTCTCCCAATTCAGCATTGATAGTGGAAATGATATTCTTGGCTTTCTCCATCAATTCCTTCTGCTCAAATATAATCTGGATACATGTCTAGATTTCATTTATTTCTCCAATGATATTGTTCCATATAATTTTTTTAACCTGGGCCAGTGTGTGGCCAATAGAGGACCCAATTGCTGACTTCTTCCATACCTCTATCTAGTTTTTATCTCTTTGTAGTTCTGCTGTATGAAAAGTATCAGTCTTTGTTTGATGATATTGTAGAAGATTGACTTGAGCCTGCAATATTTTGATCTCTTCAGTCTCGAGAGACATGTTTTTCACTGCATTTTCCAACTGATCTGCAACAGCCCCTGTGCTTGTTGTAGAAGATGTAGCTGCAGGAATGGCTATGATAGGGAGTGATTCCAAAGGGAAAATAACCATTTTGGCAGTTTTCTCCTTTTCTTTAATCATATTTTCCATCTCTTTCTCCATTTTCTTTAGTTGTGCACTCTATTCCATGATGAGCTTCATCATGTCTTCCTTTTGTGTCTTTGTTTCTTCAATATCCTTGGCCAGAGGATCTTCTATAGCTAGTAATTTCAACTGCTTCCTTAATGCTGTGATGTCTGTATTCTTTTTCCTCAGTAGCTCTTCTACAACATTAATGTTTGCAGGGTCATAACCTACTTTGATTAGCAAATCCTCAAGATATTTGATCCTGGTATATTTGGTAAGTGTAGAGACCTTCTCGATATTTAGTTGTGATTGAACATTAGCTAATGTAACTTGCAATTTAGAGAAAGTCATGGCAGTGTTAGTGATAGTGGAAAAAATCATTTACCCAGTATGCTTGTGCATCTCCATTTGGTCAATGGTATGTATGATGATGTTTTCTTGTAGTCTGATGTTGCCTTGGGCTGAGGAACCTGTGCCTGGAGGAACGCCATTTTCATTTTACCTTTCTTTGAATCAAAGGATGACAATAACCTGCTTTGCGAACTGGAAGTTTTCTTCCAGAACTGATTGTAGGTGTTGATTTTCAAGGCCTCGTTCCTCACTTTAATCTCTTTAAAAATATCAAATACACTTTTCTCTGTCTCCTCTGTAGTAGATGTGCTGGTCTGCATAATCGTCTGTTGATCGTGTGAAGCTATGGAGGTAGTGGGAGAAAGTGTTGTTTTGTCACCTATTAATGAGGAAAGAAGTGGCTCTCTCATGGCAATAATTTTCTCTGGCGCTGAATCCTTCTTGAGGCTTAGTTTTGAACTAAGTTTGGCCTTCTTTCTATACATGATCTTGAAGCCTTCACTGACAATTTTAGTCCCTGAAGGGGACTCTTCTTCTCTAATTCTCTTTGTTGTTTTCTCCTGCATGGTAGGAGTATGTACTGTGGAGGATGACACCAACCACTCCTCTACCTCTTGTAGGGTGTTTTCAATCCGTTCTAGCTGATTTTTATACTTTTCTATCTCTAGTCTGGTTGTGTGAAAATAAGCAGTGGATTTGTTTTCCACTCTTAACTTAGAAATTACCCCTAATGTATCATATGAACAGGTGAAACTAAGGCTGAATTGCATTTCTTTTAGTAGCTTATCTACTTCTTCCCTTGCTGCCCTGTTGTTGCAAATGAAAGGCCCTATCTGTGTTTTAATTTTGAATTGGGACTTCTTCTTGGGAGCTACAAAGTGGATCTCATCCATATTGAGCATTTTCCTTATGTACTCTAGAGAAAAACACCTCATTGGGAGGAATTTAGGTAGTTTATTAGGGGAAACCTCACACCCAAATATTCTCAATTCTGTATAATTCTGATAGAGGCACCAAACCCTTGTCTGAACCTGGTCTGATAGTTTAAAACCTTTCTAATTTCTTCATTGATCCTCGGTTCTGTTATGCTGACTAAGAGATTGATTGCTGGATGTACAAACATCTCTATGAACTATTTTTATGTGTATTCCTTTTGTTCCTTCATCACTAGAGTAGTCCAGAAGATGACTGATTGTTGATTTCCTTCTTCATCCAGATTTTGTAAGAAAAGCTTGATGTTGTATCCCTGAAAGTATAAGAACATATAAACTAACACAAAAGCATACTTGAATACCTCCTCAGTCTGGAATTTGATAAACTTCTCATGAATGGAATCTGTGAGAAATTGGCTAAAATTAAACATGATGGAGGGCTTGTAATCAATAGAGAAAATGGAAAGAAATCCTATGATAGCCTCATCTACCCACTGATATGAGTAATAGCCAAGGAGATGGGAGATAACTGTGATGATTTGTTTGGCTCTCTCAGGGAAAATGAAGGATAGATAGGGAGGGTTTTTCTTTGGTAATGGGGCATCTTCTGCCAAGAAAAGCTCAAGGGTTTTGGCCCTCTTAGAAAAGTCCAATTTCTGGTACAATTCAACAAGTGCTTCATAGGAAAAGTGGGTGCCATTCTCTACTGTAGGTGCTTGCATCATTTTGTCTATAGCTTGAGGAGTGATAGTGAACAAAATTTCTCCAGTGGGGGCAATGATGGCTCTTTGGCTTGGAAAATAACATGCATGACACTTCCTAACAAATTTTGGGGTGTTGTGGGTATGGGGAAAAATATAGTGGGGAAAATTGGATTCGCACAGTTGAATGTCATCAGATTTATCTATATATTTGTCCTCGAGCCAACAATACATCTCAAAAAGGTCAAATTCATAGATAGTTTCATGGATGTTATAATATCTGTCTGCCAAAGGGATGTGGTGGAAATCAATGGGAGGGTGGATGAGAGGACTCAGGTTCTTCTGGTCCCTTGTCTTTTGGAGGCATCTTCAGATAAGGTTAGGGACAATGCTGCAAACTGGATTACAGGCTTAAGTACACAGGGAGAACTTACGATTTGCGGACAAAAATGACTGTAATAGCTTGAAATTGAGTGAGCGGGCAATGTTCCTTGCCTGGTGAAGTGTTTGTAGTTCGCAGTGGTAGACCTATAACAGAGCGATAACAGTGGAAATGTAAAAAATTAGTAACCAGTTAATGAGAAAAAGGAGGGATTATATAACAATCTGGTTTTCCCATTGATTGTGGAACGGGTTCATTGAATTAACGGTTAAGCGAATTGATTGCCTAACGACTTAATTTTGGAGGGAGCGGATGTGATTCGTGGAATCAACAAGAAGATGACATGGTAAAAGGTGAGTGGTGGGAGCGCAATGGATAGAGGAGTGGTATCGGGAGGCGGAGAAACTTCTTTTCGAAGGGGGGGAGGTGGTTAACAGTTTCGCCTGAGGGGGGTGTGAAATAACGTAGTGCTGACACGTAGTGGCGGGTGCGGTTTCAAATACCACCCATTTTATACCCCCCCAATGGTAAAGTTCAGATGGTGAGGGGGGTCCAAAATACATTGTGGGTCGTCGGATCTTGGGAGGTGGGCACTGATGAGGGGGAAGGTGGCGGAGTGTTAAGGTGACAAGACGGGGCACTTGGGGCACCGGTAGAAATTAATTTAATGCATAGTGGGGGAATATTAGGAGTGTATGGCGGGGTAATAAAACTTAGGAATAGGTGGGTGGACGAAAATATGAGAGGAAGGTTGACTCTGGGGTATCAAAACTTAGGAATAGAGGAAACTTTAATCCTTTTCCCTTTTCTTTTGCACGTGAAAATAATACTTTAATTTTGACTTTAGGATACAATCTTCATGTTTTTCCTCTAACCACCATAGTGATTCTACCTACCCTTTTGCATTCCATTCTTTTTCGAGGATAACATTTTCTCTTCTTTCTTTGCAAGGTGCACTTAAGCTAGCAGACCCAAATCATTTTTGTTTTATATACATCTACCTTATCCCATCACTTATTTTTCCATTAACTTAGATTAAAATGTTGAGTCAATTTTATTTCTACCTAGCTACTGATTTACCAGGATTAAATTGTTTGGTAAGCCTTCATTCACTAATCTATTTAACATAAATTTAAAGGTGTTCAGTCATGATTAAACTGTATGACCTGAACAAAATTTTAATCATTGTGGCCTTCAAGAACAATTTGCACACAATCCTTATTTGAAAATGGAATAAAAGATCTAACTTGTCAGTAATGGCACTTGGACTTGTAACAATTTCAGTTTTATTTCCTATTTTTCTTTTGTGGGGTTCTTATTTCCTTTTTTTATTTATTTGTTAACATACCCTCTTCTCATTTTCTATTTTTCTATTTTTTTGGAAATCATTTGAATATTGAAATTTATGTACAATATGAAATCACAAATACAAAATACTCAATCACCTTGAGATCCTATAATTTATAGGACTCTAACAATAGCTCCATTCGGGGATGGCACCATGTTTAATAAGTTACCCAATCAAAACCATAAAGACTGTGACACTTACAATGATGAAAGGAAAATCTGTAGGCTAAGAAATATAATGCTTCAACATCCTGCCATTGACAGGACCTCCATGTATGTCTGCTCCATTTAGGTATTTAAGGTAGAATACATTATTTCCCCTAAAATAATGAACAATATATAGCCCATTCCAAAGATTATCAAACTTTCCATATTTTCCTTTGTCCTCTCTCCTGGAATCCCATCTTAAAACTTGGTCCCCAATGTTAAAATCATCAGCTTTTGTTCTTCTGTCAAAGATCTTTTTAACATTCTCTTGAATAACTTGGGTTATGTTGTATACTTCCTCCCTGGACTGTGTTGTGTTTGTCAACAACCCCCTATTTATTAAAGCTAGTAGTAAAATGTTACTTTAATAAATATGGATCCTTTAAAAAAAAATGTATATACCAAAAATTCAATCCTAGTATGTAGATATTTCTTTCGTTTTTGGAATAAATCAAGATATCAAACAAAACCTCTGAAACCCTTAAAATGCTACTTTTCCGTATTTAGCATGAAATGCATCTCAGACGATACCTTTCTAACCCACCACGATCTACGATAAAACAATCGAAAAAGTAAATCTATATTCGAAAAACGGTCATAATGTTAGAAGGTTCTCAAAAGCTTCTTTAAAAAGCCAAAGTCTCGCATCGCAACATAACTGTTTATAAACGAATTCTCTTAAGAGGTTACCCCAAAGTATTGCGATCTGCGAGATTGCGATGGTATAATAGCTTTCTCACATCACATTTCAATCATGCGACACAAGGCTTGACCTATTATATGCCGATGTTGTGATATAAGATCTCAACCAGGACCCACCTCTTAATATTTCCAGCAACGCATACGGAGGTCCATTATTTTTTAAAACAGAAACATGATAATTAATAACATTTGTTTCTCGCATCTCGCATCTCGCACAAACTCAAAAATTGGTAAGATAAACAAAAAACAAATTATGCGATATAATGATCTGCAATATTGCTTTGCAAATCGCAAAATCGTTATCATCACGGTTTAAAGGCTCACCACCCTAGGAGATTGTTTCCCGATTCACGATGTGAATATTTATGGACATTTAAGTTAAAAGTAACGGATCATTAGTAGGAATTTATGAAGAAGTAACTACATTTATGTGTGAAAGGCCATTTAGAGTGATTTGATATCAACTCACGAGATTTCAAATAAAACACCTTTATCACCTTTACTGGTTTTCTTGATTGATTCATTCCTACGTTCAGTACCATTTTTATCCAATGAATTGTTCCTCTTGAAACTTTCAGGGAAAAACACAGAACAAGGAGCCGAAAGCAATGGTGAAGAAAGGAAAAGTAGCCTCCTCTGAGAAGTCAGAATTGACTCCGCTATTCACAGATACTACATGTAACAAGGAAGCAGGCACGTCTACATGGGAAACTATGTATCAGTTACTGGAAAAGGAACAACCAAGGATTCTTGAGACAATGATTACAGCCGATGGGCGCAATTCCTCTGATGCTTCCCTAAATGAACTTGCATGCTCATTCCTCCACCGAATAGCCGCGTGACCAAAAATAATCCCCTATACCAACATGGTTAAGTGGATCATTAATGACGCTGATATATCTGACAGAGAATTCAAAACAAGAGGCCAGGAAGTTGTAGGATCTTTCACTCCAGACAACCTAAGGCTTATGTACCATTTACCAAAACCACATGTTACCTATAACAGGGAATTTGTTGAGAAATTCGTCAAAGAAAATGAAGACCCGGTGGGCTGCACAAAGAATTGGTCAAATAATGAAGAAAGAATCAAGAAAGACAAAAACGGTATGTATGCCACCACATCTGTTTGTTTCCCTTTCTGTTTTGCTGCAGCTATGCTCTGTAGACTATTCGACAAACCTGACAGTAACAAATTTTCCTCAGAATGGTTTCCGTTAATAGATGCAGCAATTAACGCAACAATAATAGATTGGGCACAAATCCTATCTAACAATTTAGCTAAAGAAATTATAGAGTATAGAAGGAAAATGAGTATTGCTTCGAGGGTTTACCCTCCATTTTTCATGTGTGCTTATGTTATGGACGCTATTTGTTATGGACACTATTTGTTATTCACATCCACCACAAAGATATGTGGGAATCCAATTTTGAACCACATTTCTTCAAGATTTTCCACGGGGTTATGCTTCCCATCCATAAACGAATCTATAACCGAGATGCCCCCAGATTCTCTCAAGAAGTCGAGATAGACATCCTCCCAGTAGCCCGATGGTTTGGGGAAGAGACATTTACATATATCAGAGTGTTTGGTAGCATCACCTCTCCCCATGTTCTCCCTTTCTATGTCCCAGATAAATTAATGGCTAGAGAGATAGCCTATCAGACATGCAGTGAAGGAGGGATGAGAAAAACACTGAAGGATTCAAAGAAGGCCATTTGGCCTCAATTTCCTGTATCATGTGGAGTGTTTGCATTACATGAACTTGGACATGCGTTCAGGGAAGTAGATAATATGTTATCTCTACGACTACCTAAGTTTCCCAGAAGACAATACGACCCATTCGGTATTGTCAAGAATTTTAACACTATGGTCAGAGTAAAAATATTCAGCCATGAGAAGGAATCATTTGGTGATTTTCTATTACAGAAGAATACCTTCAAAGAAGTGAAACATATGGCACAAATACTTTTTGATCGAGAGGGTCTTGAAACATTTTATAGCTACAGAGAGAAGAGATTATCAAAGGTCCCATTGGACCAATTGATTATTGAACCAATAAGGGAGACCACTCCCAGTGTAAGAATAGATGCTTACCCTAAGGAAAAATCTAAAACCAATTATGGGAAGGCATCCAAGAAGTCTTCAGAAAATAAGAAAAGCAGGAGCCGAGAATCAATCCAGGACATAGCCCAGTCTATAGCAAAGATAGATGAACAAACTTCGACCATCAAGCAGACTGAAACCCATACTCCCCCTATACCACTAATAAAGCCTCTGGCAATTGATTTGGAAGAGGAGTGGGATAATTTCAACAGAAAACTCAACACAGAGGAACAAGCACCGGAGACACAAATAACACATCAAGAAACAACTCCGAAAATCATAACAGGGGGAACTGTGAATACTCAAGAAATAGAACACATTCCCGTTACCCCCACCTCTGAGATTGTTTTAAGAATAGAAGAAATTCCCCCTCTTGATGTATTTTACAGCCCACAGCACAAGGCTATTGTGAAGAGACAGAGAAAGAAAAGAAAATTGGAATCTATAACTACTACCACCCTAGACAATGAGCCGATGGATGTCCTATGGAAAGACTCATCTACCAACCCATCGGCCAACCTCACTAGGCTCTCGCAGTTCACAGGCACATACGCTATGGCAACCATTGACAAAGAAGCAGAGGTACAACTATTGGTCAAAGAAAAGGAAGACAAATTTTTGTCACTAGAACAACCGTTGCAGCAAGCCAAAATCAACCAACAAGCAGAAGTATAATTTGCTAAGCTACAATAGGAGTTCCAACAAATGCAAATAGAACATCAAAGCAGCTTGGTAGGTAAGGAGGCACAGATACAGAGCATAACAGATCTACATAAGGATGACCCAAAGATCGATCAGTTTGTCACTAAAGCACTCAGCCTCAACTCCCAGCTCACACACCAAAAGGTATTGCTATGCCAAAAAATCTCGCAGTGGAATTCTCACTGTGAAATAAGCGACAAGTTAACAAGCCAAGTCGTGGAATTGCGACTGGAATATGATGAAATTCTTAAGAAGGTTTCAGATTTCATAACTTGGAAAAATTCTGAGAATGGGAGAAGAGCCGACATGCCCAAACTGGATGAATCACATAAGGAGATCTTATTCACAAATTGGGGTTCTCAGCTCAAAGAGGCAGAACAGGCAACAGAGGATGTGGCAGCAGCAGCAAATAATGTCATTGAAAATGTAAATGAAAATTTGCATAATGCTAATCTTGTGGCAGAAACCACCCTTGGTTTCCTTCCAAATGTAAAACAACTTGAATTACAGTGGAAGAAGGCAACAAAAGAAAGAATAGAAGCAATTAGGAAAGTAGCTAGGTTAAACTGGGAGGCTTATTAGCAATATCTCGTAAAACCACACAGCCAATGCATGACCTTGAAATGCATAATTGTTTCTACCAAGAAAATGGTGCCAGCGGTCATTAATGCCATGTATACAGGACAAATGAAAGCCAATGTCAGCCAACCTACACTCCTCAAGGCCATGCTAGATATTTGCGATCTGAAAGATCGAATACAGGATTTGTCATTATGCACATTTCTATTTTTGTTTTATTTTGCTTAAATTGAGGTAGGTCATTTAAACCTCCTCAATTTTTTTTCTAATAATCTATTTTTAGTTTCATAAGTTAGTATTTAAACCCCTCTCATGCATTTAGAGAGGGGTCCAGAAATTTTATCAGAAACATTCTTTAGAACATGCACTTCTGCTCCCTTTGAGGAAGTTCTGGTGAGATTAATGGAACAAGATTTATTTTCTACTTGAATTTGACATCTTCTACTGAATGCACTTTTGTACTCTTAGATGATTTTGGGTGATTTGAAAGTAGATCAATATTGTTGGAGCACATGAGTAGAACGTATTATAAATGGTACTTTTATCTCTTAATTACTTTTACTTATGCGTCAAGCAATACATTATCTTCAAGTTATTTATGTATGAAAGTTTGAATTTTAGATTGCCATTATTGCACTATTGTATGATGATGATTTATAGTTTATGCTAAATACATGAATGATTTTTATGCGATATATCTCTCATATCGTTTCGGCTAATGTTTTATACGAAATGATCATTGTTAAACAGATTCACTCCTTATCGTAATTGAATGATCTTTATTCTCAATTACTTTCAAGCATAATTTTAGATTACATATTTCATGTTACTCTCGGGATAGTTATAATTAGATGAATATTTTTTATTAGGACAAATTTCATATGATTATTGATTAGATCAGATTATTTTAAAGTTAAGTACTACTCCAAAAATCTCAAAAACATCATCCCATTAGCACAAGCATAAAAATAGATTGGGAAACGGGTCCCATCATTCCCAGTCGGAGCCACTATTCCAAATGGAAAAGGCGCTGTGCTAAGGTTCGGACTGGGTGGTTATCCCCATTGTTGAGGCGGTGATTTAAAGCCTTTAACATATTTGGCTCTAGAAGGAGGGCCTGACTGTGAATGGAAACTAAATCCAAAACTATAGGCCATTCTAAGAGTAAAACTCCCTCACCATCACCTCCAACTTCTCCTTCGCATTCCAAATCTCCTATTCTCAAGCGAGAAGTTGAAAAGAAAAATACAGAGTCCACTGCTGAAATCCTAAACAAGCCAGATAGTTCTTCTTCTGAACCCCCTAAATTACAATCTTTGATCCACAAATTGCAAGGGATTTCAATATCTCAAGAAGAGTTTGAGTTATCCCAAGGCAGTGTCACTTCTCAGTATATCCCATCGTAACTGTTAACTAGAGTGAAGAGTGAAAAACTTGGAATCCCACCAATTGAGTTCCCTCTACCAAGGCGAAAAAGGGCTAGGAAAACACCATCAGAATCTGACAGCGAGATTCTTTTGTCATCATCATCCATTCCATCCATACCATCGCAAGGTCACACACCCGCTTCCCAACTCCAGATCGTAATTCACACAGGTATAGGAGCTTCACCATCCTCTACCCAGTCACTTTCAACCCCTGCTTCACCCTCTTCTACTAATAGCTCAATAATGGCACATAATCAACCTCAACCAAGGCCATGGACCAACCCAGGAGCTGTGAGAATGCCTGCACCTTTGACCCAATTGCCAGCTCATCCAGAAAAATGGTTACCTAAATTTAACCTTGATAGTGGTCTGTTAGCTGAAGAACATATAAATAATTTTATGTTATCCATCAATTTGAATGGAGTAATAGAAGAGGACGTAGTTGTAAGATTATTCCCATATACATTACAAGGAGTAGCTGGATCATGGTACTTTTCATTACCATCAGGCTCAATTAATAGTTGGGAGGCTTTTCAAGAACAATTTTTAACTAAATTTGGAGATGATAGGTCAACAAAAACTTTGATAAATGACCTCTCCAATTTGAAAGCCGAACCTAAAGAACCCATTAAGGACTTCAATTCGCGTTTCAATAAGTTATTAAATAAAATACTTGCGGCGTCTAAGCCTAGTGAGGAGGTCCGAAATGAATGGTACATTTTTGCTCTACCTTCAAACACAACCATCTTCGTTGATAGAGCTTCCAAACCGACATTAGCAGAAAATATGAAAGAAGCAATAGCTGTTGAAAAATGTATCTTGGTCGTAGAAAAGAAAAACGCATTAGAGGAAATAAAATCCAAGAAAGTAACCTTTAGAGATGATTCTAGGAAAAAGCCACCAAAGGATCCTTTTGATCTGGAAGGGTTACAAAAAGTCCTCAAGACCATGTCCAACGAAATGGTGGACGTAAAAAAACAAGTAGCAGAATCCTCTTGCAAGAAACCTTTTAGACCATATAAAATGAATTCCCCAACTGATCCTAAACCCCCAAATGCTATATCGAACGCTGAATCAGATGGGGAAGAGGAAGAAGCCTCAAGTCAAGAACAAACCGACGATGAAGAAATAATGGAATTACAAGGAATGTGGGATTTTATCCTTCCAAATGAAGAGGATCAGGAAGCACTACCTATTGCCACTAGAAGTAGAAATAAGCTTGATCCACCTCAATCAAGTTCAAAACAGAAAACTTCAATGCCACCTCCCAGAGATAAAATTGTAGGTAAGAAATATTCCCCAAAATCTACTCAAACAAACCCTGCCCAATCAGATTCTTTATCGTCATCCAAAACTCTGATAATTCCCGACAAAAAGGATGAAAATATTGTTGAGGATATGAAGAAAACTAGGGCAAACATCACCTTTCATGAGCTTAGTAAGTTAAAGCATCAGCAGAGGCTACTTTTGAAAGAACTCAAAGCGGTTCCCACTACCCCGCTTCCTTCCGCAGTAATATCACAGGTCACTCAGGAAATGGGAAGACCCCCTATAATTTCTTCTAACAAAATTGATCCAACTGACATCGCTCTAATTGGCAGAAGATATAAATCTCATACTCCGCCATTTCTCCTTACTTTTGAAGTCTTTAATAAAAAATTGCACAATTGTTTAGTTGATTCTGGTGCTTCATCTACCATTTTTCCTAGAATAATCTGCGCTAAGTTAAACGTCCAACCTTATAAGTCTGAAGTACGAATAGTACAATTAGATTAGTCTCAAGTTGAAGTTGTTGGGGAACTAAATCAAGTAACCAATAGACTTTCATCAAACCCAAAAGTTTGTCAAGTCATTGATATATTTGTAGCTGACATTCCTGAATTCTATGGTTTAATTCTCAGTAGGGATTGGTTAGAAAAGCTCCATGGTTACTTCGCAACTGACTGGTCTCACATGTGGCTTCCCTATAACAGCAAGCCAAATCAGATAAGGGTTGATCGAGAGAAACATCAAAAATATATAGTGACAGAACTAGAAGGAGAAAATGAGTCGGTAGCATATAGCAATAATATAATCGGAAACTATTCGGTTGAGTCATTCCTAGGGAATTTCAATGCTCATTCCTCACCTTTCTTAGAAAACTTTGTTGTATCTCAAATCGAAAATTATTCCCAAACAGACACCTCTAAATGTCTGAATTTTGTAGATAAACCTGTACATAAATCTTTATTTTGGAAATTATTTTTTGATGGATCTAGATCCAATGATGGAGCAGGGGCAGGATGCATATTAGTTAGCCCAGAGGGGGAAAGACAATGCTAGCATGTAGACTTGAATTCGATTGCACAAACAATATTGTTGAATATGAGGCGTTGGTTCAAGGTTTGTACAAAGCAATTGGTCTTAATATCAAATACCTTCAAGTGTTTGGAGACTCCAAAATTATCGTTAGACAAGTAAGAAATACTATACACTGTCTGTCAGGACATTTGAAACACTATCAATCATTAGTCCAAGACCTGACTTCACATTTTACAACGTTTAATATTTCTTCAATCCCAAGACTCCAAAATGCTAGCGCTGATCTCCTAGCTAATGTAGCTTCCAAGCTTATTCCACCAGAAGACTACAACCCAGATTGATTCTCCATTGAATTAATTTTTAGGCCGTTTATCCCAGATAATATCACCAATTGGAGAGTCTTTAACAATGATCCTGATATCGTAAGCTTCCTCACCTCAGAAGGCTTTTATGAGGACCAGATAGTTGATGAAGACAAGAATGACAACCAACTGAAGAAAGAAACCAACAACAACGCTATACCAAAATCTGTAGTTAAATCGGAATATTTATACGACCTCAAAGATAGGTTCAAACAATCTACTAATTCAAAAATTCAGAGTTCAAATCTAAGGTATGAATTAATCAATCTTGGAACGGACACAAAACCACAAAACATCAATCTAGGTCTCAAACTCACATCTGAAGAAAAATCAGCTTTTATACGTCTATTGAAACAATATAAGAATGTCTTTGCTTGGAATTATGATGATCTTAAAACCTATGACACTTCTATTATTCAACATACTATCCCCATGACCTCTGATGAAAAACCTGTTCAACAGAAATTGAGGAAAATTCATCCCAATTTAGAAAGCTAGATTAAATCTGAGTTAAATAAACTACTAAAAGCCAAAATTATTTTTCCTGTCAGGCACTCCAGGTGGGTCTCCAATCTTGTCCCAGTCAGAAAGAAAAATGGTGATATTCGGATTTGTATAGACTTTCACAATCTCAATAAAGCTTGCCAAAAGGAAAATTTTCCATTGCCTCCTATGGAACAGATATTGCAATCAGTTGCAGGCTCAAAATTAATGTCCTTCCTAGATGGTTTCTCAGGTTACAATCAAATCTTAGTCCATCCAGAAAATCAAATGAAAACCACATTCATAACAAAATTGGGCACTTATGCCTATCAAAAGATGTCATTTGGACTAATTAACGCTAGTGCCACTTTCAAAAGAGCCATGGATATTGCCTTCAAGGGTTTAGTAAAGAGGTTAGTGGTAATCTACTTAGACAATATAACTGTATATTCCAAAAAACGTAGTAATCATCTGAGATATCTAAAACAAATCTTTGAATGTTGTCAAAAGTATGGGATTTCCCTTAACCCCAAAAATTATTTTTTCGCATTAAGTGAAGGAAAACTCCTTGGATTTATTGTGTCCAAAACAGGAATTCATATTGACCCTGACGGGATTAAAGAAATTTCTGAAATACCTTTGCCCCATAACAAAAAATCGATGCAATCTTTCCTTGGTCAAAATTTTTTTGTCAAACGATTTGTCCCTGACTTTTCAAGAATTGTATTACCACTTCAAGCCGTGATAAAGAAAATTTCTCTGTTTAAATGGGGTCAGTTAGAACATGAAGCTTTTAACTTCATAAAACAAGTAATCATAAATGCCCCGTCTTTAGAAATGCCTAATTTTTCCAATCATTTCACCTTGTACACTTTCGCTTCCGAGAAATCATATGTAGCCATATTGACTCAAGCAGATCAAGACAAAGCCGAAGCCCCAATTTCTTTCTTTAGCTCCAATTTACAGGGAGCTGAATTGAATTACTCAGATGTTGAAAAACAAATTTACGCTGTTTTCAAATCAATAAAACACTTCAAACCTTTTCTTCTCAAAACCCACACTAAGGTGATAGTACCATTCGCAGCAGTAAGAAATCTTCTAGTACAAAGGGACGTGGGTGAAAAAAGAGCAAATTGGGTTATGGCTCTGCAAGAATATGACATTGAAATCAAACCAACAAACATTGTGAAAGGTCAAGGTTTTTGCAGGATGTTGGCAGGAGCATCAAATATCTCAGAATCACAGAATTCAGGTGACGATGTGCAAATCTGTGAGGTAAGCCTTACCGACACTGAATCAACATATGCTGATATAATATTCTATTTAAAAAATGGATATGCACCTCCACATTTGAATTATCGAAAGAAAAGAGCCTTGAGGTTGAAAGCTAAACAATATCAAATTGTCAACAATGTCTTGTTTAGAATGAATTATGATTTTGTTTTTCTTAGATGTCTCGAGAAATCTGAAGCAGAGAAAGTACTGCAGGAACTTCACGATGGACTAGCTGGTGGACACTTTGTAGGAGATGCTATAGCACATAAAATCCTACATGCAGGCTATTACTGGCCAACCCTATTCAAAGATGCACATAGTTATGTAAGGAAATGTAAGATATGTCAGACAACTGTTGGAAGACAGAGGAAACCAACATTACCGTTACAACCAGTTAACATTGATCAGCCATTTGAATAGTGGGGATTGGACATAATAGGTGAGATCATTCCTCATTCTTCTAAGCAACATAAATATATCCTTACAGCCACCGATTATTTCACGAAATGGGTTGAAGCAATTCCACTCAAGGTAGCCAACTCTGAGAATATTATTGAATTTATAGATCAATTTATCATCACCAGGTTTGGTTTACCTTCTGCCTTAATGTTCGATAATGCATCTTACTTTTCAGGCAATGCTATGACAGAGTTTTCTCTTAAAAGAGGCTTTAAAATTAAATACTCTGCTAATTATTATCCACAAGGAAATGTGTTAGCCGAATATACAAATAAGAACCTTATCAGGATTATTAACAAACAATTGATCAAAGTCAAATAACTGGCATAAATCTTTAGTGTTTTCTCTCTGGGCAGATCGAATAACTCAAAAAACCTCCATCAACACTTCTCCTTTTAATCTGGTTTATGGGAAAGAAGTTGTCTTACCAACAAACATAACTATTCCCTCGTTTTCCTTAGTTCAATTCATCAAAGAGACTCCTTCCTTGTCTATGCAACTTAGACAATCACAAATCCTTAAACTTGAAGAGCAGCAAGAAAAGGCTCGAAATACCCATGCACATCATCAATAGTTAGTCAAAGCGTCCTTTGATTCAGATTATGTATCTTTAAAGAATTTCCAACTCGGAGACTTAGTGTTAAAATGGGATAAATCCCACGAAGAGAAAACCAAGCATACTAATTTCCAATGGATGTGGCTTGGCCCATTCTAGATTGTCGAGCTAATAGGCCCATCAACTTTTCTACTACAAGATTTAGCAGGTAAGAGAGAACCTCTTCCTGTTAATGGACAAGTCCTAAAGAAATATTTTCCATAGAAAATGATCTCTTCTGATCACTGTATAGTATATTCTTTAGTTTAACTTTCTTTTGAAATAATAATACAAGTTGAAAACATTTGAGTTTGGCTTTGCTGAGCGATAGTTTCTCTTTTTTAATTTTGTTTTTCGCTTGTATAAGTAGAAATGGTTATGAAAATTAATCTTCATTCATGAAATAAATAGTTGAGTGCTACAGCTCCAAAACTGCCTGTTTTTCTGTTAAGTTATCCAATCTTTGATAAAAATTAACTTTAGAAAGAAATTTTCTTTACATTAGTCAGGAAAAGTATCAATAACAAAGCAAAGTTTCTCTGTGGAAAAGCATCTTTAAACTCTACAATTGTCATCCAGCAACTCTTAAGGAGCCAATGATTCCCCCCACTTGAGTAGCTTTCAATTTTAGAGTGTAATTCTAAAATATACTTTAAACTTAAAGGATAAGAGGTCTCATCAAGAGTCGGCTTACCATGATCATAAGATTATAACCAACTGACATTACCAAGACTGAATATCAAAACAGGGTAATGGCTTGATATTGTATCAAAAAGACAAGGGGTCTCATCAAGAGCCAGCTTGTTCAGTTCTGTTATAAATCAAGTGAATCCAATTGTCAATTTTAGCCACCAAACTAAGACATTGTCCTTTAAGAAATAAAAGAAGAATGAATTGCTTTAATAAAATAAAGAAAGCATCAAGTCTACTGAAGAATTTATTTTAAATCTGCATTCTTACTTAAGTGGGATATTGAATCATTGTTGGGTAACAGGTAACCCTGTCGAGGCTATGAATGCCTACTGGCAGCAGAGGCTCTACCTACGACAAATGAATATACCAAAAATGGTCTAACGAGATTGTTTTTCTCTTATCTTTATAACCAAGTAATGACTGATGTAAGTAAAAGGACTATCTATGAGAAAAGGACAATTAGAAGAAAGATAGTTAGAGAAGATGTTGTTTATTGATAGACGAGCAGTACTACTTACCTTGTATTCCATGTAATTTAGTTTTATTTTCAAAACTATATTTATTTTAGAAGTCTTAGAAAATTCAAAAAATTCTCATAGATAACTGGTTCTTCCAAGTGAATCACCAATTGTTGTGCTTGTCAAGACCCCCCTATATATTAAAGCTAGTAGTAAAATATTACTTTAATAAATGGGGACCCTTTAAAAAAAAATGTATATACCAAAAAGTCAATCCTAGTATGTAGATATTTCTTTTGTTTTTGGAATAAATCAAGATATCAAACAAAACCTCCGAGACCCTGAAAATTCTACTTTTCTGTATTTAGCATGAAATTCAACTCAGACAATACCTTTCTAACCCACCACGGTCTACAATAGAACAATAAAAAAAGTAGATCTATATTCAAAAAAGGGTCATAATGTTAGAAGGTTCTCAAAAGATTCTTTAAAAAGACAAAATCTCACATCACAACATAACTATTTATAAACGAATTCTCTTAATAGGTTACCCTGAAGTATTGCAATCTGCGAGATTGTGATGGTATAATAGCTTTCTCGCATCGCATTTCAAGCATGAGACACAAGCCTCGACCTATTATATGCCGATGTTGCGATATGCAATATCAACTGGGACCCACCTCTTAATCTTTCCACCAACGGATACGGAGGTCCATTAATCATTAAAAATGAAACCCGATAATTAATGACATTTATTTCGTGCATCTCGCATCTCACACAAACTCAAAAAGTGGTAAGATAAACAAAAAAACAGATTATGCGATATAGCGATCTACGATATTTATTTGCAAATCGCAAAATCGCTATCATCACAGTTTAAAGGCTCACCACCCTAGGAGAATGTTTCCGAATTCACGATGTGAATATTTATGGACATTTAAGTTAAAAGATAATGGATCAATAGTGGGCATTTATGAAGAAGTAACTGCATTTATGTGTGAAAGGCCATTTAGAGTGATTTGATATCAACTCACGAGATTTCAAATAAAACACCTTTATGACCTTTACTAGTTTCCTTTATCGATTCATTCCTATGTTCAGTATCGTTTTTATCCAATAAGTTGTTCCTCTTGAAACTTTCAGGGAAAAACCGCAGAACAAGGAGCCGAAAGCAATGACGAAGAAAGGAAAAGCAATCTCCTCTAAGAAGTCAGAATTGACTTTGTTTTTCACAGATACTACATGTAATAAGGAAGCAGGCACGTCTACATAGGAAACTATGTATCAGTTACTGGGAGAGGAACAACCAAGGATTCTTGAGACAACTATTACAGTCGATGTGATTCCTCTGATGCTTTCCTAAATGAACTTGCATGTTCATTCCTACAATGAATAGCTGCCCGATAAAAAATAATCCCCTATACTGACATGGTTAAGTGTATCATTGATGGCACTGATATATCTGACGGAGAATTCAAAACAGGAGGCCAGGAAGTTATAGGATCTTTCACTCCAAATAACCTAAGGCTCATGTACCATTTACTGGAACCACAGGTTACCTACAATAGGAAATTTGTTGAGAAATTCATGAAAGAAAATGAAGACCCGACAGACTGCACAAAGAATTTGTCAAATAATGAAGAAAGAATCAAGAAAGACAAAAAAAGTATGTACGCCACTGCATCTGTTTGTTCCCTTTTCTGTTTTACTGCGGCTATGCTCTGTAGACTATTCGGCAAACCCGATAGTAACAAATTTTCCTCAGAATGGTTTCCCTTAAGAGATGCAGCCATTAACACAACAATAATAGATTGGGCACAAATCCTGTCTGACAATTTAGCTAAAGCAATTATAGAGTATAGAAGGAAAAGGAGTATTGCTTCGAGGGTTTACCCTCCATTTTTCATGTGTGCTTATGTTATGGACGCTATTTTTTTTGGTTCTAAATTCCCTCTTATGGGGTGGAAGTGGACTATTCAAGATCCACTTCCTATTCACATCCACCACAAAGATATGCGGGAATCCAATTTTGAACCACATTTCTTCAAGATTTTCCATGGGGTTATGCTTCCCATCCATAAACGAATCTATAACCGAGATGCCCCCAAATTCTCTCAAGAAGTCGAAATAGACATCCTCCCAGTAGCCCGATGGTTTGGGGAAGAGACATTTACATATATCAGAGTGTTTGGCAGCATCGCCTCTCCCCATGTTCTCCCTTTCTATGTCCCAGATAAATTAATGGCTAGAGAGATAGCCTATCAGATATGCGGTGAAGGAGGGATGATAAAAACACTGAAGGATTCAAAGAAGGCCATTTGGCCTCAATTTCCTGTATCATGTGGAGTGTTTGCATTAGATGACCTTGGACATGCATTTAGGGAAGTAGGTTATATGTTATCTCTATGACTACCTAAGTTCCCCGGAAGACAATACGATCCATTCAGTATTGTCATTGATTTTACCACTATGGTCAAAGTAAAAATATTCAGCCATGAGGAGGACCCATTTGATGATGTTTTCTTACAAAAGAATACCTTCAAAGAAGTGAAACATATGGCAGAGATACTTTTTTATCGAGAGGGTCTTGAAACATTTTATAGCTACATAGAAAAGAGATTATCAAAGGTCCCATTGGACCAATTGATTATTGAACCAATAAGGGAGCCCACTCCCAGTGTATGCATAGATGGTGACCCTAAGGAAAAATCTAAAACGAATTCTGGGAAGGCATCTGAGAAGTCTTCAGAAAATAAGAAAAGCAGGAGCAGAGAATCAATCCAGGACACAACCCATTCTACAGCAAAGATAGATGAACAAACTTCGACCATCAAGTAGACTGAAACCCATACTGTTATAGACATTTTTGTGCCTTACAGATATAAGCATGAAATGTCCATAAACCAAGGGATCCTAAGTCCCTAAAAGTGTTGTTCTAGCTCCTAAAGAAACAAGGTCAATAAATTACAGCTTCTCCCAGAAGTTCTCCACCAGAAACTGCTCAGAACTAGTCAAATCAGGATCATTTCAGTTGCTCCACTAGCTAGCTGCGTTGCAAAGCACCCAAATACACTGGCTAGGTGCATTGCAACGCACTTGAATGCACTACCAGGGTGCGTTGAGTGGGAAATGACAAGTGGCAGAGTCATTCCACGAGGTGGAGAGACAATGGAAGCTTCCAGAATCTTCTCCAATGACACTTGCCTCACTAAATTCGACCAGTGATGAGTAAGAGGCTCTCAGTCTCCAAGTGGAAGCAAGAACTGACAGAGAGAGGCCACTAATCAATTCATGAGCTGACTCATCCTCTTTGCATACATCTATATATGGATCCCTCACCAAGAGATCCGGAGGCTGGAATTTTGTACATTGCAGAGAATTGTTGTTGGTTTTGAGATAGATATCAGAGTATTGGGTGATTTATGCTTTGTTGGAGGTGAAGAGGGGATTCTATGCTGGGAGGTTGATGCTGGATCAGGAATCATTAGTTGTAACTCCTCCTAAATCTTCTTTTTTTATCAATAAAACTATTTGAGTTTCTCCTACATGCTTGTATATCATTGATGTTTGTTATATTTGTATGTTTAGCTTAAATCTGATCCTAAGCTTTTTATGAACATAAATCCATGTCTTTGTGTAGTTTCCTTCTTCTATGAACTTGCAGGAACTTGGTGACGCTGGGCAAGTAAGGGAGCAGGTAGCTGGAAGCTGTCAAAGAGGAGAGAGATTGGATCAAAGGACTAGCGCAAGACACAGGTTGGTTCATCCTATTCCTCTTCGTTTATAGTTCATAAAGGAGAATACAAGAGTAGTTTTCCCTGTTTGTTTCTGAGGTCACTGTCACACTTCAGTGGGATAGGGTCGTTCTAAATAGACACTTTTCTCGATAAAAAAATGGCGACTCCGTTGGGGATCGTGTCTAGTTAGTTTGTTTGTGTTTCTCTTGATTGTTTGTTTCATAAACTTAGAAGTAGCGAATCGAACTGCATTTGCCATTTACAAATGCAAAGTAGACATCTGCTACTTCAATCCATTCACTGGATCTGTTTATGATCTAAACAGCTGATTCACAAATGATCTGATTACCCTTTTTGATAGCTCTTAAACCTCTTTTAAATCAACCCTCTGATTGTGCATTACTGATTGCTTTTACTCGGCCAAAAACCATAGATTAAACTGCAAACCGTGACCCAGAACCCGGATAGAATTCTCGTTTCTACCCCAGCGCAGGTGCTGTGAAGAGTTCCTGCATTTCAGCATAGGGAAACCTGCGTTGTAATCCAGTTTCTCTATGTACCAGGTGCGTTGATCAGCTTAGCCCTGTGCAGCTGAGGTTCTTTGCTCATTTTTTCCATTTTTGCCTCTCATTTTTGCAGCCTGTGATCAGTGTGTGTGTGTTTGTTTGAAAGCCCCTTTTCTTTGCCTTAATTCCACCTCAGTTGTATAAAAGAAACTGTATTTGTTCTTTGTGTGTTTGTTACGTCATTTACAGTTTCCCATTGCAAAAGTAGACTAGTCATACTGTCGTCCTTGGATTTAGATCTGTCGTAAGTGTCGATTTTGATCTTAGGAGAAAATTTATTTGCTGTTGACAGTTGATTATGCTTTCACTTTTGCCTTTGGCTTGAATTTGTGAATTTCTAGTGTCGAAACAAGTGTTTACTTCAAAATCATAAAGTGTCGTAATCGTCTCTACCTTTTGATTTCGAAAAGAAGCTTGTTTGTGTTTTTCACTTGAAAGCGAATTCAAATTTGTACAACAACTTTCTTTTTAGGCATCAATATTAAGAAAGTGAAAAACAAATACACGCACATGTGCATTTGCATATTGACAGTCTGTTTGGCTTGATTTAGGAAAAGTGCATTTACAGTGTGCTCTTTGCTCTTTGATAAAAGATTGTGTCTTTCTTTTCCCATTGTAGCTAGGATTTTCATTGCTAAAAAGAGATAAAAGCTTGCTTATCATCTTTAGATTGCATTTTAGGAATTACATCTACATCTCGTGGTGAACCCAAAAGGCAAACTTCATAAGAAAGATCAACCTAAAATAAATTCAATGAACTTAACAACGCTTTGTAACTTAACGCACAACATTTAGAGGTCTAGGCTAGATACATATTCCGGCGTCGTAAAGCCTGGTAACTGTTGTCCTCACTGATGGTTGGGTGATTCCTCCACTTTGAGACGATAAGTGCCAGTACGGACTTGTGCTCCCACGTACCGTCGAGTATATATTGGGAGACCCCTATAGGAATAAAATCTTTATCCATAGGAAGTCGTGTCGGCCACCCTATTGATCGCAATGCACCGAACACAGCATTCGGGAAGATTGACTGTCGTACCATAAAAAGTATTCTGTAGTTTTGTGATTGGTTTGGTACTCCCTCTACCTAGACCTCCAGAGCAGTCCCTTTCATTCCTTTTCAGACTGCTTAACGGAAAAGGTCCATCTGAGCACTTGTCACTTCAGGCTCATTAAAAATCGAAGGAGACTAGAGTCATCTTTTGTTTTTTCTCGACTCTTTAAAACTAAAAAAACAAGTTGTGTCAAAGCGTGTTAAAATTTATTTTAAACGGAACATTAATCCCCTTTTCCTACGTTGATCTTTTGGTTGAGAAAATGAAGACTACCAACCAAGGAATTCCCCTTGGTGGAAATCATAGTCCCTTCTCCTCTTGGGGAGATGTTGGTGCGCCCCATATGGCCACACTGTCGCTTCCAGGACTGACAATTGGCTTGCCAGTATGGCTCTTCTCAACCAATGCCGTTCAGAACACCACTATTCCTGAAAAATCGAATCAGAAATTAGATGAGTCCAGAGTTACCCACCAGCCTTCTACTTCCTCTAATTCTTCCTCTCCTCCTTCCTCTTCGCTTGACGGGACTGGTAAAGCTAAAAACCAAGTTCCTAAGGAGAAGAAGGAAAAGAAGAAGAAAGAGAAAAAGAAGAAGGAGCCAAAGGCGAATGGAGGAAAATGAGTGTCGTCTAACAAAAATCCACACACAGCACCGACCAGGCCTAAATCACCATGTGTCATTTGCAGAGGAGACCAATTTCACAGAGATTGTCCTTGCATCCCCCGGATACTAAGGGACTGGTCTCCTCGTTTGCACAATCCGGTGTCATCAACCTCTGGAGATCATGTTGAAAGCACACCGTCAACTAGTGAAAGTGAAGCCCCAGGACAAAAAGGGAAAGCTAGATTTCCTTGTAAACTGTGCGAAGGTGACCATGCCCTCCACCGTTGTCCCTTCTTAGACGAGGCTAAAAGAGTTTTGGATGATCGTCCGGTTTCACCATTACGACTTCCTCCTGGATATAAAAAACTCTTGCCGAGTCCGTCACTAGTTGAGAACCTAGCTGGCCCACTCAAGTGGTCGGCTGAAGCGTCTATCATTGAAGATAAACCAACTGAATCCATACCAGACAAAAGTCAAAAGGTCGAGGCGGTAGTTGACCCGGTCTTGCCTTCAGAGGTTTTATCTTCGGATGATACAGTCACTGAAGAGAACGAGGATGACACCGTCCAAATTCTCTTCATCAACACAGACTCTGACGAACATGGGGGCAATCCACCCATTCCTTTACCGCAGGAAGGAAGTTCGTCAGAGCCATACCCGGTCATCTACTCGGTCCCACCTCCAAGCAACCTAGTTGTCTCCTTCGATTGGAATCAACTAGGCAGACCTCGCTTACCAGCAAGTGTACCATTCCGAATTATCGTTCAAATATATAGAATGGTCATGGCTGGTACCATCATAGATGAAGGGGCTTCTGTGAGTATCCTTTCCTCTATTATTTGGAAAGCGCTTGGTTCGCCATCGCTGTTGTCTGAAATGAGAAATATGACAGGCTTTGATAAAGGAACCAGTCGACCTTTAGGGATCCTTCCCGATGTGCCCATAACATTGAGAGGGAAGACAGTTCGCATGAATGTCATGGTCATTCAAGGACCCTTGGATTATAACCTACTCCTTGGACAAGACAATATTTATTGCATGGGAGCCATTGTCTCCTCACTCTTTAGAGTAATGTGTTTTCTGCACGAAGGAAGAGTGGTCAAGCTCGTGGACCAGCTTTCATTTCCCGGATCACGCATAGCAAATAGTCATATACCGTCCCTAAATGGTGTTTTCACACAAGAAATGTCTCAATCCCCAGTCCGTCCTCCCGATGAGCGCGAGTAATTCAGAGGGATATGACTGAAACCTAGGGGGCATGCATCCTGGTCTGCTTCGGCAGGAAAACTTCGGGTATAAAGTAGGTTTCCACGGGGGAATATGACTAGTCTGTACCCCGTCCGTGATTGGAAGAGGGGTTATTCTAGAATAAGATTCTCTTGTCAAAGTTATGTGAGTTGACAGAACGGAGTCATTCACCTTTGTTTATCTCGGTAGACATCGCCAAAGAAGTGTTTTGTTTGCACCGCGAATAGAACAATCTTTGGGTAACCTGTAAGAGGTAGGCCTCTCCCGATGGAACAAATGTTTTGTCTGCAAATTGAGGGGTAACCTTGAAACCATATTTTATACCTGGGGGCATGCAAACCTTTTGGCATGCAAGCGAAAGAGCGATTATTTATCTGTTTTTTGGATTAGTCGTTTCCTAACTTGCATAAAGAAAGGATGTGGGGCAAAAATCTAAAAGTTGTCATTTTTATATGAGACGTTCTTATCATATGACTGGATTAATCGAGCAGTTTTAGCGCATAGTTCAAACTCGTTAAAAAATAAACATAAGATAGAGCAGTTTTAGCGCATAGTTCAAGCTCGTTAAAAAATAAACATAAGTTCGAGCAAGTGTTTCCACCCACGTTTAAGCTCATTAAAAAATGAACTATCCCCTGGTAAATAACCACCGTGAATGTAGTACTTCAGCCATTAAAGCCTTGGTCGTGTTTGCACCGTCACCTCCACTTTTCCATTGGCCGATCATTCACCTCCATTTGATTGTTTACCCTTTTTGAGGAACAGCTGCGAAGAGGGATTTCACTAGCCATCCTTGTGACACTACCGTGATTGGAAAATTCCAAACCTTACCTGGAATCAGCTGCTACCCATTTTATCACTCGTTCCTCAAAAGACGAGTCTTCTTTAAGCTCTTTTCATCTGACTCGTAAAATATGAAAAGATTGCCGAGTTTTGGCCTTCCAGCTCGTTCAAGCGACCGGAAGTGCTATCCCTCCTCTAGATTTTAATCTTTTTGGACCTGAGGGATTATTGCACAAAAAGATCGAGCGCTTGTTTTGTTCGGCTCGTTAAAACTATCGAAAACTCATCCCTTCTGTATTGTTTTATACTTTTTCGGACTTAAGGGATTAGATGAAGAAAAAGGAACTTTGGAGTTACCTTTACGTACCTTTTCAGACTCTCTAAAAATGAAAAGGACCGAGTTATCTTTGTTGTTAGACTCGTTAAAAAGATTAATAGCGACAAACTTGTCTTTAGGCGAGAACGAGTTTCACTATCGCTAGGCTCGTTAAAACGTAGCAATGGATTTGCCCGAAGGGCAAATTATAGAACAAGCATATGTTATCCTCCTCAAGCTTGACAAAAATAAAGAGGTACTGGTCAGCAATGACTGGGGAAAAATTGGGAAGAAAACTCAAAGAAGCTTTATTGGTAGCAAGTCGCTCTTGAACATGACACTTCCACTCCGTGCCTGAGTCGGGTTGGGTTGTTTCATTCACCGGTCACATCACCATGATCACGCCATACCATCCACATTTGGGGTAAATGCTACCAATCCATCACATAAGTGTCGCCGACATGTTCAAGAGAAGTCATCTAGAGAAGTCACCCGTGTCCCATCCACTACCATACATTATACTTCATTCTTTCATGACCGCCACCCTGAACCATATATCACCAGATTGTTTTCACCTCCATCAAAATCATTTTCTCCGTTCCGTGTCATTGATGTGGGATTCATTAAGGCCCTCCTTTGACGGATCACTTCTTGTCGACATCAGCTCATTATCCAAGAAGTTGATCTAGGAACAACCCCTTCAGTACTTTGAAGCTTGCAAGCCTCAATGGCAAGTTTCTCACTTCCGGCGACAGGTATACATCAATGACCTTCGACCGAAAAATTTTGCGTGGTGTTCGACGCCAAGTCCTTTATTCACACCACGTGAATTGTACTGCAGTACCTTGAGGTTCATTATCATTATCAGTGATTCCTCTCGTGCTTGTTAACAGTCTACATCATTGACTGGTAATCAAGCGATGTCTTTCCATGTTCGACTTCAAAACATTTCTCACATGGATCGACTTGTACTTCGAGTGAAGATCGGACGAGATTGAAGACCCCGGATCTAGTTTCATCCATCCGGGCTGCGATATATATTCAGGAAAAATAAAGACATTGAAATGTACAGCATTGCAGCACAGATAATCATCCTACCAAAAGGATGATGACTTCATCAGAATCATCAGTCTACCATCAGACGATTGTCTGTCCTATGTACATGAAAATGAATTTATAAAGCTGAGCATGGGAATGCCCGCCTCAGCTAGATCATGAAAACAGTATGAAGATAATGTATTTCATTGTACCTTATTACAGGTCTCCTCCCAGCATTGAAAGAACTTCGGATCCTCCTAATAAAGCATTTCACCTGATAAACGGCCTCATACTTTAGGGGGCAACTGTTATAGACATTTTTGTGCCTTACATCTATAAGCATGAAATGTCCATAAACCAAGGGATCCTAAGTCCCTAAAAGTGTTGTTCCAGCTCCTAAAGAAACAAGGTCAACAAATTACAGCTTGTCCCAGAAGTTCTCCACCAGAAACTGCTCAGAACTAGTCAAATCAGGATCATTTCAGCTGCTCCACTAGCTAGCTGCGTTGCAAAGCACCCAAATACACTGGCTAGGTGTGTTGCAATGCACTTGAATGCACTACCAGGGTGCGTTGAGCGGGAAATGACAAGTGGCAGAGTCATTCCACGAGGTGGAGAGACAATGGAAGCTTCCAGAATCTTCTCCAATGACACTTGCCTCACTGAATTCGACCAGTGATGAGTAAGAGGCTCGCAGTCTCCAAGTGGAAGCAAGAACTGACAGAGAGAGGCCACTAATCAATTCATGAGCTGACTCATCCTCTTTGCATACATCTATATATGGATCCCTCACCAAGAGATCCGGAGGCTGGAATTTTGTACATTGCAGAGAATTGCTATTGGTTTTGAGATAGATATCAGAGTATTGGGTGATTTATGCTTTGTTGGAGGTGCAGAGGGGATTCTATGCTGGGAGGTTGATGCTGGATCAGGAATCATCGGTTGTAACTCCTCTTGGATCTTCTTGTTTTATCAATAAAACTATTTGAGTTTCTCCTACATGCTTGTATATCATTGATGTTTGTTATATTTGTATGTTTAGCTTAAATCTGATCCTAAGCTTTTTATGAACATAAATCCATGTCTTTGTGTAGTTTCCTTCTTCTGTGAACTTGCAGGAACTTGGTGACGCTGGGCAAGTAAGGGAGCAGGTAGCTGGAAGTTGTCAAAGAGGAGAGAGATTGGATCAAAGGACTAGCGCAAGACACAGGTTGGTTCATCCTATTCCTCTTCATTTATAGTTCATAAAGCAGAATACAAGAGTAGTTTTCCCTGTTTGTTTCTAAGGTCACTGTCACACCTCAGTGGGATAGGGTCGTTCTGAATAGACACTTTTCCCGATAACACATACTCCCCCTATACCACTAATAATGCCTTTGGAAATTGATTTGGAAGAGGAGTGGGATAATTTCAATAGAAAACTCAACACAGAGGAACAAGCACCGGAGACACAAATAACACATCAAGAAACAACTTTGGAAATCATAACAGCAGGAATCGTGAATACTCAAGAAATACAACACATTCCCATTACCCCCACCTCCGAGATTGTTTTAAGAATAGAAGAAATTCCCCCTCTTGATGTATTTTACATCCCACAGCACAAGGTCGTTGTGAAGAGATAGAGAAAGAAAAGAAAATTGGAATCTATAACTGCTACCACCCCAGACAATGAGCCGATGGATGTCCTATGGAAAGACTCATCTACCGACCCATTGGCCAACCTCACCAGGCTGTCGTAGTTCGCAGGCGCATATGCTACAGAAATCATTGACAAAGCAACAGAGGTACAACTGTTGCTCAAAGAAAAGGAAGAGAAAATTTTGTCACTAGAACAGTAGTTACAACAAGCCAAAACCAACCAACAAGCAGAAATACAATTGGCTAAGCTATAGCAGGAGTTCCAACAAATGCAAATAGAACATCAAAGTATCTTGACAGGTAAGGAGGCACAGATACAGAGCATAACAGATATACATAAGGACAATCCCAAGATCGATCAGTTTGTCATTGGAGCACTTAGCCTCAACTCCCAGCTCACACACCAAAAGGTATTGCTATGCCAAAAAATCTCGAAGTAGAATTCTCACTGTGAAATAAGAGACAAGTTAACAAGCCAAGTCGTGGAATTGTAATTGGAATATGATGAAATTATTAAGAAGGTTTCAGATTTCATCACTTGGAAAGATTCTGAGCATGGGAGAAGAGCTAGCATGCCCAAACTAGATGAATCACATAAAGAGATCTTATTCGAAAATTGGGGTTCTCGGCTCAAAGAGGCAGAAAATGCAACAGAGGATGCGGTAGCAGCAGCGAACAACGTCATTGAAAATGTAAATGAAAATTTTCATAATGTTAATATTGTGGTAGAAACCACCCTTGGTTTACTTCCAAATGAAAAAAAACTTGAATTACAGTGGAAGCAGGTAGCAGAAGAAAGAACAGAAGTAATTAGGAAAGTAACCAGGTTAAACTAGGAGGCTTATTGGCAATATCTGGTAAAACTGCACAACCAATTTATGACCCTGAAATGCATAATTGTTTCTACTGAGAAATTTGTGTCAGCGGTCATCAATGTCGTGTTTAGAGGACAGCTGAAAGCTGAAGTTGGAAAACCTACACTCTTGAAGACCATGCTAGATATTTGCGATCTGAAAGATCGAATGCAGGATTAGTTATTATGCACATTTCTATTTTTGTTTTATTTTGCTTAAATTGAGGCTGGTCGTTTAAACATCCTCAATTTTTTTTTTTGTAATAATTTATTTTTAGTTTCATAAGTTAGTATTTAAACCCCTCTCATGTATTTAGAGAAGGGTCCATAAATTTTATTAGAAACATTCTTCAGAACATGCACTTCTGCTCCATTTGAGGAAGTTCTGGTGAGATTAATGGAACATGAATTATTTTCTACTTTAATGTGACATCTTCTACTGAAATTCACTTCTGTACTCTTAGATGATGTTGGGTGATTTTTAAGTAGATCAATATTGTTGGAGCACATGAGCAGAACGTATTATAAATGGTACTTTTATCTCTTAATTCCTTTTACTTATGTGTCAAGCAATACATTATCTTCAAGTTATTTATGTATGAAAGTTTGAATTTTAGATTGCCATTATTGCACTATTGTATGATGATGATTTATAGTTTATGCTAAATACATGAATGATTTTTATGTGATATATGTCTCATATCGTTTCGGCTAACTTTTTATACGAAATGATCATTGTTAAACGGATTCACTCCTTATCATAATTGAATGATATTTATTATCAATTACTTTCAGGTATCATTTTAGATCACATATTTCATGTTACTCCTGGGGTAGTTATAGTTAGATGAATATTTTTAATTAGGAAAAATTTCATATTATTATTGATTAGATTAGATTAGTTTAAAGTTAAGTATTACTCCAAAAATTTCAAAAATATCATCCCATTGGCATAAACATAACAATAGATTGGGAAACTAGTCCCATTATCCCTAGTCGGAGCCACTATTCCAAATGGAAAAGGTAATCTAGGTGGATATTGGTGGCCACCCACCATGTCCACTTGTACCCTCACCATTGTTTCTTTCAGCTTTTCAGTTTCCTTAATTGTAGCACAATTTACTATTTTTAGTAGTTTTTCGGGTCTTGAACTTCCGGAGCCATTTTGAGGCCCTAAACAATGTTTTTTGGGAAAAATGGGAGCAACATGGGTCCATAGACCGATGTTGCTCTTCCTAAAGTTGTAGTTCTCGGATAGATCTTTCTAACAAGATATTGTACGCATCGAACGGAGATCGTATGCCAAAGTTACGATCCCGGGAAGTTGATGTACCAATTTACCCAAACGGGGCCCACAGTTTGGTGTTTCATCTTCTAGGGTTAGGTTTTTGGATGTTTAGGGTTTTCCCATGTTTCTCAACAATAAAAGGCCTTCGACCCTCATTATGACACAGTTCGGAGGCATGTAGCCACCACAGCTCTTCTGAGAGATAAGCTACCATTGCCCTAGCTGGTTTATTTCCATTAATGTTCATAAGCATATTTCAGTATTTTACATTAATGAAATGAAGTATTATTTCCGCTGCATATCTGTGTTTATGGTTATCTCTGTAATTTTTTGCGTTCCAGTTTAAATCTAGATCAATGGTATCGAAGCAGTTTGCTTTTTCTCTATTTTTCTTTGCATGTCCCCAACGAGGTCGGGATATAAGGAGTTAGGGCTTGAACTGGACGAACCTTTGCAAGACCAACCTCGCAAATCCCGACGGCCTCCCATGGTGGATGAGAAGAAAGACAAGGGGGCAGGAGATCCTATCAAAATCTTGCTCGAAGAAGCCCTCGAGTGACAAAGGAACGCGATGATGGACATCTTTTCCTATATCCTTCAGCGACTACCCAGAAGCGACACATCGACTTCCAGTAGCTACTCTGGAAATGCCACGCCCTTTAAGGTACAAGTTAATTTTGAAATTACCATATTGGAGGGTTAGATAGAGGCAGATGCCGTAGATAAATGCTTAAATCTGCTAGAGGGTTATTTTTCTGTTCATGAATTTTCAAGTCAGGAAAATATTGTTTTCGCTCTTCTCAAAGCATCCCCCCACGTCAAGCACTGGTGGGAAACCTACTACGAGCAGAAGGATGAAAATACTGGCTCACTATTTTCGTCCGCACCCACCAGGAATTCATTCCGGGATGCCATCAAGGAGCAGTACTACCCTGTCCAAAGCTATTAGGATCAATACATGATCCGGATTTAAACAGGAACACAACAAATTATAGAGATAATCGTAAACACAGAGATGCAGTGGAAAGAATACTTCATTTCATTAATGTAAAATACTAAAATGTGCTTACAAACAGGAATGGAAATAAACTAGCTAGGGCGATTGTAGCTTATCTATGAGAAGAGATGTGGTGGCTAGATGCCTCTGAAATATCTTTCAATGAGGCTCAAGGGCCTTTTTATTATTGAACAATAAGAGAAAACCCTAAACAACCAAAACCCTAACCTGAGGAGATGTAACACCAAGAGTTTATGGGCCTCGTTGGGGTGAGTTAGACAACCAACTTCCCGTGGTTACGACTTAGCCATATTATCTTCGTTTGATGCACATGATAGCCTGTTGGATAGATCTCTCTGAGGACCACGACGGAAAAGATGACTTTGGACAAAAAATCACTAGGCAGTAGATTTCCCAAAAAACGTCATTTAGGGCCTCAAAACGGCTCCAGAAGTTTAGGACCCGAAAAACTGCTAAAAATAATAAACTGTGCTATAATTAAGGAAACTGAAAAACTGAAAGAAGCAATGGTGGAGGTCCAAGTGGAATTGGCAGGTGGCCACCAATATCCACCTAGATCATTCCTCCCCCCTTAGGAACCAATGGTCCCCATTGCATTGAGTTCCTCCATGAGATGAGGGAACTTCTGTTGAACTTGGTCCCTGGTGAGCCACTTGCCCTGGTGAAGGAGTTGGCCTGCTTTGACAACTCGATATAGTTGGATATTCTGCTGGCAAGTGTGCTTGATCTGTGTGTCCATGATCTAATCAGTTGCACTTGTTCCATGCAATCTAGATTTAACTCTGTGGGTGTGAGCTGTTCTACAATGTCGGATGTGTCTAGTAATGGGGGAAAGTATGGCCAAAGGCAGTCCACATTGAACACTGGGTGTAGGCCAACGAATGGGGGAATGCTGAGCTCAAATGCATTGTCTCCCACAACCTTGGTAATGGTGTAAGGACCATATTGGAGTGGTTTGAGTTTCCGATAGGCTCCGGTAAGGTGTTCCTTTTTCAAATGCAACCAGACTTTGTCGCCCACCTAAAACTTGTGTGGCACTCGATGTTGATCATGTCGCTGGTTGTACTTGGCATTTGATTTCTCTAGAATGTCATGGACCTGCTGGCAAATATGTTGGATGTGCTCAATGAAGTTGTTTGCCTTATCTATTTTAGACTGGACATGAGCCGAATCCGCATGAGTAGCTGCAAATGGCATGGCCACATCAATGGGACATAGTGGCTGGAATCCCAAGCCCACTTGAAAAGGGCTGTGGCCAGTCGAGCTATGGAGAGCTCGGTTGTAGCTGTGCTGAACATAGGGGAGGCTCTCGTCCCATGTGCGTGGATGCTTTGAGTTGTACATGTGCAGAATGTGTACGATCATCCTGTTGAAAACCTCTGTCTGGCCATCAGTTTGAGGATAGAAGGCTATGGACTTAGTGAGTTTGGTGTCCAGCACCGACCAGAGACTGGACCAAAATATACTGAGGAACCTGCTGTCCCGATCTGAGATGATAGATAGTGGGATCCCAAAGTGTACCCACACTCGTTCAAAGAAGAGTTTAGCAGTGGCTTCAGCTGTGATATTCTTCTTGCAGACCGCCATAATGGCCATCTTCGAGAACCTGTCAACGACAAAAAAAACACAATCATTTCCATGCTTAGTGGAAGGAAGGCCTAACATGTAATCCATTGAGATGGATTCCCAAGGTCGACTAGGGGTAGGCAGTGGGGTATAGAGGCGTTTCTTCATGATGGTCGGTTTGGCAATGGTGCAGGCAGTGCATGATTTTATGTACTTCCGGACATCCTATCGAAGATTCAGCCAATAGAAATACTTCTGCAGTACTGCCACCGTTTTTTCGACCCTAAAATGCCCAACAAATCGACAGTAGTGTGCTTCCCAAATCATCTTGGCACACTCGCTTGAAGGAACATAAAGGTGACCCAGGTGGCATAACAGGGCATCCTAGAGGTGAAAATCTAGAACATGCTGACCCTCCAAGAGTGTCTGGTATGTGTGGCTGAATTCTGGGTCACTTTTGTAGAGAAGTGGCCAATCAGAAGTCTTGTGCCCACAAGAGTTGAGCATGGTGGTTAATTCCATGATCGGTGGTTGACTGAGGCAATCTGCAACATTATTGGTGCTGCCCTTCTTATACTTGATATTCAAATGGAACTATTGTAGGTATGTGGACCACTTCTGATGGTGATCATTCTGCAATTTCTCTTGGGTCTGTATGAACTGCAGGGGTCGGTGGTCTGTGTGGATGACCGTTTCCTTCCCCAAAATGTAATTCTTCCATTGTCGGCAGGCCTGCACAATGGAATACATCTCTTTTTCATAAGTGGGATACTTCCAGACTGTGTCTGAAAGTGTCTCACTGTGATATGCCATTGGATGCCTGTGTTGAGTAAGGACGGCCCCAATATCATAGTCAGAGGCATTTGTCTCGACCTCAAATGGTTGTTGCAAGTCTGGTAATGCAAGAACTGGTGCCGAGCAGAGGTGATCTTTCAACTCTGTGAATGCCTTCTGTTGAGATTCGAACCAAAAGAATTTTTCTTTCGCTCCTCCCTTGGTGACTTGACTCAATGGCCAAGTGATATGAAAAAATCCCAACACGAACCTGAGGTAGAAGTTGGCAAGGACTAGAAAGCTATGAAGCTCTGTCAGAGTGGTTGGAGATGGCCAATCCTGAATGACTTCGATCTTGGCTGGATCCACATGCACCCCCTATTCATCAATAATGTATCCCAAATACTGAACCTGAGTCATGCCAAAAGTCCATTTCTCCAAATTGGCACATAACTTGTGTTGCAGCAGTGTTTGGAGAACCTGTCGGATGTGGTGGAGGTGCTCTTCCCAACTCTAGCTGAAGATCAGGATGTCATCCAAGTATACCACTACAAATGATTTGGTGAATGGCTGCAAGATGTCATCCATTAGCCTCATGAAGGTTGTAGGAGCATTTGTCAATCTGAAAGGCATAACCAACCATTCAAAAAGGCCCTCCTTGGAATTGAAGGCAGTCTTCCACACATCGGAGGGTTCGATTGGTACCTAGTGATATCTTGAATTCAAATCGATCTTACTGAAATATTGTTTCCCCTTCAGTTGGTCCAGGAGGTCATCAATCCATGGGATTGGGTACCTATTACAGACAATGATCTTATTCAGAGCCCGATAGTTAATACAGAGTCTCCAAGTCCCATCCTTCTTTTGTACCAACACAATTGGGCTCCCACAGGGCGATAAACTCGGACGGATGTGACCTTTTTGCAACAGCTCCTGAATCTGCCTCTTGATTTCATCGTTCTCCAGCACGGAGCACCGATAGATTGTTCCATTGGGCAGCGGTGCACCTGGGGTCAGATCAATGGAGTGCTTGACCTGACAGTGCAGAGGAACCCCTGCGGGGCATGTGAAGATTTCCTCATACTCCTCCACGACCTTGTCCATCTGTAGTTGTCATGCGGAGGGGCCCTATCTGGAGGTCGTGGCCACCGTCTTTTTCTTTCCTTGAGGGCGTATCATCAAGAAAACAAATTTCCTGGTTTTGGAAATGAGCTTACTGCATTGTTTTGCAGTAACCAAAGAGATGGCGATAGGCGGTGCTACCTCTGGTATCCTGTACAGCTTATTTCCCAAAGTAACAGTAACAACATGGGGCCTTGATTCATGCATAGCATGTCGCTTCCACAAGTATGGTTGTCCTAATAATACATCACAAACTTCAAGGGGAGCAATGTCACACAATACCTCATCCATGAAGGGCTTGATGTTGTATGGAAGGTGACACTGTTGGCTCACGCGAAGATCCTGTTACACAGTAATTTATCACTGCCTTCCTGTCAGTCACCCTGCTGTGTCCAAGCAGTCACAATCACTAAGTGTTTGCTCCCTGAACTGGCTAAAAACCCATTTTTCCAAAGTTTTGTGCATCAGCGCGTCTGTTCCTAAAATAACCGCGATGACCAGCGCCCCACAGTCTATTTCGTGCGCTGCCATCGCGGAAGAACATCACTTTTCCGCGATGACGCACAGCGCGGCTTTCACGTGTCCTTCCGCGCTGACATGGCTTGTTCAGTTATTGTCATGTGCTGACAGCGCGGCAGTCTCCATATAATCCGCGCTGATCCAGTTTGGGCGAATTTGTTCAAACAACCAGCCTTCCAGATCTCTCCAGGCTTGGTTGTTAGCTTTGTGAATGTCGACTCCCTTCTATGGCATGTCTGTTCGACCCTTTGCAACTACTCCCCTTGAAGATAAGCTCATCCTTCCACCTTTTTAGGAGACTCCTTCTCCTATATAAACTTCCACCATTACCATGAGCAGCTAGTTAGAAAATAGCTAGACTTAGCTTGGATTGTACAAGAGCTTGTAGTGCTCAGATTGCTGCTATAGGTGTGGTGTGTTAGGAGTGGAAGTGATTGATTGCTTTGGGAAGTTTGTTTGTGACATTTGTGTGAGAGAGAGAGACTAGTTTGTCTTGGGAGAACCATCCTCAAAGGTGAATGCTTGAGATACATGCTGACTGATCCCTCCTGAGAAGTTTATCGACGTCAGAACATTTGGTTGTACTCTTCTCTATTCTGATTAATAATAGATGACTGCTATTATTGTTCCATTCTCGTTTGTTTATGCAATGGATAAATGTGAATTATGTCTTTTCTGACTGGCATATAGTTACTTTTACTAGATTTCACGCTTGCGTTTGCTTTCTCTTCGTGTGTGCAGGTGTCCGTTCGCGGGGATCGCGGAGGACTGTGACCAGCTGAAGCGAAGGAGCAAGGGAAACATCTCCTCGACAAACGACAGCGCAGGAATCCAAGTAGGTGCTCTTTACTTCTTGTTTAATTGTAACTAGGAACATGCGTGGCAGCATTGTGTGATTGTTGCTAGACCCCTGTTGGGCTAGTAGGGATCGCCTCTATCCGTAGAGGGGATTTACCTTCTCAACAATTTGGCGACTCCGCTGGGGATCAGCCTTTTTGTTTTTTGAGTCAACTTTTGTGTTTGGCTTTGATTGATCTCTTTGTGGGTTTTTGGGATTGTCTTTTGTGGCTTATGAACTTTCTGGGTGTTTCTGGAAAGCGTCTTTATTATTAAAAACTCCTGCCTTTGGTTTGGGAAGTTTTTGTTTTGGCTTTCCTTGTTTTTTACTCCCAGCGCGTTTTATTTCGGAACAGTCGCGCTGACATCGCGGCCCTGTTCTTTTGGTTTTCTCTTCATCGCGCCTGTACGTCTAACAGTCGCGCTGACCTCGTTTTCAAGGGCAGCGCGCTTTATTCGTGTTCTTCCGCGCTGACATCGCGCCCCCTCTTCTTTGCGATTTCGGTCATCGCGTCTGTGTGTCTTATATCCGCGCTGACCTCGTTTGTCCTAGGGCAGCGCGCTTTTTCCCTGACTTTCCGCGTTGACGTCGCAAAGTTGCTGAAGGCCTCCCCCTGTCAGTGTGAAGTTGCTGAAGGCTACCCGCGCTGAGCCTGAAAAACTTTTTTTGTCCAATTTGACCTCCTGAACCTCTTGCTGTGACTTTCCCTTCTTCTCCCCACTTGTCTGATGACTTGTTTTTCACTCTCTGAACTTTGAACTGTTTGATTACGGAGCTCAACTCCATAGGGTTTCGTTTTGCTTGGTTTTAAGTTTGCAAACAACTTCCCTTCTAGCTGCTTGGTTCACGTTTTCATCCTTACTTTTGCGATTACTGGATTATGTTTGGGTCTCTAATTGACTGGTTGCGACTCTGGTCCGTCGGATGTTTGCTTTTCTCTATTTGATTTCACGCTCTGAACCCTAGGACATCTAGCGGCCGTGTGTGTGTCAAGCCTCCCGCAAGGATCCCTGTTTGCTTGATTGACCAGCTCGTTCTAGACTCGCTTTTCGCATTTTTTCAGTGATTGTTAGAGTGTATTGGTTTGTGCTTCCAAGTGATCTTTTGCGCTTCCTCCTTGCTTGCAATCCTTGCTTGTTTTGCAGAGCTTAGATCACATAGCTCGTGCATTGCCTTGTTTCCCTTTGATTTCGAGACTTTGGTTGAGTGTTTTGGGAACTTCGTGTGCTCTCATTAAGTAGTTTACTTGGTGTTCAAGTTCCTCCAAATTCCTTTAGGTGTGTTATGTCAATAAAAGGAAATGAGTTAGTAGCTTATTTTAAAATTCGAGAAGGAAAAGAACATTTCATTGATTTCCATTTTCAAAAGAAAAGTTTCCTTTCCTCGCTTTAGTTGCATTTAGCTACTTGTTTGTTTGTTTTCGTTTTGTTTAAAAAATTCTTTGCCCTCTCGTAGCTAGAATTCATCGAACGAAACGAAATTCTTTTGCATATAGATTGCATCTAAGTAATTGTGAGCGAACGTACGATAGAGCTTGAAATCGAAACTTAATCTCAAGATCAACTATAAAATGAACCAAATGAATCTAAAAACGCATTGGAACTAAACGCAAATATTTAGAGGTCTAGGTTAGAGACGTGTTCCGGCGTCTTAAAACATAGTCACTGTTGTTTCACATTAGGTTGGGTGATTCCTCCTTCTGTGACTCGATAGTGGTCTAATACGGACTGCGCTCCCACGTACCGTCGAGTATATAGGGAGACCCCACTAGGCTTTTATCCTTTATCCATAGGAAGCCGAGTCGGCCGCCCTACAATTCGCAATGCAGTGAACACAGCATTCACGAAGATTGACCACCCGTACCCTAAAAAGTATTCTGTGGTTTTGCGAAGAGTTTGGCACACCCTCTACCTAGAGTTCCAGAGCAGTCACTTTTGATCCTTTTCGGACTCCCTAAACGAAAAGGTGCCTGTGAGCGTCTTGTCACTTCGTGCTCATTAAACATTCGAAGGAGACTGGAGTCATCTTTGTCCTTTTCTCGACTCCTGAAATATGAAAAGGTCAAGTTTGGTCCTTGCGTCTTAAAAATTAATTTGGCCACGATAACATCTCCTTTTTTAGGTCTTGTGTGCGATAGTTTTGAGTAGGCTTTTATCGATAGTTTCCTTTAAGAGTTCTAAGGGGTCTGGTCATCCTGGCTGACCCATCACCTCCCGGTACAAGTGACTTAGGTTCTCAATCCTCTGTTGCTCCCGAGGTACCAGTTGAAGGCGGTACTCTTCCCATTGTTCCGAGTATCCAGCCTATTAACGTACGGTCCCCCAGCAACCCAGATTACTTGGAGGATTGGAATCCCGTCTGGGAAGAAGATTGGGATACCCCCCAAACCCCCCGTACCCCTTTAGGTATGTCATCTCCGATGGAGGGGGCAGCTTCCAGCACGGGTGAGACACCCGCAGTCACAGACATCGAGACGCCCGCGGTCACAGACATTGAGACTCCGATCCCCTCTTCATCTCCCCTCCCTCCGCGATATCAATCGCTAAGGGATAGGTATGATGCTAGAACAACTTCTACCACCATATGGGATCCTACTCTCGCGGCCTCGATCGGCCCTTTTGTTTCACAGCCTCTTTTCCCACCCCTCACCTCAGAACTCAACCCGATCGTCACCTCAGTTCCCGCTCAACCTACTGTTTGTGTAGCACGTTCGACTCCGGTCGTCAGTGCTGTGCCGATTCCCTCGTCTGAAGTTCCTCAAGCTGGTTCTTTTGTTGGAGGCATTCCAGGATCAGGACCGTATGATGCTTATGGGGAACCTATAACAGACCCAGATTACGATGGTCCTGTTTTCTTCTTCGATGCAAATGGTGAGTTCCTTGAGGAAATCTCAGGTCTCCCTCATCACCCGTTCGAAGAGAACGAGGAATCCTTGAATGTCATGTATGGCAACGCTACTAAGTACTTTGGAAACCGAGACCCTCCTCGGCAGCCCATAGGACCACCCAATCAGGACCCGTCATTCTACGGGCAGCCCCCTCAAGGGCAACCGTTATATGGCCCGCCTGACCCAGGACAATCTGGGCATCCTCAAGGTCAACCTTACCAAGAACAACCTATGGACATGGGAGGTCCGCCATACCCATATCAGAATCAACCTACTGGGCAGCCAGAGCAACCGTCTTTTCAAGACCAGCTTGGTTTCCAGCCAGGGTACCCCTCTGGACCAACTGGCTCAGTTTACAATCCCTCCAATCAACCAGCCATCCAGCAAGGGTATCCTTATGGCCAGGGTGGACAACCCTATATTCAACAGGGCCCACCTACCCCTCGAAACGCAAACCCTTCTGGGCAAGGGGGGCAACCCTCTGCCCAGCCTATATACCCAAGAGGGCAGCCTGCCGTACAGCAAGCCCAACCCTCTTCCCAACCCGGTTACGGTGGGGGACAAACGGGCCAACCGTCTATACAGCCGAATCAACCCGGGGTCTACCCTCACCGTCAACCTGGACAAGCTGGCCAGCCTCGGCGTCAACCAGCTATCCAACCCATTCGACCACCCGTTCCGCGAAGACAACCCTTGATGGCACATGGGCCACCTGGCGTTCAGCAAGGCTATCCTGCTGGCCAACCAGGCCCATCTCGAATCCGACCAAGTCAACCTTCGGGACGTGTGGTCCAACCTCAACCGGTTCAAGGACAATACTCTGGGCCTCAGACTCAAACAGGTTATCAACCTCCATATCAAACGCAGCCTGCCTACCAGGCTCCGTATGCGACCCAGCAGTCACATGGCTACCAGCAACCCCAGGGGCAAAATCAGTATGCTCCTTATCAAAATTATCAGCGACCACAGGTCACTCCCTATCAAAATTATCAATATGGTCAACCTGGCGGGCAAGCTGCTAATTCATGGGGAGCTGGGGGGCAAACACAGGGACAGTCGTCCGCACACGGACAAAACTCCTACGGACAAACTCCCTATGTGCCAGGTCCTTTCGGACCAGGTCCATCGGGACAAAATTCCTATGCGGCCGGTCCTTTCGGGCCAGGTCCGTCTGGACAAAGTTCGTGGGGGCAACCCCAATCTGGGTGGAACCCTAATATCGCCTCGAACCCTCAGCCACAGATGTCCTTCAACCCGCAGCTTCCATTTTTGGCTACGTTGGAACTACCCGATGTGTCCAAGTTAACAAATGATCCTATTTTGCATAACTCATGGTGGCCGTCGGTTCCGACCAAAATACCAGGTGACTGTCCAAAGTTCGACGGCAAAGCCGGAGAGGATCCTCAAGCCCACGTAATGACATATCACCTTTGGTGTTCATCTAACTCATGGCTTGATGATTCTATCCGACTGCGCCTCTTCCAGAGGACCCTCACTGGTTCAGCCGCAAAATGGTACATCGAACTTAATCGCGGTATGTTTTCAGACTTTAACTCGTTGGCTATGGCCTTTCTTACTCATTTTCAGTTACCCATTCGGTACGAGACTGGGACCCATTTGCTCACGTCTCTGAAACAGGATACGGCAACGCACATCTCTGATCATATACATGAATGGAGAAGGCGCCGTCGTTTGATTAAATTTTGGATTCCCGATCAACTCCTGACCGACTGGTTTACCACGTCCTTTGTCCCTAAAATTGCCAAAGATATTGCAATGGGGGCGTGTGTAACTGAAGAGCAAGCGATTGCGCGAGCTCAATACCTTGACTTAGTATATTCTCAGTCAGGTACTTTATATGACTATTTGCCAGATGCCCCGAGGCCCGGACAAGCCAAAACTCCACCGAAACCGTCTGTTGATGGAGTTATCGGCTCCGTGAATTCACCAAGTAAGAAATCAACCGCAAACTCTGGGAAGCAGAAACAAAACGCCTCTAACGAGAATGCTTCTCAGAGCCCATCTATTCCTGGGAATACCTCCGAGGTAAATGCCGTTCAGTCCACCGCGGCAGACAAATCCTCGAAAGGCAAAAAGAAAGGAAAGGCCAAAGAAAAATCCGGACAACCTAAGCAAAATTCTCCTAAACCTCCCACCGAGGACGGAGCCAAGCGGAAGCCTAAGTATCCCTGCCTCATTTGCGAGGAGGATCACTACACCAAGGACTGCCCCAGGCGGTCCGAGGTTAGTCGGCTTTTAAAAGGTGCTTCAGGGTCCCCCGCCGTGCTTAAAGAGCCTTTCCCATCCCAGCAGACGCATCAGGTGGCAGACCCTTCTCAATCCTCTTCCTCGTTCGGTTCTCAAGTATTCATGGCAGGAACCACCCCCGTCCACGTCACGACTCGAACGAAAGAATATCCATCTTCAGCCGGGAAGGAGCCGGAGGTCCCCTCCAGCGCTCCCGCGTCTAGTTCTGGCCCTCTTCACATTGAACGGCCCAGCACCGAGACGATCCCCCGACCCCCTCCCAAAGGTGTACTCAGGAAGTCATCTTATAACCCCAATGCTCGTGCCGCACAGCATTATAGCATTGTCGAGGACTTAGCTCAGGCTCCGTCTGCTATGTCCGCGTTAGAAGTCCTCCAGAGCTGCCCCTCCCAGAGGAAGTCCCTGCTATCAGCAATTGGTGGCATCGACCCGGCAGATTCGGATCTCATTTCTTTCGACCTCGAAGGTTTCACGCAGAGATTACCTCATCAGGTGGCCTTCCTTATACAAGTTCTCATCAAAGGCAAGACGATTCACCGTACTGTCATTGATGAGGGAGCCTCAACCTGCATCATGTCGGTTGCTTGTTGGAAGGCTCTTGGTTCGCCTGCTCTGAACCAGTCTCCCACCACCCTAGAGGCGTTCGATGGAAGAGAATCTCGTCCACTTGGTATCCTCCCGCGTTTACCTATCTCTTTAGAAGGGAAAACTGTAGAAGTCGAGGTTGAAGTCGTTGACGCTAACCTCACTTACAACCTCCTTCTAGGACGAAGCTGGACTTATGCCATGCAGGCCGTGGCTTCCTCTTTATTCTGTGTCGTTCGTTTTCCCCATCAAGGAAAAATCGTCACGGTGGACCAGCTGTCCTTTTTTGCTTCCTCCTCTGAAGGGAATGTACCATTCGTGGAGCATACCTTCAAATCGCTCGAGAGTGTGGGTGCCGGATTATTTAAAGATCCCTCCTTGATGGGAGTCTTTCCCCTCCCACCTCCAAATCTCGCCTCCGTTAACATGATCAGGACGCATTCTGATCCATGGGTTCTCCCTCCCGTGAATCAAGAACACTCATGGGGCGAGATGATGCCGTTGAGCCCAGCCGAGCTCAACTACATCGAAATAGTTGCTGCATCGGCTTCAACCTCCGGACCTGCTATTGCAGGCAGCGTTCCCGATTCACCTCAAACCTTCCCCTGGTTGGGAGAGAAGGCCACCTCGGACCCCCTGAAAGAATCATTCCCATCCGACGAGGCTATTATCGAGACTATGTCTCCCGAAGAGCTCCCTTGGTTTGATCACCACCATCGCTCTTCGTTCCTCCCTCCTTATTCGGAAATGGCCACGTGTCTCGGAAAGTTTGCTTCATGTCTCCCACATATCCCTCTCCAAACACCTATCCAGTTATATCAAGTGTCCTCGGAAGGGAACATGGGTAACATTACGCAGACTTTGGCTATCGACATCTCCGTCAAAACAGGAGTTGTCGAAAATATTCATATTGGAGTCACATGTACTCCTGAGGAAATTCAAATCTATACAGATCTATTTCGTGAATTTCGTGATGTTTTCGCATGGTCTTACGAAGAAATGCCCGGCATTGACCCCAGTATCGTGGAGCACGAAATCCCTACCTATCCTGGGGCTAAGCCTGTTCGTCAGCGTTTACGCCCGGTGCACCCTCGAAAGGCTGCAGCCATCAAGGCCGAAGTTGAAAAGCTTTTTCGAGCTGGTTTCATTTATGCCATTCCCCTCACGGAATGGGTATCTAATATAGTTCCTGTCAATAAAAAACAGGGCACTATTCGGGTTTGTGTTGACTATCGCGATATCAATCGCGCCTGTCCAAAAGATAACTTTCCTACGCCTTTTATTGATCAGCTTATCGATGATTGCGCAGGAAGCGAAATTTATTCGTTCATGGACGGCTTTTCTGGTTACAACCAGATCAACATAGCCCCCGCAGACCAGCACAAGACTGCTTTCATTTGTCCTTGGGGCACCTTCGCTTACAAGAAGCTACCTTTCGGTCTTAAAAATGCCGGCGCCACTTTCCAGCGTGCGATGTCGTATGCTTTTCATGATATCCGAAACATCGTACAACCTTACCTGGATGATCTACCCGCTCATTCAGCTAAACGTCAAGACCATCCATCTCATTTACGCGAAATCTTCCTTCGCTGTCGACACTACCGTATTCGACTCAATCCGCATAAGTGTGTCTTCTGCGTGGAATCTGGCCGACTACTCGGGTTTATCGTCTCCCGAGAAGGCATCCGTTTGGATCCCCTTAAAGTCGAGGCCATTGTGAATCTTCCTCCCCCTGCCACTCTACAGCAATTACAAAGCTTGTAGGGAAAAGCCAATTTTCTCAGACGATTCATCCCAAATTATGCCGAGGTGGCCAAGGGTTTCACGCGATTACTAAAGCGAGACACGCCCTTTCATTGGGACGCTATCGCTCAGCAATCTTTTGAGCATCTTAAAGACCTTCTGGTCTCAGCTCCGCTCCTAAGACCTCCAAATTACCACCGTGACTACACCCTTTATCTGGCCGCTGCCGATACCACCATCGGCATGGTTTTAGTGCAAGATGATGACGATGGCTCAGAGCACGTTGTATACTATCTTAGTCGCAACCTCCTTGATACAGAGACTCGCTATGCATATGTCGAAAAGTTGGCATTGGCTGCTGTATGTGCCGTCCAACGTTTCCGTCACTACATCCTGTTGCGCACAACGACCGTGATCTCTGACTGCAACCCCATGACCTATATTTTATCACGTCAGTTGCTGGGGGGCAAATACTCGAAGTGGATCGTAATCCTCCAAGAGTTCGACTTGGAATTTACTGCCGCCAAGTCCAAGAAATCACTGGTCTTTGCTGAACTGCTCTGTTCCTTACCATCTCAATCTGCACCATCTCATTTAGAGGAGCAAATTCCGGATGAAACACTCTTTCTCATCAGCACTCTCGACCCATGGTACGGGGACATCATTGTATATTTACAAACGTCTTCGTTTCGTCCTAATGCATCAAAGGAAGCCCGACGACGGATACGTCATCAGGCTCAACCGTATCGCATTTTAGGCGACACCCTGTACCGCCTCGGCGTCGATTCCCTTCTTCGCCGATGCTTAACTCTCGAGGAAGCTGAGCGAGTCATGAATGACTGCCACTCCGGCGCTTGTGGCGGCCACATGTCCGGATACGCTACCGCTCAAAAGATCCTCCGCGCTGGTTATTTCTGGCCCTCTATATTCAAGGATTGTATCCTTGCTGTACGCGCATGCCATGAATGCCAGGTTTACCACCGGAAGATGCGTGCACCTGTTGCACCACTGCACCCTGTAGTAACCGTCGGTCCATTTGCCAAATGGGGCATCGATTATACGTCCTGTAACCCTCGTTCGGCCGGGGGGCATGGGTACATTATCGTTGCCGTGGATTATTTCACCAAGTGGGCCGAAGCAATGCCTACATTAAACGAAGACGGTCACACAGCGGCGCAGTTTTTATTCAATCATATCATCACCCGCTTCGGAGTCCCTCAGGCCATTGTTACAGATCATGGAAAGCATTTCCGAAATCATATGATGACAGAGTTAACAAACCAGTTAGGCTTGCGTCAAGATAGTTCGTCACCCTACTATCCTCAATCTAACGGTCAAGTTGAAGCTGTGAACAAAGTTTTGATCACCATGCTTCAACGCACCGTCAATACGCACAAGTCAAACTGGCATCTAATGCTTTTCCCGGCCTTGTGGGCCTACCGGACTTCTGTGAAGGATGCCACCGGTTTCACCCCGTTTCAATTAGTCTATGGGCTGGAGGCTACCCTTCCCGTCGAATGTGAAATTCCTTCATTAAAATTAGCTGTCGAGTTGCTTCCCAACACCACTTCGGTGGAGGAACGACTTCTTTACCTAGAACGGTTAGACGAGACTCATCGTTTGGCCTCTCTGGCTATCGAAGCGCAGAAGAAGAGAGTCAAGGCTCACTTCGATCAGAATATTCATCCCCGTTCCTTCGTTGAGGGAGATTTAGTACTGCTCTACGATCAAGCTAAAGATAAGCTGGGGGCAGGAAAACTCGAACCCATGTGGTTAGGCCCCTACATCGTGAAACGTGTTTTACAAAAGGGCGCATATGAGTTGATTGATTATGAAGGGAATCCTCTCGACAAGCCCCGAAATGGGCTCTATCTGAAAAAGTACTATGCATAACTGCTCACAGTCACTTTGTATATACGTGTGTTTTGAGTTTTATTGCATGAGTTTTCTTTTGCTTTGGTGTGAAGGCGTGTTTTTGCCCCTTATTATGCTTTCTCTTTCCTGCGCAGATGTCTCGTACTCCTTATATTGGTTTCGCCGATGGTGCCTGCCGTAGTACTTGTAATTTGTCTTCGGCAGCGTGGGTGATCTACGATCCTCACGGGGAGTTGATAAACCTGCAGGGAGTGTGCCTAGGTCGTACCACTAACAACGTTGCCGAGTACAGTGCTGTAATAGAATTACTCGCCGAAGCAGTTGACCTCGGCATCCGAGAGCTAGTGGTGAACCTGGACTCCCAGTTGGTGGTCCATCAACTAAACAGGCGATATTCCGTCAGAGACCAGCGCATATTAAGGTTATACCTACGTGTGAGATTGTTAGAACGGAGTTTTGATTACATTACTTATCAACATATTCCGAGACGATTAAATACGTTGACTGATGCATTGGCAAATCGTGTATTAGACAGACATTTGCGAAACAGATAAACATCATACAAAGAAGGAAAGAACAGCATAGTAAGACCATAAGCATATGTAAATAAATCATTCCAAGCATAGTTTGCACGTGTGTTTTTAAGCTTGCATTAAACATATAAAATCCATGAGTCGAGTGTCATGCAAATCCATACATAAGATCACAAATTGTACTGAACAAACGCATAATACAGATAACACATCATCACATGTAACAACGACTCATCCAAAAACCGGTATGTATATATATATATATCGTGTGGCGCACTGAGGCGCTCAAAAATAGAAGTACGTGTCCAAAAATCTCAGTACATCCGAGTCATAATGTCTCAAAATAAACAGTGGAAATAAAACCTAGGTGACTAATCGGCTGGGTGGTGCTCTCTGTAGTACACGGCCGCTCGTGCCACCCGCCTCAGAAGGCGGTGCACTCTGGGTTCCACACCCACTGTGTGGATCTGATGCTCCACAGGGACCTCCTCAACCCCCTGGTAATCCGGCACCCCCTCCAGCAACCCCTCAAGGTTGCGAGCCACAGCCTCTGGTGTGTTGGCCTCTGGAGGGGCTAAGGCCAAAGCTCCGGCTCCTGGGCCCTCTCTCCGTGCCGTGGCAGCCAGGCCAATCGGTCTAGTAGGCCCCACATCTGCGTGACAAGACATTTATTAGGACATGTACATAATATAAAAATATACAAAACTCAAAAAGACAAAAAGTGTCATACCTGCATCATCCCACTGTTCACCCGGAGGCAGCACCAAGTCAGGATCATTGCGGAAATCCATCCCCGCATATGGCCAATCCTGTACGAAGATCTCCTGTTGGTCCAACCAGTCTCTGAAGTATACCCCCCAGCTATGTGGTCGGCCGCCACCCCCACGTGGCATAATCCGAGCCCATCGAGTGGCCCTCGTCTCTCGAGGATCTCTGGGGGCATCCACAGCCATAGACTGCAGCCGCATGGCTGGTACTCGCTCCAGAATAAGCGGGACCAGGATCGATCCATACCCGAACTGCTTCGTCTCTCCGCGACGGCAGTTGCTCAACTGCCTTTTCATATTGTTGCACACTGCAGTGCACCAGTCAAACACGGTAGGCTCGAGGCACTCGAGGGCTAGTAGGAGATGAGTCTTGGACGCCTCATGGTTCGCCATGCTGCCCGCTGCCCGGGTCACCATGAACAGGATGGTGCGCAGCACTATGTCTCTCACTGTGGGGATCGAGCACTTCCCACTCCGCGTCTTTACCGCCCCTGGGCAAACCTCAGCCATCAAGTCATCCAGGGTACCACCGCTAGGTCGCTGCCCCTCTAAGATGGGCCTCCCACCTCGGCGCGACAGCCCAGTCAAGAAGAAGATATCCATATGATCAAACTCGATGTCGTGACCGCGGATGGTGAATTTTTGGTCCACCGGGTTCCATGCCCTGATCAGCAGCTCCAGCAGATCATGTTGGGCCCTCAGACGCGGCGTAAGGAAGAATTTCATGAATCCACACGCCCGCATGGCGTTGCAACAATTTACGTCTCCCCAAGCAGCCACATCCTCCACATCGTGAACTCTCTCTTGCCATTGAAAGGCCATGATGTCCTGCATGCACAATAAAAAACCGATCAGAAGTGCTTCCAGGTAAAAATTCACGTTCATTTTCAAAAAAACAAAATTTTTCCGCGCCAGCGCGGCTGTTTTAGAAACAGCCGCGCTGACAATGGCAGCTCTTTGTTAAAAATGCGAGGTCAGCGCGGAAGAACACGCCTTTTCCGCGCTGACCCGAAGTTGGTTACATTGACTATTTTTCGATCAGCGCGACCCCGTGGGCAATTTCCGCGCTGACCGAGGGCGCACCCATGCAAATAAAAAGTGCCCAATTGGGCCTATTCGACCGTTAAAAAACTCCTCAAATAAACCAGAATGCAGGGCAACGGAATGGGAACCTACCTGGAGGAAGCAGATCTGGAAATGGTCTCCGGATGGGCTGAAAATCGCTCCGTCAACTTTTTGGTTTCTCCACGTTCTTCGCACTCCAAATAGTAAAATGGTAAAAATGACTTATTACCGTCCTCTATTTATAGAAAATTCCTAAGTTATCATACTTTTTGGGTTTTTACCATTTTTAGCCATAAAACTAGCCTTGGTTCTGTTTGTTAAGCATGTTTTTGTACGCATATCGAATGGATTTATGCGGGTAATGCCCTTGTGCAGGTACAGGTATCGCAGCTTGGTCATGACAATTCACGATTCATGTGATTCCCAAAGTGTCATCTCTAAGCTCTTTTCCGACGTTAAACAAGAGAAGATGGCCGAGCTCCCTTTCAGCTCGTTAAAAGGAACGAAAGGCGGTCGTTTTTAAGCTCTTTTTCCGACCGTGAAACCAAAAAGATCGCCGGGTGTTTGTCGTTTCGCACTCGATATTGGCTCTAAAACGACGTGTCTGCGACCACTTTTTTACTTTTTCCGGTCGGCGACACTATTTATGAAAAGTACTCCTCGGTTGTAATGGCCGGGCGGTTCTTTCGAGCACAGTTTTATACTTTTTCGGGCTCGAGAGACACAACTGTACGAAAAAGGACCCCCTTGGAGTCTCCTTTTCCGCATTCTTTTCAGACTCTCTAAATAAGAAAAGACGCCGAGTTTTCCCTTTGTCAGGCTCGTTAAACACTCAATGACATCGGATATCGTCGAAATGACACTCTTCAAGCATATGCTATCCCCGTCAAGCTTGTCACCCAAAAATAATCGGGGTACCTGCCTGCAAAGGTGGGGAAAATGGAACTTTGATTACAGTCGTCTCGGCAGTACGTCGCTCTTGAACATGGCACTCCGCTGTTTCGTGTCTGGGTGGGGTCATCTCATCTCGTTTTCACTAACCTCCATGGGTTTGGGACATCCTATTTGACCTCTCATCTGTTCATTGCCGTCATCATCCTACCCGCTGCTCATTTGATGTCAAGTACTGCCAAATCCGTTACAGTGCCGTTATGTGTTCAAGAGAAGTTGTCCTCTGCCACAAAGCAACCTCGTTCGCTATCTCATCACAAATTATTATACCTCTGTCTCGTGTCGCTGATGTGGGAATCATCATGGCCCACCTTCGATCAAGGCCACTTCTCGTCGACTTCAACTCACTATCCGAGAAAGTGACTTAGAGACTCCTTCCAGGTGCCTTGGAGCCTGCATGCCTCAATGGCAGGTTCTTCGTGTTCGACGCAAGGTTTACATCATTGGCCTGCGATCGAATGATTCCGTGGGTGTTCGACACCAGCTCATTGATTCACACGCTACGGATTGTACCTATAGTACCTTGAGGGCCATTGTCATTATTGGTGGTACCTCTCGCGTCTGTTAACGGTTCTCATCATTGACCGGTAATCAGGCGATGTTCATACATGTTCGACTCCAACCCCTGTATTCACATGTGTGGACTTGTACTCTGTTCGGGTCGAGATGGAGCGCAAGACCCTGGATCCTTGCTCACTGTGGTCCAGGTTGCGATTGTGTGGATAATCATTACATGACTCATTGATGGATGGTTGCGCCCATACCTGAGTCTTCATGGATGGCTGCGACCATACCTTGTCATTATTATGGTCTCTTTAGCTGGGTGGCTGCGTCCATACCATAGACCAGTCTTGCATGTCTTTTGGATGGCTGCGCCCATGCCTAGACTGCGTGTACATGATTGTCAGAGATTTTTCGGTACTTCCTGGTGGTGTTCCAGTTCGGCGTGTGTTGTAAAGCATTTCACCCCTCCCACTCTCTCGGTCTTCATGCTTTAGGGGGCATCTGTTACACAGTAATTTATCACTGCCTTCCTGTCAGTCACCCTGCTGTGTCCAAGCAGTCACAATCACTAAGTGTTTGCTCCCTGAACTGGCTAAAAACCCATTTTTCCAAAGTTTTGTGCATCAGCGCGTCTGTTCCTAAAATAACCGCGATGACCAGCGCCCCACAGTCTATTTCGTGCGCTGCCATCGCGGAAGAACATCACTTTTCCGCGATGACGCACAGCGCGGCTTTCACGTGTCCTTCCGCGCTGACATGGCTTGTTCAGTTATTGTCATGTGCTGACAGCGCGACAGTCTCCATATAATCCGCGCTGATCCAGTTTGGGCGAATTTGTTCAAACAACCAGCCTTCCAGATCTCTCCAGGCTTGGTTGTTAGCTTTGTGAATGTCGACTCCCTTCTATGGCATGTCTGTTCGACCCTTTGCAACTACTCCCCTTGAAGATAAGCTCATCCTTCCACCTTTTTAGGAGACTCCTTCTCCTATATAAACTTCCACCATTACCATGAGCAGCTAGTTAGAAAATAGCTAGACTTAGCTTGGATTGTACAAGAGCTTGTAGTGCTCAGATTGCTGCTATAGGTGTGGTGTGTTAGGAGTGGAAGTGATTGATTGCTTTGGGAAGTTTGTTTGTGACATTTGTGTGAGAGAGAGAGACTAGTTTGTCTTGGGAGAACCATCCTCAAAGGTGAATGCTTGAGATACATGCTGACTGATCCCTCCTGAGAAGTTTATCGACGTCAGAACATTTGGTTGTACTCTTCTCTATTCTGATTAATAATAGATGACTGCTATTATTGTCCCATTCTCGTTTGTTTATGCAATGGATAAATGTGAATTATGTCTTTTCTGACTGGCATATAGTTACTTTTACTAGATTTCACGCTTGCGTTTGCTTTCTCTTCGTGTGTGCAGGTGTCCGTTCGCGGGGATCGCGGAGGACTGTGACCAGCTGAAGCGAAAGAGCAAGGGAAACATCTCCTCGACAAACGACAGCGCAGGAATCCAAGTAGGTGCTCTTTACTTCTTGTTTAATTGTAACTAGGAACATGCGTGGCAGCATTGTGTGATTGTTGCTAGACCCCTGTTGGGCTAGTAGGGATCGCCTCTATCCGTAGAGGGGATTTACCTTCTCAACAGATCCCGTCCTTGGTGAGGCCACCTGATGGTGTATGGTTCTGGATGTGCTGTGGTCGATAAGCCTAGCCGCTTCATGACCTCTGTCAAAATGAGGTTATTTTGGCTCCCGCTGTTCACAATGAACTATAGTGGGGAGCCCTTTACCGACATCTGGGAGTGGAAGAGACGCTCCCCCTCCTCTAGATCTTCGGGTTCCTCCTTCTGGATCTTCGTGGTGGCAACAGTGGCATTGGGCTCTGCGTCGATAATCTGCTTCTCTTTGTCATTCCCCTTATCAGGTTCTGACTCAGAGTTGGAACATGCATCTAATTCTGGAACCTTTAGCTTGGCCACCAGTGGCTACTTGGCCCGCCACTCACTTATGTTGTGAGTGGAGCTCTTATGGAACTCACACCACTTTCCCGTGTCCTTTTTCGGCTTCGTGGCACTGTTCTTTGCTTGTAGCTTTGGTGGGTTGTCTTGGGCCGCCCCACCTTTGCTTTGTCCTTAGTCCTGCAGTTTGGGGGCACCTTTCCCTTGTTTCGGATTTGTAGATCCAAAGTATCGCTTCTTCTATTTAAAATTTTTCTCCACCTTAACGGCATACTGGTATGCCGTGCCAAGCGAGGAGATGTTCAGGAATTCTTTTTCTTCCTAGATATACTTGTGCAGGCAGCCATGGTATTTGAGTACCAAATGTTGCTCTGTATCCTTGATACCCAACTTTGTGCGAAGGGTATGGAAAATATTGGTAAACTCCGGCACGTCTTGGTCCCTTCCCTGCCGCAGCGTGGTCCACTTTATGTATTGATCCTCATAGCTTCCGACAGGGTAGTACTGCTCCTTGATGACATCCTGGAATGAATTCCAAGTGGGTGCAGCTGAAAATAGTGAGCCTGGACTTTTATCCTTCTGCTCACAGTAGGTTTACCACCAATCCTTGACGTGGGGGGCTGCTTTGAGAAGAGCGAAAATAATATTTTCCTGACTGGAAAAATCATGAACAAAAAAATAACTCTCTAGCACATTTAACCGTTTATCGACAGCACCTGCATCTATCTGACCCTCGGATTTTGGGATTTCAAAATTAACTTGTACCTTAAACGGTGTGGCATTTCCAGAGTTGTTGTTGGAAGCTGATGCGTTGCCCCTGGGTAGCCGCTGAAGGATCTGGGAAAAGTTGTCCATCATCGTGTTCCTTTGTCACTCGAGGGCTTCTTCGAGCAAGATTTTGATAGGATCTCCTGCCCCCTCATCTTTATTTCTATCTGCCATGGGAGGCCATCGGGATTTGGCAGGCTGGTCTTGCAAAGGTTTGACTAGTTCAAGCCCTAACTCCTTATATCCCGACCTCGTTGGGGACATGCAAAGAGAAACAGAGAAGAAAAGAAAACCGCTCTGATACCATTGATCCAGATTTAAACAGGAATACAATAAATTATAGAGATAATCGTAAACACAGAGATGCAGTGGAAATACTACTTCATTTCATTAATGTAAAATACTGAAATATGCTTACAAACAAGAATGGAAATAAACCAGCTAGGGCAATGGTAGATTATCTCTGAGAAGAGATATGGCGGCTACATGCCTCTGAACTATCTTACAATGAGGCTCAAGGGCCTTTTTATTATTGAACAATAAGGGCAAACCCTAAACAACCAAAACCCTAACTTGAGGAGACGTAACACCAAGAGTTTATGGGCCCCGTTGGGGTGAGTTGGACAACCAACTTCCTGGGGTCGCGACTTTGTCATATTATCTCCATTTGACGCGCATGATAGCCCGTCGGAAAGATCTCTCCAAGGACTACGACGGAAATGACGATTTTGGACAAAAAATTGTTGGTGGTAGATTTCCCAAAAAACATCGTTTAGGGCCTCAAAACGGCTCCGGATGTTTAGGACCCGAAAAACTACTAAAAATAGTAAATTGTGCTATAATTAAGAAAACTGAAAAACTGAAAGAAGAAATGGTGGTGGTCCAAGTGGAATTGGTGGGTGGCCACTAATATCCACTTGGATCAATACATAAAGTGGACCATGCTGCGGAAAGGAAGGGACCAAGATGTGCCAGAGTTTACCAATCTTTTCCATACCCTTCGCACAAAGTTGGGTATCAAGGATTCAGAGCAGCATTTGATACTCAAATACCGCGGCCACCTGCACAAGTACATCCAGGAAGAAATAGAATTCCTGAACATCTCCTCGCTTGGCACAGCATACCGATATGTCGTCAAGGTCGAGCAGAAGTTTAAATAGAAGAAGCAAGACTTTGGATTTGCGAATCCAAAGCAAGGGAAAGGTGCCCCTAAACCGCAGAACAAAGGACAAAGCCAAGGCGAGGCAGCCCAAGACAACCTGCCAAAGCTGCAAGCAAAGAACAGTGCTGCGAAGCTGAAAAAGGACACGGGAAAGTGGTGTGAGTTCCATAAGAGCTCCACTCACAACACAAGTGAGTGTCGGGCCAAGCAGTCACTGTTGGCTGAGCTAAAGGTTTCGGGATAAGATGCATGTTCCGACTCTGAGTCAGAACCCGACAAGGGGAATGACAAAGGGAAGCAGATTATTAATGGGGAGCCCAACGCCACAGTTGCCACCATGAAGATCCAGAAGGAGGAACCCAAAGATCCAGAGGAGGAGGAGCATCTCTTCCACTCCCAGATGTGGGTAAAGGGATCCCCGCTACAGTTCATTGTCGACAGTGGGAGCCAAAAGAAACTCAATTCGGTAGAGGTCGTGAAGCGGATAGGCTTACCGACCACAACACATCCACAACTGTACACCATCAGGTGGCTTCACCAAGGACGGGATCTTCGTGTGAGCCAACAGTGTCGCCTTCCATACAACATCAAACCCTTCACAGATGAGGTATTGTGTGACATTGCTCCCCTTGAAGTTTGTGATGTATTATTAGGACAACCATACTTGTGGAAGCGACATGTTGTGTATGAATCAAGGCCCCATGCTGTTATTATTACTTTGGGAAATAAGTTGTACAGGATACCGGAGGTAGCACTGCCTACCACCATCTCTTTGGTTACTGCAAAAAAGTGTAGTAAGCTCATTTCCAAAACCAGGAAATTTGTGTCTTGATGATACACCCTTAAGGAAAGAAGAAGATGATGGACACGACCTCTAGACAGGGCCCCTCTGCACAACAACTACAGATGGACAAGGTCGTGGAGGAGTACGAAGACATCTTCACCGCCCCCGCAGGGGTTCCTCTGCATTGTTAGGTCAAGCACTCCATCGATCTGACCCCAGGTGTGCCGCTGCCCAATGAACCAATATATCAACGCTCTATTTTGGAGAACGATGAAATCAAGAGGTAGATTTAGGAGCTGCTGTAGAAAGGTCACATCCGTCCGAGTTCATCACCCTGTGGGAGCCCGATCATGTTGTTACAGAAGAAGGATGGGACTTGGAGACTCTGTATTGACTATCGGGCGCTGAACAAGATCATTGTCCATAATAGGTACCCGATCCCATGGACTGATGACCACCTGGACCAACTAAAGGGGCCAAAATATTTTAGCAAGATTGATTTGAAGTCAGGATATCACTAGGTACCAATCGAACCCTTTGATGTGTGGAAGACGACCTTCAAAGCCAAGGAGGGCCTTTTCGAATCGTTGGTTATGCCTTTCGGATTGATGAATGCTCCTGCACCCTTCATGAGGCTAATGGATGACATCTTGCAGCCATTCACCAACTCATTTGTAGTGGTATACTTGGATGAAATCCTGATATTCAGCTAGAGTTGGGAAGAGCACCTACACCACATCTGACAGGTTCTCCAAACACTGCGGCAGCACAAGTTATGTGCCAATTTGGAGAAATGCCCTTTTGGCATGACCCAGGTTCGGTATCTGGGATACATTATTGATGAACATGGGGTGCATGTGGATCCAGCCAAGATCCAAGTCATTTGTGATTGGCCCTCTCAAACCACTCTAACAGAGCTCTGCAGCTTTCTAGGTCTTGCCAACTTCTACTGCAGGTTCGTGTTGGGATTTTCTCATATCACTTGGCCATTGAGTCAACTCACCAAGGGAGGAGTGAAAGCAAAATTATTTTGGTTTGAATCTCAATAAAAGGCATTCATAGAGTTGAAAGATCACCTCTGCTCAGCACCAGTGCTCGCATTGACATACTTGCAACAACCATTTGAGGTCGAGACAGATGCCTCTGACTATGCTATTGGGGGAGTCCTTACTCAACAAGGGAATCCAGTGGCATACCACAGTGAGACACTTTCAGACACAGTCCAAAAGTATCCCACTTATGAGAAAGAGATGTATTCCATTGTGCAGGCCTGCCGATAATGGAAACATTACATTTTGGGGAAGGAAACGGTCATCCACACAGACCACCAACCCCTCTAGTTCATGCAAACCCAAGGGAAATTTCAGAATGATCGCCATCAGAAGTGGTCCACATACCTGCAACAGTTCCATTTGAATATCAAGTATAAGAAGGGTAGCACCAATAATTTTGCAGATTGCCTCATTCGACCACCGATCATGTAATTAACCACCGTGCTCAACTCTTGTGGGAACTAGACTTCTGATTGGCCACGTCTCTACAAAAGCAACCCAGAATTCGGCCACACATACCAGACACTCTTGGAGGGTTGGCATGTCCCAGATTTTCACCTCCAAGATGCCCTGTTATGCCACCTGGGTCACCTTTTTGTTCCTTCAAGTGAGCGTGCCAAGATGATTTGGGAAGCACACTACAGTTGGGTTGCTGGGCGTTTCAGGGTCGAGAAAGTGGTGGAAGTATTGCAGAAGTATTTCTATTGGCCGAATCTTCGAAAGGATGTCGAAAAGTACATCAGATCATGCATTGCCTGCACCATTGCCAAACCGACCGTCAAGAAGCAAGGCCTCTATACCCCGCTTCCTACCCCTAGTCGACCTTGGGAATCTATCTCCATGGATTACATGTCAGGCCTTCCTTCCACTAAGCATGGAAATGACTGTGTTTTTGTGGTCATCGACAGGTTCTCGAAGATGGCCATTATGGCGGCCTGCAAGAAGAATATCACAGCAGAAGCCACTGCTAAACTCTTCTTTGAAAGAGTGTGGGTACACTTTGGGATCCCACAGTCTATCATCTTAGATCAGGACAACAGGTTCCTCAGTACATTTTGGTCCAGTCTCTGGTTGATGCTGGACACCAAACTCACTAAGTCCACAACCTTCCATCCTCAAACTGATGGCTAAACAGATGTTGTCAACAGGATGATTGTACACATTCTTCACATGTACAACTAAAAGAATCCCTGCACATGGGACGAGAGCCTCCCCTATGTTCAACACAGCTACAATCGAGCTCTGCACACCTCGACTAGCCACAACCCTTTTTAGGTGGGCTTGGGATTCCAGCCACTATGTCCCATTGATGTGGCCATGCCATTTGCAGCTACTCACGCAGATTTGGCTCATGTCTAGTCCGAAATAGATAAGGAAATCAACTTCATTGAGCACATCGAACATATTTTCCAGTAGGTACATGACAACCTAGAGAAATAAAATGCCAAGTACAAGCAGCGACATGATCAACATCGGGTGCCACACAAGTTTTAGGTGGGCGACAAAGTCTGGTTGCATTTGCAAAAGGAACGCCTTCCCGGACCCTATCGAAAACTCATACCACTCCGATATGGTCCTTACACCATTACCAAAGTTGTGGGAGACAATGCATTTGAGCTCAGCATTCTCCCATTCCTTATCCTACACCTAGTGTTCAATGTGGACCGCCTTCGGCCATACTTTCCACCATTACTAGACACATCCGACATTGCAGAACAGCTCACACCCACAGAGTTAAATTCAGATTGCATGGAACAAGCTGCAACTAATCAGATCATGGACACACAGATCAAGCACACTCACCAGCAGAATATCCAACTATATCGAGTTGTCAAAGCAGGCCAACTCCTTCACTAGGGCAAGTGGCTCACCAGGGACGAAGTTCAGCAGAAGTTTCCTCATCTCATGGAGGAACTCAATGCAATGGGGACCATTGCTTCCTAATGGGGGAGGAATGATCCAGGTGGATATTGGTGGACACCCACCATGTCCACTTGGATTCCCACCATTGTTTCTTTCAGCTTTTCAGTTTCCTTAATTATAGCACAGTTTACTATTTTTAGCAGTTTTTCAAGTCCTGAACTTCCGGAGCCGCTTTGAGGCCCTAAACGATGTTTTCTGGGAAAAATGGGAGCAACATGGGTCCACTGACCGATGTTTCTCTTCCCAAAGTTGTAGTTCTAGAATATATCTTTCTAACAAGATATTGTACGCGTCAAACGAAGATCATATGCCAAAATTACGACCCCGGGAAGTTGATGTACCAATTTACCCAAACAGGGCCCACAGTTTTGCGTTTCATCTTCTAGGGTTAGTTTTTTGGATGTTTAGGTTTTTCCCATGTTTCTCAACAATAAATAGGCCTTCGAGCCTCATTGTAACACAGTTCAGAGGCATGTAGCCACCACATCTCTTCTTAGAGATAAGCTACCATTGCCCTAGCTGGTTTATTTCCATTACTGTTTGTAAGCATATTTCAGTATTTTACATTAATGAAATGAAGTATTATTTCCATTGCATATCTCTGTTTATGGTTATCTCTGTAATTTTTTGCATTCCAATTTCAATCCAGATCAAAAGGAGCTGTCCTAAGGTCTGGACCTGCTGGTTATCCCCATTGTTGAGGCAAGGATTTTCGAGCCTTCAACAGACTGCTGCAACTAGATAGTTTGATTAATCCTTATTTGTATATCATTGGGCTCATCTTGCACTTCTTGAATGATCCTCATGACTGGAACTCCTAGGGAGGATGGAAAAACTGCATCCATTCCATAGACCAATTGGTATGGTGACACTCCAATTGATTTTTTAGTAGTAAGTCTGTCAACCCAAAGTGCATTGACCAAATTTCTATGCCAAGCATTTTAGTTGTCTTCCAACAAATTTTTTATGATGTTTACCAAACTTTTATTTGAGGATTCAGCCAACCCATTTCCTTGAGGGTAATAAGTTGTTGAATGTCCCAAAGTAATGTGGTATTTATAGCAAAATTCAACCATCTTTTTAGATTTGAAGACTGCAGCATTATCATTTATGATTTTTTTAGGAAAGCCAAATTTGGAGAGGATATTAGTCTCAAGGAATTTAATAATGAGAACATGAGTGGCAACTCTAGAAGGGGTGGCCTCTATCCACTTGGTAAAGTAGTCAGTGGCTCTAAGAATCCACTTATGTTGGATAGATGAAGAGGGGTGAATTTCACCAATGAAATCCAATCCCCATTGCTGGAAGGGGCTTTCAATAGAGATAGGCTTTAATGGAAGCGGCAACAAATTCCGTTTTCCCTCAAAAATATGGCATTTATAGCATGAGGTGACTTTTTGGTGAATGTCAAGGAAAAGAGTAGGCCAATAGAAACCAACTCTAAGGACTTTATTGGCAGTGGTTTTCCAATAAAGATGTCCACCACAATCTCCTTCATGAAATTCTTACATGAATTTTTCTGCATCCTCTTTCAACAAACATTTAAGTAAAGTCCCCCCAACATCTTTCCAATACAACACATTATCTATAACGAAAAATTTAACTGTGTTTAACTGAAGAAATATTGCCTTTGTTTTTGTCATACTAGGAGGAACATTTAAATTAAATAAAACATACAACAAGTCTACATACCAGGGTGAGTTCAGAAATGCCTCATCAATTTGTGGAGTCACCTGTTCCTCTTGATTATCTAATGATTCAACCAAGTTAATGTCTAATGCATGGAAATTTGACTCAGCCATCAATTTGGCTAGTCCTTGACCTTTGATTAACTTGGTGGGTTTGATTTCTAAGTCATATTTGAGAATGACAACAATCCATTTTCCTCGCTTTCCCTCGGGTCCATTTTGTGTCAAAATGTCCTTAACCACTGAATTAGGTACATAATCAATAATCTGGGAATGCAAAATATATACTCTAAAATATTTTAATGCTTTTACCAATGCAAAAGCCTATTTTTCCATAATATTCTATATCAAAGATGCATCTCTTAAAGATTTACTAAAGACTGCAATAGGCTATTCAAAACCTTCATTATTTTTCTGCAGTAAGACTGCTGCAATAGTATGCTCAGAAGCAAAAGAGAAGATTATGAAATATTTTGTAAATTCTGGGCTAATTAACACAGGTGCTTTGGTCAATGCCTGTTTAACTGAGTGAAAGGATTGTTCAGCCTCAATACTCCACTTGATTTCAGAGTCCTTTTTAAGCATGTTTGTTATGTTTCTAAGAAGTTTTGCAAGGTTAGGAATGAATCTCCTTAGGAAATTTATTTTACCAATAAAAGGCTGAAGCTCTTTGATATCTCTTGGATGAATTATTTTCAAAATTGCTTCAATTCTACTGGGACCAATCCTAATTCCATGCTTGGAAATAATGTGACCAAGAAGTTTTCCTTATTGAAGGTCAAATAGTGTCTTTTTAGGATTGAGTGAGATTCCAAACCTTCTACATTTTTCAAACACTCTCCTCAGATGTGCTAAATGTTCTTGATCAGTTTTAGAGTATACAATAATGTCATATAGATAAATCATAATAAAATGGCCAATTTCATCAGCAAAGGTATTATCCATTTCTCTTTGGAAAGTGGCTCCAAACTTCATTAACCCAAAGGGAATTTTCACATACATGAAAGTGCCCCATGGAGTAGTGAAGGTAGTTTTATCCTGATCCTTAGGATGCACTAAACCTGGTTATAACCTGAGAAACCATCTAGAAAGGAAATTATACTAAACCTTACTACCTATTGCAATATATGATCCATTTTGGGTAAGCGGTAGTTGTCTTTAAGAGATACCTTAAGATTTGTAAAATCAATACGCAATCTGATTTCTCCAGAGTTCTTTCTATTAGGCACAATGTTAAACACCCATTTAGAGTATCTAATAGGAAGTATAATTTTTGCATCATACATCCTTTTAACTTCTTTCTCAACCAAAGGAATTAGGATAGGATTTATCCTACGAAGCTTTTGTTTGAATGGTTTTTTATCTTCCTTGAGTGGGATTTTATGTTGTATGATACTGGTGTCATATGCTTTTAGATCCTCATAGCTCTAGGAAAAGACATCTATGAATTCTTTGAAAAGAGCTATATATCGTTGTTTTGTGATAATAGGAAGTGATTTTAAGAGTTTTATTATTTTGGGATTTTGTTCACTACCTATATTGCATTCTTCTATGTTTGCCCCTATCGGTTCCATTTTTGGCTTTTTTGCTACATCATTAAAATCAAAAAGTTATTCTAGTGGAGCTAGACCCATTGGCAAAACATTATTTACATCAGAATCATCACGCTATTTATTTACACTAACATATTCAACAATTAGATTTCCTACTTCATAGTCGAAATATTCAACTATCTGATCTTCTACTTCATAGTTTGAATCTATGCTATTGTCTTCATACTCCTCTTTATATTGCAAAAGAAATTCAATCTGCTTATCACTTCCAAATACTTGCCAATGTCTCATATTATCAAGTACATCAGGATGGTGTTTAATCTCCACTGTATATTGTTTGTTTGGATGAGGCATTTGACATGTGCTAGCTGAAAAATCTAAGCCATTAGCCAATTGTTGGGAGTGGGTTCCCCTAAGAGTCACTTTTGGGGCAAAAAGCCCAAATTTTGTAATAAAGATATAAATTCTCCACATTTTGTGGCCGCGAAGCGCAAAGAGGTAAAGAGTCGTTAAGGGTTGTTTGCCCTTGTTTTGTAAAGAATGTAAAAGAGTCATGTCAGTTGTAAAGATCCACCCATGGTCTACAGACCATGGGATTGTATAAAAATAACTATTAGAAGAGTCTTTTAGTAGTTCAGTACCAAGAGAGTTCTAAGTGTTCTCGAGTCATAGAGGAGCTAAGAGTGAGAGTCTTAGCATAGGTATAGGCTCTGCAACTGAGTTTGTAGAGGCCGAGGGTGGAAGTTTGCAGCTGGGTGCGTGGACCCTTGCAGCTGTGTGTGCAAGGAAGATAGAGATTGTAATGGGAACTTGAAATATCAGTGAAGAGAAGTATTCTGAAATTACTATGTATTTTGTCTCTGATTATTGCATCCGATTATGTTATGTTAAGTTTTGGGTTTACATTATAATGTTAATTTGATACGTGAATGTATCTGATTGTATATGTTATTAGAACGCAAGTAATAATATATGTTTACACGAAGATAACGTTAATTGCATGGTAGAGTAGGTAAATACTTAAGGTAATTCGGAAACTGTGAATTGCAATGCAGTTACAGAGGCGCGTCAGTGCCTGAATCATTGGTTAGGTCTTCATGAGGGTCAGTCATATACCTTCACGAAGGTACTAAAGGATGGAAGAGAAGGTACATCGATAAGCAGGAAGGCTTATCGATCTGTGCACAGGACGGACCAAGCGGTAAAGATCGACATCACGACCATATGAGGGTGCCGAAACTTGGTTCCTGCATCCCCCCATACTGCTTCAGGTGAGACTTGTCCGGACTCCGTGAGATGATGCCGAAAGGGCCAGTTTTGTAGGTATTTTCTTGGTTGACTAACGCTGAACTTGGGTCAGGGCCGATCAAGCCAACAAATGGTTCCGTTCTCAGGACTGGGATCTGCATGTGGGATGTGTGATGTCGTATCACTGGAACCCAACTAAGAAAGGGATTGAAGGCTGTTTGGATAGAAAGATCCATGAATCCGCAGCATAGGAGAACAAAAATCCACAATTTATGAAAGACCAGTGTTTGAATAAATACCTGTATACAGAGGTACACGAGATCTTCTTCTGTTCCATCCTAGTTGAGTTATACGAGTGGATCACGAAGCTAGTGGACAACCAAGGAAGGTGGAGGCTTGATGGTCCTATTGTTTAGACCCCAGAATTAGTATGGAGATTGGAAGCCTCCGAAGATAAGATTTCTCATGCTATCGATCATTGGCTCGATCGTATCATAAGGGGGTTTGTAATCGAGTTTGCGTTTGATACTTCAGTCAGCTACAATGAAGCAGAGTGTCGCTTGTTCAAGGGTCCGCGAGGTAAGTATTTGAAATCTTTAAATACCTGGATTAAGATGTTATTGTGAGAAAAGTGGGTTATGTAGTTACCTTGATGTTTGGGGCTACGCAAAGTGGAAGGACTTACAAGAACGAAAGAAGGAAGGGCCCCGAATATAGCCAGTTGGTTTCACCTCATTTGAGTGACGACGAGGGAGTAGCACAAGTTTCTCTGCGGAGTTTTGTTCAGTTAATAAAACAGGGGTTCCCGTGAATAACACATCCACCTACACCACCTCCATCTTCACTATTGTCACTTGTGACCTCACCCACACCACCACCACCACCACCACCGCAGTTCAGTATGGTGAACTTAGTGAAGTTGCCGCTGTTGAAAGGTTTGGGAAATGAGGACCCAGACCAATTTTGGTTCGTTGTGAAGGATAAATGGGAAGCTCAGGGCATAACAACTGATCATATGAGGAAGGAAACACTGGTTATTGCCTTGTAGGAGTGCGTGCTAACTTGGTACATCAAGTACTCCAATGGTAACTTGGCAACTACATTGGCAGAGATCCAGAGCACGCTAAACAAAGAATTTAGTGGACCTAAGTCAGAGGCACATTTGATTGTGGGATTGAAAGTAATTACAATGAAACCAGGCGAGACACCTTGGGAGCTAGACCAGAGACTAAAGTGTATGATCTGCGAAGCTAATATGAATTTGAAAGATGGGAAACACCACGAATGGATTGTGGCTTCACTCTTGCCTCGCCTAAGGGTTGCACTATCAAAACAGAAGATTACGACTTAGGCAGAAGCCTTGGAGATTGTAATGAGGCTGCATGAAATGCCGATGCAAGATCCAAATCTAGGGGTTTAGCATATCCATGCATAACTATAGGACCTTTTTTTAGAACTGCAAATTTTGAAGAATGACAAGACAGTTCGACCATAAGTGCACGAGGAGATATGGTGCTTGAAGTGAAAAAGTTAGGGGCATGAGAAAGACCACTGCCTAGTCTTTGTGAATTGTATTGTAGTAGGAGGACCAATGCCTTTGAGGCTAGAAGCCCAAGCAGAGCTAAGCACAGGACCTACGCTATGGTGTGCTATATTTCAGGTAGTAGGGAAACATATGACTAACAATTTCCATTTGCTGCAAAAGTTTGTACAAACAACGCAATAGTTATTCTGCAACTTTTGTAAATCGGTGGGTCATGATGAGTGCAACTGTTGTAGTTATGAGTTGATGATGGATAGAACACTCACCTATAGAGTTCAGACGGAAATGCAGCCTCTTGGCCAGGGTGATGGGGTAGCACGGACAGGCTTTCAGGGGTGTGACCGAGGCCGAGGTGAAGGAGCACCTGGCAAAGCTCGGGGACAGGTGATTTGCTACAATTATGGAGGACCTGGACACTATGCCTGAGAGTGCACTAACCTGACGTGTTCGTCGTTCTGGTATTGTACTCAATTTGATCATGAGACTGAAGACTGTCCTGCACTGATAGCAAGGATACGTGAGAAGGGGGTGCAACCTCCACAACTAGATCAGAATCTGCAGATGATGAGGGCTGAGCCTCGCGAAGAGGACCCGAACATGAATATAGGACTAAGAAGTGGAGTTGCAACGGGCGAAGATAAGAAGGAACAACCTGAAGAAAGTATGTGGGTCCACAAAGCTCCAGAGAAGGAGGTTGAATTTTATTTGGAGTGTGCGTGTGAAACGTTTATGGAAGCAGAGAAGAGCTTTGTTGAGGCCTCCACCTCAGGAACCCAAGATAAACCTGCTAAAGAGATCGATCGTTCTATGCTCACTATCTTCTTAGAGACTTGCAAGAAGCTATTGCATGATAGTAAGGCTTTAAAAGGGTTACATGAACTAATAAATAGGTGCGCTGGGAGAGAAAACACCCCTGGTGAACTGCGCGTAGTTCGAAAGATTGGTAAGCATAAGGCAAGGATGGGACGTGAGATGAGACTCACCATGTAGATAGGAGAATATGAAATGGATCACGTTATTCTAGATCTAGGGTCGGACGTGAACGTTTTGCTAAAGCAGACATGGGAACAGATGGGGAGACCTGCTATTGTGGTCTCCGATTCAGTTAAGAATGGCAAATCAGTAGAGGATCATCCCCAGGGGAAGGTTGCAAGGGGTGACTAGAGATATTGAAGGCGCGAGTGCATTAACTGATTTTGAAGTAATAGAAATTGTGGATGACAACAACCCCTACCCTGTGCTCCTTGGGATTGATTGGGCTATTGACATGAATGGGGTGATTAACCTGAATAAGTGAAAGATTACATTTGAAAAGAAATCGCTTCACGTAGTGGTACCCCTAGATCCCACAGAAGGGTCGTGCTATACTGAACCTTTCCGCGATTAGAAAGCGATGAGGATTTTGACCGTATATATAAAATAACAATGCAAGAACAAGATTGGGTGAATCCAACAACAGATGGATGTATTATGTGGGATCATGAAAGTTCCTGCACCTCAGATTCGGATGAAGAATTGGAGCGCTGGCAGAATCGGTTACATGAAGTAACTACGCTGAGCTGTAACATGATGACTAAGTCGCTGCGCTATGTGTCATCGGAAGTAATAAATCTGCCCTCTTATGATGGGTTGAGTGATGTGGATATTTTTTTGGATGTATTCGAAAGGGAAGTGCTAGAGAAGCATCACTTCCAACATTTGGATTGGGCACTGTGCGCTACACCCATGAGATGGTGGGGTGCACACAAAGATAGTTTTGATGATTGGCACAAATATAGGAGAATGATGAGAATACGTTTTGATAGTCGAAGCTACGGATGACAGACAAGCATGATGGGAAGAATGATCCGTGTGACCACCTGGCCAAATGGACTAAGGCTTATGGAGTGGAGCCCCAACCTAAATGGGTGCACCTATTCTGTCAAACCCTGGTTGTAATATAGATGAATTGGTACTTGGAGGCAGAGCTCCACCATGGCACTGAAGAGTGGTATATTTTGCGCCAGGGGTTCATAATGATGTTCAGCTTTGAGGATGGGTTTGATTGTATTGACAACGCTCTACAAGAAGTTAGAGCAACGATATTTAGGATACCACAGGATCCTTTAGATCTGATTCAACTTGATTGAACTACTCACCTGAGCCACGTGCTGGAATGCTATAACGTGAATATTGAAGAAGAAGATGAAGATCCCAGGAAGACTAACATTCCTAAAACTGAGGGTCACCGCAAGGTTGAAGGACCACAGATAGAGAATCCATACATCATCGCGTCAATGGAAAAACTGTTGAAAAAGGATGCTACGTTTTGCTCGAGTGAGGAATGTCAGAAAAGCCTGGATGTGTTGAAGGAGAAAATGGTCACCACGTCAATCCTAATCTTCCAATATTGGAAGAAGGAGTTTCATGTACATGCAGATGTGTCATGTATTGCACTAGGAGCAGTATTGACATAGGATGGAGAGGGAGAATTGGACCATCGTATAGCATTCCTGAGCAGGAAGTTGTCCAAGGCGGAGAAGAACTATTCCACCACAGAGCACAAAGGACTAGCCATGGTGTACATGCTCCAGAAGTTTAGGCACTATTTGCTGGGTGGACATTATAAGATGTATACAGACAATTCTGCATTGAAATACCTGGTCAATAAGCCTACCTTGGGGGGGAATATCTGTCGATGGTTGTTTTTGTTCCAAAAGTATGATTTTGAAATTATTGTGAAACCTGGATGGTTGAATGAAGGACCAAATCATCTGTCGCGCATCGAAACTTAAGTGTAGCCTACTAATTTAGAAGGACTTCTTGACGTGCAACTCTTTGCAATACACATCACAGATAGCCACATTGAAGATATCATACACTTCCTGACGATAGGAATTGCTCCAGAGGGATATACAAGCTAGTAGAAGGAGTTAGTGGTGTGCACGACAAACTTTTATGTCATTGCAGGACATATGTATAAAATGGGGTTTGATGAAATATTGTGACATTATGTACCAGAGTTTGAAAGGAGCAGTATCCTTGAGGACACTCATAGGGGAGCTGCGGGAGGACATTATGAAGGAAAAGTGACCACGCAGAAGATTCTACACGCTGGGTTGTGGTGGCTAACCCTTCATAAGGATTCCAAAGCATACTGTAGGGCATGTGATGTGTGTCAAAGGACTGGCAGGCCATTGCGGAGAGATGAGCTACCTCTGAACCCATAGGTGATGTTACAACCTTTTGAGAAATGGGCAATAGAATTTGTGGGACCGATTCAACCTCAAGGAAAAAAGACGGGTGTGCAGTACATTATCACCAAAACTAAGTATTTGACTCGATGGGTGGAGGCACAGCTTGTGAAGGACTTCACAGGCGTGAAAACTGCAAAGTTTCTTTCTGAGTATGTATTGATGAGATTTGGGTGTCCAAATATTTTGATGAGTGATCGCGGTACACACTTTCTTAACGAAACCATCAACGTGCTGATGGAGGAATTTCAGGTGTATCATCAGAAAAGTACGCCTTATCACCCACAGGCTAATGGGATGGTGGAAGCATTTAATAAGATACTATATAATGCGCTGACAAAGGTTTTCAATGCTCAGCGAAATGATTGGGATCTGTGCATACCCACACTGCTATGGGATTATCGGATGACATGCAAAAAGCTGAATGGACAAACACCTTTTAGGCTCGTATATGGTGTTGAAGCAGTGATCCTGATGGAATACATTGTACCTAGTCTGTGTAGAGAGGCATTCACAGGAATGACAGATCTCGAAGCCTTGGAAGAGAGGCTCGTGCAGATCACAGAGCTAGAGGAAGAAAGGTTTGTGGCTAGATTTCACCAACAGGTTCAAAAGGAGCATGAAAAGGCATGGCATGATCGACACATCATTTCGCACCTTCAAGGTAAATGATCTGGTCTTGTTGTATGACAACAAGTTTGATATATTTCCAGGGAAATTTAGGATGCACTGGCTGGGGCCATATGTCATCAAGGAGATTACCAAAGGTGGAGTAGATCAGTTGGTCAAGTTGAATGGCGAACCCTTCCTAGGGAAGGTGAATGGCAGTCTATTGAAGCCATACACCGGTGATCCGACTAGGTGACTATATGAGGGATGCACAATATTAGTGCTATAGGTAGCTGAAAGGAGGCATAGGCTATAAAATACACTTGCCTTGTTGGAGAGCTACATGAGGAAAGACCTGCGCGAAACGAAGGCATGTCACAGAATCTACAACAACACGTAGAGAGCTATGCTACCAAGGGAGAAACTGTGCAGAGTAGCCGGACTGATCGTTAATGTCACTGTTCATGATTTGATGATGAAAAAATGGACAAATGGAGTTTGGGGGGGGGGGGGGGGGGGGGGGGCGGTGGCGGCATTTAAGTCGAAATTTATGGGTGAGATCCTTGAAAATCTATCACCAATCTAGCATTAATGAAAAAATTTTGGGGGGAAAGCTCGGATTTGAATTCAAAATGGCCTATAAATTACAGTGGGCTTCCCAGCGAAAAACACTTGGCATTTTGAGAATTGAGTTGCTGAGCTCTCAAGCACGCATGAACTGTGAATACTTTGAGGGTTTGATAGCAAGTTCAATGTTTAAGAAATTGCCAAAGGAGACATAAGAGTTGTTGAATAGCATCATGTGGACACCGGTAGAGACTGTAAATATTGGAGAAGCAACGAAAATCGAGGGGGCTATTCCAGAGGTCGCTATGGCAGTAGAGGGAGCTGCTCCAAAGGTTGCGGTTGCAGACATCCGAGCTGAATTTCCCAAGTCGCCATGGTCGCCTAGACCAAGGCCTACCCCGACCAAGGAAGGTGCAAAGAACAAGAAAAGAAAGCAGGTTGCAACACCACAGCCGGTGTGCGCATCACTGAGAAGGAACCCGCAAAAGGATAAGCCCACTGCATAGGAAAAGGGAAAGATGATTAAACTAGAGCCAGAAGAAGAAGAGGTTGAGGATATCCCAATGAATGACGAGGAGGTTGGGGTGGAAACGGAGGATGTTGAAATTGAGGGGTCTAACCCCATCACTAAGTTTCTTGAATACATTCCTCTGTGTAGGGGAAAGACCAAGGTGCCCAAAGACATTGAATAGAGCAAGGTCACCCTATACACACCCCTTTTTTCGGACCAAATTATTTTTGAAGGACCGTGCTTGGGGTGGATCCCACTGCTGAAATTGGAGGACTGGGACTTAGCTGACATTGAGCGATTCCCTCATTTGACGACAGACCAGCTAATGCACTGTGTTTTCCATAAGAGCATCAGAATGACCTTGTTGGAACCGTGGAAGTGGCTGAAAGGTGTGGATAAGGTAGGCTTGCTCAACCTACTATGGGTGTCACATTACAACCGCACACCCATCATAGTGGTAGTAATCAAGCAGAAGTTGTGCTTGGTACACGATGGGTGTGTATGGCTAGAGGAGCTGATACCCATCACTGATATGTTGATCCATACGATCATGCGACTTCCATATAAAGGGGAGAATCCGACCATGGCATTTGTCAGAAAGGGTGGCAAGCATGCCCTTGCGGAGGCCATGAAGGAAAATTTCAAGTTAGTAAAGAAGCCATGAGGGTATGCCATTACGAGTATCTCTGACCTCGCGGTCAAAGTGAAAATACAAATATTGGTAGGGAAGGTCATGCAAAAGTGTCACACAGATGAAGTGTTGACACCAGTTGTAGCTTTGGCAGCCCAATGCATGAAAGGGATTTCAATTTAAGTGGCCACGCTACCTCTGCGGTGAGTTCCTCATGAAGTTCTGCGAGGCGCAGGATCTCAACAATCCCTTCCACTATGCACGGCTCCTGCTATCTATAGTGTTGGTAGCATGGGAGCTACCTGAAGATAGCCAGTTTCCTTTGGTCATGCCAGACCTACCAGAGGCAGCGAAGTACACTTCGCTATGGAAAACTAAGGATCCTCAATGGGTAAAGGAAATAAAGATCTTTTGGATCTTGATGGAGATGAATGTGCATATGGCCATCAACCACAAGCCACGATTGTCACCTACCAACTTTGAAAGATTGTAGGAGTATGTGGAATTAAAGGCTGACTTCCACCATGTTTCAATATGGGCACAGAAGGACCCTGAGCAGAAGTGGCATGACTTGCCCTACTTGGCAACGAATGATGTGATTGATGCGATCCTTAATCGCTGGCTGGTAGACTGGCGCTCTACCTCGGACTTGGCTGCAGGATCAAGCAATCTTCCATGCAGTGTAAAAAGGAGGAGGCCAAGCTCAAGATGGAACAACTTGCTGTGAAAATAAGGAAAGACATTGATGACAAGGTCCAGGAAGAGTGCACTGTTGCGTAGTAGACGGGCGGACATGCTGGGTAAGAGGCACTCAGCTCTGACAAATTTTAGAAGTCACATTCACCAAAGACAAAGGAGGAAGAGGATGAACAGATGGAGCAGGGAGGAGTGGACCCGGAGACGACCCCATTTTGTATCAAGCATACCAGACGATAAGAAAAATCAGGGCTGTGGAAGAGGTCCAAGGCTGGCAAGACGTCTCTGGGTCTAATCACCTAACAGAGGGGGATCTGAATCATATTGGGGATGTCGTGCAGGATGCCACTGCGGAACTGTTGCAGTAGTTTGAACAGAAACAACAGTACGCATTGGGGGCCATTCAGATAGGTCTGCGTGAGCTGCAAATCCATGCATCACAGATTCAAACTGGCGCAACGTCCACCATTTTGGCCCTTGACACTTCAGAAGCAGCCGGGATGCTGTGTGCACGGGACTCCTGAGCCATAGTGATGCTAGATGGAGCCTTGAAGACAGAGAACGAAGCTACAGGCCCGCTGTCAGCGCACTCAAGGGAGTGGGACTCAACTTGGTAGCACTTCCTAGTGAGGCACTTCACCTTCTGCAGGATGGTGTGATCATTGAAATTAGGGCCCACGAACAACGCACTTTGCAGGTGATCAGTGAGAAAAAGGTCAACAACGCCTGTGCAGCAAGACTCTGCCATCTCCACTGTAAACAACCTTACCGACAAGAACAAGCACATAATCAAGGTTGTGGAGGAAGCATGTGGAATGGTCCTAGAGCTGGCCATTTCCGAGGATGAGCCAGTAGATGTGAGGGTTTGGAAACTCACTGTAGGAGTGCGCGACGCATGCACAGAGTTGGAAAAGGTTCAGCTGGAGCTGAACCTCAAAATTGTAGAGTTGCAGTTGAAGGCCCAGCCTTCGACTCCACTAGAAGTCAGGGAGCAGCGTGACTACTGTGACAGATGCGATAGCAGTAGTAGAGAGTATAGTGACGGATTGCATGATGCTTTTCCAGTAGTCGCTCGAGGTGCTCACCAACTTGCAAGAGGACCCCAATGTGCAAAGGCTGGAAATAGAAGTGCGAGAGATGAAACAATTCTATGATGAGGTTAAAGTGACAATTCATACTGTTTCCATCATGTAGAGACTCGCGAAGCAGCAAGAGGCCAAGGAATTGAAAGAGCAGGTAGATGTAGCTCATCACAAGGAGGTAGTGCTGAAGGCTTGCTTGAAGCCTTGGTTAGATGAGGCCTACTTGATCACGACCTCTATTGAAGGCAAGCTAGCTAGTCTACAGAATACTCAACCGAAGCTACAGGCTGATAGCGCAGGGCCAACGATAGAGTAGTTGGTGGAGGAAATGAAGCACGTGGCCGCGCAGTGCACCATCGAGGTAGCAGTTGGTCGGGTCAAGTTGGGAGGTGTTCATAACAAGATCTTCACACTAACAGAGTGACTTGAGGGTGAGTCACCATGTTTGTGTTGGGGGCCTGTTGGGAGTGGGTTCCCCTAAGAATCCGTTTTGGGGCAAAAAGCGCAAATTTTGTAATAAATATGTAAATTCTCTGCATTTTCTGGTCGTGAAGCACGAAGAGGTAAAGATTCATTAAGGGTTTTCCACCCTTGTTTTGCAAAGAATTTAAAAGAGTCATGTCGGTTGTAAATATCCACCCATGGTCCGTGGACCATTTGGATTTTATAAAAAGAACTGTTAGAAGAGTCTTTTAGTAGTTCAGTACCAAGAGAGGTCTAAGTGTTCTCGAGTCATAGAGGAGCTAAGAGTGAGAGTCTTAGCATAGGTAGAGGCTCTGCAGCTGAGTGCGCAGAGGCTTAGGGTGGAAGTCCGCAGCTGGGTGCACGGACCCCTGCAGCTATGTGCGCAGGGTAGATAGAGTCTATACCGGGAACTTGAAATATCAATAAAGAGAAGTATTATGAAATTACTGTGTATTTTTTCATTGATTATTGCATCTGATTATGTTATGTTAAGTTCCGGGTTTACATTATAATGCTAATTTGATGTGCGAATGTATCTGATTGTATATGTTATTTGAACGCAAGTAAGAATATATGTTTACGCGAAGATAACCTTAATTGTATGGTAGAGTAGGTAAATGCTTAAGGTAATTTGGAAACTAGGAACCGCAACACAGTTACAGAGGCACGTAAGTGCCTAAATCGCTGGTTAGGGCTGCGCGAGGGTTAGTCATATACCTTCGTGAAGGTACTAAAGGACATAAGAGAAGATACATCGATAAGCCCGAAAGGCTTATCAATCTACGTGGAGGATAGACCAAGCGATAAAGATCGACATCACGACCATCTCAGGGTGCAGAAACTTGGTTCCTGCACCCCCCCCCCATACTGCTTCGGGTGAGACTTCGGTCTGCGCTCTGCGAGCTGATGCCGAAAGGGCCAGTGGTGTATGGATTTTCTTGGCTGACTAACACAAAACCTGGGTCAGGGCCCATCAAGCCAAGACCAATACATTCTAATTTCTTGGGATGACAAAAAGATCATATTCTTCAAAAGTTCTTAAAAATTCAAGGACAACATTCCTGTAGTTTCTCAACCTAGGATGTTTTGCAGCATATTCTCCCTTGATCTGTTTAATAATTAATTCAGAATCTCCTTGAACAAAAATTCTTTTAGCACCTAACTTCTTCAATAATTGCAATCCTAAGAGAAGTGCCTCATATTCTGCTATATTATTGGTGCAATGAAAATTGAGTTTATAGGAATGACCTTCTACATGATTGTCCCTTGAATTGGACACCCAAACACCTGCCCCTAAACCTACTTTGCCACAAGAGCCATCAAAGCTCATGTTCCAAAAAGGTTCAGTTTCAGTGTTTTGTTGTACAATTAGTGTTTGACTTTCATGTTTTTCATCAATGTCATTTTCTGCTTGAGTAACCTGTGCATCAATGCCTCCATCATTGTAAAGAATGAAAGAGTCCAGGTTAGAATGAACATAGTAGAGAGGATAGTTATGTGGTTTGTCTTGACTACTCACCATATAATTCATTAAAGTTTCCCTATATAGTCTTCTTTGTTGACCAAACACTAGTATAGTGGCATAAGTCATGTCCATTTGTAGGGTTCCTTGCAGTTTTGCTCCCCATGAGCGTGACAATGGCATGCCATACTTAGGGGGAATGTCAGCAACCACTATATCCATCACCAGACTTACACACAGGTCTTTGCTAAGACCTAGTTATTTAACTTTACTAGAATCAAAGGAATACAAATATTTGTATTGTCTAGTAATGTAAAGTCCTAGTCTTTCCATGATAGCCTTCGGCATTAAGTTATGGGATGCACTTGAATCTAGCATAGCATTGTGGAGGATTTTATCATGGATATTCAAACTGACATAAAATGGAGGGACCCCTTCTTGTGGTTTACCTTCTACTTCTGGTCCAAACAGGAGCTTAGGCTGATCATCACTCAAATTTACATCATCAGTTTTGTCCCCAATGTTTAATGCCTTCAAGACCTGAGTCCTGTATACATTCTTGTTGATTAATTTAGTTAAGGGGATTGAAATTTTCAGCTTGGCAAGTTCATTTTCTATACTGAATGGTGTTGGATTTTTAAGCATATTTGAAAAATCAGATTTATCAGCAACTATTTTTGTGGCTGGTTCAGTTTGTTGGCTGGTAGAAGGTAGGTCAGTTTGAGTATTTCTAGAAGAAGTATCAATTGGGTTTTTTATAGTAGCTTCACCTGGCTTTTTTCTCAAATTTTATGTGGTTTTCTTAGAGGGGTTTTGTGTAATTTTCTTGGGATCAGAATGAAAGACCTTTTTGACAAAATTTTTTGCATTCTTTTTACTTGCAGTATCTTGATTTTTCTTACTTCTAAGATTGTACTGCATATGTACTTCCATTATAGCATTTTCAAATCCTTGTTTGTATTCTTCTAACTCTTCAGAATCCATTTCAGTTTGGGCTATCAGAAAAAGTTCCTGCTCCTCTTGAGTGAGGAACACTGTTTCATCTTCATTTACCCCTAACAAATTTATTTGATTGTCTTCCAAATCTTCCACAATGTTCCCATCATCATCTATGTAATTTTCTTGAAAAGGAGGCCGAATCTGCTGATCTGGCCCCTTTTGTTCTCTTTGTTTAATTTGAGGAACATTTCTCCTAAAGTTTTGGTTTCTAGTTTGAGGGAGATTTTGTTTTCTCTTGCTTGATTTTGGTCATTAAGGTTCACCCTTTGCATCATTTGATTGACTACTCTGACTAAGTTATCAATATTATGATCAACAACAGAAGTAGAAGGTTCTTCTTTTATGGTTACTCTATGTTCAGACTTCAATTTGGCTTTCTTGGCCAAGATGTTGGCTTCAACTTTAATTGCATTGGATTGCATTTCCTCCAAGGTTGTTGGGTCCCTTTCCCTGAGTTGGTATTCCATGTCCACATCGAAACCATCTGGAAAATCAATCAGGGCTAGGCCAGGGGAGGGTTTGATGTCTTGTGGAATGGCATTGTAAACAATATTGAATCTTTCACAATACTCTTCTACACTTTCATTTGGTTTTCTTTTTAATCTTTTATACTCATTTAGGAGTTGTAGTGGGTTCTTCTTGATCTCCCATCTAGCTAAAAAAGCTTGATGGAAAGCCTCAAGATTGGCTAAACTTCCAGCAGCTAAAACCCTAAACCATTTCTTAACATCTCCTCCTAGGCTTTGGGAAAACAATCTCATTTTAACATCGGCTTCATCAACCTCTTGGAGATCAAACACATCGTTCATCCTATCTATATGTTGTTGAGTGGTATAAGCACCAGTATTATCAAAGATTACAATTTTGGAAGGATAATCTGCAGGCATAACATTTAGCTGGCCTGGTAACACCAAGGGTGCATACCTTCCTACCATAATTGTCTTGGTAGATTGACTTGAGGATGGACCTAATGGAGGTGCAGATTTAATGACTACAAGGAAGGTAGGTATAGTAGTATGAGAGATAAAAGGTTGAGAAGTTGAAACTATAGAGCGAGTAGGACTAGGAGGCTGTAGATGTACAAATTGAGAAAACTAACTAGACAAAGAAGTTCTTGCAATAGTCAAAGCACAGAATTCAACAAACTGCTGAATAAAGTCTTCTTCTATAGCTTGGTCCAACACTGAAACTAGGCGTTGTAATTTGTCAAATTGTTGTAAAGATTCAAGATCAGGATCTGTCTTAAGGACTTGGGTTTAGGAAATATATGGTTGCAGTATGGACTTGTTTATGAAAATTATCAGGAAGGGAATTTAATCTAGACAGGGGACTATTACTACCTTGACTCTTGGTAAAACTTATTTTTCTCACCAGTGTCTTAGGGTCATCTATAATTTTAGCATGGTTTGGATCAGGGTGAGATCTAGTATAAATCCTTTTGGGAGCCATGGCTATAAAAAATCATCACACAAAAATCAAAATCCAAATCAATGATAAAGCAGATATATACAAAATATCAACCTTGGATCAGATATTTCATAATGATAAAACAATTGCTTATTGAAGTACTGATTTTAAGCTAGGGAATACTAATGTTTTGGATTAAAATGTGTTCTTCCCCATTATGGTTGCCACTATGTTATCGTTCTGTATTTTTGAGGTTATGGGAGTAAATACATTGGACAACATCAAACCACTTTTGAATGCTGGGATCTAGCCCTGCCAGCTTGAGAGAGGGCTCTCTCTTTATGATTTAACTTGGTTTTTAGGTTTATTTTAGGCTAGTTATGATTGTGCTTGGTTGTTTGTTTGAATTTGGTTGGTTGGTTGGTTGATCTGAAACAAATTACTTTCTTTCCATTGGGCTATGGAGTCAAATAAAACTGGATGTTGCACCAAAAGTTCAAAGGAGTAGCCACAGGGAAAGCTAGCTAGATTTACTAGGTCTTTAAATTAAATTATGGAATGGAGAAAAGGTGTGTGTTGGCTTAGTGTGGCCTGACCCAAGTTCATAAGTGATTTAGCCAAGCAAATCCGGTACTACTGGCCCTTTCGGCAACAGTCCGTGGAGCGCGGACTGAGGTCTCACCTGAAGTAGTATGGGAGGGTGCTAGAACCAGGTTTCCGCACCCTGGGGATGTCTGATATGAGGTGATTGGTACGCGGTCCAACCTTCACACTTACTGTGCTACGCGCACCAACGGGCACCCCGCGCCCTGCGATACTGTCTTCACGCAGTTCTAGCCACAGCGTGACCCGTGTTATTTACCCAAGTATTCCTTAATTAGGCTCTGTTAGCTGATTACTTAGATTATTTTCATATATAAGCATTCATAAAAGTATTTATCAATTGCGCACAGTAAATAAACAGAGTAAAAGTAATGAATAACATCAAAATACGGATTCAAGAATAGATGCACAGAATAAACTTCTCTTTATTAACTTTCAATCCCAATTACAGACCTGAATCCAGCCTACGCACTCAACTGCAGGGGTCCGCGCACTCAGCTACAGAGCCTCTTCCTACTACTACAACCCAGTACACTTCAGATCCAACTCTAACCTTGAACCATGCCTTTTCTATTCTATCTATCATTACTTATTTTTACACTTAGAGCCTCACTCTATTTATACAATCCCATGGTCCACAGACCATGGGTAGGCCGACACAACTTTACATTAAATTACAATATTTTAGGGTGGACAACCCTATGACTCATCCTAGACTTCACGCTCCGCGCCCGCAATTCGTGGAGTCTTACAATATAATTGACCAAAACTTGGGCTTTGAGCCCCAAAAACATGCTGCGGGGGATCCCATGCCCAACAGGCCCCCAACACAATCATCGTGACTCATCCCGAGTCACTCTGCTGGTGCGACAATCTTGGCACAGAGCCCCTCCAACTGTGCCTATGCTACGCGAAGGTCCATAGCGCACTGCGTTGTTGCGGGCTAAACCTGCGACATCCGATATTTTGAGCCCACCATGGCTGAATTATTGCCTTACAGCTATACCAGTATGTGCTACGTATGTTTATAGTCCCGTGCCCTAGTTCGGCCCCTCGAGTTGCGAAGACTGTGCCGCAGTCAGTTACTCAGATAGTCGGCCCACTCGTATAGAGATTCAAGCGACTGTAGTTTTCCTTGCTAGGGAAGGGTTCACCATTGAGTTTACCTAACTGGACGATGCCACCGTCTGTAACCTCCTTAACCACGTAAGGTCCCAGCTAGTGCATTCTGAATTTCCTCGGGAATTTCTTGAATTTACTGTCGCACGGCAGTACTAAGTCGTTGACCTTGAAGGTGTTTTGTTTTTGTACTTGCTAATGAAATCCTGCCATAAATCTTTCTTCTTCGAGTTCTTCTAATTGTACGAGCCTCTCCTCCAAGGCTTCACGGTTCGACATGCCTGTAAGTGTTGCTATTCACAAACTAGGTACGATGTATTCCATCGGCGTGATAGCTTCCGCACCATAGACTAGCCGGAAAGGTGTCCAACCCGTCAATTTTTTGCACGTGGTTCTGTACGCCCATAATACGGCAGGTATGCAGAGGTCCCAGTCATTTTGTTGCACGTTACATACTTTGTTCAGCGTAGTCTCCAATATTTTGTTGAATGCCTCTATTGTCCCATTAGCTTGCGGGCGGTACGGTGTACTTTGCTAATGATACACCTAGAACTCCTCTGTGAGTGCGCTGATGGATTCATTCAGGAAGTGTGTTCTGTGGTCACTCATTAAGATTCTTGGGTAACCAAATCGTGTCAACACATTGTCGAACAAAAACTTCGCAACCCTAGCGGTTGTGCGATCCTTAATTGGCTATGCTTCTGCTCATCGTGTTAAGTACTCCGTGGTGATGATGTAGCACACACCCGTCTTTCCCAGAGGTTTTTTCGTTCCCACAAAGTCAATTGTCCATTTTTCAAACGACTGCAGTGTCATTTTTGGATTTAGTGGCATATCATCCCTTCGTGATGTTTTTCTAGTCCTTTCACATATGTCGCAGGCCCAACAGCGTGCTTTCGAATCTTGGTGCAGGGTTGGCCACCATAACCCAACACGAAGGATCTTCTGTGCAGTCTCGCATCTTGCATAGTGTCCTCCTACAACACCCCCATGTGCTTCCGCGAGGATCTAACCTCGTTCAAATTCAGGTACATATCTTCATGATATCTCATCATTTCCCATTTTGTAGAGGTGCCCTGCGATGACAGAAAAGTTTGTCGCGCGCACCATCAATTCTTCTTCTGTTGGACTGAGTATTCCTTCGGCATAGTCCCTGTGGTTAAAAAATGGATTATATCTTTGAAATGGTCATCCGCGACGTGCAGTGCGAAGAGCTGTGCACCTGGTAGTCCCTCTTCCAAATTTGTTGGCTCCTCGTGTTGGATTAGTGGGGCCTGACCTAGATTCAGAGGTGATTTAGCCAAGCAAATCCCGTACTACTGGCACTTCCGGCAACAATCCGCAGAGCGTGGACTGAGGTCTCACCCAAAGTAGTATGGGAGGGTGCTAGAACTAGGTTTCCGCACCCATGTTAATTACCCAAATCTCCTTAATTAGGTTCTGTTCGCTGATTACTTAGAATGTTTTCATACATAAGCATTCATACAAGTGTTTATCAAGTGCACGCATATAAATAACCAAATAGAAATAATGCATAACATCAAAATATAGATCCACGAACAGATGCACAGTACTCCGAATCAAACTTATCTTTATTAATAATCAGCAGCACGACCCGTGTTAATTACCCAAATCTCCTTAATTAGGTTTTGTTCGCTGATTACTTAGAGTGTTTTCATACATAAGCATTCATACAATTGTTTATTAAGTGCATGCATATAAATAACTAGATAGAAATAATGCATAACATCAAAATATAGATCCACAAACAGATGCACAATACTCTGAATCAAACTTATCTTTATTAATAATCCTTTTCAAGTTCAATTCAATTACAGACCTGACTCCGCCCTGCGCACTCAGCTGCAGGGGTCCGCGCACTCAGCTGCGGACTCTACTACTACTATGACCTAATACACTTCAGATCCAATTCTATACTCTAACCATGCCTTCGCATATTCTTCTATTCCTTCCTACTTCCTCTCTTTACACTTAGAGCCTTGCTCTATTTATACAATCCCATGGTCCGCGGACCATGGGTAGGCCGACACAAATTTACATTAAATTACATTATTTTAGGGCAGACAACCCTATGACTCAATTGTACACTTCGTGCTCCGCACCCATACTTTGCAGAGTCTTTACATTACATTGACCAAAACTTGGGCTTTAAGCCCCAAAAACATGTTGTGGGGGATCCGCTGCCCAACAGGCCCCCAACACAAACATCGTGACTCGCCCTCGAGTCACTCCATTAGTGTGGCGATATTTGCGTGGAGTCCATCTAACAAGTATCGCGTAGCTTGGAGATTTGTGACACACAGTTCCGATGTTTGTTGTACTTGCTGCATGCGTGTCTCTGAACCTTCATGAGCAGGGTCACATTCCTATCTAACCGCATAAAGTCCCTACATTTGTGCCAGGTTTCCTTCGATGTTAGCTGTAATTGTGAAAGCTTCATTGATCCATGGCTAGATACACGCTTTAAGCAAGGGTTCTTTTTGTCGCGTGACATCTAATTGGTCCTTTATTTCCCTCGCCTGCTAGAGTTTGGCGAGTTGTTGAGTAAGGATGACCATTTGCACGGTCCCCCGGACACTGTCATACTCCTGCTGCAACTCGCGTGCCTCTGCCTCTAGGAACTATAGGTTTGGATCTTCCTGCAGGTGTGTAAGCATGGTTAGTGCTTGATCCAACATGCCGATGCAATCCAATATCGCCTCGCCAATTTTCTCCAACCCCGCCTGGATAGCGCGGGCGTAGTGCTCTCTGACTTCTGGGGGTTGTTATAGACATTTTTGTGCCTTACAGCATGAAGCATGAAATGTCCATAATCTAAGGGATCCAAAGTCCCTAAACATGTTGTTCCTACCCCTAGAGGAACAAGGTCAGCAAACCACAACACTAAATATCAGTTCTCCACCTAAAAACACTCAAAAACAAGCTAATTCTGGATCATGTCAACTGCTCCACTGAGCATCTGCGCTGAATGTCAACTGCTCCACTGTGTACCTGCGCTGAATGTCAACTGCAAAGAGGGCTACCTATGCTGGGCAAGTTTGGACAAGTGGCACAGTCATTCCTCAAGGTGTCAATGCCCAGGAAGCTTCCAAAATGACACTTGGATCAGAGAATTCGACTGGTGATGAGTAAGAGGGTATAGATCTCCAAGTGGAAGCAAGAACCTCCAAGTGGACTCAAGAACTGAAGAATAACTGAAGTGAGAGAGGACACTAGTCAGCTTCATGCCAAGCTCAAGCTGACTCATCCTTTCTCCAAAACTCCTATATATAGAGCTCTCTCATGAGGTCTAAGGAGGCTGGAATTTTGTGAATGCAAGGAAGTGCTGTTGGTTTGAGTTTAGAACTATTGGGTGATTTGCTTTGAAGGAGGTGAAGAGGAGATTTCTTTCTGCTGGGAGGTGATGCTGGATTGGGCTTTTTATGGTTGTATCACTTCCTGAACTTTACTTCTTCCATTAATAAAGCATTTGAGGTTCTTCTATATGCATGTGTCTCAATGGTGTATTGTTATACTTGTGTATTTGATTTATTCTAATCCTTGAATCAATTATGAATGTATGCTTCTTGTAGTTTCCCTCTCTTGCCATTTTGCAGGATCTTGGTGTAGCTGGGCCAGTGAAAGAGCAAGGAGCTGGGAGCAAGCAGCAAAGAGAGAAGATTGGATCAATCATTAGCGGAAGACATCGGTTAGTGGACCTCTTTCTCCCCTCTCTGACATCTCATAAAGAAGTAATCTCAAATAGCTTTGCTTTGATTGTTGCTGAGGTACTATCACCCTTAGAGTGGGATAGGGTCATTCCGTATTGGATACTTTTCCCAACAACAAATTGGCGACTCCACTGGGGATCGTATCTTGTTGGTTGTTTGTGTTTTTGCTATTCATTTCATAAACACAGGGAGTACCGAATCGAACTGCATTTGGATCTTTCAAATGCAAAGTAGAGGGCAGCTACTCTAGCTCAGTTTCTGGGCATGTTTATGATTTGAAGAGCTGATCCACAAGGACTCTGAATAGCTCTTAGTGATATCTTTTCATCCTCCTTTTCATCCCTTAGTGTGTACTTGATTGATAGCTTCTGATTTGGCCAAAAACTGTGAATTTTTTAGCAATCTGTGACCCGGAAACTGAGAAAAACGAAAGTTTATCTCTTCAGTGCAGGCACTGTGAAGGCAGTCTGCATTTCAGCACAGATCTCGAAGGGGCTACCTACGCTGAATGTCAAACTGACAGTGTACCACCTGCGCTGAACCAGTTTTGCCTTGTGCTACTGGGGTTCCCTGCTGTTTATTGCCCTGTTTTCATCCTTGTTTTTGCAGCCTGTTATCAGTCAATGTACCTATCTGAAACCAACTTTCCTTGCCACTATTCCGCCTCGGTTGTATAAAGAAACTGTATTTGTTCTTTGTGTATTTCTTATATCATTTACAGTTTCCCGTAACGAAAGTGAACTAGTCTTGCTGTGGCCTCTTAGATCTAGACCTGTGATAAGTGTTGTTTTGATCTTGAGAGTTAGTTTGTTTGCTGTTCATAGCTGATTGAGCTTTTTCTTTCGTCATATGGTTTGAATTTATATATTTCTAGTGTCGAAACAAGTAAATCTTAAGGTGTCTTTTGATTTTGGACAAGCTTGTTTGCTTTCACTTGAAATCGAATTCAAAGTTATACAACAGCTTTCTTTTTTGTATTACATCAACATTAAGAAAGAGAAAAGAAATACCTGCATTGTGCATTTTGCATTTGATAAGTTTGCATGTTGATTTAGGAAAAAGTGCATTAGTGTGTGCTCTTTGATCTGTGTGAAAATATAATGTCTTTCTTTTCCCTCAGTAGTTAGGATTTTCAAAGTTAAAAGATTGGAAAAGCTTGCTTCTCATCTTAGACTGCATTTAGGAATTTGTATCATACATCTCGTGGTGAACCTTGAAAGGCAAACTTTAAAAAGATCAACTTAAAATATATTGAATGAACCTAACAACGCTTTGAAACATAACGCAAACACATAGAGGTCTAAGCTAGAGACGTGTTCCGGCGTCGTTAAACGTAGTGACTGTCGATCTCGAAGAAGGTGGGTGATTCCTCCTGAGAGTCGGTGGCACTAATACGGACTTGTGCTCCCACGTACCGTCGCGTATATATTGGGAGACCCCTATAGGCATATATCTTTTATCCTTAGGAAGCCGTGTCGGCCGCCTACTGATCGCAATGCAGTGAACATAACATTCACGAAGATCGACCACTCGTACCGTAAAACGTATTTTGTGGTTTTGCGAAAGGTTTGGCACACCCTCTGCCTAGATCTCCAGAGCAGTTTCTTTTGGCCTTTTTCAAACTCTATAACTGAAAAAGTCCATCCGAGCATTTGTCACTTCGGGCTCGTTAAAACATCGAAGGAGACTAGAGTCATCTTTAGCTTTTTCTCGACTCTTAAAAAGTGAAAAAGCAAGTTGTGTCTAAAAGCGTCTAATAAAATTCATTCAATTCGGAAACACAAATTTCCCCTTTTAATATTTTGGTTGATCGAGTAATCCGCAATCGTGGAAGAAATTCAATTAAAACCCCGTCGTTCTCGGAGGCTTACGATTCAACCGTCTTTGTCTCCGGAATCGAAAACAGTACGGACAAAGCGAACTCGTTTAACCAGTTCAAAATCTCCTATAAAAGTTAGAACAAGTGTTCCAACTGCATTTGAGGTTCCGGTTACTCCAAACATTTCTGGAAACCCTGCCTCTATAGAAGAAGTTCAACAGCCACAGAAGGAAAGTAATACTGATCCTAGTCTGGGGGAAAATACTTGTATAACTGAACCAGTTCCATCTGTAACCGGTCCAGAGAGTTTTGTTCCTCAAACCGCTGTCGCTGTCGAAACAACCACTTCTTCAGCACCAGAAATATTTTACGGACCTGACGGTCTTCCTCTTCCACCGGGTTTGATTGCGATAGAGGAAATTGCAGAGGATCCACAAGCAAGTACTCCAACCCATTTTGGAGTCGGGGTCACTCTATTTCCTTCATCAGAAGTTAATCCACCACAAGTGGAAGTTCCTGTAGAATCGCTAGGCAATCTATTGGATAGACTTAAGATGTCTGAACAACCGTCATCATCTAGGACTGTGTCAAATGACACAGCGACAGCAGAAGCCCCTGCCGTCACTCCGACGATGTTTTCCGGCATACCAGCTGTCCCAAGTAGCTCACAACCGCTAGAAGGAGTCCACCAAGGGACTGTTTCGACAGTATGGTCTGTTCCAGTTTGTTCATCCGGAGTAGTATCCGGCAACTCTTACGTTGAAACTCAACAGATTGATCCTCATGGAGGTCAATTTGGGCCATCCAGTCCTCAAGGACTAACAATCCCTCTGAGTTCCGGATTGCTACCATATGGGGGGCAGTATGCCCTTTCATTACCTCCTCTGGGAGGATATCCATATGGCAGTTCTCAACAGTTTTCAGGTTATACTGGAATTGCATCAAGTAGTTGGGTACCTATGCTACCTCAACAACCAAGGGTTGTATATTCTATGCAACAGTGTGTACCTATGACGAACATCCCAACCACACCGGCTATTGTAACAATGTCACAAGTCCAAGCGATACCTGTTTCATGTCAACCTCAGATTTCTCAGGTTGTAATGCAACAGCCTCTTGAACATGGGTCACAACCACAATCGCCAACTGGTGGGGCGACACAGGTACAAACGGGTACAATTACCCCACACCTTGGTCCAACGGTTAGCATAGCACAACAGAACATGGTGTCACAACCATGGCTTGTGCAATACCAACAACTGCAATTCCAGCAAGTGTACCAAGGTTCTGAGCAGCAGATCTTTGCGAACAGTGGACAACCGTATATCCAAAACGGTCAAAACCAACCACTTTACAGTGGTCAAGTCCACCAACCGTATTAGTCATACCAACATCAATTACATTATGTTGGTATGCAAAGGCCCACTGCTCAAGCGATTCCATCTTACCCTGGTTATGCTTCGCCTAACCTGAATCAACAGTTACCATTCGTGGCAACTTTAGAGTTACCTGATTTACACCGGTTAACCAACGATCCGATTGCTTATGCCCCTTGGTGGCCAGCGATTCCTCATAAACTTCCATCTGACATTCCTAAATTCAATGGAAATCCAGGTGAAGACCCATCGAATCACGTGATGACTTTTCATCTGTGGTGTTCGTCGAACACCCTAAACGACGATTCGATAAGGCTTCGCCTTTTTCAGAGGACATTGACAGGTCCAGTGGCTAAATGGTATATTGAATTGCCAAGAGCCTCTTTCGACAATTTTAGTTCCCTAGCCACAACTTTCTTAACCCATTTTCAATTACCGATAAGGTACAAAACGGGAACAGAAATATTAACCAACTTCAAACAGACAACTGCCACCCATATATCTGATCATATACATGAGTGGCGTCGTCATCGTAGGATGGTGAAAACGTACGTTCCCGATCAGCTATTAGCTGAATGGTTTATAAAGTCGTTACTTCCGACTATTACGGAAGATGTGGCCAAGGGGGGAGTCGTAACAGAGAAGCAAGTTATTGCTCGTGCACAGTATTTGGACTTAGTTTATACTCAGTTCGGCACGCTCTACAACAAAATACCTGATGCTCCTAGACCGGAATTTTCAATTCCTCCTCCTCCTAAATCAAATAGTGACTCTCACGCCGGTGATGGTGTGATTGGCACGACAAACGCGAAATCGATAAAGGCTTCGTCAAAGAAAGCCCGTAAGAATTCAGATCAAAATGCAAAAGAAGAAATTCTTGCTTCGGAAGTAAATGTCGTATCAGCAGATAAAGGAAAATAAACCAATCAACCAGGAAGCAAGAAGAAGCAAAACAAAGGGAAGAAGAAGAAATAGGGTGAGTCATCCCCTGGAAAAAATTCTTCAAACCCTCCTGGGAAAGGGAAACAAAATTATCCATGTCTAATATGTGATGATAAGGATCATAGCACAAAGAATTGCCCATTCAAAGCTGAGTTAAAGAGGTTCTTTAAAAGTTCCCAAACCTCAGCCGTGTTAACTGATCCGTTTCCCAACCCAGGTCAGAATCTGGTTGATAGTGGAAATGCTTCCCCGTCGCAAGTGCTTATGTTGTCGGTTTCAAAATAGCAGAATGATGCTTTGATTTCGACAAGGAACAAAGATTATGGGAATCCTCAGCTGTCAAACGAAAAAGGTAAAGATCAACCAAGTAGTTCGGCAACAACTTCGACAGAAGTTGTACCACCCATCATCCCTGAATTAACAATAAAACCGCCAAAGGGTGTAGTACACAAGTCGACATTTAATCCTCGCGCCAGAGCGGCGCAACATTATAACATAGTGGAAGATTTGGCACAATCGCCATCTGCTATGTCGACTCTTGAGGTACTACAAAATTGTCCATCCCAAAGGCAGGCGTTGTTATCAGCAATTGGTGGGGTTGATCCTAAGGATTCCAATCTTGTATCCTTTGATCACAAAGGATACGATCCTCAGTTACCAGCTCAATTAGCTTTCCTTATTCAAGTGAAATCCCTCAACAAAACTGTTCACAGAACAATTATTGATGAGGGAGCATCAACATGTATTATGTCGATGAGTTGCTGGAAAACTTTAGGATCTCCAACCTTGTCGCGATCTTCGACAACATTAAAAGCTTTCGACAGAAGGACTTATACCCCGTACGGTATCCTTAATAACTTAAAATTTGAACTAGGAGGAAAAACAGTAGAAATTGATGTTGAGGTCATTGATGGAAATCTTGACTATAACATCCTACTGGGCAGACCATGGATTTATGCCATGGCGGCTGTTGTGTCGACTTATTTTAGGAAGATCGCATTCCCGTTTGAAGGAGGGATTACGATCGTCGACCAACAGAATTTCCTCCCTAATGGTTCACAAGTTACAGGAAGCATTCCCATGATCCATGAGAGCAACCATTCAATTCAAGATATCGGAGTAGGATTATTGAAAGACCCCACATTGATGGGAACTTTCGCGCTACCACCTCCTATTTATATAGGAAATGTACCGTTTGTAGCGACCTGCAACATGATATCTTCCACGAAGGTCGACATGGATTGTACAATTTTTCTGCCCCCAAGCCCTTTAGAAATATTGTAGCAATCAATGTTTCAAGCATGGGAGGCGAACCCAAATCAACGCTCGTCAAGCATTTGGGTAGATAGGTCTAGAGAATATGGAACCCCATTAGATCCTTGGTCGAAAGTACATGGGACTGACGAAGGAATCTTACAATCAATGATGATTGAGGGGGCACCATGGAATGATCACCACCATCGTTCCCTTCTTCCGGAATATGAAGAAGATACTCAAAGTGACCTTTATCACCCTTCAGTTTTTGAATTCCTAACAAATACTGTAAACACGGTGGATTCCGAGCGAAACCTATCCAATATTGAAGAGACTATAGCCATAAATATCTCGACTAAAACAGATGTTGTGGGGAATATTTATGTCGGCAAAGGTTGTTCCCCTTCAGAACTGGAAATATATAACACTCTTTTTCGCGAATTTAGAGATGTCTTTGCTTGGTCATATGATGAAATGCCAGGCATTGACTCGAGTATCGTTGAACATGAAATTAAAATGTATCCTGATGTCAAACCAGTAAGACAACGGCTTCGGCAGGTGCACCCCAAGAAAGCCGCGGCCATTAAGGCGGAAGTTGAAAAACTTCTCCATGCTGGATTCATCTACCCGGTTCCTCTAACTGATTGGGTATCGAATATTGTCCCTGTTATGAAGAAACAAGGGACGATTAGAGTGTGTGTCGATTATAGGGATGTAAACCAAGCTTATCAGAAGGACAACTACCCTACACCCTTCATCTACCAGATAATTGATGAATGCGCCGGATGTGAAATCTTTTCATTTATGGATGGATTTTCCGGATATAATCAAATAAATATCTGCCCACAGGACCAGTCAAAGACTACATTTATTTGTCCGTGGGGCACATTCGCTTATCGAAAATTACCCTTTGGTTTAAAGAACGCAGGGGCGACGTTTCAGAGGGCAATGAATTATGCCTTCCATGACATCAAGAACATTGTTCAACCTTATCTCGACGACCTTCCGACTCATTCGCGAAAGCGGACTGATCATCCGCAGCATTTAAGAGCGATATTTCTACGTTGCCGACACTACAAGATAAGACTCAATCCACACAAATGTGTGTTTTGCGTCGGTTCTGGTCGTTTACTTGGCTTTGTAGTCTCTAAGGATGGGATTCGTCTCGACCCCTGCAAGGTTCAGGCAATCATTAATTTGCCTCCACCTTCAAATTTGCTTCAGATTCAGAAACTCCAAGGGAAAGCGAACTTTCTCAGGAGGTTCATTCCAAATTACGCAGAACTTGCTAAGGGTTATACTCGTCTTTTGAAAAAGGATGTACCTTTTGTCTAGGACCAGGTGGCGCAAGCTCCCTTTGATGCTATGAAAGATTGCCTAGTAAAAGCATCATTAATGTATGCCCCGGACTATCAAAGAAATTTTAACCTGTATCTGGCTGCAGCGGATACGACCATTGCGATAGTTTTAGTTCAAGAAGTCGATGGAATTGAACATCCTATCTATTATTTAAGTAAAAACTTAAATGATACAGAAAGTAAATATTCTTATGTGGAAAAACTAGCGCTTGCAGCTGTTCAAGCGATTCAAAGGTTTCGACATTATGTCCTCTTTCGGAAAACTACCATCTTGTCAGATTGCAACCCCATGACTTATATACTGTCGCGACAGTTGCTGGGGGGAAATATTCAAAATGGATAGCGATCCTTCAAGAGTTTGATCTGGAATTTGTAAAATCCAAATCAAAGAAAGCTCTAGTTTTCGCAGAATTATTGTGTGATCTCCCATCATCGTCCAACGATGAAACATCGGAAGAGTCAATCATGGACGAAAGTTTGTTTCTGATATCTACAAGCGATGAGTGGTATGGAGATATCGTAGTTTATCTCCAAACCCAAAAGTTCAGGCCAGACACCTCTCACTCCGAACAAAAACGTATACGATACCAAGCAAAAGACTACATGATCGTCGGTGATACACTTTACCGTCGTGGTATCGATACAGTTCTGAGGAGGTTCCTTACCCATGAGGAGGCCGAAAAAGCCTTGAATGAATGTCATTCAGGCGCGTGTGGGGGGCATCAATCTGGATATGCAACAACACAAAAAATATTACGAGCAAGATACTTCTGGCCAACCATGTTCAAAGATTGCATAACCGCAGTCAGAAGTTGCCATGCTTGTCAAATTTTTGATAGCAAAACCAGACGACCACCCGCACCTTTACAGCCAATAGTTGCTGTTGGGCCTTTCACCAAATGGGGCATCGATTTCATGCAATGTAACCCCACCTCGACCGGGGGGCATGGGTATATTATAGTCGCTGTTGACTATTTTACCAAATGGGCCGAGGCGATGCCTACATTGGATAACACTGGTGAAACAGCTGCCCTTTTCTTTTTCAATCATGTAGTCGCTAGGTTTGGCGTACCACAGGCTATAGTTACAGATCATGGGTCGCATTTTCGCAATCACATGATGGTCGAATTAGCTGCCAAGCTAGGGCTATCTCACGACAGCTCTACCCCGTATTATCCGCAAGCCAACGGACAAGTTGAGGCAATCAACAAGGTCCTGAAGCGTATGTTGCAAAGGATGATCGGGGTTCATAAAAGAAGGTGGCACCTAATCATGTACTCAGCCTTGTGGTCTTACCGAACGTCGGTAAAGAACGCAACCGGGTTCACACCTTTTTAGCTGGTGTATGGCCTGGAAGCAGTCTTGCCAATCCAGTGTGAAATTTCATCGCTTAAACTCGCAATCGATCTTCTCCCCAGAACTTCAGAAGAAGAGGCTCGTTTCTTGGAATTAATCCAATTGGATGAAACCCGTCGTGATGCCGCTTTGTCTAATGAAGCCCATAAGAAATGAGTCAAGGCTCAGTTCGACAAAAGTGTCAAACCCCGTGTCTTCTCAAAAGGTGATTTGGTCTTGCTTTATGACCAAGAATCCGATAAGTTGGGAGCAGGTAAATTCAAATCCTTATGGATGGGCCCCTATATTGTTAAGAGGGTGCTAGCAAAAGGAGCCTACGAGTTAATGGATTATGACGGAATTCCACTGGCGCAGCCCCGTAACGGGCTGTACCTCAAGCGTTACTATGCTTAAATGGTAACCTGCATGCTTTTGTTGTATTTTGTTTTCGCTAAAGTATTTGTTCTGGTCGAGTGATCCACCTTTTCCATTTGTTGCAGATGTCGAACCTTCTGGAGACATGTGTTGGATATGCCGACGGAGCAAGTCGTAGTTCGCGGAACCTATCCTCCGCAGCCTGGGCCATTTTTGATCCAAGCGGCGAGTTAGTAAGTTTCAGAGGGGTGTGTATTGGGCAATAAACGAATAACATCGCTGAGTATAGCACGTTGATAGATCATGGGTCACATTTTCGCAATCACATGATGGTCGAATTAGCTACCAAGCTAGGGCTATCTCACGACAGCTCTACCCTATATTATCCGCAAGCCAACGGACAAGTTGAGGCAATCAACAAGGTCCTGAAGCGTATGTTGCAAAGGATGATCGTGGTTCATAAAAGAAGGTGGCACCTAATCCTGTACTTAGCCTTGTGGGCTTACCGAACGTCGGTAAAGAACGCAACCGGGTTCACACCTTTTCAGTTGGTGTATGGCCTGGAAGCAGTCTTGCCAATCCAGTGTGAAATTTCGTCGCTTAAACTCACAATCGATCTTCTCCCCGGAACTTCAGAAGAAGAGGCTCGTTTCTTGGAATTAATCCAATTGGATGAAACCCGTCGTGATGCCACTTTGGCTAACGAAGCCCATAAGAAACGAGTCAAGGCTCAGTTCAACAAAAGTGTCAAACCCCGTGTCTTCTCAGAAGGTGATTTGGTCTTGCTTTATGACCAAGAATCCGATAAGTTGGGAGCAGGTAAATTCAAATCCTTATGGATGGGCCCCTATATTGTTAAGAGGGTGTTAGCAAAAGGAGCCTACGAGTTAATGGATTATGATGGAATTCCACTGGCGCAGCCCCGTAACGGGCTGTACCTCAAGCGTTACTATGCTTAAATGGTAACCTGCATGCTTTTGTTGTATTTTGTTTTCGCTAAAGTATTTGTTCTGGTCGAGTGATCCACCTTTTCCATTTGTTGCAGATGTCGAACCTTCTGGAGACATGTGTTGGATATGCCGACGGAGCGAGTCGTAGTTCGCGGAACCTATCCTCCGCAGCCTGGGCCATTTTTGATCCAAGCGACGAGTTAGTAAGTTTCAGAGGGGTGTGTATTGGGCAATCAACGAATAACATCGCTGAGTATAGCGCGTTGATAGAACTACTCTCTGATGCCATCACACGTGGCATACGCCGACTAATTGTCAGGCTAGACTCACAACTCGTAATACTACAACTCAATGGTATATATTCTGTTCGCAATCCAGCTATTTATCGCATGTTCCTAAGGGTTAAGATCTTGGAAAGAAAATTTGATTCAATTCAATATCAACATATTTCCAGGAACTTAAACACATTAACTGACTCATTAGCAAACTATGTGTTAGATAGACATTTGCAACATTTATAAAAGGGATACATCATCAAAGATTGTACATATGGATCATATAACTCAACCAGAATAAAACTCGAAAATCAAAATATATATAAGCTATTTATAGTTCATACATAATGTTCTGTAACCAAGACAAAATTGGTCATATGACCTAAAACTCAAAAAATGCTAGGGGGCACCCTAGCCTAGTGGTGCTCATGATAGCACGTCACGGCCTGTGCAATCATGCGCAAGAGACGAGTCCATCGTCTGGGCACACCAGTAGTGTGTTGCTGCAGCTGTAAAGGTAACTCATCAATCCTCACATCAGGAATGCCGAGAGTAAGGCTCTCAACCTGCTCCTGCACAGCTGTAAGGGTCTCAGTATCATCAAGATCGCGGAGGATAGCTCTCCTAACAGGCTCCACTGCCGGGGCAGCGACTGGCGGTCTCGGACGAACTGCTAGACGAACAAGACCAACATCTGCATGCACCCAAGAGTATGATTAAAAGTCTTGATAGAATAGAGCACAACAACATTATAAATTAGAACAGTAAACACTGATATGGTCAAAGAGTGTACCAATAGCGCCCCACTGTTCGCCATCCGGTAACACCGAATTTGGATCACCTCGGAAATCCATACCCACATATGGATACTCGGAAAAAACCATCTCCTGGCGCTCGAACCACCTGAAGAAGGCATCAGTAAAAGTAATCTGAGGTTGACCAGCATGCCTAGACATGTGATCGACCCACCTCTGCATGCGTGGCTCGGTCGGAGAAGGCAAGTCGAGTATAATGTACTGAGGCTGCATCAGTGGGATTTTCTCCAAGGCGAAGGCAGTCAGAATAGAACCAAATCCAAAGTTCTTCAGCTTCCCGTCCTTTACCTTGGTCAACTGACTTTTCATCTGAACAAGTACTGCATCACACCAGTTGAATACTTTCGGTTGAAGACACTCCAAGGCGTGCTGCATATAAGATCTGTTGGCAACATGTAGAGATGCGCTACCAGCCATCCTACCAATGGTATACAGAATGGACCTGAGAGACCTGTCAGTAATCTCACGGATAACAATCTTGCCGTCTCTGCTCGGCTGAGAACCTTCCCTGCAATACTGGCAGACATAATCTCTGGTGGAATCGGTCTCCCGGGCCGTACCTGACAAGGAAATGGGGGCACCTCGTCTTGACAACCCAGTCAAGAAGTACATGTCCTCTATGGTCAAGGGGATGGACTTTCCCCTAATCTGGAATACTTGGTTAACAGGATCCCAAGCATCAAGCATATACTGCAGCAAAGTAATCTGTGCTCTCATGCTAGAGATATGGAAAAACTTCAGCAGGCCACAGTTCCGCAGCGCGTTCACCGTGACCGGGTCATGGAGGGCAATCATGTCCTCCTCTTCATGTTCTCGTTCTCACCATGTAAGGGACATTTTGTTCAAAGTTCCCTGCAAAGCAAACAAGAGAAGGAGTAAGTTCCTGATTTTGATGAAAAACTGGCGAAAATTCATCGAAAAATGAGCTGGAAACTCAGTTTTCTGAGCCCAGCGCAGGCAGAAAGTGTCCCACCTGCGCTGAAGGTCAGGCTGCCTTAAGGCAGCTTGACATTCAGCACAGGTTTCGAATGGGGAACCTGCGCTGAAGTTAGGGCGCCCTGGCAAAACCCCTGAGGCCCAGAAAGACTGAAAAACAGGCATAAAACTAGAAAATGAAACCGTGAAAAGAAAGAGCTAAGGTTTAGCTCCTACCTGGTCCAGACAACGCTGAAAATCATCCGCAGAATCTCCCGAATCAGCTGGTGAAAATCAAGGGGAAAGAGGCACCTCCAGAGCTCCACCAAACCAAATGCAAATGAAATGGTAAATGAGAGGTAAAAACACCTTTTAATGGCTTTTTACGTAGTTCAAAGTGAAATATTAGGGTTATAATCTCATTTTCATGCAAATATTATTCATTTCTAACAAAGTTTGTTGCAGCAATTGAGAATGCAGTACTATCCTTGAAAAGAGAAAAGCTAGTAATGGTGAAAAAATCAAAATTTGACCATATAATCGAGCAGTTTTACCGCGGAATTTATGCTCGTTAAAAAATAGAAAAGCGAGATCCGAGCAGTTTTAGTACATAGTTCATGCTCGTTAAAAAATAAACATAAGATTGAGTAGTGTTTTGGCGCATTCAAGCTCATTAAATAAAAAATGAACCTATCCCAGTAAATAACCATTGCGATCGTAAATTTATTAGCCATAAAAAGCCTTGGTCGTGTTTTGCACCTGCCACCTCCATTCCATTTGGCCAATCGTTCACCTCCATATGATTATTTACCTATTTTGAGGAATATCTGCGAAGAGTGATTTCACCTAGCCATCCTTGTGACACTGCCGTGATTGGAAAATTCCAACCTGTACCTGGAATCTGCTGCTATCCCTATTTATCACTCGTTCCTCAAAAGACGAGTCTTCTTTAAGCTCTTTTCAACTAACTCGTAAAATATGAAAAGTTTGCCGAGTTTTGGCCTCCCAGCTCGTTAAAGTGACCAGAAGAGCTATCCCTCCTCTAGATTTTAATCTTTTTGGACCTGAGGGATTATTGCACAAAAAGGTCGAGCGCTTGTTTTATTCGGCTCGTTAAAGTTATCGAAAACTCATCCCTTCTGTATTGTTTTATACTTTTTCGGACTTAAGGGATTAGATGACGAAAAAGGAATTTTGGAGTTAACTTTCTGTACCTTTTCAGACTCTCTAAAAATGAAAAGGACCGAGTTTTCCTTGTCGTTAGACTCGTTAAAATGATTAAATAGCGACAAACTTGTCTTTAGACGAGAACGAGTTTCCCTATCGCTAGGCTCGTTAAAACATAGCGATGGGCTTGCCCGAAGGGCAGGTTATAGAACAAGCATATGCTATCCTCCTCAAGCTTGACAAAAATAAAGAGGTACTGGTCAGAAATGACTGGGGAAAAATTGGGAGAACCTCAAAGCTTTAATGGTAGCAAGTCGCTCTTGAACATGACACTTTTCCTCCGTATCACATCGAGTTGGGTTGTTTCATTCACCGGTATCATCACCATGGTCTCGCCAAACCATCCAAATTTTGGGTAATGCTACCGAGCCATCGCATTAGTGTCGTTATATGTTCAAGAGATGTTGTTCAGAAAGAGTCAACCGTGTCCCATCCACTGCCATACATTATCCTTCATCCACCCATGATCGCCACCCTGAATCATATTTCACAGATTGTTTTCACCTCCACTAAAATCATTAGCTCCGTTCCATGTCACTGATGTGGGATTCATTAATTTAAGCCCTCCTTTGACGGATCGCTTCTTGTCGACTTCAGCTCATTATCCAAGAAGTTGATCTAGGAACACCCCCCTCAGTACTTTGAAGCTTGCATGCCTCAATGGCAAGTTTCTCACTTCCGGCGACAGGTATACATCAATGACCTTCGACCAGAAGATTTTGCGTGGTGTTCGACGCCAAGTCCTTTATTCACACCACGTGAATTGTACTGCAGTACCTTGAGGGTCATTATCATTATCGGTGATTCCTCTCGCGCTTGTTAATGGTTTACATCATTGACCGGTAATCAAGCGATGTCTTTCCATGTTTGACTTCAGCGCAATTCTCACGTGGATCGACTTGTACTTAGAGTGAAGATCGAACGAGTTTGAAGACCCCGGATCTAGTTTCATCCATCCGGGCTGTGATATATATTCAGGAAATATAAAGACATTTGACATGTACATCATTGCAGCAAATGATCATCCTACTCAAAGGATGATAATTTCAGCAGAGAATTATCAGTCTATCATCAGACGATCATCTGTTCTATGTACCAAAATGAATTTATAAAGTTGAGCATGGGAATGCCCGCCTAAGCTAAGATCATGAAAGCAGAATGAAAAATAATGTATTGTATTGTATTTGATTACAGGTCACCTCTCAGCGATTGAATGAACTTCGGATCCTCCTGATAAAGCATTTCACCCGATAAACGACCTCATACTTTAGGGGGCAACTGTTATAGACATTTTTGTGCCTTACAGCATGAAGCATGAAATGTCCATAATCTAAGGGATCCAAAGTCCCTAAACATGTTGTTCCTACCCCTAGAGGAACAAGGTCAGCAAACCACAGCACTAAATATCAGTTCTCCACCTAAAAACACTCAAAAACAAGCTAATTCTGGATCATGTCAACTGCTCCACTGAGCATCTGCGCTAAATGTCAACTGCTCCACTGTGTACCTGCGCTGAATGTCAACTGCAAAGAGGGCTACCTGCGCTGGGCGAGTTTGGACAAGTGGCACAGTCATTCCTCAAGGTGTCAATGCTCAGGAAGCTTCCAAAATGACACTTGGATCAGAGAATTCGACTGGTGATGAGTAAGAGGGTATAGATCTCCAAGTGGAAGCAAGAACCTCCAAGTGGACTCAAGAACTGAAGAATAACTGAAGTGAGAGAGGACACTAGTCAGCTTCATGCCAAGCTCAAGCTGACTCATCCTTTCTCCAAAACTCCTATATATAGAGCTCTCTCATGAGGTCTAAGGAGGCTGGAATCTTGTGAATGCAAGGAAGTGCTGTTGGTTTGAGTTTAGAACTATTGGGTGATTTGCTTTGAAGGAGGTGAAGAGGAGATTTCTTTCTGCTGGGAGGTGATGCTGGATTGGGCCTTTTATGGTTGTATCACTTCCTGAACTTTACTTCTTCCATTAATAAAGCATTTGAGGTTCTTCTATATGCATGTGTCTCAATGGTGTATTGTTATACTTGTGTATTTGATTTATTCTAATCCTTGAATCAATTATGAATGTATGCTTCTTGTAGTTTCCCTCTCTTTCCATTTTGCAGGATCTTGGTGTAGCTGGGCCAGTGAAAGAGCAAGGAGCTGGGAGCAAGCAGCAAAGAGAGAAGATTGGATCAATCATTAGCGGAAGACATCGGTTAGTGGACCTCTTTCTCCCCTCTCTGACATCTCATAAAGAAGTAATCTCAAATAGCTTTTCTTTGATTGTTGCTGAGGTACTATCACCCTTAGAGTGGGATAGGGTCATTCCGTATTGGATACTTTTCCCAACAACAGGGGTGTGGAGGGATGCACCTTCAATCACAACTCGATGATCTGCAGGTTCAGCTCCAATTGAACCTTCATCATTTCCTCCCTGGCCTCTAGGACTCCGACTGCCGATCAGTGGACCTGCTCTGCTGCTGGTAGCTCTGCCGACATGGCCAACTCTAGGACGCTCCTACACACATCCTCTACTGCTTTCTCTAGTTCACGAGCTTGTGCAACCAACTCATCACGCTGGAGGCTGAGCTGATCCATGTGGATTTTTTTCTCATTCAAGACCTTGATCGCGCGGCCTACCCGAGCGTGGAGCTCTGCAATGACCCCATCCTGCAGCTAGTACAGAGTTTCACGCAGCATGGCTGCCAAGTTCAATTTGATGCCTTTCATGCTGCGCATCGTAGCCCAGTCAACCTCGCTTCCTACTACTAGCGCACCTTCGAGCAACAAGAAAGGGTTGTCCATATGGGTGCACAACGTCTGTTCGGCCTCGGTGGTTCCTACTGTGATGTACTGAGCCATTGTACCTGTTTGGGGGGGTTGTACCTATAAGCCTTGCAACTACGCTCTGAGCGCCCCCAACATAGTGTGTTGATCCATCATCACCTCTTGGAGCGCGTCCTTAGTGACATCGCGAACCATTTCACCAATGTCAAACAGATCACCTTCTTTGAGTGTGATCGCGTCCACGGACGTCTTTGTTGCCTTCACCTTCTTCCTGGTAGCTGGTTTCTCCGGGACGCGTGGCCGCTTGAGTTGGGTTGATGCTGAACCGGGGTTCATGTGCTCTTCTATCCTGTCCCCTTCCCTAGTCTGCTGCCCCATAGACATTTCCTGGCCTTCCTCAGTCTCTTTTGTTGTAGTTCGTTCTGCTACCTGCGGTGCTGCTGCTGCCTCCTCAGCCTTTTTCTGTGTTGCTGCCTTTACTACCTTTTCACAGAGATCCCTAGCCTCCGCAGCTGCCTTCTCATTGCGCCGCTTCTCGGCCAACTTGGTGATACGATGCTTGGCTACTTCCTTTTTGCTTCTGCGCGATTGCCTTTTCTAGCCTTGTTAAGTTTGGGGCGCGCCACTCCGGAGGCCAAGACTCCATTAATGTGAAGATCACATCATTTATTGCGATGAATGGAAGCTTCACCCATTTCTGCCCTGGATCCTTGCGTGCCCAGACATACAGGTTATGCATATCCGCCTTGAACTTAGCCAAGATCTGCAAGCTGTTATAAACAGTGGGAGATAGGTGCAGCCTTCAATTGATCCGCATTCGGATGCTCGCCTCCATGAACACCCAGAACACCTTCGTCTTGCGAATCCTCTTCATGTCTTTTGTAGCCTAGAGTGAGATGTACCTCACAGATTTGGGCAGATCATCCTCAATACTGGGAAATTGGCTGTCCTCCGATAGTTCCCCTACAACCAACAAAATGGATAAGAGCAACCACGCGTAGTGGAAGGTATTACCTTGCTCCTAGGCCTCCTTGTAGTTCTTCAAAAAATCGTTGCAGAGGAACTACGCCCAGTTGAACTGGACCCCCTCCGCGCATTGCTCTGCCAGCACAATCATAGATGCTAGTACTTCATTGGCGTGAAATTTCCTCATCATTTTTCTGGCCAGTAGCTAGGTGGCTACACATACCCCTTTGTCCTTAATGCTTGCGATGGCATACCCCCGCTTTTTCTTCTCTAGTTTATACTTAGCCTTCATAGCTTCTGCGAGGGTCAAGTCATTACTTTTACCCACTATGGCCGCGGGGTCGTTTCCTTTGAAGGGCAAGCAAGAAATTATATGAATTAGGTTGGCCGTGATGGGAACAGTCTCCTCTAGCCAGAGATACCCATCATGCACCAAGAATAGCAGCTGACTGATGACGAAAATGGTGATGGGTACACGGTGGTAGTGGGGTATCCATCGCAGATGGAGTAACCCAACCTTCTCCACACCGCACAACCATTTTCGTGGCTCCAAAACGGTAGTGGTCCCCTCTAAGTTCTGCTTCATTAAATTCTCCATAGCTAGGTGTGGGAACTTCTCACTATCCATGAGGTCCCAATCCTCGAACTTCATAGTAGGTACTCATCCCAAAAGCGGACCTTCAAACATTATACCGTCAGGGAGGAGCGGGGTCTGGAGTGCACTCTTCGTGGCCTCCAGGTCTTTCGGCACCTTGGCTTTCCCTTTCCACGGAGGGACGTACATGGGTAACTTTACTGCGGAAGGCATTGGTGAGACATCCTCCTCCACATCATCTTGCACCTCAATTTGAGCAATTAGAGCTTGTAAGTCTTCCTCCTCTTCATTTGTTTCAAATGACTTTGCCTTTCTCTTCCAATGACAGCTTGCCGAACCGTGGGTTCCTTGGAGATACGCGATTGGTCCCATGGCCTGCTTGTCTTTCTTTGGCCGCAACATCCGTGGCGACTTTGGAACTTCTGGTGCAACTGCCACCTCTCCGGTCTCCTCATGAACCATATGGGGCTCCGCAACCTCACCAGTGATATCTTCGATGAATCGCACTCCTGGTCTGGTAGCAGTCATCATGTCTACACTTGAAGGTGGTAAGAGTATGTGGTGCTCAATGCTTTGTAATTGCTCAATTCTCAAACAACCAAGTGTTGTCTCGTGGCTAGCCCTAGGGGTTTTATAACATCTTTTGAATTTGAATTTGACCCTTCCCCCCACTTCTAAGTCATTAATGCCTTCTTGGCGGCAGATCGTCCCAAATCTAGCTCTTAATTCATATCTTAATTGCCCGCCGCCCGCTCCTCTTTGCCTTAAATTGGACATCTTGTCGTGAATAGTGACACCAACGGTCACTTCCCAGCCTACCTGCGTGGCAGCGCAACCCCCTCTACGCAGTCGCGACCCTTGTGACATGCTGATCCTGCACGAAACCTCCTTATCGCGCAGCTTCCCCACAGACTCTTTTATAGTCCCACGCTCTCTTTCAACTGCTTGGAGCGCTGAGACTGTGCTCCCTCCGGCTAGTCAGGTGGTCGCACCACCTGTGTGAGACTTCAATTCATCATCCATCCTAGCCCGTGGGCACTCCTTAATTATCCTTGCGATAGTTAGCGCTATGCGGTCTACCTTATGCGGTGCGCTCCCGTGCTTACTTTGTTTGGTAAGGTGCGTTCGCAGCCAGGGTAGTAGACTCACAAATCCTTGGCGATAATCTTCTAATGCAAGAGTCTCGCTATCTGTATCTTGTCTTGTCATTCTTAGTTTGTTGACGAGACATGCTTGCGTGATGTCATTTTCCAGTTCTTTAATCTCTGCATCCATTAACACGCTTTTCTTCCTCAGTCGTACCCGATCTTCGAGTTCGCGAAACTTAAGGTTCCCTTACTGAATGGCTTCCTGAAGCTGCATATGTTCCCGCTTGTGCAGCTACATAATTCCTTTGTCTGGTTTCTCGCGTACTGTCCTAACTGTGAGAGCTATTGCGTGCAGATTCCTTTCCTCCAAAATTATGGTATCAACTCTACTCCCCAGCTTTGGAATCATTTCCGCACTCAGGTTTTTATGCATGGCCCTATAGGCCCATCGCTCCGCTGGTACATGCAGGTCCCAATCAATTCGTCTCACCTGGTGAGCTTTGTTCAGGATTCCGCATACCTTCCTGAATGCTTCTACGTGGAATGTTTGTGGTGCGCGTCGCCCTTCCTACTGCTGCATCTTGTTTCGATTTTATATCCTTAGTTTGGTGTGTGCTTGTGTGGAATGCACAACACATGTCTGTACCCATCAACACAGGTGGGCGCGCAAGATGCTTCGTCCTGGCAGCCCGACTCTTGTTCGAAGCTGGGGACTTCCAAACCGTAGGTGCATCATCCTTTTACATCCACACCAGTCCTCAAAGTTTTCTTTATGTGTACTCGACCATCATGTGGGTGTTGCGCATAGTGCCCATTTCAACGCATTGAACCACTGTTGTTCCAGTACTGCGCTTTCAAATTTACTCAAGAATTCATCCACCACAGTTAATCCATCATATGTCAGCAGCTCTCGTGCCTCTGTTGTCATGCAACGTAGTGATCTAATCATCATGTTGAAATTTAGTGTTGTCACTTCATGCAACTGATTCTGCTAGTGCTCTACTTCTTTGACTGAATCCGAAGTGTAGGAGCTTTCGCAATCCCATGAGATCCTCCCATCTGCAGTCGGATTCACCCAATCCTGGTCTCACGCAGTTATCTTGTAAATATAATCCACTCATCATCACTATCATCATCACGCATTGGTTCAATGTAGCGTGCTCCTTCAGCTAGTTCCAGTGGGATTGCTACGCGTAGTGACTTTTTTTCGAAGATCATCTTACGCTTCTTCAAGTTTATGACTCCGTTCATATCTTTTATCCAGTCTATTCCTAACAGCACGGGATAGGGATTGTTGTCATCAACAATCTCTATTACCTCAAAATCCATCTGCATGCTTGCGCCTTCAATATCAATTGTTACTCCTTGCAACCTTCCCATGGGAAAAATCTTCTGTTGGTTCACCATTCATAGTTGAATAGGGGACCATTATATCATGGGCCTGCCCATGCGTTCCCATGTTTTCTTTGATAACACATTCACGTCCGATCCTAGATCTAGAATTACCTGATCCATTTCATACTCACTAATCTGCGCAGTCAATCTCATTTCCCTTCCGTGGCGCAACGCATGCTTCCCTAATTTCTAGACTACGAGCGGTTCTCCTGACTCCGTGAAATTGGTGATCAACTCCTCTAGTCCCTTAACTGCCTTGTTGTCACGCAACAATTTCATGCATGTCTCTAGAAAGGTAGTGAGCATTAAAGGATCCATTCCTAGCTCTGGTTGATCCTTTCTACCTGAAGTGGAGGCCTCCGTGAAGCTCTTCTTAACTTCCATGAACGTCTCCTTTGCATGTTCTAAGTAAAACTTAGGTTCCTTTATAGGAGCCTTGCGAACCCATGTATCTTCCTCTAGCTGCTTCCCCCTATCCTCGCCACCACTTCTGAGCATCATATTCACATTCAAGTCTTCTTTGCACAGTTCAGACCTCATCATTTGTATATTCTGAGTCGGAGGAGGCTGGAATACCCCCTTTTCACGCATCTGTGTGATCAACGTAGGAAAACCTATTGTTTCATGATCAAACTGAGCACAATACGAACAGGATATCCTCGTCGAGTTGGTACAATCGTGGGCATAGTGCCATGGTCCTCCGCAATTGTAACAAATTAACTATTCGCGACCCCTTCCTGGTCCCATTCCTCCTCGTCCTTGACCTCGACCCTAAAATCCAGTGCTCGCCATCCCCGCAGCTGGGTCGAGGGCTTGCGTTTCTGTTTGCATCCTATAAGCTGGGGTCTGATCCATCATTAGCTCGTAGTTGTGACAAGTGTGCTCGTTGTGACCTACCGACCTGTAGAAATTGCAAAACAACTGCTGGGGTGTCTGTGTATACTTCTGCAACAAATGACAATTATCCGTCGTGTGTTTTCCTCCTATCTGATAGATTATGCACCATAACGCGGGTGCTGCACTCGACCCTGCCTATGCCTCTGGTCTCAATGGCATTGGTCCTCCTCCTACCAAGTAGTTTTCGAACACTAGACAGTGATCCTTGTCATGGCCCTGGCCTTTGCATTTTATGCACCATACTTCCTCGTGCGCCTCCGGCTGTGGTGCCCTATCCTGCTTCAAACTTTGCATTTATAGGCATAGATTCTATAGTTGCGCATGGATTTGTTGAACTCCCAACCCAAGGTCCTGTATCGAGGTCTCATGCAACCTCATCGCCATTTCCAATGCTTCGGCCTGGGTGGAAATTTTTTGTTGTGACAGCGCCGTCCTCAAGTGCGGTGTCAGAGATGCCACAAACCATGCACAATGTTGTCTATCCGTCAGTGTCATATTGGCTTCATGGATCATACTCTTCAGCCGCTAATCCAGATCCCAGGGAGTCTCGCCCGGGAGCATCGTGATTTCTTTAAACCCGATGATTGATTGTGTTTCTGACTTTGGCCTACTGAATTCCCTGTTCAGCGCGATCTAGATTTCTGCTATTCCTGCGTTTGGGTGGTCATTAGAGTGCTTGATATACCATGTCAATGCGGGATCCTACAGTGCACTCGCTAATGTAGCCTTCTTAATATTGTCATCTGTGACACCTTGTGCTTCCCATATTGCTCTTACCATGAACCAGAATTGGTCCAGATCTTCATTCCCTACTCCTCTGAATACTGGTAGTTTGATTGTGCTCGCCATACTGAACTGTGGAGGTGGTGGAGGTGGAGTGGGTGGAGATGGAGGTGAGGGAGGTGAAGCGGGCATGGGTGGAGGTGGTAACAGCAGAATGCGCTACCTTATCAAACTGACCGCGCTTCTCGAAGAGAACTTAGCGAGCTCTTCCTCGCTCTCTAGCGAAGGTGAAATTAAGGGATTGTTTTCTAATTCTTCTCTACTTTTGTAGATCTTTCCGCTCCGCGTCATCCCAAACATTAATGTATTATTTTCACACAATAGCATCTTAATCCAAGTATTCAAAGACTTAATATACTTACCTCGCTATCCTTTGAGAAAGCGTCATTCTGCTTCGTTGTAGCTCACGGTCGTGTCTACCGCAAACTCAATGATAAATCCTCCTATTATTCAGTTGAGCCAGTGGTCCACAGCTCGCGATATATTATCTTTTGAGGCTTCCAGTCTACGCACTAATTCCAGAGTCCACACTATCGGTTGGTCGAGCCTACACCTTCCCTAGTTTTCAGCTAACCTCACTATCCATTCATAAAGTTTAGAAGGAAAGGATGTAAAGAAAATCTCGTGGATTTCCATATACACGTAGCGATCCAACCACTTTTTCCCAGATACTTGCAGAGTTCTGTTTTCCTTTGTCTCGAACTCATGAATCTTCTTGTCCAACAACTCTTCAATTTAATTCTTTGTTGGGTTCCAATGGCATGACATCAGACATCCCTTATGGAGATCCCGATCCTGACAACAGAACCATTTGTTGGCTTAGTGGGGCCTGACCCAGGCTCAGAAGTGATTTAACCAAGCAAATCCCAGTAATACTGGCCCTTTCGGCAACAATCTGCAGAGCGCAAACTAAGGTATCACCTGAAGTAGTATGGGAGTGTGCTAGAACCAGGTTTCTGCACCCTAGGGATGTTTGATATGTGGTGATAGGGACCCGATCCAACCTTCGCGCTTACTGGGCTACGCGTACTAGCGGGCACTTTGTGTCCTGTGTTACTGATCCAGATTTAAACAAGAACACAAAAAATTATAGAGATAACCATAAACAAAGAGATGCAGTGGAAATAATACTTCATTTCATTAATGTAAAATACTGAAATATGCTTACAAACAACAATGGAAATAAACCAGCTAGGGCTATGGTAGCTGATCTTTGAGAAGAGATGTGGTGGCTACATGCCTATTAACTATGTTACAATGAGGCCTGAAGGCCTATTTATTATTCAGAAACAATGGGAAACCCTTCACATCCCAAAACCTAACCCTAGAAGATGAAACGCCAAATTTTGGGCCTCGTTTTGGGTAAGTTGGTACATCAACTTCTTGGGGTCGTAACCTTGGCACTCGATCTCTGTTTGACGTGTACAATAGCTCGTTAGAAAGATCTATCCGAGCACTAAAACTTTGGGAAGAGCAACATCAATCCATGGATCCATGTTGCTCCGAGATTTCCCAAAAAACATCGTTTAGGGCCTCAAAATGGCTCCGGAAGTTCAGGACCCGAAACACTGCTAAAAATAATAAATTGTGCTACAATCACGGAAACTGAAAAACTAAAAGAGAAAGTTGTGGGCGTCTAGATGGTATAGGTGGGTGGCCACCAACATCCTCCTGGATCATTCCTCCCCCCTTAGGAGGAAATGGTTCCCATTGCGTTGAGTTCCTCCATGAGATGAGGAAAATTTTGTTGAACTTGGTCCTTGGTGAAGGAGTTGGCCTGCTTTGGAAACTCGATACAGTTGTATATTCTATTGGTGAGTGTGCTCGATTTGTGTGTCCATGATTCGATCAGTTGCAACTTGTTCCATGCAATCTAGATTTAACTCTGTGGGTGTGAGTTGTTCTGCAATGTCGGATGTGTCTAGTAATGGTGGAAAGTATGGTCGAAGGCGGTCCACATTGAACACTGGGTGTAGGCCAAGGAATGGGGGAATGCTGAGCTCAAATGCATTGTATCCCATAGCCTTGGTAATGGTGTGAGGACCATATTGGAGTGGCCTCAGTTTCCGATACGCTCCGGTAAGGCGTTCCTTTTGCAAATTCAACCAGACTTTGTCGCCCACCTGAAACTTCTATGGCACTCGATGTTGATCATGTCGTTGCTTGTACTTGGCATTTGATTTCTCCATAATGTCATGGACCTATTGGTGAATATGTTGGATGTGCTCAATGAAGTTGGTTTCCTTATCTATTTCGAACTGGACATGAGCCGAATCTGTGTGAGTAGCTGCAAATGGCATGGCCACATCAATGGGACATAGTGGCTGGAATCCCAAGCCCACCTAAAAAGGGCTGTGGCCAGTCGAGCTGTGAAGAGCTCAGTTGTAGTTGTGCTGAACATAGGGGAGGGTCTCGTCCCATGTGCATGGATTCTTTGAGTTGTACATGCGCAGAATGTGTACAATCATCCTGTTGACAACCTCTATCTCACCATCAGTTTGAGGATGGAAGGCTGTGGACTTAGTGAGTTTGGTGTCTAGCATCGACCAGAGACTAGACCAAAATGTATTGAGGAACCTGCTATCCCGATCTGAGATGATAGACTGTGGGATCCCAAAGTGTGTTATAGACATTTTTGTGCCTAACAGCATGAAGCATGAAATGTCGATAATATAAGGGATCCAAAGTCCCTAAACATGTTGTTCCTACCCCTAGAGGAACAAGGTCAGCAAACCATAGCACTAAAAATCAGTTCTCCACCTGAAAACACTCAAAAACAAGCTATTTCTGGATCATGTCAGCTGCTCCACTGAGAATCTGCGCTGAATGTCAACTGCTCCACTCTGTACCTGCGCTGAATGTCAAAAGCAATGAAGGCTACCTGCGCTGGGCGAGATTGGCCAAGTGGCACAGTCATTCTGCAAGGTGTCAAATGCCCAGGAAGCTTCCAAAATGACACTTGGATCAGGGAATTCGCCTTGTGATGAGTAAGAGGATCTAGATCTCCAAGTGGAAGCAAGAAACTCCAAGTGGACTCAAGAACTGAAGTATAACTAAAGTGGGAGAGGACACTAGTCAGCTTCATGCCAGCCTCAAGCTGACTCATCCTTTCTCCAAAACTCCTATATATAGAGCTCTCTCATGAGGTCTAAGGAGGCTGGAATTTTGTGCAAGTAAGGAAGTGCTATTGGTTTGAGTATAGAACTATTGGGTGATTTGCTTGAAGGAGGTGAATAGGAGATTTCTTTCTGCTGGGAGGTGTTGCTGGATTGGGCCTATTATGGTTGTAACGCTCTCAGAACTTTACTTCTTCCATTAATAAAGCATTTGAGGTTCTTCTATATGCATGTGTCTCAATGGTGTATTGATGCTTGCATATTTGATTTATTCTAATCCTTGAATCAGTTATGGATGTATGCTTCTTGTAGTTTCCCTTTCTTGTGCTTTTGCAGGATCTTTGTGTAGCTAGGCCAGTGAAAGAGCAAGGAGCTAGGAGCAAGCAGCAAAGAGGGAAGATTGGATCAATCATTAGCGGAAGATAACGGTTAGTGGATCTCTTTCTCCTCTCTCTTACATCTCATAAAGAAGTAATCTTGAATAGCTTTGCATTCAGTTGTTGCTGAGGTACTATCACCCTTAGAGTGGGATAGGGTCATTCCGTATTGGATAATTCTCCCAACAACAAATTGGTGACTCCGCTGGCGATCGTATCTTGTTGGTTGTTTGTGTTTTTGCTATTCATTTCATAAACAAAGGGAGTACCGAATCGAACTGTATTTGGATCTTTCAAATACAAAGTAGAGGGCAGCTACTCTAGCTCAGTTTCTGGGCAAGTTTATGATTTGAAGAGCTGATCCACAAGGACTCTAATAAGCTATTAGTGATAGCTTTTCATCCTCCTTGTCATCCCTTAGTGTGTCCTTGACTGATAGCTTATGATTTGGGCAAAAACTGTGAATTTTTTAGCAATCTGTGACCTGGAAACCAAGAGAAACGAAAGTTTCGTTCTTCAGTGCAGGCTGTACAAAGACTGTCTGCATTTCAGCGCAGTTCCCGAAGGGGCTACCTGCGCTGAAGGTCAAACAGACAGTGTCCCACCTGCGCTAGACCAGTCTTGCCTTGTGCTACTGGGGTTTCCTGCTGTTTCTTGCCCTGTTTTCACTCTTGTTTTTGCTGTTTGTTACCAGTCAGTGTGCCTATCTGAAGCCAACTTTCCTTGTCACTATTCCGCCTCGGTTGTATAAAGAAACTGTGTTTGTTCTTTGTGTATTTCTTATATCATTTACAGTTTCCCATAACGAAAGTGAACTAGTCTTGCTGTGGCCTCTTAGATCTAGACCTGTGATAAAGTGTCGTTTTGATCTCAAGAGTTAGTTTGTTTGCTGTTCATAGCTGATTGAGCTTTCGCTTTCGTCATTTGGTTTGAGTTTATATATTTCTAGTGTCGAAGCAAGTAAATCTTAAGGTGTCTTTTGATTTTGGACAATCTTGTTTGCTTTCACTTGAAATTAAATTCAAAGTTATACAACAGCTTTCTTTTTGTATTGTCACACAAACATTAAGAAAGAGAAAAGAAATACCTGCATTTTTGCATTTTGCATATCAGTTTGTATGTTGATTTAGGGAAAAAGTGCAGTAGCGAGTGCTCTTTGATCTGTGTGGAAAGATTTTGTCTCTCTTTTCCCTCAGTAGTTAAGATTTTCATACGTCGAAAAGATTGAAAAAAGCTTGCTTCTCATCTTAGACTGCATTTAGGAATTTGTATCAAAACATCTCGTGGTGAACCTTGAAAGGCAAACTTTAAAAAGATCAACTTAAAATATATTGAATGAACCTAACAACGCTTTGAAACATAATGCAAACATCTAGAGGTCTAAGCTAGAGACGTGTTCCGGCGTCGTTAAACGTAGTGACTGTCGATCTCGACGAAGGTGGGTGATTCCTCCTGAGAGTCGGTGGCACTATTACGGACTTGTGCTCCCACGTACCGTCGCGTATATATTGGGAGACCCCTATAGGAATAAATCCTTTATCCAATAGGAAACCGTGTCGGCCGCCCTACTGATCGCAATGCAGTGAACACAGCATTCACGAAGATCGACCACCCGTACCGTAAAACGTATTCTGTGGTTTTGCGAAAGGTTAGGCACACCCTCTGCCTAGATCTCCAGAGCAGTTTCTTTTGGCCTTTTTCAAACTCTATAACTGAAAAAGTCCAACCGAGCATTTGTCACTTCGGGCTCGTTAATACATCGAAGGAGACTAGAGTCATCTTTAGCTTTTTCTCGACTCTTAAAAAGTGAAAAAGCAAGTTGTGTCTAAAAGCGTCTAATAAAATTCATTCAATTCGGAAACACAAATTTCCCCTTTTAATATTTTAGTTGATCGAGTAATCCGCAATCGTGGAAGAAAGTCAATTGAAACCCCGTCGTTCACGGAGGCTTATGAGTCAACCGTCTTTGTCCCCGGAATCGAAAACAGTACGGGCAAAGCGAACTCGTTTAACCGGTTCAAAATCTCCTTTGAAAGTTAGAACAAGTGTTCCAACTGCATCCGAGGTTCCGGTTACTCCTAACATTTTTGGAAACCCTGCCTCTATAGAAGAAGTTCAACAACCACAGAAGGACAGTAATACTGATCCTAGTCTGGGGGCAAATACTTGTGTAACTGAACCAGTTCCATCTGTAACCGGTCCAGAGAGTTTTGTTCCTCAAACAACTGTCGCTGTCAAAACAACCACTTCTTCGGCACCAAAAATATTTTACGGACCTGACGGTCTTCCTCTTCCACCAGGTTTGATTGCGATAGAGGAAATTGTAGAGGATCCGCAAGCAAGTACTCCAACTCATTTTGGAGTCGGGGTCACTCTATTTCCTTCATCAGAAGTTAATCCACCACAAGTGGAAGTCCCTGTAGAATCGCTAGGCAATCTTTTGGATAGACTTAAAATGTCTGAACAACCGTCATCGTCTAGCACTGTGTCAAATGACACAGCAACAGCAGAAGCCCCTGCCGTCACTCCAACGATGTTTGCCGGCATACCAGCTATCCCAACTAGCTCTCAACAGCTAGAAGGAGTCCACCAAGGGACTATTTCGACAGTATGGTCTGTTCCAATTTGTTCATCCGGAGTAATACCCGGTAATTCTTATGTTGAAACTCGACAGATTGATCCTCATGGAGGTCAATTTGGGCCATCTAGTCCTCAAGGACTAACAATCCCTCTGAGTTCCGGATTGCTACCATATGGAGGGCAGTATGCCCTTTCATTACCTCCTCCGGGAGGATATCCATATGGCAGTTCTCAACAGTATTCAGGTTATACTGGAATTGCATCAAGTAGTTGGGTACCTATGCTACCTCAACAACCAAGGATTGTATATTCTATGCAACAGTGTGTACCTGTGATGAACATCCCAACCATACCGGCTATTGTAACCGTGTCGCAAGTTCAAGCGATGCCTGTTACATGTCAACCTCAGATTTCTCAGGTTGTAATGCAACAGTCGCTTGACCATGGGTCACAACCACAATCGCCAATTGGTGGGATGACACAAGTACAAATGGGTACAATTACCCCACACCTTGGTCCAAGGGTTAGCATGGCACAACAGAACATGGCATCACAACCATGGCTTGTACAATACCAACAACCGCAATTCCAGCAAGCGTACCAAGGTTCTGAGCAGCAGATCTTTGCAAATAGTGGACAACCGTATATCCAAAACGGTCAAAACCAACCACTTTACAGTGGTCAAGTCCACCAACCGTATCAGTCATACCAGCATCAATTACATTATGCTGGTATGCAAAGACCCACTGCTCAAGCGATTCCATCGTACCCTGGTTACGCTTCGCCTAACCTGAATCAATAGTTACCATTCGTGGCAACTTTAGAGTTACCCGATTTACACCGTTTAACCAACGATCCGATTGCTTATGCCCCTTGGTGGCCAGCGATTCCTCATAAACTTCCATCTGACATTCCTAAATTCAATGGAAATCCAGGTGAAGACCCATTGAATCACATGATGACCTTTCATCTGTGGTGTTCGTCAAACACCCTTAATGACGATTCGATAAAGCTTCGCCTTTTTCAGAGGACATTGACAGGTCCGGCGGCTAAATGGTATATTGAATTGCCAAGAGCCTCTTCCGACAACTTTAGTTCCCTAGCCACGACTTTCTTAACCCATTTTCAATTACCGATAAGGTATGAAATAGGAACAAAAATATTAACCAACTTCAAACAGACAACTGCTACCCATATATCTGATCATATACATGAGTGGCGTCGTCGTCGTAGGATGGTGAAAACATATGTTCCCGATCAACTATTAGCTGAATGGTTTATAAAGTCGTTACTTCCGGCTATTACGGAAGATGTGGCCAAGGGGGGAGTCGTAACAGAGGAGCAAGTGATTGCTTGTGCACAATATTTGGACTTAGTTTATACTCAGTCCGGCACACTCTATGACAAAATACCTGACGCCCCTAGACCAGAGTTTTCAATTCCTCCCCCTCCTAAATCAAATAGTGACTCTCATGCCGGTGATGGCGTGATTGGCACGGCAAACGTGAAATCGATAAAGGCTTCGTCAAAGAAAGCCCGTAAGAATTCGGATCAAAATGCAAAAGAAGAAATTCATGCTTCGGAAGTAAATGCCATATCAGAAGATAAAGGCAAAGAAACCAATCAACCAGGAAGCAAGAAGAAACAAAACAAAGGGAAGAAGAAGAAACAGGGTGAGTCATCCCCTGGAAACAATTCTTCAAACCCTCCTGGCAAAGGGAAACAAAATTATCCATGTCTAATATGTGATGATAAGGATCATAACACAAAGAATTGCCCATTCAAAGCTGAGTTAAAGAGGTTCTTTAAAAGTTCCCAAACCTCAGCTGTGTTGACTGATTCGTTTCCCAACCCAGGTCAAAATCTGGTTGACAGTGGAAATGCTTCCCCGTCGCATGTCCTTATGTTGTCGGTTTCGAAACAGCAGAATGATGCTGTGATTTCGACAAGGAACAAAGATTATGGGAATCCTCAGGTGTCGAACGAAAAAGGTAAATATCAACCAAGTAGTTCGACAACAACTTCGACAGAAGTTGTAACGCCCACCATCCCTGAATTAACGATAAAACCGCCGAAGGGAGTAGTACACAAGTCGACATTTAATCCTCGCGCCAGAGCGGCGCAGCATTATAATATAGTGGAAGATTTGGCCCAATCGCGATCCGCTATGTCGACTCTTGAAGTGCTACAAAATTGTCCAACCCAAAGGCAAGCATTGTTATCGGCAATTGGTGGGGTTGATCCTAAGGATTCCAATCTTGTATCCTTTGATCACAAGGGATATGATCCTCAGTTACCAGCTCAGCTAGCTTTCCTTATTCAAGTGAAAGCACTCAACAAAACTGTTCACAGAACGATAATTGATGAGGGAGCCTCGACATGTATTATGTCAATGAGTTGCTGGAAAACTTTAGGATCTCCAACCTTGTCGCGATCTTCGACGACATTAAAAGCTTTCGACGGAAGGACTTATACCCCATACGGTATCCTTAATAACTTAAAAGTTGAACTAGGAGGAAAAACAGTAGAAATTGATGTAGAAGTCATTGATGGGAATCTTGACTATAACATCCTACTGGGTAGACCATGGATTTATGCCATGGCAGCTATCGTGTCGACTTATTTTAGGAAGATCGCATTCCCGTTTGAAGGAGGGATTACGATCGTCGACCAACAGAATTTCCTCCCTAATGGTTCACAAGTTACAGGAAGCATTCCCATGATCCATGAGAGCAACCATTCAATTCAAGATATCGGAGTAGGATTATTGAAAGACCCCACATTGATGGGAACTTTCGCGCTACCACCTCCTATTTATACAGGAAATGTACCGTTTGTAGCAACCTGCAACATGATATCTTCCACGAAGGTCAACATGGATCATTCAATGGTTTTGCCCCCAAGCCCTTTAGAAATATTGTAGCAATCAATGTTTCAAGCATGGGAGGCGAGCCCAAATCAACGCTCGTCAAGCGTTTGGGTAGATAGGTCTAGAGAATATGGAACCCCATTAGATCCTTGGTCGAAAGTACATGGGACTGACGAAGGAATCTTACAATCAATGATGATTGAGGGGACACCATGGAATGATCACCACCATCGTTCCCTTCTTCCAGAATATGAAGAAGATACTCAAATTGACCTTTATCACCCTTCAGTTTTTGAATTCCTAACAAATACTGTAAACACGGTGGATTCCGAGCAAAACCTATCCAATATTGAAGAGACTATAGCCATAAATATCTCGACCAAAATAGATGTTGTAGAGAATATTTATGTCGGCAAAGGTTGTTCCCCTTCAGAACTGGAAATATATAACGCTCTTTTTCGCGAATTTAGAGATGTCTTCGCTTGGTCATATGATGAAATGCCAGGCATTGACTTGAGTATCATTGAACATGAAATTAAAATGTATCCTGATGTCAAACCAGTAAGGCAACGGCTTCGGCAGGTGCACCCGAAGAAAGCCGCTGCCATTAAGGCGGAAGTTGAAAAACTCCTCCATGCTGGATTCATCTACCCGGTTCCTCTAACCGATTGGGTATCGAATATTGTCCCTGTTATGAAAAAACAAGGGACGATTAGAGTGTGTGTTTATTATAGGGATGTGAACCAAGCTTGTCCAAAGGACAACTACCCTACACCCTTCATCGACCAGATAATTGATGAATGTGCCGGATGTGAAATCTTTTCATTTATGGATGGATTTTCCGGGTATAATCAAATAAATATCCGCCCATAGGACCAGTCAAAGACTGCATTTATTTGTCCGTGGGGCACATTCGCTTATCGAAAATTACCCTTTGGTTTAAAGAACGCAGGGGCGACGTTTCAGAGGGCGATGAATTATGCCTTCCATGACATCAAGAACATTGTTCAACCTTATCTCGACGATCTTCCAGCTCATTCGCGAAAGCGGACTGATCATCCGTAGCATTTAAGAGCGATATTTCTACGTTGCCGACACTACAAGATAAGAGTCAATCCGTACAAATGTGTGTTTTGTGTCGGTTCTGGTCGTTTACTTGGCTTTGTAGTCTCTAAAGATGGGATTCGTCTCGACCCCTGCAAGGTTTAGGCAATCATTAATTTGCCTCCACCTTCAAATTTGCTTCAGATTCAGAAACTCCAAGGGAAAGAAAACTTTTTGAGGAGGTTCATTCCAAATTACGCAGAACTTTCTAAGGGTTATACTCGTCTATTGAAAAAGGATGTACCTTTTGTCTGGGACCAGGTGGCGCAAGCTTCTTTTGATGCTCTGAAAGATTGTCTAGTAAAAGCATCATTAATGTACGCCCCGGACTATCAAAGAGATTTTAACCTGTATCTGGCTGTAGCGGATACGACCATTGCGATGGTCTTAGTTCAATAATTCGACGGAATAGAACATCATATCTATTATTTAAGTAAAAACTTAAACGATACAGAAAGTAAATATTGTTATGTTTAAAAACTGGCGCTTGCAGCTGTTCAAGCGATTCAAAGGTTTCGACATTATGTCCTCTTTCGGAAAACTACCATCCTGTCAGATTGCAACCCCATGACTTATATACTGTCACGACAGTTGCTGGGGGGCAAATATTCAAAATGGATAGCGATCCTTCAAGAGTTTGATCTGGAATTTGTAAAATCCAAATCAAAGAAAGCTCTAGTTTTCGCAGAATTGTTATGCGATCTCCCATCGTTGTCCAACGATGAAACATCGGAAGAGTCAATCGTGGACAAAAGTTTGTTTCTGATATCTGTAAGCAATGAGTGGTATGGAGATATCATAGTTTATCTCCAAACCCAAAAGTTCAGGCCTAACACCTCTCGCTCCGAACAAAAACGTATACGATACCAAGCAAAAGACTACATGATCGTCGGTGATACACTTTACCGTCGTGGTGTCGATACAGTTCTGAGGAGGTGCCTTACCCATGAGGAGGCCGAAAAAGCCCTGAATGATTGTCATTCAGGCGCGTGTGGGGGGCATCAGTCCGGATATGCAACAGCACAAAGAATCTTACGAGCAGGATACTTCTGGCCAACCATGTTCAAAGATTGCATAACCGCAGTCAGAAGTTGCCACGCTTGTCAAATCTTTGATAGCAAAACCAAACGACCACCCGCACCTTTACAGCCGATAGTTGTTGTTGGGCCCATCGCCAAGTGGGGCATCGATTTCATGCAATGTAACCCCACCTCGACCGGGGGGCATGGGTATATAATAGTCGTTGTTGACTATTTTACCAAATGGGCCGAGGCGATGCCTACATTGGATAACACTGGTGAAACAGCTGCCCTTTTCTTTTTCAATCATGTAGTCGCCAGGTTCGGCGTACCACAGGCTATAGTTATAGATCATGGATCACATTTTCGCAATCACATGATGGTCGAATTAGCTGCCAAGCTAGGGCTATCTCACGACAGCTCTACCCCATATTATCCACAAGCCAACGGACAAGTTGAGGCAATCAACAAGGTCCTGAAGCGTATGTTGCAAAGGATGATTGGGGTTCATAAAAGAAGGTGGCACCTAATCCTGTACTCAGCTTTGTGGGCTTACCGGACCTCGGTAAAGAACGCAACCGGGTTCACACCTTTTCAACTGGTGTATGGCCTGGAAGTAGTCTTGCCAATCCAGTGCGAAATTTCGTCGCTTAAACTAGCAATCGATCTTCTCCCCGGAACCTCAAAAGAAGAGGCTCGTTTCTTGGAATTAATCCATTTGGATGAAACCCACTGTGACGCCGCTTTGGCTAACGAAGCTCATAAGAAACGAGTCAAGGCTCAGTTCGACAAAAATGTCAAACCACGTGTCTTCTCAGAAGGTGATTTGGTCTTGCTTTATGACCAAGAATCTGATAAATTGGGAGCAGGTAAATTCAAGTCCTTATGGATGGGCCCCTATATTGTTAAAAGGGTGTTAGCAAAAGGAGCCTACGAGTTAATGGATTACGATGGAATTCCACTGGTGCAGCCCCGCAACGGTTTGTACCTCAAGCGTTACTATGCTTAAATAGTAACCTGCATGCTTTTGTTGTATTTTGTTTTCGCTAAAGTGTTTGTTCTGGTCAAGTGATCCACCTTTTTCCATTGCAGATGTCAAACCTTATGGAGACATGTGTTGGATATGCCGACAGAGCGAGTCGTAGTTCGCGGAACCTATCCTCCGCAGCCTGGGCCATTTTTGATCCAAGCGGCGAGTTAGTAAGTTTCAGAGGTGTATGTATTGGGCAATCAACGAATAGCATCGCTGAGTATAGCACGTTGATAGAACTACTCTCTGATGTCATCACACGTGGCATACGCCGACTAATTGTCAGGCTAGACTCACAGCTCGTAATACTACAACTCAATGGTATATATTCTGTTCGCAATCCAGCTATTTATCGCATGTTCCTAAGGGTTAAGATCTTGGAAAGACGATTTGATTCAATTCAATATCAACATATTTCAAGAAACTTAAACACATTAACTGACTCATTAGCAAACTATGTGTTAGATAGACATTTGCAACATTTATAAAAAGGACACATCATCAAAAATTGTACATATGGATCACGTAAATCAACCAGAATAAAACCCGAAAATCAAAATATATAAGCTGTTTATATAAGTTCATACATAATGTTCTGTAACCAAGACAAAATTGGTCATATGACCTAAAAACTCAAAAAGATGCTAGGGGGAACCCTAGCATAGTGGTGCTCATGATAGTACGTCATGGCCTGTGCAATCATGCGCAAGAGACGAGTCCATCGTCTAGGCACACCAATGGTATGCCGCTGCATCTGTAAAGGTAACTCGTCAATCTGTACATCCGGAAGGCCATGAGTAAGGCTCTCAACCTGCTCCTGCACAGCTGTAAGGGTCTCAGTGTCGTCAAGATCGCGAATAACAACTCTCCTAGCAGGCTCCCCTGCCGGGGCAGCAACTGGCGATCTCGGACGAACTGCTGGACGAACAGGACCAATATCTGCATGCACCCAAGAGTACAATTAAACGTCTTGATAGAATAAAGCACAGCAACATTTTGAGTAAGAACAATAAACAGTAATATGGTCAAAGAGTTTACCGATGGCACCCCACTGCTCGCCATCCGGTAGCACCAAATCCGGAATCAGCTGGTGAAAATCAAGGGGGAAGAGGCACCTCCAGAGCTCCAACAAACCAAATGCAAATGAAATGGTAAATGAGAGGTAAAAGCACCTTTTAATGGCTTTTTACACAGTTTAAAGTGAAATATTAGGGTTATAATCTCATTTTCATGCAAATATTATTCATTTCTAACAAAGTTTGTTGCAGTAATTGAAAAAGCAGTACTATATTTGAAGAGAGAAAAGCTAGTAATGGTAAAAAATCAAAATTTGACCATGTGATCCAAACAGTTTTAACACATAGTTCATGCTCGTTAAAAAATAAACATAAGATCGAGCAGTTTTACCGTGGAATTTATGCTCGTTAAAAAATAGAAAAGCGTGAGCAAGAGTTTCCTCCAGAGTTTAAGCTCATTAAAAAATGAACCTATACTGGTAAATAACCATTGTGATCGTAAATTTATTAGCCATAAAAGCCTTGGTCATGTTTGCACCCGCCAACTCCATTCCATTTGGCCTACCGTTCACCTCCATATGATTGTTTACCCATTTTGAGGAACAGCTGCGAAGAGTGATTTCACTTAGCCATCCTTGTGACACTGCCGTGATTGGAAAATTCCAACCTGTACCTGGAATCTGCTGCTATCCCTGTTTATCACTCGTTCCTCAAAAGACGAGTCTTCTTTGAGCTCTTTTCTCCTGACTCGTAAAATATGAAAAGCTTGCCGAGTTTTGGCCTTCCAGCTCGTTAAAATGACCGGAAGAGCTATCCCTCCTCTAGATTTTAATCTTTTTGGACCTGAGGGATTATTGCACAAAAAGGTCGAGCGCTTGTTTTATTCGGCTCGTTAAAGTAATCGAAAACTCATCCCTTCTGTATTGTTTTATACTTTTTCGGACTTAAGGGATTAAATGACGAAAAAGGAATTTTGGAGTTAACTTTCTGTACCTTTTCAGACTCTCTAAAAATGAAAAGGACCGAGTTTTCCTTGTCGTTAGACTCGTTAAAATGATTAAATAGCGACAAACTTGTCTTTAGACGAGAACGAGTTTCCCTATCGCTAAGCTCGTTAAAACATAGCGATGGGCTTGCCCGAAGGGCAGGTTATAGAACAAGCATATGTTATCCTCCTCAAGCTTGACAACAATAAAGAGGTACTGGTCAGAAATGACTGGGGAAAAATTGGGAGAACCTCAAAGCTTTAATGGTAGCAAGTCGCTCTTGAACATGACACTTTGTCCTCCGTATCACATCGGGTTGGGTTGTTTCATTCACCGGTCTCATCACCATGGTCCTCGCCAAACCATCCACATTTGGGGTAATGCTACCGATCCATCACATCAGTGTTGTTATATGTTCAAGAGATGTCGTTCAGAAAGAGTCAACCATGTCCCATCCACTGCCATACATTATCCTTCATCCACCCATGATCGCCACCCTGAATCATATCTCACAGATTGTTTTCACCTCCACTAAAATCATTAGCTCTGTTCCGTGTCATTGATGTGGGATTCATTAAGGCCCTCCTTTGACGGATCGCTTCTTGTCAACTTCAGCTCATTATCCAAGAAGTTGATCTAGGAACAAACCCCCCAGTACTTTGAAGCTTGCATGCCTCAATGGCAAGTTTCTCACTTCCGGCGACAGGTATACATCAATGACCTTCGACCAGAAGATTTTGCGTGGTGTTCGACGCCAAGTCCTTTATTCACACCACGTGAATTGTACTGCAGTACCTTGAGGGTCATTTTCATTATTGGTGATTCCTCTCGCGCTTGTTAACGGTTTACATTATTGACCGGTAATCAAGCGATGTCTTTCCATGTTCGACTTCAGCGCAATTTTCACATGGATCGACTTGTACTTAGAGTGAAGATCGAACGAGTTTGAAGACCCCGGATCTAGTTTCATCCATCCGGGCTGCGATATATATATTCAGGATATAAAGACATTTGTTATGTACATCATTGCGACAGATGATCATCCTACTCAAAGGATGATAATTTCAGCAGAGAATTATCAGTCTACCACCAGACGATCGTCTGTTCTATGTACCAAAATGAATTTATAAAGCTGAGCATGGGAATGCCCGCCTCAGCTAGATCATGAAAGCAGAATGAAAAATAATGTATTGTATTGTATTTTATTACAGGGCACCTCTCAGCGATTGAATGAACTTCGGATCCTCCTGATAAAGCATTTCACCCGATAAACGACCTCATACTTTAGGGGGCAACTGTTATAGACATTTTTGTGCCTAACAGCATGAAGCATGAAATGTCGATAATCTAAGGGATCCAAAGTCCCTAAACATGTTGTTCCTACCCCTAGAGGAACAAGGTCAGCAAACCACAGCACTGAAAATCAGTTCTCCACCTGAAAACACTAAAAAACAAGCTATTTCTGGATCATGTCAGCTGCTCCACTGAGCATCTGCGTTGAATGTCAACAGCTCCACTCTGTACCTGCGCTGAATGTCAAAAGAAATGAAGGCTACCTGCGCTGGGTGAGATTGGCCAAGTGGCACAGTCATTCTGCAAGGTGTCAAATGCCCAGGAAGCTTCCAAAATGACACTTGGATTAGGGAATTCGCCTTGTGATGAGTAAGAGGATCTAGATCTCCAAGTGGAAGCAAGAAACTCCAAGTGGACTCAAGAACTAAAGTATAACTGAAGTGGGAGAGGACACTAGTCAGCTTCATGCCAGCCTCAAGCTAACTCATCCTTTCTCCAAAACTCCTATATATAGAGCTCTCTCATGAGGTCTAAGCAGGCTGGAATTTTGTGCAAGTAAGGAAGTGCTGTTGGTTTGAGTATAGAACTATTGGGTGATTTGCTTGAAGGAGGTGAAGAGGAGATTTCTTTCTGCTGGGAGGTGTTGCTGGATTGGGCCTATTATGGTTGTAACGCTCTCAGAACTTTACTTCTTCCATTAATAAAGCATTTGAGGTTCTTCTATATGCATGTGTCTCAATGGTGTATTGATGCTTGTATATTTGATTTATTCTAATCCTTGAATCAGTTATGGATGTATGCTTCTTGTAGTTTCCCTTTCTTGTGCTTTTGCAAGATCTTTGTGTAGCTGGGCCAGTGAAAGAGCAAGGAGCTGGGAGCAAGCAGCAAAGAGGGAAGATTGGATCAATCATTAGCGGAAGATAACGGTTAGTGGATCTCTTTCTCCTCTCTCTTACATCTCATAAAGAAGTAATCTTGAATAGCTTTGCATTCAGTTGTTGCTGAGGTACTATCAACCTTAGAGTGGGATAGGGTCATTCCGTATTGGATACTTTTCCCAACAACAAAGTGTACCCACACTCGTTCAAAGAAGAGTTTAGCAGTGGCTTCTGCTGTGATATTCTTCTTGTAGGCAGCCATAATGGCCATCTTCGAGAACTTGTTGACGACCACAAAAACACAGTCGTTTCCATGCTTAGTGGAAGGAAGGCCTGACATGTAATCCATGGAGAAGGATTCCCAAGGTCGACTAGGGGTAGGAAGCGGGGTATAGAGGCCTTTCTTCTTGATGGTCAGTTTGGCAATGGCACAGGCAGTGCATGATCTGATGTACTTCCCAGCATCCTGTTGAAGATTCGGTCAATAGAAATACTTCTGCAGTATTGCCACCATTTTCTCGACCTAGAAATGTCCAGCAACCCGATTGTAGTGTGATTCCCAAATCATCTTGGCACACTCTCTTGAAAGAACACAAAGGTGACCCAGGTGGCATAACAGGGCATCCTGGAGGTGAAAATATGGAACATGCTAACACTCCAAGAGTGTCTGGTATGTGTGGCCGAATTTTGGGTCGCTTTTGTAGAGAAGTGGCCAATCAGAAGTCTCGTGCCCACAAGAGTTGAGCACGGTGGTTAATTCCATGATTGGTGGTCAACTAAGGCAATCTACAACATTATTGGTGTTGCCCTTCTTATACTTGATATTCAAATGGAACTATTGCAGGTATGTAAACCACTTCTGATGGTGATCATTCTGCAATTTCCCTTAGGTTTGTATGAACTGCAGGGGTCGGTGGTCTGTGTGGATGACCGTTTCCTTCCCCAAATGTAATGCTTCCATTGTCGGCAGCCCTGCACAATGGAATACATCTCTTTGTCATAAGTGGGATACCTCTGGACTATGTCTGAAAGTGTCTAACTGTGATATGCCACTAGATGCCTGTGTTGAGTAAGGACTGCCCCAATAGCATAATCAAAGACATCTGTCTCGACCTCAAATGGTTGTTGCAAATATGGTAATGTGAGCACTGGTGTTGTGCATAGGCGATCTTTCAACTTTGTGACTGCCTTCTATTGAGATTCATACCAAAATAATTTTGCTTTCACTCCTCCCTTGGTGACTTGACTCAAGGGCCAAGTGATATGATAAAATCCAAACACGAACCTGTGGTAGAAGTTGGCAAGACCTAGAAAGTTGTGGAGCTCTGTCAGAGTGGTTGGAGATGGCCAATCCCGAATGACTTGGATCTTGGCTAGATCCACATGCACCCCTTGTTCATCAATAATGTATCCCAGATACTGAACCTGGGTTATGCCAAAAGTGCATTTCTCCAAATTGGCACATAACTTGTGTTGTCGCAGTGTTTGGAGAACCTGTTGGATGTGGTGGAGGTGCTCTTCACAACTCTAGCTGAAGATCAGGATGTCATCCAAGTATGCCACCACAAATGAGTTGGTGAATGGCCGCAAGATGTCATCCATTAGCCTCATGAAGCTTGCAGGAGAATTCGTTAATCCGAAAGGCATAACCAACCATTCGAAAAGGCCCTCCTTGGCTTTGAAGGTAGTCTTCCACACATGGGAGGGTTCGATTGCTACCTGGTGATATCCTAACATCAGATCGATCTTGTTGAAATATTTTTCCCCCTTCAGTTGGTCCAGGAGGTCGTCAATCCATGGGATAGGGTACCTATTATGGACAGTGATCTTGTTCAGCGCCCAATAGTCAATATAGAGTCTCTAAGTCCCATCCTTCTTTTGTACCAACATGACTCGGCTCCCACAGGGCGATGAACTCGAAGGGATGTGACCTTTCTATAGAAGCTCCTGAATCTGCCTCTTGATTTCATCATTCTCCAGGACAGAGCACCGATAGATCAGTCCATTGGGCAACGGGGCACCTGGGGTCAGCTCGATGGAGTGCTTGACTTGACAGTGCAAAGGAACCCCTGCGGGGGAGGTGAAGATGTCCTTGTACTCCTCCACGACCTTGTCCATCTGTAGTTGTTGTGCAGAGGGGCCCTGTCTGGAGGTCGTGGCCACCGTTTTCTTCTTTCCTTGAGGGAATATCATCAGGAAAACAAATTTCCCGGTATTGGAAATGAGCTTACTGCATTGTTTTGCAGTAACCAAAAAGATGGCAGTAGGTGGTGCTACCTCCGATATCCTGTACAACTTATTTCCCAATGTAACAATAACAGCATAGGGCCTTGATTCATACACAGCATGTCGCTTCCACAAGTATGTTTGTCCTAATAATACATCACAAACTTGAAGGGGAGCAATGTCATACAGTACCTCATTCATCAAGGGCTTGATGTTGTATGGAAAGTGACATTGCTGGCTCACGCGAAGATCCCGTCCTTGGTGAAGCCACCCGATGGTGTACGGTTGCGGATGTGCTGTGGTCGGTAAGCCCAACCGCTTCACGACCTCTACCGAAATGAGGTTCTTTTGGCTCTCGCTGTCAACAATGAACTGTAGCGGGGAGCCCTTTACCCACATCTAGGAGTGGAAGAGACGCTCCTCCTCCTCTAGATCTTGGGGTTCCTCCTTCTGTACCTTCGTGGTGGCAACGGTGGCATTGGGCTCCGCATCGATAATCTGCTTCCCTTTTTCATTCCCCTTGTCGGGTTCTGACTTAGAGTTGGAACATGCATCTGATTCTGAAACCTTTAACTCGGTCACCAATGACTGCTTGGCCGGTCACTCACTTCTGTTATGAGTGGAGCTCTTATGGAACTCACACCACTTTCTTGTGTCCTTTTTTTGCTTCACGACACTATTCTTTCCTTGTAGCTTTGGCGGGTTGTCTTGGGTCGTCCCACCTTGGCTTTGTCCTTTGTTCTGTGATTTGGGGGCACCTTTCCCTTGCTTCGGATTCGCAGATCCAAAGTCTTGCTTCTTTTGTTTAAACTTTTGCTTGACCCTGATGGCATATCAATATGCCATGCCGAGTGAGGGGATGTTCAGGAATTATATTTCTTCTTGGATGTACTTGTGTAGGCAACCACAGTATTTGAGTACCGAATGCTGCTCCGAATCCTTGATACCCAAGTTTGTTTGAAGGGTATGGAAAATATTGGTAAACTCTAGCACATCTTGGTCCCTTCCCTGCTGCAGCGTGGTCCACTTTATGTATTGATCCTCATAGCTTCTAACAGGGTATTATTTCTCCTTAATGGCATCCCAGAATGAATCCCAAGTGGGCGCGGCTTAAAATAGTGAGCCTATACTTTCATCCTTCAGCTCATAGTAGGTTTCCCACCAGTCCTTGACATGGGGGGCTGCTTTGAGAAGAGCAAAAGACATATTTTCCCGACTGGAAAAATAATTAACAGAAAAATAACCCTCTAGCAGATTTAACCATTTATCAATGGTATCTGCGTCTATCTGACCCTCAAATATGGGGATTTGAAAATTAACTTGTACCTTAAATAGTGTGGCGTTTCCAAAGTAGCTACTGGAAGCCAATGCGTTGCCCCTGGGTAGCCGCTGAAGGATCTAGGCAATGTTGTCCATCATCGCGTTCCTTTGTCGCTCGAGGGCTTCTTCGAGAAATATTTTGATAGGATCTCCTGCCCCCTCCTCTTTCTTTTCATCCGCCATGGGAGGTTGTCAGGATTTGCAAGACTAGTCTTGCAAAGGTTCAACCAGTTCAAGCCCTAACTCCTTATATCCCGACCTCGTTGGGGACATGTAAAGAAAAATAGAGAAAAATTAGACCACTCTGATACCACTAATCCAGATTTAAACAAGAATGCAACAAATTATAGAGATAACCATAAACACAGAGATGTAGCGGAAATAATACTTCTCTTCATTAATGTAAAATACTGAAATATGCTTACAAACAACAATGGAAATAAACCAGCTAGGGCTATGGTAGCTTATCTCTAAGAAGAGATGTGGTGGCTACATGCCTCTAAATTGTGTTACAATGAGGCTCGAAGGCCTATTTATTATTGAGAAATAATGGAAAACCCTTCACATCCCAAAACCTAACCCTAGAAGATGAAACGCAAAATTGTGGGCCCCGTTTTGGGTAAGTTGGCACATCAACTTCCCGGGGTCGTAACTTTGGCACTCGATCTCCGTTTGATGTGTACAATAGCTCGTTAGAAAGATCTATCCGAGCACTAAAACTTTGGGAAGAGGAACATCAATCGATGGACCCATGTTGCTCCCAGATTTCCCAAAAAACATCGTTTAGGGCCTCAAAACGGCTCCAGAAGTTCAGGACCCAAAAAACTGCTAAAAATAGTAAATTGTGATACAATCACGGAAACTGAAAAACTGAAAGAGACAGTTGTGGGGGTCTAGATGGGATAGGTGGGTGGCCACCAACATCCACTTGGATTAGTTACTGCCTTCGTGCAGCTCTAGCCGCAGTGTGACCTGTGTTAATTACCTAAATCTCCTTAATTAGGTTCTGTTAGCTGATTACTTAGAATGATTTCATATATAAGCATTCATACAAGTGTTTACCAAGTGTGCACATATAAATAACCAGATAGAAATAATACATAACATCAAAATATATATCCACAAACAAATGCACAGTACTCCGAATCAAACTTATCTTTATTAATAATCCTTTTCAAGTTTAATTCAATTACAGGCCCAACTCCACCCTGCGCACTCAGCTGCAAGGGTCCGCGCACTCAGCTGCGGACTCTACTAGGCCTCTACGCACTCAGCTACAAAGCCCCTTCCTACTACTACTACAACCGAATACACTTAAGATCCAATTCTATACTCTAACCATGCCTTCGCTTACTCTTCTATTTCTTCCTACCTCCTCTCTTTGCACTTAGAGCCTTGCTCTATTTATACAATCCCATGGTCCGCGGACCATGGGTAGGCCGACACAACTTTACATTAAATTACATTATTTTAGGTCGGACAAGCCTATGACTCAATTGTACACTTTGCAGAGTCTTTACATTACATTGAACAAAAATCGGGCTTTAAGCCCCAAAAACATGCTGTGGGGGATCCGCTGCCCAACACCTTGCCTGTCTCAATCCGTGACAAGTGATCTGGTCCTACATTTAGGCATCGATGCTTGATGATGTCCTCAAAGTCATATTCTTGAAACAATAAAAGCCATCTGTATATGCGCCCCCCCAACACAGGCTTGTTCACTAGGTATTTCAACGCGGAATGATCGGTATACATCTTGAAGTGCCTGCCAAGTAAATATTGTCAGTATTTTTGGAGCACATACACCATTGCTAGCCTTTCACGCTCAGTAGTAGAGTAGTTCTTTTCAGCTTTGGACAGCCATCGACTCGTGAATGCGATCGAGTGATCCCCACCCTCCGTGCCCTCTTGCGTGAGTACGGCTCCCAGTGCAATACATGACACATCAACATGTACATGAAATTCCATGTCCCATTTTGGGAAGACCATGATGAGAGCGGATGCCAGTTTCTCCTTGAGGACATCCAAAATTTTCATGCAATCATCATTCCAACAATCTGTAACATTCTTCTTCAATATTTTTTCCATCGGCGCTGTTATTTAGGCATAGCTCTTGATAAACTTCCTATAGTAACCATTGTGCCCCAAAGTAGCGCGTAGTTGTTTGACACTTCACGGTGCTTCCAGATTCAGAATAACAACAATCTTCACAGGGTCCACCATCAGGCCTTGTTTGCAGACCACATGGCCTAGCAAGTTTCCAAAGGGAACGAGGAAGGTGAACTTTTTAAGGTTTAGCGTAATCTGGTGTCGGTGGAAAGTATCCAGAATCAAACGTAAGCTCGCTACATGGTGTTTAACTAATCCAAAGATAGTCTAATCATCCAGATAGACCTCCAAGAACTTGTGGATGTATTCTTTGAACGTGACCACCACTATGTGCAAAAATATCGTTGGCACGTTCTTCAGTCCAAAGGGCATAACGGTGTATTGAAAGCAGCCCCATTCTGTTGCGAAGGTTGTTTTTCTCCTATCTTCCGGCACGATCTTGATCTGATGGTACCCTGAGAAGACATCCATGAATGAGTAAGTTTCCTTGCCAAAATTATCCAATACTTCATCTGTGAAAGGTGTCAGGAATGGATCGTGAACATAGGCATCATTAAGCTTCCTGAGGTCCACACATATTCTTATTTCGCCTTTCTGTTTTGTCTCCTGCATTACCATATGACTCACCCAGTTGGATTCTTCCACTAGTTTTGTTATGCCCCTATACCAATAGGTGTCATATATCATGATTGACTTGATGAGCTATGTAATATGTTCATACTTTTACTTGTTGCAAAGGTTTTCCATATTTGCCAAAAAATCAAAAAATTTAAAAAATGTAAAGAGGGTATACCCTAAAAGAAAAATCAAAGGGTGAAAAGAATAAAAGATGGTAAAAAAAAATTAAAGAAAATGAACCCCAACAAAAAAGAAAAGACCATGAAAGTGTGCAAGTCTAAATGCCACTACTTTTTCACTTTTGTATAATAAACAATTGTGTGCAGTTTGTCACCTATGCCACAATTCATGAATAGTCAAACAGTTCAAGCTTGGCTAGTTCATATTTCAATTTTATGTTTTAGAAATAGAAAATAAAGATCTCTCCAAATAGTGTAATCTTGGCAGATAAGTAGAAAGGTAGAGTGAAAAAAGGAGCTCAACAGTTTAATCTGAGCCCTTGGATGTAATAAGTGTAGACTTAGATAGGAATTTCCATGTAAAAGAAAAGAAAAGTTTGATAAGGGTTTTCCAGTCTAAGTGCACCCAAATAAAGAAGTAAAAATGCTTGGTTAAAGCAGGTAGGGTAGGTAGATGATGGTTGCAGAATAAATGTGTGGTGAATGGTTAAGTTTAATGCTTAAATATTTTGCTTTCATCACTTAGACAAAGCACAACTCACATTGGAGACAACACATCAAGGAGACAAACACAAAATAATTAACTTCCCTACTCATTCCCTTAAATTTTCACTAATTTCCCCTAAGTTCCATGGTATTTATCAAATTAGAGGGGCTTAGAGCATTTCTCTAACTTTTGGAGGTACCGGACCCTCAGCCCAATAGTTTATAATGCCTAAGTACTTAAGCCCATTCATCAAAAACCACACCCCTTCATAAAGTCACTCATTCCCTTCATAAAGCTTTTCCTAAGTAAAATCCTATTTTACTTAGGAAAATTAAAAACATTCTATCTACATGAAACCCTCATATATCATTAGCCTAAGTTATAAGTGTTGTATGATGAAATGTGATTTCGGAAAACATTAAACTTAGCACTTTCCCATTCATTTGGTCATATTAACCACTAATGTTATTATTATGTAATTCCCGAATAAAACAACTTACCCACACCCATATTATTATATTATACAAAACCCCAAATTTTTACATATCCCGCCCTGATGGTTAAATATAACCATAACACATCATTAATTTGGATTAATTAGTTAATCTATAACTAATTAAGAACCCCACCCCCCACCATATTAACAAAGGATTAATTAACCACCACGGTTAATTAATAGCTTTCTGTTGTGGTCACCAACAACCCCCCCCCTCTTTGTTTGATATTAGCAATAACACCAAGCAAAGGGGGGACCCTGAACAAAAAATCCAAAAAAATATTTTTGTTACAGTTTTTGTATTTTTCTCCCTAAGGCTTGATCGCATCGCGAAGAGAGAGTGAAGCGTTTCCTAAACGCGAAAAGCAAAGCTGCGAAGAAGTGACGCGAAGTTCATCACGTCGCATACATTCAAAATGCTCTTAAAGAGAAAACCTTAAGGAACCGCCGACCACTGATATGCGACATCGCACATCGAAAGCATCACATGCAGCAGCATAAGCAATTGAATGAAATATGCGATATCTGCGATCTGCGATATTAGCGATCTGCGATATCTGCGATCTGCGATAACACTTAATGACGTCGCAGCCCTCGATACTACGATACCAATCGCAGAAAAGACTCATCGCAAGAATTCTCCGACATACACGGTAGACCCAAAATTGAACGCACACCTTAAGGGAAATTAATGACCGCATGCTTGAGTATCCAGAAATGATTGCATCGCATTTATCGAAGAGTCAAGTCATGATGAATGTCAGAATTACACATTCATTAGAATTTAATGCTTTCATGTCAATCTTTTCGTCATTTCCCTTCTTCTTTGCGTAAACTGCAAGACATGCGACTGATATAAATCTATATGCAGGAAACATCTAAGGAAAAGGGAAAAGCGCCAATAATACAACAGAGAGAAGATGCCTCCGCAAATGGATGCCACATGCAGTAGAACCGAAGATTCCAGAGTATCACCCAACAGGCACTGATGAAAATAGACTGTCCAAGACTCAGAGTCAAAGGCGCACAAAAGCAGTGTGTTTACAAAAGATCCTGAAGCTCAAACTTGGTAAAGCAGAGAAAGAAGCGCAAAAGAAGGAAGACGCTCCAGAAAAGCCTGGAACAAAGAATGGAAACAATTCTCGAAACATGGGATTGTCCATACAGCGCGACTCCTAACTCATTGAGTCATTCGCACGACCGGAAACCGAAATAGCAACAGCAAAATCAGTTCGAAAAGAAACCAGGTTGTACTAAGTGTACGCATAGCGAATACACCTAGCTAGAGAAAGGTTTTCGAAAATATCTTCTAGTCTGTCAGAAAGAGGTGCCAGCTCTTGTCATTTCTAATTTTCAAGCTCGAACAAAAGGAAAGGACAACCAACCGACTCTTTCAGGGCGAACAGCGCATTGCTTACAGCACTAAGGAACAGATACAGAAACGGTTAGAAATTAGATTTGATTTTTAGAAATAAATTTTCTTTTAGTAAAAGGGCGGTCATTTGAAGTCGTTCCCTAAATTTGTGTAATTAAGATTAATTAGTTAGTAGTATTTAACTCTTCTCATGGCATTTGGAGAAGGGTCCGGAAATCTGTCAAAAAACGTATCCTCAGAACATGCACTTCTGCACCCTCGGAGGAGGTTTTTGATGAATAGATGGATCAAGATTTATTTATGTTTGCATTTTAATGTCTGTTACTGATGTTGCACTTCTATACTCTTAGCAGATATTAGAACAAGGATAAATAAATCGTTATTGCTTGAAGTTTATTAGTGAAATCAGTCATAAATGGTACTTTTATCTCTTGGCTAATTTATGCTTATATTCCTAAAGTGATATGTAGTTGAGTTCTTTATATGTTAATGTATGAATGTGTGTATTACCATTTGGCACTTCCGTACAGTGGGGTCATTTGTTTATGCTTGACATATGAATAACTAATTATGCGATATGCTGTTCACAACTGTTTTGCCTAACTTCTTATGCAGAATGGTTTATCTTCATTGATTTATATTCTTATAATAGCTGAATGATCTTTATTACCAGCTATTGTTCGAAATCTTTTTAGATCGCATAATAGAAGAAAATACCCCGGGTTAGCGTAGACTAGATGTATTGTTTTTTCATTAGATTACAATAGCATAGAGTTAGTTTAGAAGTTAGAATTAAATTAGCTTAAGATACCCTTAGATCAATACCATCAAACCCTACACACACGCACACCCCTCACATTGGGAAACTGGTCCCATTACCCCCAGTCGGACCCGCTACTCCAAACGGGAAAGGAGCCGCCAACCAGGTTCCGGACCGGGTGGGTATCCCCCTTGTTGTCAACCCGATTTCGGGGCCCTCAACATTTCTGGCGCTAGAAGGATGGCACGAGCTATGAATGGCACATAAATCAAAATCTAAAGACCATTTTGAGAGCAAATCACCCTCACCAACTCCCCCGACTTCCCCGGTACGGTTAAACCCGGAACCAGAAGTCGCTCAGGTATCCACCGCTGCTATACACCCTAATACATCAGACCATCTTATCATTGATCCCCCTGAGATTCAAACTTTGATTCGTAAACTCCAGGGATTCTCTATTTTTACTTAGAAGTCTGATAAATCTAAAGGCAGCGTGACTTCGCAGTACAATCCTGCTCATCCCCTGACCAAATTGAAGAGTGAAAAGTGTGGCATCCAGCCAACTGAAATTCCTCTCCCCACTAGGAAAAGAGCAAGGAAAGCACTTCCAGAGTCTGACAGAGAGACTCTTTCATCTACCTCGTCCATTTCAACTCCCTCACCGCGAAGTCAACCACCCACATCCTCACCTCAAATCACTCATCCATCTTCCACAACCCTTCCTCTGCAATCATCGAAGATCGTAAGATCTCCATCTTCTCAGCATCAGAGATCATCTTCTGCACTTGTATCAACTCGCAGCTCAACGATGGCCCAGTCTCCATGGAACAATCCTGGGGCGGTCTTAATGCCTCCACCCCTGAGCCCTATACCGGCCCATCCTGAGAAATGGCTGCCTAAATTCAATCCAGAAGCAGGCATGTTAGCCGAAGAACATATCAATAATTTCATGCTTTCTGTTAATCTTAACGGAGTTACTAACGAAGACGTTGTTGTCCGGCTTTTCCCTTATACAATGCAAGGAACAGCCGGGTCGTGGTACTTTTCGTTACCTTCCGGATCCATCACAAGCTGGGACATTTTTCAAAGTCAGTTCCTCACCAAGTTTGGTGACGACAGATCCACGATGACATTGATCAATGACCTATCTAATCTGAAAGCTGAGGCTAGAGAACCCATTAAAGACTTTAACTTACGGTTCAATAAGATCCTCAACAAAATCCCCGCTGCTTCACAACCCAGCGAGGAAGTAAGATGTGAATGGTATATCACGGCCCTACCATCTAACTTGGCTATCTTCATAGATAGGGCAAGCAAGACAACCTTAGTTGAAAACTTAACTGAGGCGTTAGCAGTTGAAAAACGCGTAGTAGCCCTTGAAAAGAGATCCGCAATTGAAGAACGTAAATCTAAGAAGATCTCTTTCAAAGAAGACACCAAGAAGAAGCAAACGAAAGATCCTTTCGATATGGAAGGATTACAAAAGGTATTAAAGGCCATGTCCAATGAGATGATTGACATAAGAAAACAAGTAGCAGAAACGTCTTCAAGAAAGCCTTTCAGGACTTTTACAAGAAGCCCTCCCATGGAGACGAAGCCACCCAACGTTGTCTCAAACATTGAATCTGAAGAAGAAGAAGAAGAGAATACCGTCGAGACACAGACCGACGATGAAGAAGTGGTGGAACTGCAAGGAATGTGGGATTTCATCCTCCCACAAGAAGAGGATCAAGAAGCATTTCCGGTTAGCACACAAAGCAAAAATCAACTTGATCCTCCCCAAACTACCCCAAAACAAAAGGGCGTAAGCCCTGCAACAAAAGATAAGGTCACAACAAAGAAAACAACTGCTAAAGCGACCCAATTTAGCCCAGTCCAATTGGACCAATCACCTCCATCAAGAACACTGATGGTGTCGGATGAAATGGAGTATAACATCATCGATGACATGAAAAAGACTAGGGCTAATATCATTCTGTACGAGTTGAGCAAATTGAAACATCAACAGAAAATAATGATGAAAGAATTGCATGCCGTGCCTACTACACCTTTACCTACAGCTGTAGCTTCCCACAATCTAGGAAGGCCTCCAACCAACGCGATCAATAAGATTGATCCAAATGACATCGCCTTGATTGGAGGAAGATCAAGATCTCATACTCCTCCTTTTCTTCTCACATATGAAATCTTCAACAAAAACGTGCACAATTGCTTGATCGATTCTGGTGCTTCAACGAATATTTTACCCAAGTCAATATGTGCCAAATTGAATGTGCAACCTCAAAAATCCGCGGTACGTATAGTTCAACTTGATCGATCCCAATTCGAAGTGATTGGTGAACTTAATCAGGTGACCATAAGATTGTCGTCTAACCCAAAAGTGTGTCAGGTTATCGACATTCTAGTAGCTGATATCCCTGAGTTCTATGGTTTGATTCTTAGCAGGGATTGGTCGGAGAAGCTCCACGGATATTTCTCAACCGACTGGTCGCACATATGGTTACGATACAATGGTAAACCAAATCAGATAAAGGTTGAACGAGAGTTGCACCAAAAATACATAGTGACGGATTTGGAAGGAGAGAATGAAGCAATAGCATACAACAACAGCATCATAGGCAACTACTCGGTAGATTCTTTCCTCGGAAACTTCAATGCTCACATATCACCTTACTTAGAGAATTCAGTTTTGTCCCAAGTAGAAAACTTTTCCCAAACTGATGACTCAAAATGTTTTAGTTTTTTAGATAATTCTGTAAATACGTCTTTATTTTGGAAATTATATTTTGATGGCTCTAAATCCAATGAGGGAGCAGGAGCAGGATGCGTTCTGATTAGCCCGGATGAGAACAAGATTATGCTCACATGTAGACTTGAGTTTGATTGCATGAACAACACAGCGGAGTACGAAGCCTTGGTTCAAGGCCTATACAAAGCAATCGGATTGAACGTTAAGTATCTTCAGGTCTTTGGAGATTCTGAGATCGTCGTAAAACAGGTACGTAACACCATACATTGCCTGTCTAGTAATTTAAAGCACTATCAATCGTTAGTTCAAGATCTCACTGCACATTTCATAGCATTCAACATCTCGTCAATTCCAAGGATTCAAAACGCGAGCGCAGACCTGTTAGCTAATGTAGCCTCTAGATTGATTCCCTCCAAAGATTTTAGCCCAGATAGATTCTCGATAGAATTAATTTTTAAACCATCCATCCCTGACAACATCACCAACTGGAGAGTGTTCAACGACGATCCAGACATCGTAAGTTTCCTCACCTCTGAAGGATCCTACTCAAACCAGATAATTGACGAAGACTGTCATGATCACCAAATACAACAAAGTAGCACTGATAATGCTATACCCAAATCGGTGGTCAAATTAGAAGACTTATATGATTTGAAAAGTCGGTTCAAAAGGTCGGCTAATGCCAAGCTCTACAGTTCAACTCTGAACTACGAATCAGTGAACCTAGGAACCGACGAGAAGCCGCAAAACGTTAATCTAGGCCAGGGCCTAGCCCCTGAAGAAAAATCAGCATATATCCGCCTTCTGAGACAGTACAAAAACGTTTTTGCCTGGAATTACGATGAGCTGAAGACTTACAACACTTCTATCATTCAGCACACTATCCCTATGATTGACAACGAGAAACCTGTCCAGCAGAAGCTCAGAAAAATCCACCCCAACTTGGAAAATCAGATAAAGACTGAGCTGAATAAGTTGTTGAGAGCCAGAATAATCTTCCCGGTCAGACATTCCAAATGGGTATCCAATATGGTACCTGTTAGGAAGAAAAACAGAGATATTAGAATCTGTATCGACTTCCGGAATCTCAACAAAGCCTGTCAGAAAGACAATTTTCCCCTCCCACCTATGGAGCAGATATTACAGGCAGTAGCAGGCTCAGAGTTAATGTCTTTTCTGGATGGATTTTCAGGATATAATCAAGTGCTGGTACACCCCGATGATCAGTTGAAAACCACCTTCCGAACTAAATGGGGTACCTACGCGTATCGGAAGATGCCATTCGGTCTGATCAATGCCGGCGCTACCTTTCAGAGAGCCATGGACATTGCATTTAAAGGTTTAGTCAACAAATCGGTAGTGATTTACCTGGACGATATAACGGTGTACTCCAAGAACCGAAGCGACCATCTTAAAGATTTGAAACAAATTTTTCAAAGATGTTTAAGGTATGGGATCTCGCTTAACCCGAAAAAATCTTTTTTCGCATTAAGTGAAGGGAAATTGCTAGGATTCATAGTGTCAAAGTCTGGTATTCACATTGAACCCGACAGAATCAAAGAAATTTCCGAGATATCCGTGCCCCATAACAAAAAGACCATGCAATCTTTCCTGGGACAGATCAATTTTGTAAAAAGGTTTGTCCCAGATTTTTCACGTATTATTTCTCCTTTACAGAAAATGATAAAAAAGAATTCAAACTTTAAATTGGGTCTAGACGAGCATGAAGCATTCAACTTGATCAAACAAGCCATCATCAACGCTCCATCTTTGGCAACCCCAAATTTTTCAGAACCTTTTATCTTATACACGTTTGCCTCAGAAAAGTCCTATGCTGCGATTTTAACTCAAGCGGATCAAGAAAAGGTAGAAGCTCCAATCGCATTCTTTAGCTCGAACTTACAAGGTGCTGAACTCAATTATTCTGACGTAGAGAAACAGGCATATGTCGTTTTCAAAGCAATCAAATATTTCAGACCTTTCTTGCTAAAAGCCCCTACCAAAGTCATAGTACCGTTTCCAGCGGTAAGAAACCTCCTAATACAGAAGGATGTGGGCGAGAAGAGAGCGAATTGGATCACCGCCTTACAAGAATACGACCTTGAGATCAAGCCGGCACACATCGTAAGAGGTCAAGGCTTCTGCAAGATGTTAGCTGGAGCATCGCAAATTCCTGAGAACTCGTCTGAAGAGGTACACACGTATGAGGTAAGCCTAAATGATGCAGAATCATTATATGCTGACACCATTTATTTTCTTAAGAACGGGTATGCTCCATTTCACTTGGATCACACCAAGAAGAGAGCCCTGAGATTGAAAGCTAAACAATACCAGCTCATAAACGATGTCTTGTTTAAAAGAAATTATGATTCTGTGCTTCTTAGATGTCTTGAGAAAACTGAAGCCGAAAAGGTTTTGCAGGAACTCCACGATGGACCAGCAGGTGGACACTATGCTGGAGAAGGCACCACACATAAAATCTTACGTGTAGGATATTACTGGCCCACGCTGTTCAAAGACTCATACAATCACGTAAGGAAATGCCAAGTCTGCCAGACTGCTGCAGGGAAACAAAAGAAGTCATCCATGCCATTGCAGCCGGTCAACATCGAGTAGCCGTTCAGTCAATGAGGCCTGGACATAATAGGTGAGATCGTTCCTCACTCTTCTAAATAGCATAGGTATATCCTCACAGCAACTGACTATTTTACCAAATGGGTAGAGGCAGTTCCTCTCAAGACAGCTAATTCTGAAAACATTATTGAATTCATAGATCAGTTTATCATCACTAGGTTTGGATTGCCAACGGCCTTAATTTTTGATAATGCATCATATTTTTCTGGAAATACCATGACTGAGTTTGCGCTCAAAAGAGGGTTCAAACTGAAGTATTCTGCCAACTACTATCCGCAAGGTAATGGGTTGGCTGAATCGACAAACAAGAACCTAATCAGGATTATTAAAAAGACAGTCGACCAAAACCAAAAGAATTGGCACAAAGCACTGGTAAACGCCTTATGGGCAGATAGAATTACAAAGAAAGCTTCTATCGGCACTTCTCCCTTTAATTTAGTTTACGGGAGAGAATCAGTTCTTCCTACTCACTTAGTCATTCCCTCTTTGTCCTTAGTACAATACATTGATGAAGTACCTACTTCCTCCTTACAATTAAGACAAATGGAAATAATCGAACTAGAAGAACGATGAGAACAGGCTAAGAAAACCCATGCTCACCACCAGGCGCTAATAAAATCCTCTTTCGACTCAAACATCATCACCAGAAAAAACTTTCAGATGGGAGATTTAGTTTTAAAATGGGATAAGGCACATGAAGAAAAGGGAAAACATACGAAATTCCAGAAGCTGTGGCTTGGTCCTTTTCATATTGTATAGGTCATAGGCCCGTCGACTTTTGTGTTGCAGGATTTAACAGGCAGGAGAGATTCTCTGCATGTGAATGGACAAATTCTCAAAATGTATTTTCCTTAGAAGAGAATTCTTCTAATTTCTGTAGGATAGATTTATTTTTTTTAGTTTTATTTTGATTTTGTTTTTCTCTTTTTATGAATAAAACCGGTTGTAAATGATCGTTTAAAAAGGATTCATGAAAAGAGCACGCTAATTCTCTATCAGATTTTGATTTCGCTTGTACAAATAGCAAAATTTTTGAAAAATCTGAATTTTATTATTAACAAATAGAGTTAAATTCACCTTGATTACGATATTAGTTTCAACCTCAAAAAACTTTGACGAAAGCAACCTTTGGTAAAGAATTGTTTTGTATCAGCACAATGAAAGGTATCATCAATAATAAAATAGGTATTCTCTGCAAAACTGTTGTTTTCAAAAACTCTATTATTGTCGTCCAGAGCTTTCTTAAGGAAAAACATTGACTTCCTCCCTGCTAAAAGGGAATTGCAGCATTCAGAGAAATAATCCAAGCAAAACACTATATCTTAAAGAATAAGAGGTCTCATCACGAGCCGGCTTATCAAGATCACAGATATTATAACTTGCTGACTTTGCCAATACTGTCTATCAAAACAGGGCAACGACTTAAGATTGTTGCAATCAAAAGAAAAGAGGTCTCATCACGAGCCGGCTTGTTCAGCAAAAGTGTAAATCAAGTGAGTGACTGTGTCATAATTTGGCCACCAAACCAAGACATTGTTCTTTAGAGAATTAAAAAAGGAAAAGTGTGTCAAAAAGGATTTTTCTCTGGACTGTTGCGAGTAACCTCAAGCAGGAAAAAGGATCATTGCTGGATAAAATGGTAACCCTGTCGAGGCTATGGACGCTTGCGGGCAGCAGAGGCTCTACCTACGACAAATGAGCATACTTTTAAGCCGGTACGCAGAGAAGACCTTATTTTATCTTTAATCAAGACCAAGTAATGTCTGGTGCGAATGCAAGAAAAAGCCTGAGGAAGCAAGCAATTGGGATGAAAAAAGGTTGAGACAAAGTATCGTTGACGAGGTGAGGGGTAATCTACTCTATCTGTTCATAACAAAATTTAGACATATAAGAATTTTGCTGTTTCGGAAGTGAACGGTCAATAGAAAAGCAGAGATAACTGGTTCTTCACAGTGAATCACCATTGTTGTGGTCACCAACAACACCCCCCTCTTTGTTTGATATTAGCAATAACACCAAGAAAAGGGGGGACCCTGAACAAAAAATCCAAAAAAATATTTTTGTTACAGTTTTTGTATTTTTCTCCCTAAGGCTTGATCGCATCGCGAAGAGAGAGTGAAGCGTTTCCTAAACGCGAAAAGCAAAGCTGCGAAGAAGCGATGCGAAGTTCATCGCGTCGCATACATTCAAAACGCTCTTAAAGAGAAAACCTTAAGGAACCGCCGACCGCCGATATGCGACATCGCACATCGAAAGCGTCGCATGAAGCAGCATAAGCAATTGAATGAAATATGCGATATCTGCGATCTGCGATATTAGAGATCTGCGATCTGCGATCTGCGATAACACTTAATGATGTCGCAGCCCTCGATACTACGATACCAATCACAGAAAAGACTCATCGCAAGAATTCTCCGACATACACGGTAGACCCAAAATTGAACGCGCGCCTTAAGGGAAATTAATGACCGCATGCTTGAGTATCCAGAAATGATTGCATCGCATTTATCGAAGAGTCAAGTCATGATGAATGTCAAAATTACGCATTCATTAGAATTTAATGCTTTCATGTCAATCTTTTCGTCATTTCCCTTCTTCTTTGCGTAAATTGCAAGACATGCGACTGATATAAATCTATATGCAGGAAACATCTAAGGAAAAGGGAAAAGCGCCAATAAGACAACAGAGAGAAGATGCCTCCGCAAATGGATGCCGCATGCAGCAGAACCGCGGATTCCAGAGTATCACCCAACAGGAACTGATGAAAATAAACTGTCCAAGACTCAGAGTCAAAGGCGCACAAAAGCAGCGTGTTTACAAAAGATCCTGAAGCTCAGACTTGGTAAAGCAGAGAAAGAAGCGCAAGAGAAGGAAGACGCTCCAGAAAAGCCTGGAACAAAGAACGGAAACAATTCTCGAAATAGGGGATTGTCCATACAGCGCGACTCCTAACTCATTGAGTCATTCGCACGATCGGAAACCGAAATAGCAACAGCAAAATCAGTTCGAAAAGAAACTGGGTTGTACTAAGTGTACGCACAACGAATACACCCAGCTAGAGAAAGGTTTTCGAAAATATCTTCTAGTCTGTCAGAAAGAGGTGCCAGCTCTTGCCATTTCTAATTTTCAAGCTCGAACAAAAGGAAAGGACAACCAGCCGACTCTTTCAGGGCAAGCAGCGCATTGCTTACAGCACTAAGGAACAGATACAGAAACGGTTAGAAATTAGATTTGATTTTTAGAAATAAATTTGCTTTTAGTAAAAGGGCGGTCATTTGAAGCCGTTCCCTAAATTTGTGTAATTAAGATTAATTAGTTAGTAGTATTTAACCCTTCTCATGGCATTTGGAGAAGGGTCCAGAAATCTGTCAAAAAACTTATCCTCAGAACATGCACTTCTGCACCCTCGGAGGAGGTTTTTGATGAATAGATGGATCAAGATTTATTTATGTTTGCATTTTAATGTCTATTACTGATGTTGCACTTCTGTACTCTTAGTAGATATTAGAACAAGTAGAAATAAATCGTTATTGCTTGAAGTTTATTAGTGAAATCAGTCATAAATGGTACTTTTATCTCTTGGCTAATTTTTGCTTATATTCCTAAAGTGATATGCAGTTGAGTTCTTTATATGTTAATGTATGAATGTGTGTATTACCATTTGGCACTTCTATACGGTGGGGTCATTTGTTTATGCTTGACATATGAATAACTAATTATGCGATATGTTGTTCACAACTGTTTTGCCTAACTTCTTATGCAGAATGGTTTATCTTCATTGATTTATATTCTTATAATAGCTGAATGATCTTTATTACCAGCTATTGTTCGAAATCTTTTTAGATCGCATAATAGAAGAAAATACCCCGGGTTAGCGTAGACTAGATGTATTGTTTTTTCATTAGATTACAATAGCATAGAGTTAGTTTAGAAGTTAGAATTAAATTAGCTTAAAATACCCTTAGATCAATACCATCAAACCCTACACAAACGCACACCCCTCACATTGGGAAACTGGTCCCATTACCCCCAGTCGGACCCGCTACTCCAAACGGGCAAGGAGCCGCCAACCAGGTTCCGGACCGGGTGGGTATCCCCCTTGTTGTCGACCCGATTTCGGGGCCCTCAACACTTTCCTGACCAATCTCGTCGCTCCCGATATGATTAAAAAATCTTTAATTACATCAGGCCCGCCCTCATTAAATTCCCATCACTTCACCTCCCCAATAGTCGTCTGCTCAAGCCCCCCAGATCTGACGACTGCCGTGCATATCACACGTCCCTTCGCGATTGAATGTTGGCATGAGATCGTGGAGCGGTTTTGTGAACAGTGCCCTTGCCACATGTCATTCATCCTATGGTATCGCGCGGATGACTCCAAAACCACTAGCCTCCCAAAAGTTGTGCGATGAAAACCAATACCGCTCCCACTTACCGCCTCCACTAAACGACAAAGCTATCCCATCAGTCAGTTAAAACCGACTGTCGTTTTCGTTTACCCGCCAATATCAACCATATACCCGTTTAAACACAAAAACCCTAGTTTTGCTCATTTTCACCTGATTGTGCACTAAAACCCTATGTAACCCATCTGCGCCACCTAAAGCCTTTGTTAACCGATTCGAACATGGTTTACCTCTGGAAAATCATTCTAGACTCACTCCAAAGACCTCTCAAGCTCAAATGAAACCTTTTCAACCTCCCTTGCAAACCAATGCATTCTTAACAATTTGTTTTGTTTTACAGGTGATCAGAAGACCACAGCCTTGGATAAACCGTATTAATACTAGTCATAAGGCCTGTTTACTCCAAGATTGTTATCAAATCTATTCAAACAGAGATGGAAAATAAAACATACAGTTAAAAGACAAGTAGAGGAAACAGGAAATTAAATGATTTGTTGTTGAAATAGACAGTAAAAACCTAAAATATACAGTGAAGGTAAAAGCACATAGTAAAGAGCAGTCAAAGTGTATCAGAATTAAAGAGTATCAGATTGAAGACCAAGTCAAGTAAATCAGCTAGCATGAAGATAAATAGTAGGGAAGACAGTTACAAAGCATAGCATACAAATTCATGTCAAAGTGAAGACAGATGAAAAACAGAGCGGTAAAAGTAAAAAGTAAACAGTAAACAGTAAAAGTAAACATGAAGACATTAAGGATTAAACAAATATGAAAGCACTTTCGCCAGCTACAATGAAGTTTATCCAAAGTAAAAGTGAAAAATAGTTGAAAGGAATTTAAAGTTAAAAGATGAAATCAGAGCAGAAATGGTGCATTCTTCAGAAATTTCCTGTTTAAGTCATAGTTTTGCAGAAACGTTTGTGGCCAATCCAAGAACTATTTTGAGAAACTGCAGGAGGTTTTTGCTTCTAACAGGCTAATATACAAAAACCTATCTCACTTTTTACACAAATATTACCAAGAGGGATATAAGTGCATGTATTCACAGCCTATGTTTCAGTTTGTGAAAAGTCTTGTTTTTGACATTGTTTTGCAGAGAATATTGTGAACAGCTGGAGATGAATTTTGGGAAACTGAGAGACATTTATCTCAAAAAAATTCCTATCTAAAAAAACCTCTTTCACTCTTTACATATATATTATAGATTGAGATATACAAGCGTATCATTGGACCCTAATTTTGCAGAATTTCTGGGGCAGAATGCACAAAGGAAGGATGCAATTAGTGACTGGGATGCCTCATCATCAACTAAGAGTTGCTATCAAATTCGAATTTCTCTTCTTTGTCACCATTAATCCATAGAAATAGTGCCAAATAGATTCATTAGTTTTGAATGTCCTTTATTTAAGTTCTATTAATGTAAACAGTTGGAGATATTTGTGAAACTAATCTTGATATTTTTTCAAGATATTTCAGTTTACAATTAGTATAAATACTTCTTCATTTGAAGTATTTTGGGGGGATTCTTAGACATTGCTGTAAAACTGATTACTTTGGAATAAAGTGCTATTGGACAAATTTTGTATGGCTAGCTGGATGAAGAATTAATGCAAAGGACTTTTCACAGGATTCATGTGTCAGACACCGGATCAATAAGTATTCTATATCTCATGTTTTAAAGTTTTCTTGTTTATTACTATCAACTGTGTTCCATACCTAAATAGTAAAATGAAAAAGAATAATTCAGAAAGTGCTTAAGTGCACTCTATTTTCAATCTTTTTTATTCTTAATGTTTTCCTCTAAACTAGCATAAGCAGTGAATTCTTAATTGCTCTTGTTTCCTAGTTTAATCATCTTTGATTATTTAATAAAGAATTCTTAATTGCTATTTATTGTTAATCATCCAAGTTTCCTCTTTTTAAAACATGATGAGGGATTCTTAATTTCCATTCATCCCTTTTAAATCCATCACATCTTTTTAAAGTCTCTATTGCTCCCTGTTTAGCTATCTTGCCCTGTGAAACCATCCCTTGTTAAGAAACCAAATCTAGTTAAGCCATCTTCTTTGACTCCATTAGCCCAATGGCCTAAACTACTCAGTCCTACCCCTCTGCTATTGAATTTCACCACCAAACACAATCAAAACCCCTAAACTTTCATAACTAGCCTAATATCTTTCAAAACAAAGCTAAAACTTAAAGAGAGAGCCCTCTCTGGGTACAGATTGGCTAGATTCTGTACCTAAAAGTTGGTTTGTGGTTACCTCGGACCCCTTTCCTCTTCCCAACAACTTCAAGGAAAATCTGAGTGATAACATAGTGGCGACTCCACTGGGGAACGAATAGTTTGTTTGTTACTATTGTTTACTTTATAAACTACAAACGGAGCCTAAAGTTAGCCAGGTAGCCTTTGAACTGCTCTTGCTTTGCAATTTCATATTAAATGAATGCTGCTTCAATCTATCTCTGGTCTAGTTTATGGACTAAACATCTGGTTTCCAAACATTCGACTAGTTCCTCATGTCAAATAAATCTTTAAGAAAGTTTAAATCTCATATCTAAAGCGTCTTAAAGAAATCATAGAAGTTGTTTTGAAAATTCATAAAAGAAAAGCAAAATAATCATAAAATACTCAAAATTTGGCTTCCTGGAGAACTAAATTTTTCTTCAGAATTATTTTACAGGTTTAGATCTGATCTATGATGGTGGACAGGGATCAGACACATAAAGGTTAAAATCATCCACCTGGCGACTCCAAAATAAATTCTACAATAAAGACTCCACTGGAGGAATGAACCTGAAAGAACTATGTGAAAAGATCAGGCTTTTAACTTGGATTTTTATTCGAGACATTATGTTCTTTCTTATCAAGAAAGTATTTCAAATGTATATAGTATTTTAGAGAAGATCTTAGAGTAGTTTTTAATTTATCTCTTTTGAAAATTTTAAATATAAAATCTCCATGCACATTGGGCATCATTCTTCTGACTCTTTTGATGATCATTTTCCAATCAAGAAGCCCCAAATAATCAAGACTCCATTGTTCAAAGATCCAGAGCTTCAAATTTCAGAGAAATTCCACAACCAAATAATCCATATTCCAAAGCATTAATAGTGAGACAGGATGACGAGGTTTGTGGAAAATTTTTCATTTAACAAAATTTTAAATGAATTCAGGGATGAGTTATCAAAATTTCAGCTTGATGAAATTTTTTTAAGAGTTGTGTTTATAATTGTCAAAATAAGAAAATACTCTCATGAAACTAAAATGTGTTTTCTTAATTTAGTTGTTGAAAAATATGAAAATGGAATTAAACTTTTGCATTCTCAAATTCAGTCATATAATTTCCGAGATCTTAAGGAATTCTTACAAAATCTTCCTTCTCCAAACCATGACGAAATTGTACTACCTTTTGATTTTCATATTGAGGATGATTATGATTTCAAGAGCAATACTGAAGAAGTATTTTCAGGGTTTAGTATTGAGGATACAGCTGATAAATTAGACAATGAAGGCCCAGAAGAAACTATCACACTTTATGCTTTTGTTGATCCTATAGCAGATTATATGGAGGTTCTTCTCAACTCAAGTTCTTTAACATGTTTTCTCTATGAGGACCAAATACATCAGCATTGGCCTTTGTATATCACCATTTTATTATGTGGGTACATGATCAAATTATGCTTCTGATTTTACTAACAATCAGTCAAGCAGTTCATTTGTTTCGGCAGTTGCTTGATTGGCTTCATTGGCATTTTTGTATTATTTAAATCAGCCTGATTCTCAAACAATATAGAGTAGGTAGGATTTAATTAGATTATGAAATAAATCCTAAAAGATTTGAATCCAATCAAAAGGCCCTAAGATCTTGATGATTTACTAATTTGGTTTGAAGGTTGCAGCACCTTTTAGTTTCAGGTCAGATCTCAAGTTGTGCAGGAAAAGGTTAAAAAGATTTTTTGATAAAAAGACCAAGACTGAAGATTCCTACCTAAGTTACAAGGTGCTCAAGTGGGATTCAAGAAGGAAGAATAAAGGTTTGGTGTTGATTGGACAGTAACTTGTTGGAGTTGAAGCCCGAAGAGAAGGCCCTAAGCTTCAGGAGTATCACTGTCATACATACAATAAAGCAACAAGCAGAAGGAGATTCCATAGTGCAGTCAAAGTCATTCAGAAGGCCATCTGACCTGTTGTTCTTGACTTTCCACCAGGAAAATCCATCCCCAAGTGGAGCCAGTGTTATGCCCCTATACCAATAAATGTCATATATCATTATTGATTGATGAGCTATGTAATATGTTCATACCTTTACGTGTTGAAAAGGTTTTCCATATTTGCCAAAAAATCAAAAAATTTTAAAAATGTAAAGAGGGTATACCCTAAAAGAAAAATGAAAGGGTGAAAGGAATAAAAGATGGTAAAAAAAAATTAAAGAAAATGAACCCCAACAAAATAGAAAAGACCATGAAAGTGTGCAAGTCTAAATGCCACTACTTTTTCACTTTTGTATAATAAACAATTGTGTCCAGTTTGTCACCTATGCTTGTTATAGACATTTTTGTGCCTTACAACATGAAGCATGAAATGTCCATAATCTAAGGGATCCAAAGTCCCTAAACATGTTGTTTCTACCCCTAGAGGAACAAGGCCAGCAAACCACAGCACTGAATAAAAGTTCTCCACCTGAAAACACTCAAAAACAAGGCAATTCTGGATCATGTCAACTGCTCCACTGAGCATCTGCGCTGAATGTCAACTGCTCCACTGTCTACCTGTGTTGAATGTCAACTGCAAAGAAGGCTACCTGCGCTGGGTGAGTTTGGACAAGTGGCACAATCATTCCTCAAGGTGTCAATGCCCAGGAAGCTTCCAAAATGACACTTGGATCAGGGAATTCGACTGGTGATGAGTAAGAGGTTCCAAATCTCCAAGTGGAAGCAAGAACCTCCAAGTGGACTCAAGAACTGAAGAATAACTGAAGTGAGAGAGGACACTAGTCAGCTTCATGCCAGCCTCAAGCTGACTCATCCTTTCTCCAAAACTCCTATATATAGATCTCTCTCATGAGGTCTAGGGAGGCTGGAATCTTGTGAATGTAAAGAATTGCTGTTGGTTTGAGTTTAGAACTATTGGGTGATTTGCTTTGAAGGAGGTGGAGAGGAGATTTCTTTCTGCTGGGAAGGTGATGCTGGATTGGGCCTTTTATGGTTGTATCACTTCCTGAACCTTACTTCTTCCATTAATAAAGCATTTGAGGTTCTTCTATATGCATGTGTCTCAATGGTGTGTTGTTATACTTGTATATTTGATTTATTCTAATCCTTAAATCAATTATGAATGTATGCTTCTTGTAGTTTCCCTCTCTTGCCATTTTGCAGGATCTTGGTGTAGCTGGGCCAGTGAAAGAGCAAGGAGCTGGGGGCAAGCAGCAAGGAGAGAAGATTGGATCAATCATTAGCGAAAGACATCGGTTAGTGGATCTCTTTTTCCCCTCTTTTACATCTCATAAAGAAGTAATCTCAGATAGCTTTGCTTTGATTGTTGCTAAGGAACTATCACCCTTAGAGTGGGATAGGGTCATTCTGTATTGGATACTTTTCCCAACAACAAATTGGCGACTCCAATGGGGATCGTATCTTGTTGGTTGTTTGTGTTTTTGCTATTCATTTCCTAAACATGGGGAGTACCGAATCGAACTGCATTTGGATCTTTCAAATGCAAAGTAGAGGGAAGCTACTCTAGCTCAGTTTCTGGGCATGTTTATGATTTGAAGAGTTGATCCACAAGGACTCTGAACAGCTCTTAGTGATAGCTTTTCATTCTCCTTTGAGCTTTGAATCATCCTTTAGTGTGTACTTGATTGGTAGCTTTAATTTGGCCAAAAACTGTTGATTTTTGAGCAATCTGTGACCCAGAACCCAGAGAAACGAGAGTTTCTCTCTTCATTGCAGGCACTGTGAAGGCAGTCTGCATTTCATCGCAGGTCCCGAAGGGGCTACCTGTGCTGAATGTCAAACTGACAGTGTTCTACCTGCGCTGAACCAATTTTGCCTTGTGCAGCTGGGGTTCTCTGCTTTCTGTTGCCCTGTTTTCATCCTTGTTTTTGCAGCCTGTTATCAGTCAATGTACCTATCTGAAACCACCTTTCTTTGCCACTATTCCGCCTCGGTTGTATAAAGAAACTTTATTTGTTCTTTATGTATTTATTACATCATTTGCAGTTCCCCTTAAGGAAAGTGAACTAGTATTGGTGTGGCCTCTTAGATCTAGACCTGTGATAAGTGTCGTTTTGATCTTAAGAGTTAGTTTGTTTGTTGTTCATAGCTGATTGAGCTTTTGCTTTCGTCATATGGTTTGAATTTATGTATTTCTAGTGTTGAAACAAGTAAATCTTAAGGTGTCTTTTGATTTTGGACAAAAGCTTGTTTGTCTTCACTTGAAATTGAATTCAAAGTTATACAACAGCTTTCTTTTTGTAGTACACCAACATTAAGAAAGAGAAAAGAAATACCTGCATTGTGCATTTTGCATTTGATAAGTTTGCATGTTGGATTTAGGAAAAAGTGCATTAGTGTGTGCTCTATGATCCGTGTGAAAAGATGATGTCTTTCTTTTCCCTCAGTAGTTAAGATTTTCATAAGTCGAAAAGATTGAAAAAACTTGCTTATCATCTTAGACTGCATTTAGGAATTTGTATCATAGATCTCGTGGTGAACCTTGAAAGGCAAACTTTAAAAAGATCAACTTAAAATATATTGAATGAACCTAACAACGCTTTGAAACATAACGCAAACACATAGAGGTCTAAGCTAGAGACGTGTTCCGGCATCGTTAAACGTGATATCTTAGCGTTGAGTGGTTGGGTGATTCCTCCACGGTGAAGCAATAAGTATCAATACGGATTTGTGCTCCCACGTACCGTCCCGTATATATTGGGAGACCCCTATAGGAACAAAGCCTTTATCCATAGGAATCCGTGTCGGCCGCCCTACTGTTCGCAATGCAGTGAACACAACATTCACGAAGATCAACCACCCGTACCGTAAAACGTATTCTGTGGTTTTGCGAGAGGTTTGGCACACCCTCTTCCTAGATCTCCAGAGCAGTTTCTTTTGGCCTTTTTCAGACTCTATAACAGAAAAAGTCCATCCGAGCATTTGTCACTTCGGGCTCGTTAAAACATCGAAGGAGACTAGAGTCATCTTTAGCTTTTTCTCGACTCTTTAAAACTGAAAAAGAAAGTTGTGTCTAAAGCGTCTAATAAAATTCATTCAATTCGGAAACACAAATTTCCCCTTTTAATATTTTGGTTGATCGAGTAATCCGCAATCGTGGAAGAAAGTCAATTGAAACCCCGTCGTTCGCGGAGGCTTACGAGTCAACCATCTTTGTCTCTGGAAACGAAAATAGTACGGACAAAGCGGACTCGTTTAACCGGTTCAAAATCTCCTATAAAAGTTAGAACAAGTGTTCCAACTACATCTGAGGTTCCGGTTACTCCAAACATTTCTGGAAACCCTGCCTCTATAGAAGAAGTTCAACAGCCACAAAAGGACAGTAACACTGATCCAAGTCTGGGGGCAAATACTTGTATAACTTAACCAGTTCCATCTGTAACCGGTCCAGAGAGTTTTGTTCCTCAAACAACTGTCGCTGTCGAAACAACCACTTCTTCGGCACCAGAAATATTTTACGGACCTGACGGTCTTCCTCTTCCACCGGGTTTGATTGCGATAGAGGAAATTGCAGAGGATCCGCAAGCAAGTACTCCAACCCATTTTGGAGTCGGGGTCACTCTATTTCCTTCATCAGAAGTTAATCCACCACAAGTGGAGGTTCCTGTAGAATCGCTAGGCAATCTATTGGATAGACTTAAAATGTCTGAACAACCGTCATCATCTAGGACTGTGTCAAACGACACAGCGACAGTAGAAGCCCCTGCCGTCATTCCGACAATGTTTGCCGGCATACCAGCTGTCCCGACTAGCTCACAACAGCTAGAAGGAGTCCACCAAGGGACTATTTCGACAGTGTGGTCTGTTCCAGTTTGTTCATCCGGAGTAATATCCGGCAACTCTTAAGTTGAGACTCGCCAAATTGATCCATTTGGAGGTCAGTTTGGGCAATCCAGTCCCCAACGACAATCAATCCCCTTGAGTTCCGGTTTGCTACCGTATGGGGGGCAATATGCCCTTTCATTACCCCCTCTGGGAGGGTACCCATACGGGAGTTCACAACAATATTCAGGTTATACTGGAATTGCGTCAAGTAGTTGGGTACCTATGCTACCTCAACAACCAAGGGTTGTATATTCTATGCAACAGTGTGTACCTATGACGAACATCCCAACCACATCGGCTATTGTAACAGTGTCACAAGTTCAAGCGATGCCTATTGCATGTCAACCTCAGATTTCTCAGGTTGTAATGCAACAGCCCCTTGACCATGGGTCACAACCACAATCGCCAACTGGTGGGGCGACACAGGTCCAAACGGGTACAATTACCCCACACCTTGGTCAAACGGTAAGCATAGCACAACAGAACATAGCTTCGCAACCGTGGTTAGTGCAATACCAACAACCACAATTCTAGCAAGTGTACCAAGGTTCTGAGCAGCAGATCTTTGCGAATAGTGGACAACCGTATATCCAAAACGGTCAAAACCAACCACTTTATAGTGGTCAAGTCCACCAACCGTATCAGTCATACCAACATCAATTACATTATGCTGGTATGCAAAGACCCACTGCTCAAGCAATTCCATCGTACCCTGGTTATGCTTCGCCTAACCTGAATCAGCAGTTACCATTCGTGGCAACTATAGAGTTACCCGATCTACACCAGTTAACCAACGATCCGATTGCTTATGCCCCTTGGTGGCCAGCGATTCCTCACAAACTTCCATCTGACATTCCTAAATTCAATGGAAATCCAGGTGAAGACCCATCGAATCACGCGATGACTTTTCATCTATGGTGTTCATCGAACACCCTAAACGACGATTCGATAAGGCTTCGCCTTTTTCAGAGGACATTGACAGGTCCAGCGGCCAAATGGTATATTGAATTACCTAGAGCCTCATTCAACAATTTCAGCTCCCTAGCCACGACTTTCTTAACCCATTTTCAATTACCGATAAGGTATGAAACGGGAACAGAAATATTAACCAACTTCAAGCAGACAACTGCCACCCATATATCTAATCATATACATGAGTGGCGTCGTCGTCGTAGGATGGTGAAAACATACGTTCCCGATCAGCTGTTAGCTGAATGGTTTATAAAGTCGTTACTTCCTGCTATGACGGAAGATGTGGCCAAGGGGGGAGTCGTAACAGAGGAGCAAGTTATCGCTCGTGCACAGTATTTGGACTTAGTTTATACTCATTCCGGCACGCTCTACGACAAAATACCTGACGCTCCTAGACCGGAATTTTCAATTCCTCCTCCTCCTAAATCCAATAGTGACTCTCATGCCGGTGATGGCGTGATTGGCACGACAAACGTGAAATCGATAAAGGCTTCATCAAAGAAAGCCCGTAAGAATTCGGATCAAAATGCAAAAGAAGAAATTCTCGCTTCGGAAGTAAATGCCGTATCAGCAGATAAGGGCAAAGAAACCAATCAACCAGGAAGCAAGAAGAAACAAAACAAAGGGAAGAAGAAGAAACAGAGTGAATCATCTCCTGGAAAAAATTCTTCAAACCCTCCTGGGAAAGGGAAACAAAATTTTCCGTGTCAAATATGTGACAAGGAGGATCATTGGACAAAGAATTGTCCATTCAAAGCTGAGTTGAAGAGGTCCTTTAAAAGTTCCCAAACCTCAACTGTGTTGACTGATCCGTTTTCCAACCCAGGTCAAAATATGGTTGATAGTGGTAATGCTTCCCCGTCGCAAGTACTTATGTTGTCGGTTTCAAAACAGCAGAATGATGCTTTGATTTCGACAAGGAACAAAGATTATGGTAATCCTCAGCTGTCGAACGACAAAGGTAAAGATCAACCAAGTAGTTCGACAACAACTTCGACAGAAGTTGTACCGCCCATCATTCCTGAATTAACAATAAAACCGCCAAAGGGTGTAGTACACAAATCGACATTTAATCCTCGCGCCAGAGCAGCGCAACATTATAACATAGTGGAAGATTTGGCACAATCGCCATCCGCTATGTCGACTCTTGAGGTACTACAAAATTGTCCAACCCAAAGGCAGGCGTTGTTATCAGCAATTAGTGGGGTTGATCCTAAGGATTCCGATCTTGTATCCTTTGATCACAAAGGATATGATCCTCAGTTACCAGCTCAACTAGCTTTCCTTATTCAAGTGAAAACCCTCAACAAAACTATTCACAGAACAATTATTGATGAGGGAGCATCAACATGTCTTATGTCGATGAGTTGCTGGAAAACTTTAGGATCTCCAACCTTGTTGTTAGCTACCTATACCAATAGGTTTCATATTTCATGATTGGCTATGAAAGGTTCAAATATGCTTTGCTTTGAGGATTCAAAGATCACATATTTCCAAGAAAATCCAATCTGTGCTTATAGCTTGGTATGAACTCAAATTTTGATGAATGGTCCAACAGTCTAATCTGGATCATTCCATGGTTTAAATTTTCAGTTGTAGAATAGAGAAAGGAGTCTGTCCAAACTGTTTAATCTTGGCAGACAAATAGTTCAGGTAGAGAAGAAAAGGCTCCCAACAGCTTAATCTGGGACCTTGGAAGAAATAAGGGTAGAAGTAGATAGAAAAACAAAAGAAAAGCCAAAGAAAAGAAAAGGAAAGTAAGGGTCTGCAAGTCCAAGTGCACCCTCCAAGAAGAAATAAAAAATGCTAGGCAAGTAGCTGGGTAAGTAGATGGGGTTGCAGAAGTGGTATTCATTGCAGATTGAATCTTGCTGGCCAAATAAGAAAAGCAAGGCAAAGGAGCATGTCTAATTCCCCAATTTCCCCTTCCACTCTTATTACTAACATCCCTTCATCCATGGAGATTGATGAGAAATGTCTGAGGTTTTATGATGATTCTTGTTCATTCAAAAGCCACATTTCCTGTGTAAAATTCTTTTCATTTTGATCTACTCCCTAAACTAAGTCAGTCTCAAACAAACTTAGTGTTTTCTCCCTTCATTCACTCCCCTCATCCATATTAACCCTAACTCTACTATGTAAATCCCTTATATTACCTTTCCCCTAATATTTTTAACACCATGGTGTATAAACCCCAAATTTTGTATAAATACCCCTCCCCTTGGCATTATAGCCATATGTTCTCTAAAAAAGGAATCAAAGTGACATCTGGTCACTTGGATGAACCTATACCTCATCTCTCCCCCTTGCTTCAAGTCATTCCACTCATTAAACCATTATTTGCAAAGAAAAACAATATACAAGCCCCTTTCTACCCATAACCCCTTTGAAATCATGAAAAAATCCAAAAAACCCTCTTCTGCCGCTTAACCAAAGTCTCGGCGCATATATTTGTTTTTCTGAAATACATTGAAAACCTTACTAAACGCCATACCCCGATGATCCTCCGCCTAAGCGCGCATCCCGAAAATAAATATTAAATAAAGCCGCGCCTTTGCCATATCCACTGTGCATGTCATCGACCCGATAGCCGTCCGATCAGAGCTTGAACATCCAACGGCTCTTATCACATCGGAGCGGCTCCGACGTCCGCTGTTTACCCGCCATATCTGCCGATCACATCACTCCCCCGACAGCCGTTGGATCGAGCCCTCCAGATCCGACGGTCATCGTTGATATCGGAGCGGGTCTCACATCCGACGGATATCTTCCGATGTCCGTAAAAGGGTTACGTCACTCGGCAGCCACGCGTCCCCGCCGCAGCTCATCGGAGGTACGTCTGACAGATTCCCCCCCCGTACCATGAGCGGTGCAATATGAAACCGCTGGCTGTTTCCGGTTTCGGTTATTCCGCCTATACTACGTCACCTCCACATCATCCCACGTCACTGCCACCATGCCGTCACGTCAACCGTTGCGCCCGACTGTCTGCCGATCTGTCCTGCCACTTCACCATCCCCGTGGACCAATCACAGCCCGCCACCTCACCTATGACGTCAGCTGGCCCTGACCCCACCTATGACATCATGCTGACGTCAGCAGAAAAACACGCCAAAAGTCCAAAAAAACCAATAATATGGTGAAATTTCGTGTTTTTTCCCATTTTCTTACAAAAGACTTTGTTGCACCTGCATGCGATTTTCACGTCCAAAGTCCACCAACCTGCAGAACCTGACCAGGAGACCGGCGGCGCGCCATTTCCACAGTCATCCATGACCATTGCCTACTCCTCACCAGGTATTCTCCGCTATAAATCCTTCACGTACCTGCTTTGTCTGTTATTTCCCTCAAAAGAGCTTATAACAGAAAAAACTCTTGAATTCACCGGCAGAAATCCTTGCACCTGGCCCTTTGACAGTTGTGAACTCGAACAATACTAGCCGAGCCTTGTTTGCCTACATTTTCATTGAAAAACCAAGCTCTGTTCGCGCAATCGCGGCAGACTCATTCAAACTGAATTTAACTACAAAGAGAGACAGAGTGAGGCCAAACATTTGTCCTATTTTGCACTGCAAGTAGTATTTCAATTGCTATTTACTAGAACTACTCTCTGTTCCTGATAAATTCACCTCCCTGGTAAAGAGACATTCCTCTATACTGTCCTGCTCAATTAAAACCACTTTGCACTCAATTCAGAATCCTCTTTTGCAATGGAGACACCTGTAGTACTAAATGTTCAGCCTCTGAATGCCCCTCAAAGGAACTTGAAATGGCAAGCCTTGGCAGATATGGATTACCAAATTACAGAAGAAATGTTTATGAGCAGCAAATTCCACATTCATCTGTTGAATGAGTTGAAAGCCAAGCATGAAAATGGGACAGATATATTGGGCATATGGGACTCTTTCCTCCCTATTTTCAAGCTCCCTCAGGTCAACCAGTTCCCTGAACTAATCCACCTGTGTGCTGAACATTATGATGCTTCTCAGAGGGCTGTTGTTGACCCATCTGGTTCAGTACTTTTCTATGTTACCCCTCAAGCTATCAGAGACATGCTTTGCTTCAACCCTCAGAAGAAGTTGGTCCCTTTGTCACTAGTGAACCTGATAAAACAAGGGGCTAAACTGACAGATGCTCAAATTATCAAACTTAATCAGTTATACATTAACTCTGACATTGTGATGTACCCTCCAATTGGTCATGTATATCTCAATGAGCTGGGCAGAGACCTTGCAGATATGATTTGTCCCATCTTGGGATATAGTTCAATTGAGCATATTGATGCAACTGTGCTGGTAATGATGCTTATGTTTGCTCCTGGCAAGTCACCAATCTGCTATGACTATGCCACCTACATATCAGACAAGATTCATGAGCAATTGATGAATTTGGGGAGAGAAAGGATGTTTAGATACACCTCCTACATTTACCATTTGATCTTGTACCATCAACATGAGAAATTTCATTTTTCAATCAAAAGAGTGGATGCCCAAGGCAATCCCAGATCAGTGGTCTTTTGGGCTTCTGTTTTCCACACTACACCTGAGTCTCCATACACTTACTGTGAATTCATAGATCTGTTCATCCATCCAGCTATGGCAATGCTGATGAGCTCGCCTCCTCCAAGACTCACTGATGACATGCAGAGAATTCTACAGCTGTCGAAATCTTACAGCATTGGGGATTGGTACTTCTACCAAAACCACACCGTCATCAGGATATATGGGTGTGATTTGCCTCCATTCAGATTACCTAAGTATGTGCCTATGAGGCTATTTGCCCTAGAGTACTTTAGGCAATTTGGCAGAGTTGATGTGCTTCACTTTTCAGGAAAAGGAAAAAAGACACAGTTGAAGGTGAAAAGCCAACTTGGCCATTTTATCTATAACGAGAGGGAGCAAGGATGGAGGGAAGCAGATAGAATGCTTGAGTCCCTTGGCCTGCAAACCAGTTTCCTATGGGCACCCTATGACCATAATCATTTTATAACTATGAGGAGGCTCAAATATAAGTTATCTGCCTATGACCACCATAGTATCCCTCACATTGAAAAATATGCAAACCAAGACAAATGGAGGAGAGGAACCTTAGAAGAGTCCATGTCACAAGAAGAGCTAAACCAGAGGGCACTAAGGAATCTAAGGAAGATGGCTGACCTTGAACTTTGTTCACAGGTATTCACACTTCCAAGCACACAAGAGGGAGCAACTGCATCCTCCTCAACTGCCAAACAGCAAACTACCAAGGCCACTGAAAATATATCCGGCAAAGACAAAGAAAAGGAAATGGAGACAGAGCAACCACATCAAGAGAAGGAGCAGTCACCTCCAGTGACTCAAGAGCAGGCAGATAAAGAAAAGCAGCAGCAGGTAGAGCGACAACAGCAACAAGAATTGCAGCAAGAAGACGGGCAACATGACAGACAGCAGCCCTTACAGCAGGAAAGAGTAGTTGATACTCCAACTTCCACTGAGCAACAGGCTCAGAACATAGTGCCTCCTAGGCTAGAAGTCACCATTGACGCCTCGGTCCTCCAAACTCCACAGAAGGAGGACTTAAGCAGGAAAAGGGATAGAGAAACTCCTCTGACTTCATCTATCAACCAGGGAGAGAAAAGACAAAGATTGAATGACTTTTCGGAGGATGACATAGCAATAAGACAAGCATTGGGCATGGGCCCACCCAGCAGAGAAGCCTCAGCCAGTTCCTTCCAGCAGGAACATGACAGTACTATGGGAGGGGAGGTCAGCTCCTCCAGCCAGCAAAAAGAAGGACAAGTAAGCATCAAACAACAATTTATAGACATCAAAAGGAGGAGTGATCCTATCAAGATACAGCTGTACAATCATCTGTTAAACATGGCTCCCACCAATCAGCAAAGACTCATGTCTGCCTTTGATGTAAGTGAAGGCAAAATGATCATGAGTCATTTTATGCCAACAGCACTGCATCCCCAATCTGCCTCAGATTACCTCAGGACCAACCTGGAGGTCCTGGCAAAAGACATACACCCAATGGATAAAATTGAACTGCACAAACGGACTGGTGAGATGGTGTATGCCTCCTTGGCAGACAAAACATTAGAAAATTACAAGCTAGAGAGCAGCCTTAATGCCACAGCCTCTCAGCTGGAATTGGAGAGGGCGTCATCTCAGGTGAAGGACAACAGAATAAGGTCCTTGGAAGACATAATCATTGAAATTGGGCATGATCCCAAAGATATTACAGGAATACAGGAAATCTTGAAGTTGAGGGATGCTGACATGGCTGCCTTGAGGAAGAAAATCAAACTCCCAGCTACCATTCACCCTCAGACAGATGAGGTAGCCCAACAAAGGCATGAGCAGGATACCACAGCCTTGTTGATTTCCATTTATAAACAGCTTGTTCAGGCACAAGAGAAATTGGGAGAATCTGAGGCTACACGAGCGGCCCTGTAAGCAGCATTGAAACAAAGAGAAGAGGGTCAGACCTCTCAGCCTCCTCCTCAGATCATCAATCTCGAGGAAACTGCTCCTATCACTGCTCCTCCTCCTCAACAGACTGAACAGACAGCAACATCTACTTCAGCAGCGCCAACAACTACAGAGCAGGCCCAAAGCCTGGATATGCAAAAGCTGAAGAATGAAATCCAAATCCTGGAAGCTCAAATGACAGAGTTAAATGAGACCAGGGAAAAGTTAGCCAAAGTCAATGACAGGCATGATAAATCAAAGAGAGAAGTGGCAGAAAAGGGCAGGGAAATCAAAGCCCTTAAAGACAAGATCAAAGAGCTGGAAAATGAGCTCAAACTAGACAAAATTGTAGCTGAAATTAGAGCAATGCTATGGTCCAATATTGGCCAATCAATTACCAATCAATGGCAATATATTGAGACAATCCATGAGCAACTAGAGCTCATCCCAAAGGCACAGAAGGAGGTTCACAGATCAAGAGCTTTATTGAGCAATATGCCTGAAGTGGCCACCAGAATGATCAACGTACTTAACCATAAAACAAGTTCTCAGTTAGCTACCATGGGAATTACAAACAGAACTGAGACTATCCAAATGGTCAGGAGGGTTCTTACTCTGAGAAATCTGGTGCAGACATTGGAAAGACGAACCCAGGATATGCAAACTGAGGTGAACAGGTTCATGGAGAGATTTCAGGTATTACAGAGCAGAGGACTCCCTAGCCTACTAAACAGCGGAGGGAAACTATTCACCCATGAACAGTATGCCAAAAGAGTGAACGTTTTTGCTTCAACCCAGATCAATGAGAAGGCCAGTACTTCAGATGATACAGGGCCTATTACAGGACAGATTTTCTACAGTAAGATAGAAAATCTATTTTTTATAATGAATGAAATCACGCACTTGTTTGATGTGGCCCCAAATTTTTATAAATATACAGAAGCAGAGGAGACAATGGATGCCATTCTCAGGCATCAACTCCCTACGCAAGACTGGTGGACAAATACAATACAGAAAATTTTGTAAACAACGGGCCATTCACCAAATTTTGTTCTTAAAATATGAATTGTTATGCAAAGCACAGTTTAACAAAATCAGCATGCATTATGGATTAAAGCTGAGCCAACTCAGCAGATGTATCGGCCAACAAAGCAAAAATAGAAAACCACAGGTGGCAGGGCCGAGAAAATACAGCGCAGCAAAAAATAAAGACACATTATTCAGCGTTAAAGCAAAGCGGCTCAACCGACTCAATGACCTCCAAAGGTCAAATTATCCTCTGACAGACATAAAGAGCATTTATGCTGCATTCAAAGTTGCAATAACTTCTTTTCTACTTTCTGTACGAATTTATGAAGATATTTTCTCTCTCAGATGACTCAAATGCCTGAGATATTTTGTATATGCATTTCTATAAAGTCCCCTTCGCATGAGCTTGCAAGGGTTGTTGTTGATTTCTCCTGAAGAAGTTCTTATGCTGTAATCCTTTCAGAAGTTAATAAAGAAAGTGATGGAATTTCTCGGATTTCTGAAGTGTTGAATGCGTACTGGTGTCTGTTGGAAACTGCTGGATTCCTGTGTATTTCACCATACAATAAGTCTTTGTAACTCTCTCTGTTATGTATTTTGTTTGTTAAAATCCATATGTTATCTAACTTTAAATATTTAGCAACAGGGAAAAAGAATAACTTTCAAGATTTATTCAGTGAATACCTTGAGTTCAATCTGTGTTGTTAATGAATGTCTTCTCCAGATGCAATCTTGTTAAGTGTAATTCTTAATTGCTGCACTTACAGAATACATCTTTCACAGTGACCTTTGTCACAGGAATTCAAGTTTTGCTCCTGTGCAGCGTGTTACACTTTCACCTCACCAGCTTAATAGAAAATTCTTAATTGCTTTCTATTGGTTGACATACATCACCATTTAAGCTAAATTTGTTTGTCTAAGATACACAATAGGCCCTGCAGTTTGAACACCACCAATCCTGCATTTCTAAGCATTTCACAACTCCAGACTCCATTGCCCAATGATATTTTACTCTCTAAACACTACATCTTAAGACCTGAAAGAAATCCTTCAACCAAAACATAAACCAAAACCTGAGCATAATAGCTAGCCTAAAACACCATCATAACAGAGACAAATCATAAAGAGAGAGCCCTCTCTGATTACAGTTTGGCTAGAAACTGTGATCCAAAGATTGGTTAGTGGTTACCCCGGCCGTATTCCCTTGGGAGTCATAGGGAACAACCTGGGTGTTAACACTTGTCACGATCTTCGACGACATTAAAAGCTTTCGACGGAAGGACTTATACCCCATACGGTATCCTTAATAACTTGAAGGTTGAACTAGGAGGAAAAAAAGTAGAAATTGATGTTGAGGTCATCGATGGAAATCTTGACTACAACATCCTACTGGGTAGACCATGGATTTATGCCATGGCAGCTGTTGTGTCGACTTATTTTAGGAAGATCGCATTCCCGTTTGAAGGAGGGATTACGGTCGTCGACCAACAGAACTTCCTCCCTAATGGTTCACAAGTTACAGGAAGCATTCCCATGATCCATGAGAGCAACCATTCGCTTCAAAATATCGGAGTAATTTTCCTAAAAGACCCCACTTTAATGGGTACTTTTGCCCTACCGCCTCCGAGTAATCTGGCGGAAAAGGCCACAGTGGAATATGAAACCTTCTATTTCTAATGGATCTAAAACTTTGAGGATAGTTCCTATCTCATGTCGACCTCGTTAAAAAATGAAGAGTCGAGGATAGTTCCTATCTTGTGTCAACCTCATTAAAAAATGAAACAAATCCCCTTTCTAAGAGGTAAACCTTCATTCCAACCACCGAGTTGAATGCAATGAAGCTTGGGGGGCGTGCACCTCGATTTGCGTTATTATGCTGGGGGCATGCAAACTCATGAACGAGCAGTTTTAGCATAAAGTTCATGCTCGTTAAAAAATAAACGCAAGATCCGAGCAGTTTTAACGCGGAATTCATGCTCGTTAAAAAATAAAACATAAGCATTGAGCAATGTTTTGTGCATTCAAGCTCATTAAAAAATGAACCTATTCCGGTAAATAACCATTGTGTATGTAACCTTATCTACCATAAAAGCCCATGGTCGTGTTTGCACCTGCCACCTCCACTTTTCATTTGGCCAACAGCTGCGAAGAGTGATTTCACCTAGCCATCCTTGTGACACTGCCGTGATTGGAAAATTCCAACCTGTACCTGGAATCAGTTGCTATCCCTGTTTATCACTCGTTCCTCAAAAGACGAGTCTTCTTTAAGGTCTTTTCAATTGACTCGTAAAATATGAAAAGTTTTCCGAGTTTTGGCCTTCCAGCTCGTTAAAATGACCGGAAGAGCTATCCCTCCTCTAGATTTTAATCTTTTTGAACCTGAGGGATTATTGCACAAAAAGATCGAGCGCTTGTTTTGTTCGGCTCGTTAAAGATATCGAAAACTCATCCCTTTTGTATTGTTTTATACTTTTTCGGACTTAAGGGATTAGATGACGAAAAAGGAATTGTGGAGTTAACTTTCTGTACCTTTTCAGACTCTCTAAAAATGAAAAGGACCGAGTTTTCCTTGTCGTTAGACTCGTTAAAATGATTAAATAGAGACAAACTTGTCTTTAGACGAGAACAAGTTTCCCTATCACTAGGCTCGTTAAAACATAGCGATGGGCTTGCCCGAAGGGCAGGTTATAGAACAAGCATATGTTATCCTCCTCAAGCTTGACAAAAATAAAGAGGTACTGGTCAGAAATGACTGGGGAAAAATTGGGAGAACCTCAAAGCTTTAATGGTAGCAAAGTCGCTCTTGAACATGACACTTTTCCTCCTTACCACATCGGGTTGGGTTGTTTCATTCACCGGTCTCATCACCATGGTCTCGCCAAACCATCCACATTTGGGGTAATGCTACCGATCCATCGCATCAGTGTCGTTATATGTTCAAGAGATGTTGTTCAGAAAGAGTCAACCGTGTCCCATCCACTACCATACATCATCTTTCATCCTTTCATGACCGCCACCCTGAATCATATTTCACAGATTGTTTTCACCTCCACTAAAATCATTAGCTCCGTTCCGTGTCACTGATGTGGGATTCGTTAAGGCCCTCCTTTGACGGATCGCTCCTTGTCGACATCAGCTCATTATACAAGGAGTTGATCTAGGAACAACCCCTTCAGTACTTTGAAGCTTGCATGCCTCAATGGCAAGTTTCTCACTTCCGGCGATAGGTATACATCAATGACTTTCGACCGAAAGATTTTGCGTGGTGTTCGACGCCAAGTCCTTTATTCACACCACGTGAATTGTACTGCAGTACCTTGAGGGTCATTATCATTATCGGTGATTCCTCTCGCGCTTGTTAACGGTTTACATCATTGACCGGTAATCAAGCGATGTCTTTCCATGTTCGACTTCAGCGCAATTCTCACATGGATCCACTTGTACTTAGAGTGAAGATCGAACGATTTTGAAGACCCCGGATCTAGTTTCATCCATCTGGGCTGCGATATATATTTAGGAAATATAAAGACATTTGACATGTACATCATTGCAGAAGATGATCATCCTACTCAAAGGATGATAATTTTCACCAAAATTATCAGTCTACTATCAAACGATCATCTGTTCTATGTACCAAAATGAATGTATAAAGCTGAGCATGGGAATACCCGCCTCAGGTAGATCATGAAAGAAGTATGAAAAATAATGTATTGTATTGTATCTTATTACAGGTCACCTATCAGCGATTGAATGAACTTTGGATCCTCCTGATAAAGCATTTCACCCGATAAACGACCTCATACTTTAGGGGGCAACTGCTATAGACATTTTTGTGCCTTACAGCATGAAGCATGAAATGTCCATAATCTAAGGGATCCAAAGTCCCTAAACATGTTGTTTCTACCCCTAGAGGAACAAGGCCAGCAAACCACAACACTGAATAAAAGTTCTCCACCTGAAAACACTCAAAAACAAGGCAATTCTGGATCATGTCAACTACTCCACTGAGCATCTGCGCTGAATGTCAACTGCTCCACTGTCTACCTGCGTTGAATGTCAACTGCAAAGAAGGCTACCTGTGCTGGGCGAGTTTGGACAAGTGGCACAGTCATTCCTCAAGGTGTCAATGCCCAGGAAGCTTCCAAAATGACACTTGGATCAGGGAATTCGACTGGTGATGAGTAAGAGGTTCCAAATCTCCAAGTGGAAGCAAGAACCTCCAAGTGGACTCAAGAACTAAAGAATAACTGAAGTGAGAGAGGACACTAGTCAGCTTCATGCCAGCCTCAAGCTGATTCATCCTTTCTCCAAAACTCCTATATATAGATCTCTCTCATGAGGTCTAGGGAGGCTGGAATCTTGTGAATGTAAAGAATTGTTGTTGGTTTGAGTTTAGAACTATTGGGTGATTTTCTTTGAAGGAGGTGAAGAGGAGATTTCTTTCTGCTGGGAAGGTGATGCTGGATTGGGCCTTTTATGGTTGTATCACTTCCTGAACCTTACTTCTTCCATTAATAAAGCATTTGGGGTTCTTCTATATGCATGTGTCTCAATGGTGTGTTGTTATACTTGTATATTTGATTTATTCTAATCCTTAAATCAATTATGAATGTATGCTTCTTGTAGTTTCCCTCTCTTGCCATTTTGTAGGATCTTGGTGTAGCTGGGCCAGTGAAAGAGCAAGGAGCTGGGGGCAAGCAGCAAGGAGAGAAGATTGTATCAATCATTAGCGAAAGACATCGGTTAGTGGATCTCTTTCTCCCCTCTTTTACATCTCATAAAGAAGTAATCTCAGATAGCTTTGCTTTGATTGTTGCTAAGGAACTATCACCCTTAGAGTGGGATAGGGTCATTCCGTATTGGATACTTTTCCCAACAACAATGCCATAATTCATGAATAGTCAAATAGTTCAAGCTTGGCTAGTTCATATTTCAATTTTATGTTTTAGAAATAGAAAATAAAGATCTGACCAAACAGTGTAATCTTGGCAGATAAGTAGATAGGTAGAGTGAAAAAAGGAGCTCAATAGTTTAATCTGAGCCCTTGGATGTGATAAGTGTAGACTTAGATAGGCATTTCCATGTAAAAGAAAAGAAAATTTTGATAAGGGTTTTCCAGTCTAAGTGCACCCAAATAAAGAAGTAAAAATTCTAGGTTAAAGTAGGTAGGGTAGGCAGATGATGGTTGCAGAATAAATGTGTGGTGAATGGTTAAGTTTAATGCTTAAATCTTTTGCTTACATCACTTAGACAAAGTACAACTCCCATTGGAGACAACACATCAAGGAGACAAAGTCAAAATAATTAACTTCCCTACTTATTCCCTTAAATTTTCACTAATTTCCACTAAGTGCCAAGGTATTTATCAAATTAGAAGGGCTCAGAGAATTTCTCTGACTTTTGGAGGGACCGGACCCTCGGCCCAATAGTTTATAATGCCTAAGTACTTGTGACACTAAAAAATGTCACCATGACTATTTGCGGTTAGTATGGCTCCATCAACTGTCATACTATCCTCCTTGGCAAAGTCTCATACCTCTGCTTTCCATGTCAAAACTCCAAGAAAGAGAGAAAAGTCATTTAAAGTCAATTATCTCTGGGTACGCAGTTTCTCTCAGCCTTACCTGCGTGTACGCAACCCAAGTTCACAATACCTGCGTACTTGTACGCTCTGTCTGTAAAGAAATGGGTGCGTACTCGTGTAAAGGTCAAAAGGCGCAAGTTTCACTCCAAAAACGTTACTTGTGGTCATTTCTAGAGCATTCTAGAAGCTTGTTTGACGTGTATGGAGCGCCTCCAGATGGTTCATGTATCCCTATGGAAGAGGAACTTATCCCATCAAGAGGGGAGCTAACCCACCCAAAGAGGGGCTTATCCCATTGATGGTGGACCTGATTAACTTCCTCTACAACACTATAAATACATGCATTGGGCTAGAGGGAGGGGAGGTTGAAAGCTGAACATTCCTAAGGGTAGATGCTGCTGAGATTAGGACTTCCTTGTAGAAGCTTGTGAGGAGAGATTGTCATCCTTCTTGTTTCATTTGGAAGTGGGTGAGCTGATCAAAGTAAAGGAAAACTCTTGCCGGACCCTGGGAGGAACTTTCACAACACCAAGGCTCAGATTGTAATGGTTTCTTTTGTTTCCTATTAATACAAATAAGTCCATTCTTCTCAACAATTTGTTATTTATGAGTTGTTTCATATACTCCTTGGTCTATATGTTAAATATGTTTTATTTTATGAGATATTCAGGTGCTATTTAATCATTTGATTGTTAGTGAATGCAGGTTTCGAAGAGAAGGAGGAGCTCATCTGGATCGACGAGGCTGGACTACTACAACAGCGTTGGACTACAGGTAGGATCTAAACACTTGATTTCTTATATGGTAAATGCATATTTAGAGAAGGATTGTTCTTAATTGTCTTGTTTGTCACTAGAAAGCCTTAAGCTTCTAGGGAGGTTGGTTTTGTCCGCAAAATTGACTCTTTCCGCATGACAAAATGGTGACTCCACTAGGGAACTCCATTGATGTGAATGATTTTTCCTTTGTCTGAAACTTTGATCTGAGAAAAGTCTTTTTCTTTCTGGTTTTTGGTTGTCTGACTGTGTGTTTGGGTGGGCTAGCTTAGGGTTAAATTAGATTTTAGTTTTTCTTAGTTTTGCTAGAAGTACGCAGCCTCTGAGTTCAGCACAGTGCGTACCTGTACGCACTGCGACTGTGTGCACAGAGCGTACCCGCACCTGTGTAAACAGGTTGCCTGCGTACCCTGTCAAAATTGAGAAAATTTCAATTTTCTCCTTTTTGCCTTTTAGATTTTGCTTTTAATTTGTTTTTTCCACCCAAATCCACTGGTTACCTACCAGAGATCTTCATCTGAACTTGTTTCATCAGTATCAAGTGTTTTAGTGGAATTCATAGAGGTTCTAGCCTTAGGGTTTGATTTTTGCACTAGTCCTGTAGTGATTTTGGCTTTAGAAGTCGTAAAACCTTGGATCTCCTTGGTATTTGCAGTCTTCTTAGGAGTCGGACCTTTCATAGAATCTACCCTTGTGAGCCGTCTACCTTTGTTTTGTCTCTTTGCCGAATCTTGGAAGAGTTGGTTGATTGAACTGTGAATTTCATTTTACGAAAAAGAACAAAAGATTTTACGTTTGTTTTTGGCTAGTTTTTGATTCTGCATTGACTAGTCCTTAGTTAAATCACGACTGAGTAAAACATCCTGGGATCATACTTTGTAGGTTTTGGCCTCATTAGATTTGCTTATTAGGTGAATTTCTTTTGATTTTCTTTTAAGTAGCTTTGATTTGATAGATTTGTAAAGGTTTGCTTTTTGATTTTTAAATGCTTTGTTAAGTAGGAAAAAATCCAAAAATCTCTTTTGAAAGAAAAGTTTTCTTAGTGGCATTTGAGTCTTTGAATGAAAAGGGCATTTTCGCAAAATAATTAGTGGTCATGTGTTGCATGTTTTGGAAAAGATAAAGAGATTGTTTCTTTGATTTTCGTTGCCAAGAAAGTTGTCTTTATATAAATTTTGCATTCTCCAACTCTCTTAGCTAAGGAATTCATTGAAAAAGAAAATTAGTATAAATCATCCTAAGTGCATCTTTTTAGTGGTTTGAGTCGAGTCTACACACCATCAGTTTCATCTCCGCTACCTTTTGTCTTAAAGAAAAGCCATAAAAATTAACGCTTAAAGTAAAATCAATTTAGTAACTTTTTATTTACTAGGGCTCTGAAACACCAATATAGATCAAGCTAGTGTCTTGGAGTAGGAGAGTAATTAACTCTCCAAGACAGCAAAACCAAACAAGTAGCTTATCTTGTGGTAGGATAAATCCAACTGTTTCATTTGTACTCTGGGAAAGCTCCTCTTAAAGGAGAAGCACGAGACCGTGTCCGAACTAGTGAGGGGATCAATCCTCCTTCATTGGGAAAGACGCTAGATACGCACGTATTACAAATGGTAAACCTCGGATTATTGTCGAGGAGCCTGGGGTCACTTGTCGGTAAACCTTGGATTATTGTCAAGGAGCCGGCAAGGGGATTGAGCTTGTTACTCTGCCCTTGCGTTCTATCGGGTCGTAGACTGTTCCCCCAGGTATATTTGTTGTTGTTGGTAACCTTAGTGACCATTATCTTTAGGATTCTACCAGAGGTGATGGTGGAGGGAAGATCCCAATTGTTATAAACATTTTTGTGCCTTACAGCATGAAGCATAAAATGTCAATAATCTGAGGGATCCAAAGTCCCTAAACATGTTGTTCCTACCCCTAGAGGAACAAGGTCAGCAAACCACAGCACTGAAAATTAGTTCTCCACCTAAAAACACTCAAAAACAAGCTATTTCTGGATCATGTCAACTGCTCCACTGAGCATCTGCGCTGAATGTCAACTGCTCCACTCTGTACCTGCGCTGAATGTCAAAAGCAATGAAGGCTACCTGCGCTGGGCGAGATTGGCCAAGTGGCACAGTCATTCCTCAATGTGTCAAATGCCCAGGAAGCTTCCAAAATGACACTTGGATTAGGGAATTCGCCTATTGATGAGTAAGAGGGTCTTGGTCTCCAAGTGGAAGCAAGAACCTCCAAGTGGACTTAAGAACTGAAGAATAACTGAAGTGGGAGAGGACACTAGTCAGCTTCATGCCAGCCTCAAGCTGACTCATCCTTTCTCCAAATCTCCTATATATAGAGCTCTCTCATGAGGTCTAGGGAGGCTGGAATCTGGTGAATGTAAGGAAGTGCTGTTGGTTTGTGCATAGAGCTATTGGGTGATTTGCTTGAAGGAGGTGAAGAGGAGATTTCTTTCTGCTGGGAGGTGTTGCTGGATTGGGCCTATTATGGTTGTAACACTCTCAGAACTTTACTTCTTCCGTTAATAAAGCATTTGAGGTTCTTCTATATGCATGTGTCTCTGTGGCGTATTGATGCTTGTATATTTGATTTATTCTAATCCTTGAATCAATTATGGATGTATGCTTCTTGTAGTTTCCCTTTCTTGTGCTTTTGCAGGATCTTTGTGTAGCTGGGCCAGTGAAAGAGCAAGGAGCTGGGAGCAAGCAGCAAAGAGGGAAGATTGGATCAATCATTAGCGGAAGATAACGGTTAGTGAGTCCCTTTCTCCTCTCTCTTACATCTCATAAAGAAGTAATCTTGAATAGCTTTGCATTCAGTTGTTGCTGAGGTACTATCACCCTTAGAGTGGGATGGGGTCATTCCGTATTGGATACTTTTCCCAACAACAAATTGGCGACTCCATTGGGGATCGTATCTTGTTGGTTGTTTGTGTTTTTTGCTATTCATTTCATAAACAAAGGGAGTACCGAATCGAACTGCATTTGGATCTTTCAAATGCAAAGTAGAGGGCAGCTACTCTAGCTCAGTTTCTGGGCAAGTTTATATTTGAAGAGCTGATTCACAAGGACTCTAATAAGCTCTTAGTGATAGCTTTTCATCCTCCTTTTCATCCCTTAGTGTGTACTTGACTGATAGCTTCTGATTTGGCCAAAAACTGTGAATTTTTGAGCAATCTGTGACCCGGAAACTGAGAAAAACGAAAGTTTGTCTCTTCAGTGCAGGTGCTGTGAAGGCAGTCTGCATTTCAGCATAGTTCCCGAAGGGGCTACCTGCGCTGAAGGTCAAACTGCCAGTGTACTACCTGCGCTGAACCAGTTTTGCCTAGTGCTACTGGGTTTCCCTCCTGTTTATTGCCTTGTTTTCACTCTTGTTTTTGCAGCCTGTTGCCAGTCAATGTACCTATCTGAAACCAACTTTCCTTGCCACTATTCCGCCTCAGTTGTATAAAGAAACTGTGTTTGTTCTTTGTGTATTTCTTGTATCATTTACAGTTTCCCATAACGAAAGTGAACTAGTCTTGCTGTGGCCTCTTAGATCTAGACCTGTGAAAAAGTGTCGTTTTGATCTTAAGAGTTAGTTTGTTTACTGTTCATAGCTGATTGAGCTTTTCTTTCGTCATATGGTTTGAGTTCATACATTTCTAGTGTTGAAACAAGTAAATCTTAAGGTGTCTTTTGATTTTGGACAAGCTTGTTTGCTTTCGCTTGAAATTGAATTCAAAATTATACAACAGCTTTCTTTTTGTATTGCACAAACATTAAGAAAGAGAAAAGAAATACTTGCATTTTGCATTTTGCATATAAGTTTGTATGTTGATTTAGGGAAAAAGTGCATTAGTGTATGCTCTTTGATCTGTGTGAAAAGATTTTATCTCTCTTTTCCCTCAGTAGTTAAGATTTTCATAAGTCGAAAAGATTGAAAAAGCTTGCTTCTCATCTTAGACTGCATTTAGGAATTTGTATCAAAACATCTCGTGGTGAACCTTGAAAGGCAAACTTTAAAAAGATCAACTTAAAATATATTGAATGAACCTAACAACGCTTTGAAACATAACGCAAACACATAGAGGTCTAAGCTAGAGACGTGTTCCGGCGTCGTTAAACGTAGTGACTGTCGATCTCGACGAAGGTGGGTGATTCCTCCTGAGAGTCGGTGGCACTAATACGGACTTGTGCTCCCACGTACCATCGTGTATATATTGGGAGACCCCTATAGGATCAAAGCCTTTATCCATAGGAAACCGTGTCGGCCGCCCTACTGATCGCAATGCAGTGAACACAGCATTCACGAAGATCGACCACTCGTACCGTAAAACGTATTCTGTGGTTTTGCGAAAGGTTTGGCACACCCTCTGCCTAGATCTCCAGAGCAGTTTCTTTTGGCCTTTTTCAAACTCTATAACTGAAAAAGTCCAACCGAGCATTTGTCACTTCGGGCTCGTTAATACATCAAAGGAGACTAGAGTCATCTTTAGCTTTTTCTCGACTCTTAAAAAGTGAAAAAGCAAGTTGTGTCTAAAAGCGTCTAATAAAATTCATTCAATTCGGAAACACAAATTTCCCCTTTTAATATTTTGGTTGATCGAGTAATCCGCAATCATGGAAGAAAGTCAATTGAAACCCCGTCGTTCGCGGAGGCTTACGAGTCAACCGTCTTTGTCTCCGGAATCGAAAACAGTACGGGCAAAGCGAACTCGTTTAACCGGTTCAAAATCTCCTTTAAAAGTTAGAACAAGTGTTCCAACTACATCTGAGGTTCCGGTTACTCCAAACATTTATGGAAACCCTGCCTCTATAGAAGAAGTTCAACAACCACAGAAGGACAGTAATACTGATCCTAGTCTGGGGGCAAATACTTGTATAACTGAACCAGTTCCATCTGTAACCGGTCCAGAGAGTTTTGTTCCTCAAACAACTGTCGCTGTCGAAACAACCACTTCTTCGGCACCAGAAATATTTTACGGACCTGACGGTCTTCCTCTTCCACAGGGTTTGATTGCGATAGAGGAAATTGCAGAGGATCCGCAAGCAAGTACTCCAACTGATTTTGGAGTCGGGGTCACTCTATTTCCTTCTTCAGAAGTTAATCCACCACAAGTGGAAGTTCTTGTAGAATTGCTAGGCAATCTATTGGATAGACTTAAAATGTCTGAACAACCGTCATCATCTAGGACTGTGTCAAATGACACAGCGACAGCAGAAGCCCCTGCCGTCACTCCAACGATGTTTGCCGGCATACCAGCTGTCCCAACTAGTTCTCAACAGCTAGAAGGAGTCCACCAAGGGACTATTTCGACAGTGTGGTCTGTTCCAGTTTGTTCATCCGGAGTAATACCCGGCAACTCTTATGTTGAGACTCGACAGATTGATCCTCATGGAGGTCAATTTGGGCAATCTAGTCCTCAAGGACTAACAATCCCTCTGAGTTCAGGATTTCTACCGTATGGGGGGCAGTATGCCCTTTCATTACCTCCTCCGGAGGATATCCATACAGCAGTTCTCAATAGTATTCAGGTTATACCGGAATTGCATCAAGTAGTTGGGTACCCATGCTACCTCAACAACCAAGGGTTGTATATTCTATGCAACAGTGTGTACCTGTGACGAACATCCCAACCACACCGGCTATTGTAACAGTGTCACAAGTTCAAGCGATACCTGTTGCATGTCAACCTCAGATTTCTCAGGTTGTAATGCAACAGCCACTTGACCATGGGTCACAACCACAATCGCCAACTGGTGGGGCGACATCGGTCCAAACGGGTACAATTACCCCACACCTCGGTCCAATGGTTAGCATGGCACAGCAAAACATGGCTTCACAACCATGGCTTGTGCAATACCAACAACCGCAATTCCAGCAAGTATACCAAGGTTCTGAGCAGCAGATCTTTGCGAATAGTGGACAACCGTATATCCAAAACGGTCAAAACCAACCACTTTACAGTGGTCAAGTCCACCAACCGTATCAGTCATACCAACATCAATTACATTATGCTGGTATGCAAAGGCCCACTGCTCAAGCGATTCCATCGTACCCTGGTTATGCTTCGCCTAACCTGAATCAACAGTTACCATTCGTGGCGACTTTAGAGTTACCCGATTTACACCGGTTAACAAACGATCCGATTGCTTATGCCCCTTGGTGGCCAGCGATTCCTCATAAACTTCCATCTGACATTCCTAAATTCAATGGAAATCCAGGTGAAGACCCATCGAATCACGTGATGACTTTTCATCTGTGGTGTTCGTCGAACACCCTAAACGACGATTCGATAAGGCTTCGCCTTTTTCAGAGGACATTGACAGGTCCAGTGGCTAAATGGTATATTGAATTGCCAAGAGCCTCTTTCGACAATTTTAGTTCCCTAGCCACGACTTTCTTGACCCATTTTCAATTACCGATAAGGTATGAAACGGGAACAGAAATATTAACCAACTTCAAGCAGACAACTGCCACCCATATATCTGATCATATACATGAGTGGCGTCGTCGTCGTAGGATGGTGAAAACATATGTTCCCGATCAACTATTAGCTGAATGGTTTATAAAGTCGTTACTTTCGGCTATTATGGAAGATGTGGCCAAAGGGGGAGTCGTAACAGAGGAGCAAGTTATTGCTCGTGCACAGTATTTGGACTTAGTTTATACTCAGTCCGGCACGCTCTACGACAAAATACCTGACGCCCCTAGACCGGAATTTTCAATTCCTCCCCCTCCTAAATCAAATAGTGACTCTCATGCCGGTGATGGCGTGATTGGCACAGCAAACACGAAATCGATAAAGGCTTCGTCAAAGAAAGCCCGTAAGAATTCAGATCAAAATGCAAAAGGAGAAATTCTTGCTTCGGAAGTAAATGCCGTATCAGAAGATAAAGGCAAAGAAACCAATCAACCAGGAAGCAAGAAGAAACAAAACAAAGGGAAGAAGAAAAAACAGGGTGAGTCATCCCCTGGAAAAAATTCTTCAAACCCTCCTGGGAAAGGGAAACAAAATTATCCATGTCTAATATGTGATGATAAGGATCATGGCACAAAGAATTGCCCATTCAAAGCTGAGTTAAAGAGGTTCTTTAAAAGTTCCCAAACATCAGCTGTGTTAACTGATCCATTTCCCAACCCAGGTCAAAATCTGGTTGATAGTGGAAATGCTTCCCCGTCGCAAGTACTTATGTTGTCGGTTTCGAAACAGCAGAATGATGCTTTGATTTCGACAAGGAACAAAGATTATGGGAATCCTCAGCTGTCGAACGAAAAAGGTAAAGATCAACCAAGTAGTTCGACAACAACTTCGACAGAAGTTGTACCACCCATCATCCCTGAATTAACAATAAAACCGCCAAAGGGTGTAGTACACAAGTCGACATTTAATCCTCGCGCCAGAGCGGCGCAGCATTATAACATAGTGGAAGATTTGGCCCAATCGCCATCCGCTATGTCGACTCTTGAGGTGCTACAAAATTGTCCAACCCAAAGGCAGGCGTTGTTATCAGCAATTGGTGGGGTTGATCCTAAGGATTCCAATCTTGTATCCTTTGATCACAAGGGATATGATCCTCAGTTACCAGCTCAACTAGCTTTCCTTATTCAAGTGAAAGCCCTCAACAAAACTGTTCACAGAACGATTATTGATGAGGGGGCATCGACATGTATTATGTCGATGAGCTGCTGGAAAACTTTAGGATCTCCAACCTTGTCTCGATCATCGACGACATTAAAAGCTTTCGACGGAAGGACTTATACCCCTTACGGTATCCTTAATAACTTGAAAGTTGAACTAGGAGGAAAGACAGTAGAAATTGATGTTGAGGTCATTGATGGAAATCTTGACTATAACATCCTACTGGGTAGACCATGGATTTATGCCATGGCAGCTGTCGTGTCGACTTATTTTAGGAAGATCGCATTCCCGTTTGAAGGAGGGATTACGATCGTCGACCAACAGAATTTCCTCCCTAATGGTTCACAAGAAGCATTCCCATGATCCATGAGAGTAACCATTCGATTCAAGATATCGGAGTAGGATTATTGAAAGACCCCACATTGATGGGAACTTTCGCGCTACCACCTCCTATTAATATGGGAAATATACCGTTTGTAGCAACCTGCAACATGATATCTTCCACGAAGGTCAACATGGATCATTCGATGGTCTTGTCCCCAAGCCCTTTAGAAATATTGTAGCAATCAATGTTTCAAGCATGGGAGGCGAGCCCAAATCAACGCTCGTCAAGCGTTTGGGTAGATAGGTCTAGAGAATATGGAACCCCATTAGATCCTTGGTCGAAAGTACATGGGACTGACGAAGGAATCTTACAATCAATGATGATTGAGGGGGCACCATGGAATGATCACCACCATCGTTCCCTTCTTCCGGAATATGAAGAAGATACTCAAAGTGACCTTTATCACCCTTCAGTTTTTGAATTCCTAACAAATACTGTAAACACGGTGGATTCCGAGCAGAACCTGTCCAATATTGAAGAGACTATAGCCATAAATATCTCGACGAACAGATATTGTAGAGAATATTTATGTCGGCAAAGGTTGTTCCCCTTCAGAACTGGAAATATATAACGCTCTTTTTCGTGAATTTAGAGATGTCTTTGCTTGGTCATATGATGAAATGCCAGGCATTGACTCGAGTATAGTTGAACATGAAATTAAAATGTATCCTGATGTCAAACCAGTAAGACAACGGCTTCGGAAAGTGCACCCGAAGAAAGCCGCTGCCATTAAGGCGGAAGTTGAAAAACTTCTCCATGCTGGATTCATCTACCCGGTTCCTCTAACCGATTGGGTATCGAATATTGTCCCTGTTATGAAGAAACAAGGGACGATTAGAGTGTGTGTCGATTATAGGGATGTAAACCAAGCTTGTCCGAAGGACAACTACCCTACACCCTTCATCGACCAGATAATTGATGAATGCGCCAGATGTGAAATCTTTTCATTTATGGATGGATTTTCCGGGTATAATCAAATAAATATCCGCCCACAGGACCAGTCAAAGACTGCATTTATTTGTCCGTGGGGCACATTCGCTTATCGAAAATTACCCTTTGGTTTGAAGAACGCAGGGGCGACGTTTCAGAGGGCGATGAATTATGCCTTCCATGACATCAAGAACATTGTTCAACCTTATCTCGACGATCTTCCGGCTCATTCGCGAAAGCGGACTGATCATCCGCAGCATTTAAGAGCGATATTTCTACGTTGCCGACACTACAAGATAAGACTCAATCCACACAAATGTGTGTTTTGCGTCGGTTCTGGTCGTTTACTTGGCTTTGTAGTCTCTAAGGATGGGATTCATCTCGACCCCTGTAAGGTTCAGGCAATCATTAATTTGCCTCCACCTTCAAATTTGCTTCAGATTCAGAAACTCCAAGGGAAAGCAAACTTTCTGAGGAGGTTCATTCCAAATTACGCAGAACTTGCTAACGGTTATACTCGTCTTTTGAAAAAGGATGTACCTTTTGTCTGGGACCAGGTGGCGCAAGCTTCCTTTGATGCTCTGAAAGATTGTCTAGTAAAATCATCATTAATGTACGCCCCAGACTATCAAAGAGATTTTAACCTGTATCTGGCTGCAGCGGATACGACCATTGCGATGGTTTTAGTTCAAGAAGTCGATGGAATTGAACATCCTATCTATTATTTAAGTAAAAACTTAAACGATACAGAAAGTAAATATTCTTATGTTGAAAAACTAGCGCTTGCAGCTGTTCAAGCGATTCAAAGGTTTCGACATTATGTCCTCTTTCGGAAAACTACCATCTTGTCAGATTGCAACCCCATGACTTATATACTGTCGCGACAGTTGCTGGGGGGCAAATATTCAAAATGGATAGCGATCCTTCAAGAGTTTGATCTGGAATTTGTAAAATCCAAATCAAAGAAAGCTCTAGTTTTCGCAGAATTATTATGTGATTTCCCATCGTCGTCCAACGATGAAACATCGGAAGAGTCAATCGTGGACGAAAGTTTGTTTCTCATATCTGCAAGCGATGAGTGGTATGGAGATATCATAGTTTATCTCCAAACCCAAAAATTCAGGCCTAACACCTCTCGCTCCGAATGAAAACGTATACGATATCAAGCAAAAGACTACATGATCGTCGGTGATACACTTTACCGTCGTGGTGTCGATACAGTTCTGAGGAGGTGCCTTACCCATGAGGAGGCTGAAAAAGCCCTGAATGATTGTCATTCAGGCGCATGTGGGGGGCATCAATCTGGATATGCAACAGCACAAAGAATCTTACGAGCAGGATACTTTTGGCCAACCATGTTCAAAGATTGCATAACCGCAGTCAGAAGTTGCCATGCTTGTCAAATCTTTGATAGCAAAACCAGACGACCACCCGCACCTTTACAGCCGATAGTTGCTGTTGGGCCCTTCGCCAAGTGGGGCGTCGATTTCATGCAATGTAACCCCACCTCGACCGGGGGGCAGTGGTATATAATAGTCGTTGTTGACTATTTTACCAAATGGGCCGAGGCGATGCCTACATTGGATAACACTGGTGAAACAACTGCCCTTTTCTTTTTCAATCATGTAGTCGCCAGGTTCGACGTACCACAGGCTATAGTTTCAGATCATGGGTCGCATTTTTGCAATCACATGATGGTCGAATTAGCTGCCAAGCTAGGGCTATCTCACGACAGCTCTACCCCATATTATCCGCAAGCCAACGGACAAGTTGAGGAAATCAACAAGGTCCTGAAACGTATGTTGCAAAGGATGATCGGGGTTCATAAAAGAAGATGCCACCTAATCCTGTACTCAGCTTTGTGGGCTTACCAGACCTCAGTAAAGAACGCAACCAGGTTCACACCTTTTCAACTGGTGTATGGCCTGGAAGCAGTCTTGCCAATCCAGTGCGAAATTTCGTCGCTTAAACTCGCAATCGATCTCCTCCTTGGAACTTCAGAGGAAGAGGCTCGTTTCTAGGAATTAATCCAGTTGGATGAAACCTGTCGTGACGCCGCTTTGGCTAACGAGGCCCATAAGAAACGAGTCAAGGCTCAGTTCGACAAAAATGTCAAACCCCGTGTCTTCTCAGAAGGTGATTTGGTCTTGCTTTATGACCAAGAATCCGATAAATTGGGAGCAGGTAAATTCAAGTCCTTATGGATGGGCCCCTATATTGTTAAAAGGGTGTCAGCAAAAGGAGCCTACGAGTTAATGGATTACGACGGAGTTCCACTGGCGCAGCCCAGCAACGGGTTGTACCTCAAGCATTACTATGCTTAAATAGTAACCTGCATGCTTTTGTTGTATTTTGTTTTCGCTAAAGTGTTTGTTCTGGTCGAGTGATCCACCTTTTTCATTTGTGGCAGATGTCGAACCTTCTGGAGACATGTGTTGGATATGCCGACGGAGCGAGTCGTAGTTCGCGGAACCTATCTTCCGCAACCTGGGCCATTTTTGATCCAAGCGACGAGTTAGTAAGTTTCAGAGGTGTATGTATTGGGCAATCAACGAATAACATCGCTGAGTATAGCGCGTTGATAGAACTACTCTCTGATGCCATCACACGTGGCATAAGCCGACTAATTGTCAGGCTAGACTCACAGCTCGTAATACTACAACTCAATGGTATATATTCTGTTTGCAATCCAGCTATTTATCGCATGTTCCTAAGGGTTAAGACCTTGGAAAGATGATTTGATTCAATTCAATACCAACATATTTCAAGAAACTTAAACACATTAACCGACTCATTAGCAAACTATGTGTTAGATAGATATTTGCAACATTTATAAAAAGGACACATCATCAAAGATTGTACATATGGATCATATAAATCAACCAGAATAAAACCCGAAAATCAAAATATATAAGCTGTTTATATAAGTTCATACATAATGTTCTGTAACCCAGACAAAATTGGTCATACGACCTAAAACTCAAAAAGATGCTAGGGGGCACCCTAGCCTAGTGGTGCTCATGATAGTACGTCACGGCCTGTGCAATCATGCGCAAGAGACGAGTCCATCGTCTAGGCACACCAATAGTATGCCATTGCAGCTGTAAAGGTAACTCGTCAATCTGTACATCTGGAAGACCATGAGTAAGGCTCTCAACCTGCTCCTGCACGGCTGTAAGGGTCTCAGTATCGTCAAGATCACGAATAACGACTCTCCTAGCAGGCTCCACTGCCGGGGCAGTAGCTGGCGATCTCGGACGAACTGCTGGACGAACAGGACCAATATCTGCATGCACCCAAGAGTACAATTAAAAGTCTTGATAGAATAAAGCACAACAACCTTATGAATAAGAACAGTAAACAGTAATATGGTCAAGGAGTTTACCAATGGCACCCCACTGCTCGCCATCCAGTAGCACCAAATCCGGATCACCTCGGAAATCCATACCCACATATGGATACTCGGAAAACGCCATCTCCTAGCGCTCGAACCACCTAAAGAAGGCCTTAGTAAAAGTAATCTGAGGTTGACCAGCATGCCTAGACATGTGGTCGACCCACCTCTGCATGCGTGGCTCAGTTGGAGAAGGCAAGTCAAGTATGATGTACTGAGGCTGCATCAGTGGGATTTTCTCCAAGGCGAAGGCAGTCAGAATAGAACCAAATCCAAAGTTCTTCAGCTTCCCGTCCTTTACCTTGGTCAATTGACTTTTCATCTGAACAAGTACTGCATCACACCAGTTGAATACTTTCGGTTGGAGACACTCCAAGGCGTGCTGCATATAAGACCTGTTGGCAACATGTAGAGCTGCGCTGCCGGCCATCCTACCAATAGTGAACAGAATGGACCTGAGAGCCCGATCAGTAATCTCACGGATAATAATCTTGTCGTCTCTGCTCGGCTGAGAACCTTCCCTGCAATACTGGCAGACATAATCTCTGGTGGAATCAGTCCCCCAGGCCATACCTGATAAGGAAATGGGGGCACCTCGTCTTGACAATCCAGTCAAGAAGTACATGTCCTCTATGGTCAAGGGGATGGCCTTTCCCCTAATCTGGAACACTTGGTTAACAGGATCCCAAGCATCAATCATATATTACAGTAAAGAAATCTGTGCTCTCATGCTAGAGATACGGAAGAACTTGAGCAGGCCACAGTTCCGCAGCGCGTTCACCGTGACTGGGTCATGGAGGGCAATCATGTCCTCCTCTTCATGTTCTCGTTCTCGCCATGTAAGGGACATGTTGTTCAAGGTTCCCTGCAAAGCAAACAAGAGAAAGAGTGAATTCCTGTTTTGATGAAAGACTGGTGAAAAAATCATCAAAAATGACCTTAAAACTCAGTTTTTTTGAGCCCAGCGCAGGCAGAAGGTCCCCCACCTGCACTGAGGGTCAGGCTGCCTTAAGGCAGCTTGACCTTCAGCGCAGGTTTCGAATGGGGAACCTGCGCAGAACCTAGGGCGCCCTGGCAAAACCCCAGGGGCTCAGAAAGACCGAAAAACAGGCATGAAACAGGAAAATGAAATCGTGAAAAGAAAGAGCTAGGGTTTAGCTCCTACGTAGTCTAGACGGCGCCGAAAATCATCCGCAGAATCTCCCGGAATCAGCTGATGAAAATCAAGGGGGAAGAGACACCTCCAGAGCTCCAACAAACCAAATGCAAATGAAATGGTAAATGAGAGGTAAAAACACCTTTTAATGGATTTTTACGTAGTTCAAAGTGAAATATTAGGGTTATAATCTCATTTTCATGCAAATATTATTCATTTCTAACAAAGTTTGTTGCAGCAATTGAAAATGCAGTACTATATTTGAAAAGAGAAAAGCTAGTAATGGTAAAAAATCAAAATGTGACCATATAATCGAGCAGTTTTATATATAGTTCATGCTCGTTAAAAAATAAACATAAGATCGAGCAGTTTTACCGCGGAATTTATGCTCGTTAAAAAATAGAAAAGCGTGAGCAAGAGTTTCCTCCAGAGTTTAAGCTCATTAAAAAATGAACCTATTTCGGTAAATAACCATTGTGATCATAAATTTATTAGCCATAAAAAGCCTTGGTCGTGTTTGCACCTGCCACCTCCATTCCATTTGGCCGATCGTTCACCCCCATATGATTGTTTACCCATTTTGAGGAACAGCTGCGAAGAGTGATTTCACTTAGCCATCCTTGTGACACTGCCGTGATTGGAAAATTCCAACCTGTACCTGGAATCTGCTGCTATCCCTGTTTATCACTCGTTCCTCAAAAGACAAGTCTTCTTTGAGCTCTTTTCATCTGACTCGTAAAATATGAAAAGTTTGCCGAGTTTTGGCCTTCCAGCTCGTTAAAGTGACCGGAAGAGCTATCCCTCCTCTAGATTTTAATCTTTTTGGACTTGAGGGATTATTGCACAAAAAGGTCAAGCGGTTGTTTTATTCGGCTCGTTAAAGTTATCGAAAACTCATCCCTTCTGTATTGTTTTATACTTTTTCGGACTTAAGGGATTAGATGACGAAAAAGGAATTTTGGAGTTAACTTTCTATACCTTTTCAGACTCTCTAAAAATGAAAAGGACTGAGTTGTCTTTGTCGCTAGACTCGTTAAAATGATTAAATAGCGACAAACTTGTCTTTAGACGAGAACGAGTTTCCCTATCGCTAGGCTCGTTAAAACATAGCGATGGGCTTGCCCAAAGGGCAGGTTATAGAACAAGCATATGTTATCCTCCTCAAGCTTGACAAAAATAAAGAGGTACTGGTCAGAAATGACTAGGGAAAAATTGGGAGAACCTCAAAGCTTTAATGGTAGCAAGTCGCTCTTGAACATGACACTTTGTCCTCCGTATCACATCGGGTTGGGTTGTTTCATTCACTGGTCTCATCACCATGGTCTTCGCCAAACCATCCACATTTGGGGTAATGCTACCGATCCATCACATCAGTGTCGTTATATGTTCAAGAGATGTTGTTCAGAAAGAGTCCACCGTGTCCCATCCACTGCCATACATTATCCTTCATCCACCCATGATCGCAACCCTGAATCATATCTCACAGATTGTTTTCACCTCCACTAAAATCATTAGCTTCGTTTCGTGTCACTGATGTGGGATTCATTAAGGCCCTCCTTTGACAGATCGCTTCTTGTCGACTTCAGCTCATTATCCAAGAAGTTGATCTAGGAACACCCCCCTCAGTACTTTGAAGCTTGCATGCCTCAATGGCAAGTTTCTCACTTCCGGCGACAGGTATACATCAATGACCTTCGACCAGAAGATTTTGCGTGGTGTTCGACGCCAAGTCTTTTATTCACACCACGTGAATTGTACTGCAGTACCTTGAGGGTCATTATCATTATCGGTGATTCCTCTCGCGCTTGTTAACGGTTTACATTATTGACCGGTAATCAAGCAATGTCTTTCCATGTTCGACTTCAGCGCAATTCTCACATGGATCGACTTGTACTTAGAGTGAAGATCGAAGGAGTTTGAAGACCCCGGATCTAGTTTCATCCATCCGGGCTGCGATATATATTCAAGAAACATAAAGACATTTGACATGTACATCATTGCAGCAGATGATCATCCTACTCAAAGGATGATAATTTCAGCAGAGAATTATCAGTCTATCATCAGACGATCGTCTGTTCTATGTACTAAAATGAATTTATAAAGCTGAGCATGGGAATGCCCGCCTCAGCTAGATCATGAAAGCAGAATGAAAAATAATGTATTGTATTGTATTTTATTACAGGGCGCCTCTCAGCGATTGAATGAACTTCGGATCCTCCTGATAAAGCACTTCACCCGATGAACGACCTCATACTTTAGGGGGCAACTGTTATAGAAATTTTTGTGCCTTACAGCATGAAGCATGAAATGTCAATAATCTGAGGGATCCAAAGTCCCTAAACATGTTGTTCCTACCCCTAGAGGAACAAGGTCAGCAAACCACAGCACTGAAAATCAGTTCTCCACCTGAAAACACTCAAAAACAAGCTATTTCTGGATCATGTCAACTGCTCCACTGAGCATCTGCGCTGAATGTCAACTGCTCCACTCTGTACCTGCGCTGAATGTCAAAAGCAATGAAGGCTACCTGCGCTGGGCGAGATTGGCCAAGTGGCACAGTCATTCCTCAATGTGTCAAATGCCCAGGAAGCTTCCAAAATGACACTTGGATCAGGGAATTCGACTATTGATGAGTAAGAGGGTCTTGATCTCCAAGTGGAAGCAAAAACCTCCAAGTGGACTTAAGAACTAAAGAATAACTGAAGTGGGAGAGGACACTAGTCAGCTTCATGCCAGCCTCAAGCTGACTCATCCTTTCTCCAAATCTCCTATATATAGAGCTCTCTCATGAGGTCTAGGGAGGATGGAATCTGGTGAATGTAAGGAAGAGCTGTTGGTTTATGCATAGAGCTATTGGGTGATTTGCTTGAAGGAGGTGAAGAGGAGATTTCTTTCTGCTGGGAGGTGTTGCTGGATTGGGCCTATTATGGTTGTAACACTCTAAGAACTTTACTTCTTCCATTAATAAAGCATTTGAGGTTCTTCTATATGCATGTGTCTCTGTGGCGTATTGATGCTTGTATATTTGATTTATTCTAATCCTTGAATCAATTATGGATGTATGCTTCTTGTAGTTTCCCTTTCTTGTGCTTTTGCAGGATCTTTGTGTAGCTGGGCCAGTGAAAGAGCAAGGAGCTGGGAGCAAGCAACAAAGAGGGAAGATTGGATCAATCATTAGCGGAAGATAACGGTTAGTGAGTCCCTTTCTCCTCTCTCTTACATCTCATAAAGAAGTAATCTTGAATAGCTTTGCATTCAGTTGTTGCTGAGGTACTATCACCCTTAGAGTGGGATAGGGTCATTCCGTATTGGATACTTTTCCCAACAACACCACTATACCTGGAGCAGACGTCGGCTAGACTCACTTGGATTTTCCGGGGGGTTCACTTCACTCGAGACGGTTAAAGTGGAGGAACTTGTGCCGGTATATTCATTAAGCAAGTTGCTGGGGTAACTATTCCACCCACCACTTCTGTACTGAATCCGGCGATGTTGGGTTTCATCACCAACTAGTGTTTTCGGTCCAGAAGGCTACTGTTTGTGCATGGTTTGACGCCCTAGATTCTTTAGGCGTGTGATTCAAATTTGTTTGGTTCTTTAGAGACTTTAGGTGGTTTGCTTTGAAATTTTACTTTGTTTGCGTGTGCGGTAGTTAAAAGTTTTTAACTGTGGCGGAATTACCGAGACAGTCCCGTAGACTTCGGAGCCAGTCTCCTGAGATTGTTACCATGGTTGATTTGTTGAGGAAATCCCGTAGACTTCGGGGTGAGCCTCCTCAAGACGTCCCGAGTCATTACGAAGGTTTGAAAGTCCTTGTAACTCCTCCTGGTGGCAGCAGAGTAGGTTCACCTGAAGAAGGAGAGTCTTCGTTGGTAGTCCATCTGGATTACCAAAGTCTAGAAACAGGTTATAATCCTGAAACTGTTGCAGTTTCTGAGCTTGCTGGTAGTTTTTCATCTACTAGTGATATAGGCGAAGAACCTGAAATATCTGAACCTGTTACTCCAACTTCTAGTGTTCCTGATTCACCTAGGGTAGAAAGAGTCATCACTGAAAATCTTCCTTCTGGTTTGATAGCTATTTAAGAACTTGCTCCAGAAGAAGAAAGTAGGCAGCCCTATTCTTGAAGATCAACCTACTATTGATCTAAGAGAGCGTGAATCTATCTTTTACAGTCCACCTAGAAGTACTACTTGGTATCTTTCGTTAACTAATTACTTAGACAACTCAGGGATAAGTTTTTCTCCACCTCGTACTCCTTATCCACCCGGAGGTATTTATACTCCTGTAAATATGTCTAGTCAGTCATTCGTGTTTACTCAACCTCCTGAATCTTTCTTGTATGGTGGTCCTTCTGTTCCTGCTGGGTATCAGTCACTTTCTGGTACTTTTACAAGAGCATCTCCTCAACCCATTGGACATGGGTCATTAGCTGGAAACAATGGTAATAAACCGTTGGGTGTAGGAGAAATTTATATGATGTCAGGTTCAATTCCCGGTTCTCAACCTCAAGGTGGTCAATTACCGCCTGGGGGGCAACCTCAAGGACAGTATGTACCCATGGTACAGTACATTCCTCAAGGTCAACCCCAGCCTCAATATGCACCCCAGGGTCAACCTCAGTATCAATATATGCCTCAAGGTCAACCCCAGTATCAGTACTTACCTCAAGGGTATCTACCCCAAGGTTAGTACTCGAGTCAAGGTTATCAACCACCTCAAGGTCAATCTTATGTTCAAGGTACGGGAAATGTACCTTTCAATTATCAATCCTACCCTCAATCCGGTTATGGATCTCAATATCCTCAACCTGTCATGGGTCAATACCCCGGAATGAACATAGTGTGGGATCCATCGCAAGTTCAACAAGTGATGCAGCCAAGTGTACAGTTTTCATCCCAAACTGGACAACCTGTGGTTTCTGGTCAACCCCAACAACCAGTCCAGTCTAATGTTCAAACTTTTATACCTTTGGTAGTTACTCAGTCGCCAATTGCACCTACTACTCCATCTCAAACGACTGCTGCAACTACTGCAACATCTGTTCCTTCCACCACACCTACTTCTGGAGTATCGACAGCTCCGGTTTCTACTGTCTCTGCCACTACTCCACAGACATCTTTACCATTGTCTGGATCCACGATTCAAACTACGGTTCAGATGCTTGTGGGGCAGCCAGGTCAAAGTACGGTTGTTACTACTCAACCACAATTTGTTTATCAACCGTACCAGGGGCAGTACCAATACGGGCCTGCTCTCCAACAACCAGTTTACCAGTATCAACCGTATCCTGGGTACACTTATCAAAAACCACAGCAACCCCAGTACGGTCCGATTAATCCTGGTTTTCCGGGAGGATACAATATCCCGAATGTGTTTCCTGTTCCAAGTTATCCTGGATATCCTCCTCCTGGGACTGGTCTTGTGACTCTGAGTTTTAGGGATCCTAATCGGCAATTGCCGTTTATCGCAACTTTGGATTTACCAGACTTGACGCGCCTAACAAACGACCCAATAAATTATCTTCTGTTCTGGCCGCCAATGCCGAATAAGTTGCCCAGTGACATACCCAAGTTCGAAGGTAAGTCTGGAGAGGATCCATCAAATCACGTGATGACTTACCACCTCTAGTGTGCTTCAAATTCTATCTCGGATGATTCGATCCGTTTACGTATTTTTCAGCGTACGCTCATTGGTCTCACGACCAAGTGGTATATTGAGTTAACACGGGCCTCTTTTTATAATTTTAGTTAGTTAGCTACCTCGTTCTTAACACATTTTCAGTTGCTGGTCAGATATGATAATGGCACCGAGTTATTAACTTCATTAAAACAGTCGACGTCCACTTATATTTCCAACCATATTCATGAATGGAGACGTCGAAGGCGATTAGTGAAAGTTTTTATCCCAGACCAAATCTTAGCTGAATGGTTTGTTAAATCATTATTACCGAAGATTACTGAAGACGTCGCTAAGGCCGGTGTAGTTACTGAAGAGCAAGTCATTGCTCAAGCGCAATACCTTGACTTAGTTTATACTCAGTCGGGTACGTTACACGAAAAGATCCCAGATCTTCCAAAGTCGAATCAAATCGCTGCTGCTCCTTCGGGATCTCATGCTGCTGATGGCATGATTGGTACGGTGAATACTAAAAGCAAGAAGAAGTCTTCAAAGAATTCTTTGCCCATTATCACCTTACCAGACTCCCCGACAGGAGAGTCTTCTACTGAAGTTTCCTCTGATATTCACGCTGTAGAGTCATCTACGACTAAATAAAAAAACGGTGGGAAGAAGAAAGGCTAGAAGAAGAATAAAGCAGACAAAGCTCCAAAGGAGAAAACAGAAAAGTTGGAAACCAATGACGAAAAGCGTAAGCCCCGTTATCCTTGTCTTATTTGTGAAGAAGATCATTTTACAAGAGATTACCCTCATCGGGCTGAGGTTGCGAAACTAGTCAAAGGTTCCCAAATTCCTGCTGTCTTGAAGGATCCATTTCCGAAAGATAGCAAAATGATAGGTTCTTCCTCGAGTGCTGTCGAAGAACCCATATTGATGATGTCTCATGTAAGGATTGCGACTCGGTCACACGATTATGGTAGTAAAAGTCCTGTTGATGGATCGAAAGAAGCAGAATCTTCTCAGTCAAATCCATCAAACTCAGCTCCCGATTCCGATCCACTACAGATCGAGAAACCTAACCCTGACTTAGTAATTAAACCGCCCGCCAAGGGTGTGCTTCGAAGGTCTGCTTTCAATCCACATGCGAGAGCGGCCCAGAATTACAACATTGTTGAGGATTTAGCTATTTCACCCTCAGCAATGTCGGCTTTAGAAGTGCTGCAATCATGCCCAGCACAACGAAAATTACTTTTGTCGGCTATAGGAGCTGTTGATGTTCAGGACCTGAACCTGATAATCTTTGATCTAGAAAATAGTACACCGCGTTTACCTCATCAGATGGCTTTCCAGATCCCAGTGATAGTCAAAAACAGGCCTATTCATCAAACTGTAATTGATGAGGGAGCTTCCACGTGTATTATGTCGATACAATGTTGGAGATCGCTTGGTTCTCCTTCACTTAATCAATCCCCAACAATTCTTAAGGCCTTTGATGGCCGTGGGTTCCATCTTTTTGGCATTCTACAGGATTTGCCTACAGGGGTTGAAGGAAAAACCGTTAGTCTGGATGTGGAGGTGGTTGATGCCCCTCTAGACTACAACCTTCTCTTGGGTCGAAGTTGGTCTTACGCTATGACAGTGGTCGTCTCATCGGTCTTCAGAGTAATAAAATTTCCACATAGTGGCAAGATCGTGACCATAGACCAGCTGGCTTATTTTTCATCCGACCCAGCCTCTTCAGAGAGTATCTAGCATGTCAGTAAAACGACTATCCCTTATAAGGATGTTGGTGTAGGATTAGTTAAAGATGCCGGTTTACTGGGAACTTTTCCTTTTCCTCCAATCAACACCGTGTCTTAGTTCGCATCCATTCATATGATTACATCAGATACCATTGTTTACGACGATCCTTGGATCGTTCCTTCCGAATCTGAAATAGACTCATATTGTTGATGCTATGCCTTTGAGTCCATATGAAATTGCTTACGAAGCCGTGCAGTCTTTTACCAACTCGCGTTCAACCAAAATCGACCAAATGAATGTGGTCCATGAGGAATCACTTTTCACTTCAACCTCAGAGTTAATAGCGTTTCCCGAAGTTGTGTCATCTGATGAACAACTTTGTGAAATCCTGTGTGTAGACGATTTACCATGGGAAGATCTCCATCATAGATCTTCATTTTTACCTGAGGATGATCGCTTTGAAAATGATTTCTCATCAGTTTTTACAGCTGAATATGTCAAAGAAGCTCAGAATCCAATGAAACATCCTGATTCAGAGCTGAATTTGGGAAACATCTCTCGCACTGTTCCCATTGACATTTCAGTCAAGCCCGGAATCATTGAAAACATTCATATAGGTGCCTCATGTTCAGATGACGAGATTCAAACATACAAGGCCCTATTTCAAGAATTCCGCGACGTGTTTGCCTGGTCCTATGAGGAAATGCCAGGAATTGATCCCGCAATTGTTTTCCATGAGATTAAGACTTACCCAGACGCTAAACCCGTTCGGCAACGTTTGCGTCAGATTCACCCTCGAAAAGCAGCTGCAATTAAAGCAGAAGTCGAGAAGCTGTTGAAAGCAGGTTTCATTTATCCGATCCCCTTAACGGATTGGGTATCGAATATTGTTCCGGTTAACAAAAAACAAGGAACAATAAGAATATGTATCGACTATAGGGATATCAATCGTGCTTGTCCCAAAGACAACTATCCAACACCCTATATCAATCAAATAATTGATGATTGTGCCGGCAGTGAAATATTTTCCTTTATGGACGGTTTTTCCGGTTACAATCAAATCAATATTCTACCTATCGATCAACCAAAAACGGCTTTCATTTGTCCATGGGGGACATTTGCTTATTGCAAATTACCTTTTGGGCTTAAGAATGCCGGAGCCACTTTTCAAAGGGCGATGTCTTATGCGTTTCATGACATCAAACACATTGTGCAACCGTACCTCGATGATTTGCCTGCTCATTCATTACATCGAGCTGATCACCTTGTCCATTTACGAGCAATTTTCATGAGGTGTAGGCATTATCGTATACGTTTGAACCCACACAAATGTGTCTTCTGTATAGAAGTGGGACGATTTCTGGGATTTGTAGTTTCAAAATCCGGCATTCACGTTGATCCCTCGAAGGTAGAAGCTATCATCAAATTGCCTCCCCCTTCGAGTCTTCGCCAACTCCAAACTTTGCAGGGAAAAGCAAACTTTCTACGTCGATTCATTCCTAACTACGCCGAGGTTACAAAAGGTTTTACACGGTTGTTGAAACAGAACGCTCAATTCTCTTGGGATGAGATAGCTCAGCAATCTTTTGATGCACTTAAACACGCGTTGACCCATGCACCGTTGTTGCATCCTCCCAACTACAGCCAAGACTACTTTTTATACCTCGCTACCTCTCATTCCACTATTGGGATGGTGTTAGTTCAGGAAGACGAATTCGCAATGGAACATGTGATATATTATCTTAGTAGGATGTTAAATCCCACTGAGCTAAAATATTCGCATATGGAGAAATTGGCCCTGGCAGCTGTTCAGGCTGTCCAATGTTTTTGTCATTACATTCTTCTCCGTAAAACTACACTCATTTCGGATTGCAACCCTATGATCTACATTTTGACTAAACAATTGCTAGGGGGCAAGTACTCTAAATGGATTATTATCCTGCAAGAGTTCAACTTAGAGTTTGAAAAATCTAAGTCTAAGAAATCTTTAGTCTTTGCAGAGTTGATGTGTGACTTCCCGCATGCTGACACAGAAACTGTGGCAGAGGAGCCCATTGCGGACGAATCTTTGTTTCTCATCAGCACTTTAAATCCGTGGTATGGGGATATAATCGTCTATCTCCAAACCCAATCCTTTCGGCCCGAAGCTTCAAAGTCAGAACATCGGAAAATTCGATTCCAGTCCCAACAGTATAAAATTATTGGAGATACTCTTTATCGCCGTGGGGCAGACTTGGTTTTCCGACGTTGCTTAACTCACGAAGAGGCAGAAAGGGTTTTGAATGACTGTCACTCTGGGGCGTGTGGCGGTCATATGTCTAGGTATGCCACAACTTAGAAGGTGTTGCGTGCTGGCTATTTCTGGCTGTCCATGTTTAAAGATTGTATCATTGTGGTCTGAAAATGCCACAACTGTCAAGTGTTTGATCGCAAGATGTGCGCACCACCAGCTCCTCTCCACCCTATAATTGCCGTTGGTCCTTTTTCCAAATGGGGTATCGACTTTATTACATGTAACCCTCACTCGGCCGGGGGGCATGCGTATATCATCCTTGCGGTTGATTATTTTACTAAGTGGGCCGAGGCGATGCCTACATTCGAGGCAAATGGCAAGACCACTGCAATTTTCGTATTCAATCACATTATTTCTAGGTTTGGTGTCCCACAAGCGATAGTCACTGACCATGGGCGCCATTTTTGAAACATTATGATGACAGAACTTACAGGCCAGCTTGGTTTGCGTCACGATAGCTCAACTCCTTATTATCCACAAGTCAACGGTCTGGTTGAGTCCATGAACAAAGTTTTGGTCATCATGATCCGACGAATCATTGGGATTCATCAGTCGAATTCGCACAACATGTTATTTTCCACGCTTTGGGCATATCGCACTTCAGTGAAAACATCAACAGGGTTCACTCCTTTCCAACTAGTTTATGGTTTGGAAGCCGTGCTGCCCGTTGAATGTGAAATCCCATCACTTCAAATGGCTGTCGAATTACTTCCAGCTACTTTCGAAGAGGAGAGGCGTTTATTATACTTAGCTCAATTAGATGAGACTCGACGTGATGCTGCACTGGCAATCGAGACTCATGCAAAACGAATGAAAGCTCAGTATGATCGAAATGTGACCCCTCGAAATTTTTCGGAAGGAGACCTAGTGCTATTATATGATCAAGCTAACGATAAATTAGGTGCTGGAAAATTCGTTCCTATGTGGCATGGACCCTACATTGTTAAGCGGAAGCTAGCAAAAGGGGCCTATGAGCTGGTTGACTTTGATGGGGACTCTTTGGGTAAACCCAGAAATGGACTTTACCTAAAGAGGTACTATGCTTAAATGGTGGGTGTGAAGATTTTCGTTAGGTTAGTTAGGTTAATTTTTCTTTCTAGCTAGTGTGTTTGTTAGTATAGACAGTGTGCTTAGCTTAGAAAGTGTGTTTTTCATCGTTATTCTGCTTATCTTGGTTTTACCCTTGATGTTTGCAGATGTCGATGCCTCTGCAAACGTACATTGGATTTGCTGATGGTGCTTGTCGTAGTACATGGAATATCTCTTCCACAGCTTGGGTTATCTATTCGCCCTCTGACGAGTTAGTTTCTATGCATGGGGTGAGCCTCGGTCAAACAACAAACAACATTGCAGAATATAGTGCAGTGATTGAGTTATTATCTGAATCCATTTCATTTGGGATTCGGAGTTTGATAGTGAGGTTAGATTCTGAACTCGTTGTATTACAGCTTAATAGAGTTTATGCCATTAGAAATCCAGTGTTATTAAGGTTATTTTTGAGAGTGCGTCTTTTGGAACGTGAATTTGATTACATCGAATATCAACATATTCCAAGGTATTTTAATACATTAGTAGATGCAATTGCTTCTCGAATGTTAGACAGACATTTGCGATAATCATACATGTAAATTTAAAAACATTAACATTTAATCATACATGTTTAACAGGATAAGCCGGTAAGAATGATATATATAGATAGGAGTGTGTCAAAAATATATCGTCTTCGATCATAGGTTGCAAAATACCTTATGATCGGCAAAAATGATAAGTACAAAAAACCAAAATGTCACATGTATCTACAAAAGTGACCATCCAATCACTGGTGGTGCTCCCTATACGACACCACTACACGGGCTACCCTACATAAGAACCTCCTAAAAGGTCCTGGGACTGCGACTACATAGCACTGAAGTCTGATAGGAATATCATCTATAGTAGTCTCTGGTATATCTGCCGTCAGATGCTCTAGATCCTTCTCCAACTCAGCTAAGGTCTCTGCAGCCGCATCCTGTGGGACCGGTGCCGGTGCAACTGGTTGTCTCCTCTCGAAAGGCCGGAGATTGGCTGGATGCCGTGGACCTACATCTGCATTTTGAAAAGTTTTACTGTCACTTTTGAGATGATATATAAAAACAAAAAAAATAGATAATTTAAAAACTTGTGAAAAATGAAGTACCTCTGTCGTCCCATTGTTCTCCCTGTGGAAGAACCATGTCCGGATCACCGCGAAAATCCACTCCGGCATACGGAAAATCCTGGATCGCAAAGACCTGGTCCTCCAACCAGTGAAAGTAACCCGCAGGAAATCGGACAACTCCCGCTCCCTCATCAGGATGCCCGGCCATCACCGCAACCCATCGCATCAACTTTGGCTCCTGAGGTGGCCCAACCGCAACAGTGAGATGCTGAGGGATAAGCATCGGAACTCTCTCTAGGGCAAAGCTCACAACTAAAGGCCCATACCCAAAGGTCTTTAATTGCCCGTTCTTTGCCCTAGTCAGTTGGCCCTTCATATTTGCCAACACAGCATCGCACTAGTTGAAAATGGTGCCTCGAAAGCAATCAATAGCCATCTGCATTTGGGACCCGGTGGCAATGTGCAAAGCGGCTGCGCCGCAGAGTCTGGTAATTGTAAAGGCAATTACCATAAGTTCAGGACGGGATATGTATTTGATTTCTATCCCCTTCTCCTGGTTTTGATTGTTGCACCACTCTAACCAGAGACTAGCAAGGGATTGGCCACCCAGCCTAGTCCCGAACAGAGGCAGTTGCTCGCCCCTATTAGGCAAACCAGTAAGAAAATATATGTCTGAGGGCTCAATCTCGAGCTGGTGCCCTCCGATGTAAAAAAATTGTTCCTGGACGTTCCACCTTTCAACCAGCCACTCTAAGAATGGCACCTGGGCCCTCATGCCAGGTATGGCCCAGTATTTGTAGAGACCACATGCCTTCAATGCATCAATGGAAGGTTGATCATCTATTGTGGCCAAATCGACATCTTCGTGTTCTCTTTCACGCCAATCAAGCATGGTGGGCAATCTACACACCAGAAAACATTCATTAGAATTCATTAAATCAAAAATTAATGGTTTAGTTTTGAGATTTGGGGTTTTGAAATTGCTTTGCGCGGAGTACGCACCCCGCGTTCAGAAACAGAGTGGAGGTACACAGTTGTTCTGAAGGTAGGCTGCGTACTCCTGCCATTTTCCCTTTAACGAAAATGTCGGGGTACGCAGGTCGCCCATGGGGCACCTGCGTACCCTGAAAGGCATATCTTGAAACCCCAAAGCCCCCAAAAAATCAAACTAGGGATTAAAATGAAATTCTAAATGGATGAAAACAAAGAGGAGGATGTTGTGGAATACCTGAAAGAGACGGCGCTCGATTCCGACGGTCAGATTCTCCGCAAAGTCCACGGGAAGTTTCTTGCCAAAAGCCCTTTTCTCTCCCTCAACAGTAAAATGGTAAAAATGACATGGTAAAAAGTCTTTTTATAGGTCTTTTGGATAAATGAATGCTAGGTTTGTTTATTTTTCACCATGGAAGGATATTTTTCAATGTATTTTTGCCTATCTTAAACAGGTATGAGTAATGTGTTTTTTTTGTGCAGGACAAAAGGACTTTTAGAGAAAATTATCATTTTTCACGAACCAAAACATCAGAGTCATCTTTTAAGCCCTTTTCTGACTCCTAAAACATGAAACGATTGCCGAGCGTTTCTTTTACACTCGTTAAAATGGAATTAAAAGACGGTGCCCTTATAGCCATTTTCTGACCGTAAAAACAAGAAAAGATTGTCAGGTTTTTGTCGTTTAAAACTCGATACTGGAAATAAAACGACGTGTCCTTGATCGCTTTTTACTTTTCAGGTCAGAGGCACTAATCATGAAAGTACTCCTTGGTCGCAAGATCAAGCGGTTCTCTCAGGTATTATTTTATACTTTTTTCAGGCTTGGGAGACACAAATTTACGAAAACGTTCAACCCTGGAGTCTTCTTTAGTTTTTCAGACTCTCTAAAATTGAAAAACGCCGAGTTTCTCCTATACTGGACTCGTTAAAATTTCATAGTAGAGGACCTGTTCGATTACAAACAGGAACGAACCACTCCTTCTTAGGGTTCAAATCTAAACTAAGTTGGAATCATCCGAAGGATGAGCTTATAATCAAGCATATGTTATCCTCCTCAAGCTTGTTAAAAATAAAGAGGTACTTGCCAGAAATGGTGGGGGAAAAGAGAGAAGAATGAGCCTATTTGTTATCCTTTGTCACAGAAAAAACCTTACTACCACTCTTGAACACGACACTTTTCATTCACCTGGGTTGGGAAATCCTTTGTCTTAAAGTTGATTAAACCACTTTGAAAGTCTTCAACCGTTTCTGGGTATTAACTTTGGGTCAATCGTCGCCAAGCCATCTGTCGTGTCGTTATGTGTTCAAGAGGTCTCTGCAAATAAACCATTCATGTGCAAAATACTTGTCATCCATTTTGACCATCCCTGAGTCAGTCCTTACAGCAACATTTCTTCAACTTGAACTATGATTTCGTGTTGTGGGCTTGCCTGCAACGGGTCACTTTCTATCGACATCAGCACATTATCTAGAGAGATGACTTAGAAATCGTCAGTAACTTGAAGTCTGCATGCATCAATGGCAGGTTTCTCGCCTTTGACGACAGTTTACATCATTGAATTTCGATCGAAGGATTCCGTGACATGTTTGACATCAACCCATTCATTCACATCTCATGGATTGTACTGGGTACTTTGAGAACCATTGACATCACTGGTGGTTTCTCTCACACTTGTTAACAGTTTTCATCATTGACTGGTAATCAAGTGGTTTCTACCATGTTCAACTTCAACTCATTTATTCGCATGGATAGAATCGTACCAATTCGAGAAGTAGAAATCAAGACCCTGGATCTAGTTTCCACCATCCAGGCTGCGAGGAGTTTTGTATTCATTATATATTAGACTAATCATAAATAGATGGCTGCGTCCATACTGTGTCTACATGTGTCTATGATTGTGATGTACTGCAAAATCATTCCTGTATCAGAGCAGTAGTTAGATTGTTAGTTAAAGTTTTCAATCTGAGTATGGGAATGCCTACCTCAGCGATGATATCATCTTATATATGTATTTTGTGTTGAATATTTGCAGGTTCTAACCAGGTTCTCCACAAGATAATCCTTGAAATGATAAAGTACTTCACCCTTCCTAGATGATTTGAAACCCTAAATCTACTTCAGGCTTCGCACTTTAGGGGGCAATCTGTTACACTAAAAAATGTCACCATGACTATTTGCGGTTAGTATGGCTCCATCAACTGTCATACTATCCTCCTTGGCAAAGTCTCATACCTTTGCTTTCCATGTCAAAACTCCAAGAAAGAGAGAAAAGTCATTTAAAGTCAATTATCTCTGGGTACGCAGTTTCTCTCAGCCTTACCTGCGTGTACGCAACCCAAGTTCACAATACCTGCGTACTTGTATGCTCTGTCTGTAAAGCAATGGGTGCGTACTCGTGTAAAGGTCAAAAGGCGCAAGTTTCACTCCAAAAAAGTTACTTGTGGTCATTTCTAGAGCATTCTAGAAGCTTGTTTGACGTGTATGGAGCGCCTCCAGATGGTTCATGTATCCCTATGGAAGAGGAACTTATCCCATCAAGAGGGGAGCTAACCCACCCAAAGAGGGGCTTATCCCATTGATGGTGGACCTGATTAACATCCTCTACAACACTATAAATACATGCATTGGGCCAGAGGGAGGGGAGGTTGAAAGCTGAACATTCCTAAGGGTAGATGCTGCTGAGATTAGGACTTCCTTGTAGAAGCTTGTGAGGAGAGATTGTCATCCTTCATGTTTCATTTGGAAGTGGGTGAGCTGATCAAAGTAAAGGAAAACTCTTGCCGGACCCTGGGAGGAACTTGCACAACACCAAGGCTCATGTTGTAATGGTTTCTTTTGTTTCCTATTAATACAAATAAGTCCATTCTTCTCAACAATTTGTTATTTATGAGTTGTTTCATATACTCCTTGGTCTATATGTTAAATATGTTTTATTTTATGAGATATGCAGGTGCTATTTAATCGTTTGATTGTTAGTGAATGCAGGTTTCGAAGAGAAGGAGGAGCTCATCCGGATCGACGAGGCTGGACTACTACAACAGCGTTGGACTACAGGTAGGATCTAAACACTTGATTTCTTATATGGTAAATGCATATTTAGAGAAGGATTGTTCTTAACTGTCTTGTTTGTCACTAGAAAGCCTTAAGCTTCTAGGGAGGTTGGTTTTGTCCGCAAAATTGACTCTTTCCACATGACAGTACTTAAGCCCATTCATTAAAAACCACACCCCTTCATAAAGTCACTCATTCCCTTCATAAAGCTTTTCCTAAGTAAAATCCTATTTTACGTAGGAAAATTAAAAACATTCTATCTACATGAAACCCTCATATATCATTAGCCTAAGGTATAAGTGTTGTATGATGAAATGAAATTTCGGAAAACATTAAACTTAGTGCTTTCCCATTCATTTGGTCATATAAACCACTAATTTTATTATTATGTAATTCCCGAATAAAACAACTTACCCACACCCTTATTATTATATTATACAAAACCCCAAATTTTTACATATCCCGCCCTGATGGTTAAATATAACCATAATACATCATTAATTTGGATTAATTAGTTAATATGTAACTAATTAAGAACCCCACCCCCCACCATATTAACAAAGGATTAATTAACCCCCACGGTTAATTAATAGCTTTCCTGACCAATCCCGTCGCTCCCAATATGATTAAAAAATATTTAATTACATCGGGCCCACCTTCATTAAATTCCCATCACTTCGCCTACCCGATAGTCGTCTGATCAAGCCCCCTAGATCCGACGATTGTCGTGCATATCACACATCCCTTCGCGACTGATTGTTAGCGTGCAATCGTGGAGCAGTTTTGTGAACAGTGCCCTTGCCACGTGTCATTCATCCTATGGTATCGTGCGGATGAGCCCAAAATCACTAGTCTCCCAAAAGTTGTGCGATGAAAACCAATGCCGTTCCTGCTTATCGCCTCCACTAAATGACAAAGCTATCCCATCAATTAGTTAAAGCCAACGGTCGTTTTCGTTTAGCCGCCAATATCAACCATATACCCGTTTAAACACAAAAACCCCAGTTTTGCTCGTTTTCACCTAATTGTGCAGTAAAACCCTATGTAACCCATCTGCGCCACCTAAAGCCTCTGTTAACCAATTACAGCATGGTTTACCTCCCGAAAAGCATTCTAGACTCACTCCAAAGACCTCTCAAGCTGAAATGAAACTTTTTCGACCTCCCTTGCAAACCAATGCTTTCTTAACAATTTGTTTTGTTTTACAGGTGATCAGAAGACCACAACCATGGATAAACAGTCTTAATACTAGTCATAAGGCCTGTTTACTCCAATATTGTTATCAAATCTATTCAAACAGAGATGGAAAATAAAACATACAGTTAAAATACAAGCAGAGGAAACAGGAAATTAAATGATTTACTGTTGAAATAGACAGTAAAAACCTAAAATATACAGTGAAGGTAAAAGGACACAGTAAAGAGCAGTCAAAGTGTATCAGAATTAAAGAGTATCAGATTGAAGACCAAGTCAGGTAAATCAGCTAGCATGAAGATAAATAGCAGGGAAGATAGTTACAAAGCATAGCATACAAATTCATGTCAAAGTGAAGACAGATGAAAAACAGAGCGATAAAAGTAAAAAGTAAACAGTAAAAGTAAACATGAAGACATTAAGGATTAAACAAAGATGAAAACACTTTCACCAGCTACAATGAATTTTATCCAAAGTAAAAGTGAAAAATAGTTGAAAGGAATTTAAGGTTAAAAGATGAAATCAGAGCAAAAATGGTACATTCTTCAGAAATTTCCTGTTTAATTCATAGTTTTGCAGAAACGTTTGTGGCCAATCCAAGAAGTATTTTGAGAAAATGGAGGAGGTTTTTGTTTCTAATATTCTAGTCTACAAATATCTATCTCATGTTTTACACAGGTATTAACAAGAGAGATATAAGTGCATGTCTTCACAACCTATTTTTCAGTTTGTGAAAAGTCCTGTTTTTGACATTGTTTTGCAGAGAATATTGTGAACAACTGGAAATGAATTTTGGGAAACTGAGAGACATTTATCTCAAAAACATTCCTATCTACAAAAACCTCTTTCACTCTTTACATATCTATTACAGATTGAGATATACAAGTGTATCATTGGACCCTAAGTTTGCAGAATTTTTGGGGCAGAATGCACAAAGGAAGGATGCAATTAGTGACTGGGATGCCTCATCATCAACTAAGAGTTGCTATCAAATTCGACTTTCTCTTCTTTGTCACCATTAATCCATAGAAATAGTGCCAAATAGATTCATTAGTTTTGAATGTCCTTTATTTAAGTTCTATTAATGGAAACAGTTGGAGATATTTGTGAAACTAATCTTGATATTTTTTCAAGATATTTCAGTTTACAATTAGTATAAATACTTCTTCATTTGAAGTATTTTGGGGAGATTGTTAGACATTGTTGTAAAACTGATTACTTTGGAATAAATTGTTGTTGGACAAATTTTGTATGGCTAACTGGATGAAGAATTAATGCAAAGGACTTTTCACAGGATTCATGTGTCAGACACCGGATCAATAAGTATTCTATATCTCATGTTTTAAAGTTTTCTTGTTTATTACTATCAACTGTGTTCCATATCTGAATAGTAAAAAGAAAAAGAATAATTCAGAAAGTGCTTAAGTGCAATCTATTTTCAATCATTTTTATTCTTAATGTTTTCCTCTAAACTAGCATAAGCAGTGAATTCTTAATTGCTCCTATTTCCTAGTTTAATCATCTTTGATTATTTAATAAAGAATTCTTAATTTCTCTTTATTGTTAATTATACAAGTTCCCTCTTTTTAAAACATGATGAAGGATTCTTAATTTCCCTTCATCCCTTTTAAGTCCATCACATCTTTTTAAAGTCTCTATTGCTCCCTGTTTAGCTATCTTTCCTTGTGAAACCATCCATTGTTAAGAAACCAAATCCAGTTAAGCCATCTTCTTTGACACCATTAGCCCAATGGCCTAAACTACTCAGTCCTACCCCTCTGCTATTGAATTTCACCACCAAACACAATCAAAAGCCCTAAACTTTCATAACTAGCCTAATATCTTTCAAAACAAAGCTAAAACTTAAAGAGAGAGCCCTCTCTAGGTACATATTGGCTAGATTCTGTACCTAAAAGTTGGTTTGTGGTTACCTCAGACCCCTTTCCTCTTCCCAACAGCTTCAAGGAAAATCTGAGTGATAACAGGTTCAATAATTTTGGTTGCGAGCATTTTGTCTAATTCGTCGCAGACCTTTTCTTTATACTTTGGATTCAAGCGGTCAGGTTGCTATTTAACTAGCTTCGCGTCTGATTTCAGTGTGATCTTCATCATCCCTAAGTCGCCAATGATCCCTTTGAAGTCCGTGATTTTGGTCGGGAACAAGTCTTGGTATTTGTGGAGTAACTAAGCGACCTTATCTACCATAGCATCATCCCAATAGTGCCCAAGCGTCACGTACTTCGGCTCTGCTTCTGTACCAATGTTTACTTGCTTTGTTTTTAGCAGCGCGGTGATGTCGAGATCCTCAATTGATGGTCCTAGAACCTCGTGACAGCCTTTGGTTTCTGAATTATTAATATTTTGGGGGTCTTCATCATCCTTCTCCACCTGCACGTTATAACATTCTAGGGCGCTGCTTAACTGGGTCGCCCATACTGGTTGAAGAATTTCTAGTGGCTCCTATAGTATTTTGAAGATGGCAACTTTTATTGCTTGCAGCGCATCATCAACAGTATCCTACCACCGATATTCAAATGTGAATGTTAACAAAAATACCTCACACAAGACATCCCATTCGCCTGTACCATGTCAGATTTTTGTCTTAGTATACTAGTTCATAGGTATGACATCCAGGGTATGGTAGAATAACTGTACCCATTCAAGCTGTGGTTCTTCCCCGTAGACCTTGGTCCATTTCGCGAGGTGCATGCGTGGGTCATCTTGTCCATCATATTTATCTTATATTCGTAGTTGCGGTTTCCCAAATCATAGGCGCATCATCCTTCTACATCCACACCAATCCTCAAAATTTCCTTGATGTGTACCCCACCATCGCCCGGGTGTTGCGCGCAGTGCCCACTTCAATGCATCAAACCGCTGTTGTTTTGGTACTGCGCTTTCAAATTTGTTCAGAAATTTGTCCACCTCTATCAATCCATCATATGTCGGCATCTCTCTTGCCTCTGTTGTCATGTAACGTAGTGATCTAACCATCATGTTGCAATTTAGCGTTGTCACTTCATGCAACTGATTTTTCCATCGCTGTACTTCTTCATCTGAATCCAAAGTGTAGGATCTTTCGCGCTCCCACGAGATTCTCCCATCTGCAGTTGGATTCACCCAATCCTGGCCTCGCATAGTTATCTTGTAAATACAATCAAAATCATTGTCGCTATCATTGTCACGCACTGGTTCAGTGTATCACGCTCCTTCGGCTGGGTCTAGTGGGACTACTACGCATAGTGACTTTTTCTCGAAGATCATTTTTCACTTCTTCAGGTTGATGACTCCGTTCATATCGGTGGCCAATGTATTCCTAATAGCACGGGATAGGGATTGTTGTCATCAACAATCTCTATTACTTCAAAATCCACCTGTGCACTCATGTCTTCAATATCAACTGTCACCCCTTGCAACCTCCCCATGGGCAAAATATTTTGTTGGTTCACCATTCATAACTAAATAGGGGACCAATGTAATGTGGGTCTACCCATGCATTCCCATGTTTGCTTCGGTAATACATTTGCGTCCAAACCTAGATCTACGATTACCTGATCCATTTCATACTCACCAATCTGTGTAGTCAACCTCATTTCCCTTCTAGTGCGCAATGCATGCTTCCCCAATTTCTAGACTACGTGTGGTTATCCTGACCCTGCACACCTGGTGATCAGCTCCTATAGTCCCTTAACTGCCTTGCTGTCACGCAACAGTTTCATGCATGTCTCCAAAAAGGTAGTGAGCATTGAAGGATCCATTCCTGGCTCTGGTTGATCCTTACTACCTGAAGTGGAGGCCTCCATGAAGCTCTTCTTAGCTTCCATGAATGTTTCCTTTGTGTGTTCTAAGTCAAACTCGGGTTCCTTTGCAGGAGACTTGCAAACCCACGTACTTTCCTCTAGCTGCTTCCTCGTATCCTCTCCCATGGTCGTACTACTTCTGAGCATCATGTTTACATTCAGGTCCTCTTCGCGCGGCTCAGACCTCATAATTTGTATATTCTGAGTCAGGGGAGGCTGGAATACCCCTTTTTCGTGCATCCTTGTGATCAATGTAGGAAATTCTATTGTTTCATGATCAAACTGAGCACAATACAAACAGGATATCCTCGTCGGGTTGGTACAATCGCGGGCATAGTGCTTTGTTCCTACGCAATTGTAACAAATTAATTGTCCATGGCCCCTTCATGGTCCCATTCCACCTTGTCCTTGACCTCGGCCCTAAAATCCAGCGCGTGCCATCCCTGCATCTAGGTCGAGGGCTCGCGTTTCGGTCTGCATCCTATAGGCAGGGGTCCGATCCATCATTAGCTCATAATTGCAAGTGTGCTCATCGTGGCCTACCAACCTGCATAAATTACAAAACAATTGCTAGGGTGTCTATGTATACTTCTGCAACAAATGACAATTATCTTTCATGTGTTTCCCTCCTATCTAACAGATCGCGCACCATAAATCGGGTGTTGTGCTCGGCCATGCCTGTGCCTCCGGTCTCAACGACATCGGCCCTCCTCTTGCCAATCAGTTCACAAACACTAGACAGTGATCCTTGTCATCGCCCTAGCCTTTAAATTTTATGCACCATACTTCCTCGCACACCTCTGACCACGGTGCCCTATCCTGCTTCAACCTTTGCATTTCTAAACACAGGTTTTGTAGTTGTGCATGGATTTGTTGAACTCCCAACCCAGGGTCTTGTATCGGGGTCTCATGTAATCTGATTTCCATTTCCAATGTTTCGGCCTTGGTGGAAAGTTTCTATTGTGATAGCGCCATCCTCAAGTGTGGTGTCAGAGATGCTACAAACCATGCACGATGCTTTCCATCTGTCAACGTCATATTGGCTTCACGGATCATACTCTTCAGCCATTGATCCAGATTCTAGGGAGTCTCACCCAGGATCATCGCGATTTCTTTAAACTTGATGATTGATTTTGTTTCTGACTTTGGCTTGCTAAATTACCTGTTCAAAGCGGCCTGGATCTCTGCTATCCCTGCGTTTGGGTGGTCGTTAGAGTGCTTGATATACCATGTTAATGCGTGATCCTACAGCGTGCTCACCAATGTAGCCTTCTTAATATTGTCATCCGTGACACCTTGTGCTTCCCATACTGCTCTTACCACAAACCAGAATTGGTCCGGATCTTCATTCCATACTCCTCTGAATACTAGTAGTTTGATCGTGCTCGCCATACTGAACTATGGAGGTGGTGGAGGTGGAGTGGATGGAGATGGAAGTGGGGGAGGTGAAGCGGGTGGCGGTGTGGGTGGAGGTGGTAATCGTGGAATTCACTGCCTGATCAAACTGACCACACTTCTTCGAGAAACCTTAGCGAACTCTTCCTCGCTCTCTCGCGAGGGGGAAATTAAGGGATTGTTTTCTAATTCTTTGCTACTTTTGTAGATCTTTCCGCTTCGCATAGTCCCAAACATTAATGTATTAGCATGACCCTTTTTTCACACAATAGCGTCTTATTCCAAGTATTGAAAATTTTAATATACTTACCTCGTGGTCCTTTGAGAAAGCGTCATTTCGCCTCGCTGTAGCTCACGGTCGTGTCTACCGCAAACTCAGTGATAAATCCCCCTATTATCCAGTCGAGCCAATGGTCCACAGCTCGCACGATATTTTCCTTTGATGCTTCTACTCTGCGCATTAATTCTGGAGTCCACACTATTGTTTTTTCGACCCTACGCCTTCCCTAGCTATCGGCTAACTTGGTGATCCACTCATACAACTCTGAAGGAAAGGATGCAAAGAAAATCTCGTGGATTTCCATATACACATAGCGCTCCAACTACTTTTCCTTAGATACTTGCAGATTTATATTTTCCTGTTTCGCGAACTCGTGAATCTTCTTGTCCAACCTGTTATCACCTAGATTGACCTCAGGCTGAAGGGAGGCAATGCCAGGGTAACCACATACCAAGCTTAGCCAAGTAGTTAGCCCTACTAGGCCGGGAGAGGGCTCTTTCCATAAGGATCTCAGTCAAGATGACTGGATCAGGTAAAGGATTTTAGGCTAGGTATAGTAGCTCAAAGGTTTTGATTGAATTTTGTAGGTGTTTTGTTGGATCAGGTGGAGCTGGGCAATTTAGGTCTGGGAAATTAAGTCGGAAATGCAGGGTGTTCCATGGGGCAAGGTAGGCATAGGATTTATCACTTTAGGCTTGATGGGATGAAGTGTTTAAGACTGATGAGGAGCTAAGAAGGGCATGTGGCAATCATGGATCCTTCTTAAACAGTAGAAAACATGAAATGTTGAATGATTTCCCAAGGTAGAGCACTGATACAATGGATTCTACCTATCAAACTTGAAAAAAATTCAACTGGAAGCAATGAAATGAATGATGGCATACATAAAACATATAAAAACATAATCACAGAAGAATAAACTGCACTGAAACTCCATACCACAGGTATCCCATAAAATAGCTGCAATTCTTATTAATCTCCTTGCCAAACTGCTTACAATGATGTACAATCAAGCTCTGAGCATCCAAGTGAGCCCAACCCTCAACAAAGAGAAAGAAAAATAAGATATAGGAAATTAATCAACCTCCTCCCATCCTCAGGGGTCAAACCCCCAAGATTAGGAGTTAATCTAACCAAAATAGAACAAGAAAACAAGAATATAGGCATCTCAACAACTTGCCCCTAAAAGTGAGAAATTTGATTCATTTGGGCTCAAACTAACTCCTAAGAAATGAATCTACCTTATTTTACTATTTATCTATCATATTTACATGCCAAGTAATCATTTACAATCGTAAATCATCCACCATGAGAGAGAATCCATGATTACAGTAAAAAACTGGAAAAATAGCAACCCTGAGCAAAAACTGTGAAAAGCGCAGCGCCACTAGGAAAAAGCGCAATGAAACTTTCACGTCCCTTTTGGAGACCTTCTCGGCATCCAAATTGAACCCAAGATAGCTCATTGGAAATGTCTTCAAGTCTACTTTCCATAACACCTGGAATTTTCTGCGTTTGGAGCTCATTTGACCCCTCAAAACTTGATTCTCCCAAGGCTGCTTCTGTGTGTCCAAAAAGTGGTAGAAAGGTCATTTTTAGGGTGTTTTTGGACCTTTTGGTGGACCAGTTCTACTCCAAAAATTTTGAAACTTGCTAGAGTGCATGTCCTCACTACTTTGAATCTAAAAATACAAGCCATTTCCTCATTGGGTGCCCCAAGGAAAAACGCAACACCAGTGGCGCTGCACTTTTAATCAATTTTTCTGTGTAATGAAATTCAAAATTTCAAATGACAAAATTTGTTTAAAACTTTCCCAAAATTGGTATGAAGCACCACCATCATGTGCATTGATGAGCCAAGGAAGTTTTAGCCAACATTCTAAGTCTATCCTGCTCTTTCTTTCCCTTCAAGGCCCGCCTTAGCCTAGTTTTCATTCTCTTGACCCTCATATTGCAAATCTTGTTTCGAGTCCCATAATGATAGGCCATGTGTCTGAGCATCTGATTATCTCTGTTGGCCTTCCGTAGCAACTTCTCGAGGTGCAGGTTGACTCTCTCAAGCCAAGTCTCCCTATCATTTTCAATCTCCTGCTCAATAGGAGTCAATGTGAGTTGTGTCTCTTTGCCACTTTGCCTTTTCAACTTGAGAATTTCTAGCTCCATGATGACTTGTTTGTCACTCAATTGCTTGTTTTCTTGCTCCAAATATGTAATGACATATTTGGCCCTCCCTAAATTGTTATAGACATTTTTGTGCCTTACAGCTCTAAGTATGAAATGTCCATAAATCAAGGGCTCCTAAGTCCCTAAAAGTGTTGTTCTAACTCCTAAACGAACAAGGTCAACAAAATACAGCTTCTCCCAGAAGTTCTCCACCAGAAACTGCTCAGAATAAGTCAAATCAGGATCATTTCAGCTGCTCCACTAGCCAAGTGCGTTGCATATCACCTAAGTCCACTAGCTAGGTGCATTGCAATGCACCTAAATGCACTACCAGGGTGCGTTGAGCGGGAAATGACAAGTGGCAGAGTCATTCCACGAGGTGGAGAGACAATGGAAGCTTCCAGAATCTTCTCCAATGACACTTACCTCACTAAATTCGACCAAGGATGAGTAAGAGGTTCTTAGTCTCCAAGTGGAAGCAAGAACTGACAGAGAGAAGCCACTAATCAATTCATGAGCTGACTCATCCTCCTTGCATACATCTATACATGGATCCCTCATCCCAAAGATCCAGAGGCTGGAATTTTGCACATTGTAAGGAATTGCTATTGGTTTTGAGATACATATCAGAGAATTGGGTGATCTATGCTTTGTTGGGGTTGAAGAAGGGATTTCTTTGCTGGGAGGTTGATGCTGGGTCAGGAATCATCGGTTGTAACTCCTCCTGGATCTTCTTGTATATCAATAAAACTATTTGAGTTTCTTCTCCATGCTTGTGTTTCATTGATGCTTGTTACATTTGTATGGTTAACTTAAATCTGATCCTAAGTTATTTATGAATATAAACGCATGTCTTTGTACAGTTTCCTTCTTCTGTGATCTTACAGGTACTTGGTGAAGCTGGGCAAGTGAGAGAGCAAGTAGCTAGAAGCTGTCAAAGAGGAGAGAGATCGGATCAAAGGACTAGCGCAAGACACAGGTTGGTTCATCCTATTCCTCTTTGTTTATTGTTCATAAAGAAGAATACAAAAGTAGTTTTCTCTGTTTGTTTCTAAGGTAGCTGTCACACCTTAGTGGGATAGAGTAGATCTAAATAGACACTTTTCCCGATAACAAAATGGCGACTCCGCTGGGGATCGTGTCTAGTTAGTTTGTTTGTGTTTCTCTTGTTGTTTGTTTCATAAACTTAGAAGTAGCAATCGAACTGCATTTTCCATTAACAAATGCAAAGTAGACATCTGCTACTTCAATCCACTCACTGGATCTGTTTATGATTTGAACAGCTGATTCATAAACTAACTGATTACCCTTGTGATAGCTCTTAGAACCCCCCTTAGATCTACCTCTGATTGTGTATTACTGATTTCTTTTACTCGGCCAAAAACCAAAGATTAAACTGCAAACCGTGACCCAGAACCCAGATAGAACTCTTGTTTCTGCCCCAGTGCAGGCTCTGTGAAGAGGTTCTGCATTTCAACGCACTTCCCGAGAGGGCTACCTGCGCTACAATGCAGTTTCTCTGTGTAACAGGTGCGCTGATCAGCCTAGCCTTGTGCAGTTGAGGTTCTTTGCTTCATTTTTCCAGTTTTGTCTCTGATTTTTGCAGCCTGTGACCAATATTTCACTGTTTCAAACCCCTTTTCCTTACTGATATTCTGCCTCAGTTGTACAAAAGAAACTGTAGATGTTTTTATGTGTTTTTTGTGTCGTTTACAGTTTTCCATTGCAAAAGTATAATAGTCGTACAGTCGTCCTTTGATTTAGATCTGTCGCAAGTGTCGATTTTGATCATAGGAGAAAGTTTATTTGCTGTTGGTAGTCGATTATGCTTTTACTTTTGCCTTTGGCTTGAATTTGTGACTTTCTAGTGTCGAAACGAGTATTGATTTCAAAATCATAAAGTGTCGTAATCATCTCTACCTTTTGATTTCGAAAAGAAGCTTGTTTGTGTTTGTCGCTTGAAAGCAAATTCAAATTTGTACATCAACTTTCTTTTTAGGCATCAATATTAAGAAAGTGAAAAACAAAACACATGCATGTGCATTTTCATATTGGCAGTCTGTTTGGCTTGATTTAGGAAAGTGCATTTACAGTGTGCTCTTTGCTCTTTGCGTAAAGATTGTGTCTTTCTTTTCCCTTAGTAGCTAGGATTTTCATTGCTGAAAATAGATAAAAGTTTGTTTATCATCTTTAAATTGCATTTTAGGAATTAGATCTACATCTCGTGGTGATCCCAAAAGGCAAACTCCATAAGAAAGATCAACTTAAAATAAACTCAATGAACTTAACAACGCTTTGGAACTTAACGCACAACATTTAGAGGTCTAGGCTAGAGACGTATTCCGGCGTCGTAATGCCTGGTAACTGTTGTCCTCACTGATGGTTGGGTGATTCCTCCACTTTGAGACGATAAGTGCCAGTATGGACTTGTGCTACCACATACCATCGAGTATATATTGGGAGACCCCTATAGGCTTAAAACCTTTATCCATAGGAAGTTGTGTCGGCCGCCCTACTGATCGCAATGCACTAAACACAGCATTCAGGAAGATTGACTGTCGTACCATAAAAATTATTCTGCAGTTTTGCGATTGGTTTGGTACTCCCTCTACCTAGACCTCCAGAGTAGTCCCTTTCATTCCTTTTCAGACTCCTTAACGGAAAAGGTCCATCTGAGCACTTGTCACTTCAGGCTCATTAAAAATCTAAGGAGACTAGAGTCATCTTTTGTTTTTTCTCGACTCTTAAAAACTGAAAAAACAAGTTGTGTCAAAGCGTGTTAAAATTTATTTTAAATGGAATATTCATACCCTTTTTCCTACGTTGATCTTGGGTTGAGAAAATGGAGCCTACCAACCAAGGAATTCCCCTTGGTGGAAATCCTAGTCCCTTCTCCTCTTGGGGAGATGTTGGTGCGCCCCATATGGCCACATTGTCGCTTCCAGGACTGACAATTGGCTTGCCAGTATGGCTCTTCTCAACCAATGTCATCAGAACACCACCATTCCTGAACAATCGAATCAGCAATTAGACGAGTCCAGAGTTGCCCACCAGCCTTCTACCTCCTCTGATTCTTCCTCTCCCCCTTCCTCTTCGCTTGATGGGGCTGGTAAAGCCAAAAGTCAAGTGCCTATGGAAAAGAAGGAAAAGAAGCCACACACAGCACCGACCAGGCCTAAATCGCCATGTGTCATTTGCAAAGGAGACCACCTTCACAGAGATTGTCCTTGCATCTCCCGGATACTAAGGGACTGGTCTCCTCGTTTGCACAATCCGGTGTCATCAACCTCTGGTGATCATGTTGAAAGCACACCGTCAACTAGTGAAAGTGAAGCCCCAGGACAAAAAGGGAAAGCTAGATTCCCTTGTAAACTGTGCGAAGGCAATCATGCCCTCCACCGTTGTCCCTTCTTAGACGAAGCTAAAAGAGTTTTGGATGATCGTCCGGTTTCACCGTTACGACTCCCTCCTGGATATAAAAATCTCTTGCCCAATCCGTCACTAGTTGAGAATCCAGCTGGCCTGCTCAAGTGGTCGGCTGAAGCGCCTATCATTGAAGATAAACCAACTGAATCCATACCAGACGAAAGTCAAAAGGTCGAGGCGGCAGTTGACCTGGTCTTGACTTCAGAGGTCTTGACTTCAGAGGTTTTATCTTCAGATGATATAGTCACTGAAGAGAACAAGGATGACACCGTCCAAATTCTCTTCATTAACACAGACTCTGACGAACATGGGGGCAATCTACCCGTTCTTTTACCGCAGCAAGGAAGTTCGTCAGAGCCATACCTGGCCATCTATTCGGTCCCACCTCCAAGCAACCTAGTTTTCTCCTTCGACTGGAATAAACTAGGCAGACCCCGCCTACCAGCAAGCATACCATTCCGAATTATCGTTCAAATATATAGAATGGTCATGGCTGGTACCATCATAGATGAGGGGGCTTCTGTGAGTATCCTTTCCTCTACTGCTTGGAAAGTGCTTGGTTCACCATCGCTTTTGCATGAGATGAGAAACCTGACAGGATTTGATAAAGGAACCAGTCGACCTTTAGGGATCCTTCTCAATGTGCCCATAACATTGAGAAGGAAGACAGTTCGCATGAACGTAATGGTAGTTCAAGGACCCTTGGATTATAACCTACTCCTTTGATGAGACTATATTTATTGCATGGGAGACATTGTCTCCTCACTCTTTAGAGTAATGTGTTTTCCCCACGAAGGAAGAGTGGTCAAGCTCATGGACCAACTTTCATTTCCCGGATCACGCATAGCAAATAGTCATATACCGTCCCTAAATGGTCTCTTCACGCAAGAAATGTCTCAATCCCCAGTCCGTCCTCCCGATGAGCGTGAGTAATTCGGAGGGATATGACTAAAACCTAGGGGGCATGCGTCCTGTTCTGCTTCGGCAGGAAAACTTCAGATATAGGGTAGGTTTCCGCGGGAGAATATGACTAGTCTGTACCCCATCCGTGATTGGAAGAGGGGTTATTCTAGAACAAGATCCTCTTGTCAAAGTTATGTCAGGGATGGTCTCACTATATCATCCGTTCACCTTTGTTTATTTTGGTAGACATTGCCAAAGAAGTGTTTTGTTTGCGGCGCGAATAGAACAATCTTTGGGTAACCTGTAAGAGGTATACCCTTCCTGATAAAACAAATGTTTTGTTAGCTCGAATAGAGGGTGACCTTGAAACTCTGTTTTATACCTGGGGGCATGCAAACCTTTTGGAGTGCAAGCGATGGGCGGCTATTTATTTTTAAAATTTTTAGGACCTCTAACCCTTTAAACTCGTAGGATTAGTCGTCACTAACTTGCATAAAGAAAGGATGCGGGGAAAAAATCTAAAAGTTGCCATTTTTATATGAGACATTCTTATCATATGACTGGATTAATCGAGCAGTGTTACTGCAAGGTTCAAGCTCGTTAAAAAATAAACCCGCACTCGAGCAGTTTTAGCACATAGTTCAAGCTCGTTAAAAAATAAACATAAGACATGAGCAAATGTTTCCACCCGCATTTAAGATCGTTAAAAAATGAACTATCCCCCCGGTAAATAACCACCGTGAATGTAGTACTTCAGCCATTAAAGCCTTGGTCGTGTTTGCACCGTCACCTCCACTTTTCATTGGCCGATCATTCACCTCCATTTGATTGTTTACCCATTTTGAGTAACATCTGCGAAGAGTGATTTCACTAGCCATCCTTGTAACACTGCCGTGATTGGAAAATTCCAAACCTTACCTGGAATCAGCTGCTACCCATTTTATCACTCGTTCCTCAAAAGACGAGTCTTCTTTAAGCGCTTTTCAACTGACTCGTAAAATATGAAAAGATTGCCAAGTTTTGGCCTTCCAGCTCGTTAAAGCGACAGGAAGTGCTATCCCTCCTCTAGATTTTAATCTTTTTGGACCTGAGGGATTATTGCACAAAAAGATCGAGCGCTTGTTTTGTTCGACTCGTTAAAGCTAATCGAAAATTCATCCCTTCTTTATTTTTTTATACATTTTCGGACTTAAGGGATTAGATGACGAAAAAGGAATTTTGGAGTTACCTTTACGTACCTTTTCAGACTCTCTAAAAATGAAAAGGACTGAGTTGTCTTTGTCGTTAGACTCGTTAAAAAGATTAATAGCGACAAACTTGTCTTTAGACGAGAACGAGTTTCACTATCGCTAGGCTCTTTAAAACATAGCGATGGGTTTGCCTGAAGGGAAAATTATAGAATGAGCATATTTTATCCTCCTCAAGCTTGACAAAAATAAAGAGGTACTGGTCAGCAATGACTGGGGAAAAATTGGGAAGAAAACTGAAAGAATCTTTATTCGTAGCAAGTCGCTCTTGAACATTACACTTCCACTCCGTGCCCGAGTCGGGTTGGGTTGTTTCATTCACCGGTCACATCGCCATGGTCACACCATACCATCCACATTTGGGGTTAATGCTACCAATCCATCACATAAGTGTCGCCGACATGTTCAAGAGAAGTCATCCAGAAAGGCCACCTGTGTCCCGCCCACTACAATACATTATACTCCATTCTTTCATGACCGCCACCCTAAACTATATATCATCAGATCGTTTTCACCTCCATCAAAATCATTTGCTCCGTTCCATGTCATTGATGTGGGATTCATTAAGGCCCTCCTATGACAGATCACTTCTTGTTGACATCAGCTCATTATCCAAGAAGTTGATCTAGGAACACCCCATTCAGTACTTTGAAGCTTGCATGCCTCAATGGCAAGTTTCTCACTTCCGGCGATAGGTATACATCAATGACCTTTGACCGAAAGATTTTGTGTGGTGTTTGACGCCAAGTCCTTTATTCACACCATGTCAATTGTACTGCAGTACCTTGAGGGTCATTATCATTATCGGTGATTCCTCTCGCGCTTGTTAACAGTTTACATCATTGACTGGTAATCAAGCGATGTCTTTCCATGTTCGACTTCAAAACATTTCTCACATGGATCGACTTGTACTTCGAGTGAAGATCGGACGAGATTGAAGACCCCGGATCTAGTTTCATCCAACCGGGCTGCAATATATATTCAGGAAAATAAAGACATTGAAATGTACAGCATTGCAGCACAGATAATCATCCTACCAAAAGGATGATGGCTCTATCAGAATCATCAGTCTACCATCAGACGATTATCTGTCCTATGTACATGAAAATGAATTTATAAAGCTGAGCATGGGAATGCCCGCCTCAGCTAGATCATGAAAAAAGTATGAAGATAATGTATTGTATTGTATCTTATTACAGGTCTCCTCCCAGCATTGAAAGAACTTCGGATCCTCCTAATAAAGCATTTCACCCGATAAACGGCCTCATACTTTAGGGGGCAACTGTTATAGACATTTTTGTTCCTTACATCTCTAAGCATGAAATGTCCATAAATCAAGGGCTCCTAAGTCCCTAAAAGTGTTGTTCTAACTCCTAAAGGAACAAGGTCAACAAAATACATCTTCTCCCAGAAGTTCTCCACCAGAAACTGCTCAGAATAAGTCAAATCAGGATCATTTCAGCTGCTCCACTAGCCAAGTGCATTGCATAGCACCTAAGTCCACTAGCTAGGTGCATTGCAACGCACCTAAATGCACTACCAGGGTGCGTTGAGCGGGAAATGACAAGTGGCAGAGTCATTCCACGAGGTGGAGAGACAATGGAAGCTTCCAGAATCTTCTCCAATGACACTTGCCTCACTGAATTCGACCAAGGATGAGTAAGAGGCTCTCAGTCTCCAAGTGGAAGCAAGAACTGATAGAGAGAAGCCACTAATCAATTCATGAGCTGACTCATCCTCCTTGCATACATCTATACATGGATCCCTCATCCCAGAGATCCAGAGGCTGGAATTTTGCACATTGTAAGGAATTGTTGTCGGTTTTGAGATACATATCAGAGAATTGGGTGATCTATGCTTTGTTGGGGTTGAAGAAGGGATTTATTTGCTGGGAGGTTGATGCTGGGTTAGGAACCGTCGGTTGTAACTCCTCCTGGATCTTCTTGTATATCAATAAAACTATTTTAGTTTCTTCTCCATGCTTGTGTTTCATTAATGCTTGTTACATTTGTATGGTTAACTTAAATCTGATCCTAAGTTATTTATGAATATAAACCCATGTCTTTGTATAGTTTCCTTCTTCTGTGATCTTACAGGTACTTGGTGAAGCTAGGAAAGTGAGAGAGCAAGTAGCTGGAAACTGTCAAAGACGAGAGAGATCAGATCAAAGGACTAGCGCAAGACACAGGTTGGTTCATCCTATTCCTCTTTGTTTATTGTTCATAAAGAAGAATACAAAAGTAGTTTTCTCTGTTTGTTTCTAAGGTAGCTGTCACACCTTAGTGGGATAGAGTAGATCTAAATAGACACTTTTCCCGATAACATAAATTGTCTACCAAAGCTTGCACTTGAGCTTCCATTTCTTGTATGATGATATCTTTGATGGTTTCTTCATCCTAATCCTCTAAGTCAATGATTTCAACCCCATGACAAGTATAACACTGCTATGGCTCATCATGCTCAGTCAAGTCAAAATCTATTTCCTCGTCATCATCAAGGTCTTCCTCCTACACCTTTTCCTTTCCTTTGTGTAGCTGCTACACCTGTACCTGCTGTGTCGATGAAGAAGGCAAAGCCCCTTCCACATCCTATGGAGTTAGCATTTGCCTATGAGATGATGAAGAAGGCAAGGCCCCTTCCACATCCTCTGGTGAAAACACTTGCCTATCTGCTGCAAATAATGTCCTAGTGCCCCTATGATATGTCATGTATACAGGCACCTCAGTAGTTCTTGTCTCCTTGCCCTCCTCATCTATTTTCACTGGGCTAGAAGGTTCTCCTGCTTCTTGAGGCACTGGTGGAGGAATTTGAGGACCCCTGAAGATCTCATGAGAAATAAAGGTCTCCCAAGGGATGTTAAGGAGACTAAGATGATGAAGCACAATGATCGTGATCAGGGAGTAATGATAAAGCCTGCTCATCTGCTGAGAGTAAGGTTTCTTTTGGACAATAAAATCCATCTTCTCAATACTCTTGAACAAGTAATAAGGGATGTTTAACATCCTCACGCTGGTAAAATTCATGAGGAGACTGATGTGATAAGTATATAGCCTCGAGAACCGACCCTCACAAGTGAACACTTCATGATGATTTTCATCATGGGGACATACTTGTTCTCAAGAAACTTGAAAGGAAATAGTCTCTTCACCTGATTTCCGTACTGGGGTTTGATATAAGGTTCATAATAGTACTCATCTAGATCCTAGCGCTTGAACCACTTCTCCTCTACATTAGGAATCCCTGTAGCATCTACAATAATAGAAGATGAAATGGTGAAATTTTCCCCAGCAAGGGTCACCCTGTTGTCATGAAGATGTGCTGCAAAAAGTCTAGCGAGCTCCGGGTGATATTCTACTCTCTCAACCTGTTCACAGAATTCATAGTAGCCAAGGTACCTGAAGCATGTGACAGGTAAGGCCTACAATTCCCTAAGGTTTGATGTTTGTTCTCTGATAATCCTACCTCCCTTGTGTGGTTTTCTCGGTTGCATGGCTCCATCAGCTGAGGTATCACTTCCTGTGTTCTCCTCCTCATAGTCTTGGTCTTCCAAGTCTATTTTAGCAAGGTTGTGGTGTATAAAAATGAGGAATGAGGGGATGGAAAATGGGCTTGAAACTAGGAAATGAATGGAAATGAGTAGAAGGGTTTTGTGTCTTGAGATCTTGGGGAAGATAGACAAAAGGGAATGTGAAGGAAAAGTGGGAAAGAGGGAAAAGGGATAGGGTGATTTTAGGACTGTAGGGTTGGGTGTTAAGAGGAGTCGGAAGGAGTTAGGGTTTGGGTAGAATTAGGGAGGATTTAGGGTTTCGAGATTACAAATGACAATGATGCTTGTAACTTAGATTTAGCAACCGAAAACCAAGATGAAGGACATGTACTTACATGTAATGAGGGAGACAAAAACAAATTTGAGGTATGCTAGAAGATTTGGAGGTTGTTGGTCACTTATGGGAAAAGCGCAGCGCCATGACAAAAGCACAACGCTCGTTCAATTTTGTTCTGGAAAAATTGGGGAAAAGCGTAGCACTGGGTGAAAAGCACATCGCCTTCGTGCAAAAGCATAGCGCCAGTCTGTTTCGGCCAAAAGCGCAACACCTCTCTGCCAAAAGCGCAATGCCGGGCTTTCTTCGCTTAAACTCACTTGAACTCGCCTTTCTTTCTTCTCCCTTTCACTTTTTGCTTGGAAAATGAAGATAATGAATTTGAAAATGAAGTATGAGGGCTTAAATAGAAGAAGATTTTGATTTTTCACTTTGAAAAAACCCACTTTTCTAATGTTCCTTGTTCTTTTTCAAAACTCTGTTTTAATGCCTTTTCTTCTTGTATATTTGTAGGTGGATAAATGCTCAATTTGACTTGAATTTTTGCAGTGTTTCTCTATGTAGCAGCAAGGAGAAATTCTTTGGTGAAGCTGAGATCAATTATTACATATAGGAACTTAAAATTACATATGAAATACAAATAAACTAAAATACTCTGTTTTCACCTCAAAAACATGTTTTTGTGGTGAAAATTACATTAGATATGACTTACAATCCATCATGATTGATTTATTGATCATGCTCATGCCCTTGTTGGCCTTTATTTACAATTTAAAATCAGGTTCTTGACCTTGGTGATGAAACCCTAAGACGTAATGAAATCATGCCCTATGACCTAATGAAATGAACTACAAATGAACTATGAAACCATGAACGAAAACAATTTGAAGAAGGATCAGCAAGTATAGTTTATGAGGAAAGAATTTAGATTTGCTAAAGAGAAAACAACCATCAGTGGATTAGTGTATCATGACCTAATGGAATGATGCAAAATTTTCAGTATGGGACTCCTAAAAATGAAAATGGAAAGAGTGAATTTTGATCCCTGATGGAAGTATGCAGATACTGACACTAACACAACCACTCTTTAATTTCCTTCTTTATTGGGTTCCAGTGGCATGACATCAGACATCTTATGCAGAACTCGGTCCCAACAACAGAACCATTTGTTGGCTTAGTGGGGCCTGACCCAGGTTCAGAAGTGATTTAGCCAAGCAAATCTCGGTACCACTGGCCCTTTCGGCAACAGTCCGTAGAGTGCAGACTGAGGTCTCACCCAAAGTAGTATGGGAGGGTGCTAGAACCAGGTTTCTACACCCTGGGGATGTCTGATATGAGGTGATTGGTACATAGTCCAACCTTCGCACTTACTGTGCTACGCGCACTAGTGGGTACCCCACGCCCTGCGATACTGTCTTCGTGCAGTTCTTACCGCAACGCGACCCATGTTATTTACCCAAGTCTTCCTTAATTAGGCTCTGTTAGCTCATTATTTTCATATATAAGCATTCATACAAGTATTTATCAATTGTGCATAGTAGATAAACAGAGTAAAAGTAATGCATAACACCAAAATACGGATTCAAGAATAGATGCACAAAGTAAACTTCTCTTTATTAACTTTCAATCCCAATTACAGACCTGACTCCGCCCTGCGCACTCAGCTGTAGGGGTCCGCGCACTCAGCTATGGACTCTACTAGGCCTCTGTGCACTCAGCTGCAGAGCCTCTTCCTACTACTACGACCCAATACACTTCAGATCCAACTCTAACCTCGAACCATGCCTTTTCTATTCTATCTATCATTACTGATTTTTACACATAGATCCACACTCTATTTATACAATCCCATGGTTCGTAGACCATGGGTAGGTCGACACAACTTTACATTAAATTACAATATTTTAGGGTGGACAACACTATGACTCATCCTAGACTTCATGCTCCGAGCCCGCAATTCACGGAGCCCTACAATATAATTGATCAAAACTTGGGCTTTGAGCCCCAAAAACATGCTGCGTCGGATCCCATGCTCAACAGTGTGATTCATCATGGATTGAGAAGCATTTAAGGATTTCTCAATCAGAATTTCAGAAGAAAACATATAGATTGTAAAAGCAGTCCAAATAGGGTGCTAAAAAACATATCCTATTTTTCACATCTCCTGTTTTACAATTAGATTTCAAATGCATAACATAAAGAGAATAAAAATGAAAACACAATTACAGTAGGAAAAACATCACCAGTATTTCATAACACAAGTATCCTGTGAAGAGTCTTTTCATTAATGGTGCTCCAACAACGTGGAAAAGTACAATGCTTGATAGAAAAGATTTACAATGTTCAGGAACCAACCCTCAATACTTCGAATGAATGAAGTATTTAAACATAATTTACAAAAAGGATTACAATTAATGCCTCAGTGACATGGCATTATATTATTAAATTAAACTAACATAAATGAAATCATGCAACCAAAAGAGATGAATCTCGTGAAGTGATCCGAACATCTGGCACTGCTTCGGTGGAGAACAGTCGCTGAGGGGCCACTATTCGGGTGTTGCATTGGTGAAGCTGACCTATCTTTTTAATCCTAGAATTCACACAACTTATCCCACCACTCTTCATCTAGAATAGAAATATTTGTTACCTTGCAGTAGATCTCATCTACCTCAGTATATCGAGCGAAAGTGGGTTTCACTACAAAAATGTGTTTTATATCATGTTGGATAAAACTCATGTTGCTGATAGCTTCATAAAAAGCTCTCCCTGTCATAGTACCTTTGATGTGGGAATACTTGGTTGTATCCTTTGCAATGTCCTGAAGCTTCGTCATGTAATCTTCCATGGTCATCAATTTGTCATTGATCACAAGTAAAGAATGCAAACCTTTCTTGTTTAATGCCTCTATTATAGTGAAAAACCTATTGAATCCTACCTCCAAAGTGTGACATTTCTCTGTCAGCTATAAAACTAAGTTCTTCTTTGTAAGAACTTTCTTTACTTCCAACAAGGTTTATGTTCTATCATCTACTCCAAAATTATCCAGCTCATATCTATTTTTGGAATTAAGAAACTTTATGATGTTGTTGGTTGTGGCAGGAATTTCTCCCAATTCAACATTGATAGTGGAAATGGTTGCTTGGCTTTCTCCATCAATTCCTTATGCTCAAATATAATCTGGATACATGGCCATATTTCATTTATTTCTCCAATGATATTGTTCCATATAATTTCTTTAACCTTGGCCAAAGTGTGGCCAATAGAGGACTCAGTTGTTGACTTCTCCCATACATCTATCTGGTTTTGAGCTCTCTCTAGTTCTACTGCATGAAAAGTCTCAGTCTTTGTCTGATGATCTTGTAGAAGATTTACTTGAGCCTGCAATCTTTTGATCTCTTCAGTCTCAAGAGACATGTTTTGCACTACATTTGCCAACTGATCTGCAACAGCCCCTGTGCTTTTTGTAGAAGATGTAGTTGTAGGAATGGTTGTGATAGGGAGTGCTTCCAAAGGGACAACAACCATTTTGGCAGTTTTCTACTTTTATTTAATCATATTTTCCATGTCTGTCTCCATTTGCTTCAGCTGTGCACTCTGTTCCATGATGAGATTCATCATGTCTGCCTTTTGTGTCTCTGTTTCTTCAATATCCTTGGCTAGAGGATCTTCTATAGCTGGTAATTTCAACTTCTTCCTTAATACTTCTATGTCTGTATTATTTTTCCTCACTAGCTCTTCTGTAGCATTGATGTTTGCAGGGTCATAACCTACTTTGATCACCAAATCCTCCAAAGCTTTGATCCTGGTGTCTTTGGAAAGCGCAAAGACCTTCTCCATCTTCAGTTGTGATTGAACATTGGCTAATATAACCTCCAATTTAGACAAACTCATGGCAGTGTTAGTGATAGTGGGAAAAATCATTTTCCCAGTCTACTTGTGCATCTCCATTTGGTCATTGGGATGTATGTCTTTTACATCAAACTCAAATGTTGTCTTCTTGTAGTCTAATGCTACCTTGGGCTCAGGAACTTGTGCCTAGAGGAATTCCATTTGCATTTTATCTTTCTCTGAATCAAAGGCTGACATCAACCTACTTTACGAACTCGAAGTTTTCTTCCAGAACTAATTGTAGGTGTTGATTTTCAAGGCCTCATTCCTCATTTTAATCTCTTTAAAAATATCAAATAATTTTTTCTCTATCTCCTCTATAGTAGATGTGTTGGTATGCATAATCTTTTGTTGATCCTCTGAAGCTGTGGAGGTAGTGGGAGAAAGTGTAGTTTGGTCACATATTAATGAGGAAAGAAGTGGCTCTCTGGTGGCAATAATTTTCTTTGGCTCAAAATCCTTGCTGAGGCTTAATTTTGAACTGCGTTTGGCCTTCTTCCTATACACGAACTTGAAGCCTTCACTGAAAATTTCAATCCCTGAAGGGGACTCTTCTTCTCTGCTTCTCTTTACTGTTTTCTCCCTGCATGGTAGGAGTTTGTACTATGGAGGATGACACCAATTGCTCCTTTGCCTCTTGTAGGGTGTTTTTAGTCTTCTATCTCTACTCTTGCTGTGTGAAAATAAGTAGTGGATTTGTTTTCCACTCTTAACTTAGAAATGACCCCTAATGGATCATATGAATAGGTGAAACTAAGGCTGAACTACATTTCTTTTAGAAGCTTATATAATTCTTCCCATGCTACCCTATTGTTGCAAATTAAATGCCCTATTTGTGTTTTAATTTTGAATTGGGACTTCTTGGCAGCTACAAAGTGGATCTCATCCATATTGAGCATTTGGCTTATGTACTCTAGAGAAAAAATCCTCATTGGGAGGAATTTAGGCAGATTGTAAGGGGAAATCACACACCCAAATATTCTCAATTTTGTATAATTCTGATAGAGGTACCAATCCCCTATTTGAACCTGGTCTGATAGTTGCAAAACCTTTCTAATTTCTTCAATTATCCTTGGTTTTGTTATACTACCTAAAAGATTGATTGTTTGATGTACAAACATCTCTATGAACTATTTGTATGTGTATTTCTTTTGTTCCTTCAGCACTAGAGTAGTCCAGAAGATGAATTACTATTGATTTCCTTCTTCATCCAACTTTTGTAAAGCAAGCTTGATGTTTTCTCCATGAAAGTATAAGAACATATAAACTAACATAGAAGCATACTTGAAAACCTCCTCAGTTTGGAATTTGATAAACTGCTCATGAATGGAAGCTGCAAGAAATTGACTAAAATTAAACATGTTGGAGGGCTTGGAATCAATAGTTAAAATGGAAAGAAATCCTATGATAGCCTCATCTACCCATTGATCTGAGTAATAGCCAAGGAGATAGGAGATAAATGTGATGATTTGTTTGGCTCTATTAGGGAAAATAGAGGATGGATAGGGAGGATTTTTCTTTGGTAATGGGGCATCTTCTGTCAAGAAAAGCTCAAGGGTTTTGGCCCTCTTATCAAAGTCCAATTTCTGGTACAATTCAACAAGTTCTTCGTAGGAAAATTGGGTGGCATTCTCTACTATAAGGTCTTGCATCATCTGGTCTATAGCTTAAGGAGTGATATTGAACATAATTTCTCTAGTGGGGGCTATGATGGCTCTTTGGCTTGGAAAATAAAATGCATGACACTTCCTCAAAAATTCTAGGGTACTGTGGGTACGGGGAAAAACATAGTGGGGAAGATTGGATTCCCATAGTTGAATGTCATCAGATTTATCTATATATTTATCCTCGATCCAGCAATACATCTCAAAAAGGTCAAATTCACAGAGAGTTTCATAGATCTTATAGTCTCTATCTACCAAAGGGATGTGGTGGAAATCAGTGGGAGTGTTGATCAGAGGACTCACAGGTTCTTCTGGTCCCTTTTACTTTGGAGGCATCTTTGGCTAAGGGTAAGGAAAGTGGTGCAACCTGGATTATAGGCTTAAGTACACAGAGAGGACTTAGGATTTGCGAACAAAAAAAAGGTAATAGCCTAAAATTGAGTGATCGAGCAATGTTCCTGGCCTGGTGAAGTTTTTTTAGTTTGCAGTGGTAGACCTGTAACATAGTGATAGCAGTGGCAATGTAAAAACTCAGTAACCGGTTAATTATCAAAAGGAGGGATTATATGACAGTATGGTTTTCTTGTTGATGAATGTGCCGGTTTGTTGAATTAATGGTTAAGTGAATTGATTACTTAACAACTTAATTTTGGAGGGAGCGGATGTGATTGGTGGAATCAATGAGCAGATGACATGGAGGAAGGTGAGTGGTGAGAGCGCAATGGATAGAGGAGTGGTATCGGGAGGTGGAGAAACTACTTTTCGGAGGGGGGGGAGGTGGTTAATGGTTTCGCCTAAGGTGGGTGCAAAATAATGTAGTGCTAACACATAATGGTGGGTGCAGTTTTGAATATCTCCCATTTTGTACCCCCCCCCCAATGGTAAAGTTCAGATGGTGAGGGGACGGGGGGGGCGAAATACACTGTGGGCCATCAAATCTTGGGAGGTGGGCGCCGATGAGGGGGAAGGTGGTGGAGTGTTTAGGTGACATCATAGGGCACTTGGTGGGGTCGGAAGAAATTAATTTAATGCATAGTGGGGGAATAGTAGGAGTATATGGCAGGGGAATAAAAATTAGGAATAGGTGGGTGGATGAAAATATGAGCGGAGGGGTGACTCTGGGGTATCAAAAACTAGGAATAGGGGATTAATATACCAAAAATTAATTGATATATTAATCTTTAGAGTAAAATTTAATCCTTTTCCCTTTTCTTCTTCACGTGAAAATAATACTTGACTTTTGACTTTAGGATACAATCTTCATGTTTTTCCTCTAACCACCATAGTGATTCTACCTACCCTTTTTCATTCCATTCTTTTTCTACGATAACATTTTCTCTTCTTGCTTTGCAGAGTGCACTTAAGCTAGCAGACCTCAATCATTTTTCTTTCATATACATCTACCCTATCCTATCACTTATTTCGCCATTGACTCAGATTAAACTGTTGAGTCAATTTTATTTCTACCTAGCTACTGATTTACCAAGATTAAATTGTTTGGTAAACCTTCATTCACTAATATATTTAATAGAAATTTAAAGGTGTCCAGTCATGATTAAACTGTATGACCTAAACAAAATTTTAATCATTGTGGAATTCAAGAACAATTTTCACACAATCCTTATTTGAAAATGGAATAAAAGATCTAACTTATAAGTAATGGCACTTGGACTTGCAACGCTTTCAATTTTATTTCTTATTTTTCTTTTGTGGGATTCTTATTTCCTTATTTATTTATTTATTTTTTAACATACCCTCTTTTCATTTTCTATTTTTCTATTTTTTTGGAAATCATTTGAATATTGAAATTTATGTACAATATGAAATCACAAATACAGAATACTCAATCACCTTGAGATCCTATAATTTATAGGACTCTAACAATTTCTCCACAAACATATTGGTAGTTATACTTATGGAAGGCTTTATGAATTTTCTTGCCAACTTGGTCGAATGAATGGATAGAATCAACGAGTAATGTATGACACCATTGACTAACACGACCTTCAAATGTGATGGTAAGTAATGTAGCCATGTGTTGTAGCGGCTAGAACCACCCTCCAAAAGTTTTCCTTAGCTTCGTTTTGGAGCCTCCCTTCCAACTTTTCATAGCAACTTGCCTTGCTTTGTCAAGTTCATAAGCTTCAATGTTTTGCTTGCACAAAGGCAGCCTATCGATCTTAGCTCGATGCATCCCCCTCACAGGCTGATCACCTGGACTTGGTCCAACTGTAGGCTAAGCAAATCCCCCAAGAAATTGCACAATTTTGGAGGGGAACCACCCTTCCCTTTAGAAATTGCGCAATAATGACTGATAGCCTTTTGAGCTCCATAATTGTGCAATTTTGGTAGTCAACACTCACAGTGAAAATTGCGCAATTTTCCCCAACAAGGCTGCTCAACCTAGAATTTGCACAAATCTAGGCAGAAGTCAGTTGCTCTGCCCAGAAATTGTGCAAATCTCCTAGGCAGCCAGCCAAGCTCCCAGCCAGAAAATGCACATTTCCTTCAAGTAGTCAAACAACCTCTTGCATGTGTAGTTGAGTTGACCGGTTCCCTCCGGGAGTGAGAAAAACAGACCTACATGCATGGGCTGATTCTCCCAAGGTAGCATGCAAAGGAATCCCTTGTTTCAGGGATCTATGTTTAGCAGTTGGAGGTTACATGTAAGAATAATTTCAGAAACCTCCCACCAAGTGTTGCTTTCCCTAGATTTGTGGCATGCACTTCACAACTTCGATGTTATCAAAACTCATCAACGAGACACTGCAAAGCTCATTCCTCACATCAACCTTGTAGCTCTGACATCCCACAACACATCTAGGAGTTGTCGGTACAATTAGCTCAACTATTTTTTGGTAAGCTCGCTTTCCATGAATTGTGTTGCTTTTCTGGCATTTTTTGTGTTTCGCTTCGTATGAACATTGTCTGCTTGATTTCAGTGAGTGCTTGTTTTCATTTACATATATACTACCTTGTCCTAGCACTATTTCAGTTTTCATTGCTATCTCACTGTTGTCACATGCATGAAGTTGTTTTTCACGAACGGTTGCCGATTCGGAAACTCGTTTCACCCACATGCATGTTGTTCCATTTTCTGAATCTATCATTCATAGTTTGCATGCATGACCATTCACTTAAGCTTACACTTAGTATCACCATGCATTCACACTCACATCCGCGATCAATTTCCTGTCCGCGAGTCTGGGCAGCCTCGGCGCGGACTCTGCCTCACCAAGAAAGAATTGCGCAACCTTAAGAGGGAAGGCTCTGTCTTCCTCTTAGGAAATGTGCATTTTTGCCTAGGCATTGTCCTCTAGGACTATTTTTTCCATTTCTGAGGGACAGCGACTGCTTGCCCAGAAAATTGCACAATGCAGTCACTGAGCCTGTAGCCATTGCCAGCTGAGATTGCGCATTGCGCAATTCCAGCAGTCAACAGCCAGAATGGACTGTGCATTGCACAGTCCCAGTAGTCAGTCAGTCTCCCAGTAGCCCAGAATGTGCCTTGTGCAGTCTTGGTAGTCAGTCTCCCAACCTCATAGCCAAAATTGCGCAACCTCCATAATGAGTCACACAAGTATTTTGCAAGTGAGTTCCTAAGTTCATTTTGGTTTTTGACTAACAGATTACTTTCCATGAGTTTTCCATGTCTCCAGGTATTGCAGGTATTCATCTACCTCTCAACAGTTAAGGTACAATGGTTTCCAAGAGAGCAGAGTCGAACACACCGTTCAGAGAACACCTGGAGATGTAGTCGATCAAATGTTTATGAGCTTTCCTACTCAAGAAGATATCAAATTGTTTGTAGACAAGAATATCAAGATATCATAGTGAGAAACATCATGAACAAGATCTGAAGGCAACATACCAAACGCAACGAATGCAGGGGACACAACGAATGCAACGAACTGAATGAATGCAGCGAATACAATGAACACAACGAACGCAGCAAATGCAGCGAACGTAATGAATGTATCAAACGTAGCGAACATAGCGAATGTAGAAAACACAATGAATGCAGTGAATTCAATGAATGCAAGAGTAAGGTTTTTGACAACAAAGAGGCAGAAAAATGTTGCAAGATCAATCAGATCCACTGATGATGAAAGCAACTTTGGAGACTCGGGCTACGAAGTGACGGCATGACATGAAGATCGTGCAAAGACAACGAATGGAACAAAGAAGGAGATGCATGTTATGAAACCAACTCACAAAAAGATAGAAAATATAGATCAATGCCTTATAATTCAGCCTCTTCGAGGGGGCAACCTCCTTTACATTACAAAAATGAACAATTCTTGGATGATTCAAATGAAAAAACCTCCTTTCTATATATAAGAGTCTAAGGGGTCACAATATAACGAAGCTGACCTAACAATAATAATATAAAGGCACAAAAATAACAATAGAGGGATTCTACGGGGCACAACAATAACAATATGGGTACAATAGGGGAACAACAACAATAACAAGGGATACAATGACAATAGTAATGGGGGAATCACTAGTATTATAGGGACCTAACATGCCCCTCTCCTTCAAAAAAGTGTTTTCCTCAACGCTTGAGTAGTTCTGGATGCTTCTGTATAAAATTCTCATCCTCCCATGTGGAATCTTCAATGGGTAAGTTCTTCCACTTGATGAGATACTCTGAAATTGATTGATTTCGTAGCTGTCGAGTTCTTGTTTCTTTGACTGCTTCAGGTTCCAATATGATTTTTCCTTCCTCATCAAGTTCTAGAAATATTGTTTGAAATGGAAGCTTGTCACCTATAACCTTCTTTAAGCATGAAACATGGAGAACTGGGTGCACTCGAGAAGCTAAAGGAAGCTCCAATTTGTATGCCATAGTACCTATCTTTTGCAGCACCTTGTACGGACCGTAATACTTTGGTGATAATTTATTATCCTTCTTAGCTTGCTTGAGGGACATTTGTTTATATGGTTGTAGCTGTAGGAATACCCAATCACCTACATCAAAACTTCTTTCGCTGCGATGTTGATCTGCCTACTGTTTCATTCTATTCTACGCCAAGGTGAGGTTATCCTTTAAGAGTTGGAGAACTTGTTGTTGATGCTCGATGTGATCTTCCACTGCTTGAACATTAGAATTTTCTCTTAAATATGATGTGATGGATGGTGGATGAAATCCATAAAGTGCCATAAATGGAGTCATTTTTGTTACAGTATGGAAGGAAGTGTTATACCACCATTCAGCCAGAGGCAACCATTTGACCCATTTGGTCTGTTTATCAGATACAAAGCAAAGAAGATATCCTTCCAAAAAAAATTTTACTATCTCAATTTGCCCATCAGATTCAGGATGATAAGATGAGCCATGAGCTAACTGCGTACCAAGACAAGAAAATAATTTTGTCCAAAAATTTCCAGTGAAAATGGGATCTCTATCACTTAAAATAATCTTTGGGTTTCCATGTAGCTTTTGAATTGTAGGAGCTCGATATTGAATCTGATGTATCTATGTAATTTTGGATCTCCCCGATCTGAAATTTCTTCCTATGGTAACTCTCTGAGTAATATTTCTAACCCCACAATTCTGATCAAGATTGGATTCTCCAATGAAGAGTTATGCCAAATCTCCCACGATGACCTATGTATAGACTGGTTCAGTAGAGCAAACTTTTACGACTCTCCATGGGTCATTGTTTCAACCTTAGGTTATGAAAATTATATCCAACAAAAACTGCAGTCCGTCCTATTTTTGTAACTTCTTACGAAAATTCAATCTGATGCTTAGAGCGAAAGTTATGATGATTTTCCCAAGGTGACCTGTTTGGAATGTAATTCGGGGGTCTGCAAAAACCCTAACTTCCTCAAATTATATCTCTAAAAATATAGCGAGACAAGATCTGAAATTCAGAGCCGAGGTTCAGACCAATTTCTTCTTAAAGGGGTTTTTGTTTTTAGCTTCTGAAACTTCACAGCGAAAGAGTTATAACAAAAATACCACAATGACCTGTTTTATATGAAATTCTGGAGCTTTCAAAAACCCTAACTTCCTCAGATCATATCTCCGAAAATATAGCGAGACAAAATCTGAAATGGACACGAGGTTCAGCGTGATTTAGTCTCAAATGGGTTTTTTTCTTTTAGCTTCTAAAATGTTGCAAAAAAAAAGTTATAGCGAAATTTCCACGATGACCTGTTTGGAGCAATGAAACCCTAGAATCCAAAGCTCTAATACCAAATGTTATGAAACCAGCTCACAAAAAGATAGAAAAGATAGATCAACACCTTACAATTCACCCTCTTCGAGGGGGAAACATCCTTTACATTACACAAATGAACAATTCTTGGATGATTCAAATGAAAAAACCTCCTTTCTATATATAGGAGTCTAAGGGGTGACAATATAACCAAGCCGTCCTAACAATAATAATATATAGGCACAAAAGTAACAATAAAGGGATTTTATGGGTCACAATAATAACAATATGTGGACAATAGGGGCACAACAACAATAATAAGGGATAAAACAACAATAGTAATGGGGGAGTCACTAGTATTATAGGGACCTAACAATGCATGTGCTAAAGTAGAAACTCAAGGAACAACATGAAGCTGCACAGACAGGCGAATGAGTTGCAGCAGGAACAAGAACAGTTGTGGGCGCAGCATGCACTCATGGATGAAACTGCTCCCATACAAGTTTTAGATCTATCCTAGCAACTGGAACGAAGAAGACATGGTCAGCAGTATTGTTGATCGCATGCAAGGGATTCAGCAGCATGCATTTTATTGTGTGCACACATGCGATCCAACCCTTTCAACACACTCACCAAGGCGAGGACAAGAAGCAAGTCCAACTAGAGCTGAACGTGTACTTTGGAAAGTTGATGTGCATGAGCACCAACACACACTTGAAGATCAACATGGACACTATACATCAGTGTGTTTCCGGTTCAACCACACCCAAGAAGACCATGTTCATTTTAATAGACGAGTTGGATGAAGGAGCCGAACCAATGCACTAGTTGTAACGGAGGCAAGAGTTTTCTTCAGCAATATCTCACCATGGGGTGCATGGACACCATCACGGACAACCAAGCTTGGCATCAGCTCACCACCTTCACCATCACAAGCATGTCAAAGAGTTGGTCTCATCACAACAGACCGAGTGTTAGTGATGTCTTGCATGGCTTTCTCAAGCCATTTTATCTCACATGGGAACATATGCATTGTAATGTTAAGTCATGTCAAGTGTAATTCAAGTGTCAATAGTCAGATGTAACAGTCATAGAGTAGGTGAAGAGTCATGAGGGTAGTTGAATGATAAAAAAGGGGAATGCCAAGGGTCACCCCACCCTTTTCTATAAATAGTCCCTCATAACTCATTGTAAGGGCTTTTGGTCAACCAAGCTTCTGATAAGACTATCCTGGAAAGAGCTTGGACAGTATTGTAACACGCCTTGGCCTCTCCACTGCATGGAGATAGTTCATCTCTTTAGAGGAGTAGGAGGATGTGGTTGTAACATTCCACTATCAGGGCTAACGGGTTTACATGGATGTATTGTATGATTGGAACTTACACTTATTTATATAATAAGAGCCAACACGTTTTCATGCATATGTTTTTACTGTAGTTGGACTGTACCGGTTGCCGTAGCAATGTATGTTGTTTAACTTACGTAGTTGTGTATGAACACTTTTATATGCAATTATATGAATCTTGTTGCAGATGTGTTGTTGGTTTAACCATCACTTTGGATTTCCAAATTGACCTTCTTTCCAGCCTGTGATGCATCTTCGCTCGTGTGTTCCCTTCCCAGCTGAGTACACTTACAAGTTGCAAATGGGCGCACTCATCTCAACCCACCTGTGTTAGGAACCTCTCATGCACCTTCCTTGACTCACTGGAGTGCTCTCACCCTTGCTACCAACAGAGTTATCTTTCTTGCCCTATGTGACATCATGGTCAAGGAATTGCTTTACGAACCACTGTTGGAACTCCTACACCAAACAGTCTTAGGGCTAATTGGGATTTCTTACTGGGGGGGTCCCCTTACATGTTGGCGGGTCTAGCACCATCAACATTATGGTGCTAGAAGGAGGGCTAGATGACAAGATGAGTCCTCACATCTGTTTTGAATCTCTTCACATCTATCATGACTCACTACCGAGAGGCTCTTCTGAAATGTATGTCTTATGGAAATGATTTCAACATCCCAAAAAAGCTCTCGAATAACTTGTCTCATAAAAAATTTGATGGTGGAGGCTACATAGCCTTAATAAGGCATGCGGTCATCGTTGTAGGCTCATGTGAAAGGCGTGGATTTTTTGAAGAATACATGAACTATGTGATGTTCATCTATATGCTTTGAGGACACCCAATGCACTAGTGTGCTGTAGGTTTTAACCCTGTACATAAATTACCTGCATACGAATTCTAAAACACAGAAAATAAACAATACGAGAGCATAACACATATTACATATATACACAGATATTTTCCCCTAGATCCCAAAACCGGGACTACCATCTTGATTTTTCATTATGCTCCTTTCAGTGTTACAATACATATGTATACATGCCAAAGCATCCAATACCATGGACCAGAAACCATCGTGCCCAAAAGCATCCATGAAAACCATGCACAAAACCATAGGTAGGTCCGCCTACCTAATATAGGGTCCAAAAACATTTTCCCCAGGGCGCTTCCCTGCCCCCCTCAGACCCCCTGGCCAAGGGGGGTTGCCACCCCCCTGTGAGCCCCCTGTTGTGCAATCGATGCAATGAAGGGGGCGCTCCACCCCTCTCTAACCCCGCGGTTAGCTAGGGGGGCTAGTCGTGGAAATAATATAACACAACCCACTATTCTCCCACTTGTTGTTTTCTTTCCACAGGGGGCCACAGGAGAGATTAGTCATTTATCCAGCCCTGCAATGCCCATTGTTTCTCTACACCAAGAGAACTTCTCAAAGCTCACACATTTTGTCAATGCATCTGCAGTATTCTTCAAAGTGGCCACCTTTACCAGCAAAACCCTTTTGTCTTCTATCATATCCCTCACAAAGTGATGTTGTACATCAATGTGCTTTGTCTCTGAATGGTAAGCAGGGTTCTTTGCCAAGAAAATTGCACTTTAGCTATCACAGTCTATCCTTATAGCTCCCTGTACTAACCCCATATTTGAACACAATCTCTGCAACCAAACTACTTCCTTGCTTGCATGAGTGGCCGCCATCTATTCTGCCTCTGTAGTTGATAGTGCCACTACAAATTGTTTCTTACTCATCCAATTGACTGCATCTCCAAATAGGTTAAACACATACCCACTTGTAGATCTTCTCTAATCTAGATCTTCAGCCCAGTCTGCATCAACAAAGCCACGAATATCCAAAACTTTGTCCAATCCTGGTCTTCCTTGGTAGCACAAACCATAATCACTAGTGCCACGCAAATACTTGAAAACCCGCTTCACTGATGTCCAATGCTTCTTCCCTGGTTTTGACATAAACCTACTCAATACTCCCACTGCATGTGTAATGTCTAGACTAGTATAGACCATTGCATACATCAGGCTACCGACTGCAGTTGCATATGGAACATGAGACATGTCATCTTCCTCTTCTTGTGTCTTGGGACACTGTTCAACATATAACATTACACCTACAGGAATATGAACCTTCACCGATTTACTATCCTTCATATTAAACCTCTGCAATATTGTCTCAACATACCTCCTCTGGTTTAACCAGAGCTTCCTCTTTGCCCAATCTCTTTTAATTTCCATGCCCAAAATATAGTTTGTACCACCAAGATCTTTCATGTCGAATTTGGAGGATAATTGGGTCTTCAAATCCTAGATAATTTCTTTGTCATTTCCAACCAGCAACATGTCATCCACATACAAGACTAGATAAATAACACGGTCACCAATTAATTCAAAATACACACAGTGATCTACTTTTCTTCTGGTGAAGCCAAGTCCCCATATAAATGTATCAAATTTTTGATACCACATCCTTGGTGACAGTTTTAGCCCATATAAAGACTTCTTTAACTTGCATACCATTTGTTTCTTACCCTTCACTACAAATCCTTCAGGTTGCGTCATGTATATCTCCTCTTCTAGATCCCCATGAAGAAATGTTGTCTTCACATCCATCTGTTCTACCTCAAAATCAAAAGCAGCGGCAATAGACAAAAGTAATTTAATAGAAGCTACCTTGGCAACAGGAGAAAAAATATCACCAAAATCAATTCCCGACACCTGGGAATAACCTTTTGCTACCAACCGAGCTTTGTATTTCTCGACCTTTCCTTCTGCATTTGTCTTCTCCTTGAACACCCATTTGCTGCTAATGGGTTTCCTTCCAGTCGGAAACTCCACCAGATCCCAAGCCTCATTTTTGTGCAAAGATGCCATTTCAGCAACCATGGCCTCTTTCCAGAGTTTTTCATCCTCTTAATCTATTGCTTCCTTCACAGTTCCAGGATCATCATTAGTAATAGATAAAGTAAAATTTGAATAGAAATCAGATGTACTATACCTTTCTGGCTACCTTCTTTCTCGAATTGATCTTCTCACAACCAGATTTTGTGGCTCTTCATATTCTAATTCCTCTTCTGCTGTAGAGTCTGATTCTTCCTCCTTTAGCTCAAACTCTATCTTCTCAGGTTCCTGTTATCACCTAGAACTACAGTCACATGTATATAATTTTTGTCCAAAGTTCACTGTCAAAAATTGGTGTCAAATGGGTTTTGTCCTATGTTTCTTACTTAGGGGTCATGTTTCTAAAGGGTCTTGATGTGAATCATTATCTAATACTATTGGTCATCTTCCATCATGATTGCATAAGCCATGTCTTATCTTGTACATGTCACTGGTCCTTTCCGTATTTTCGCAGCGCAGTCTTATTGGTTGATTTTGCAGCGCAATTATGTTTTAGCCTTTTCGCAGCACGTCAGCATCCAACCATTTTGCAGCGCATTTTGCTAATTTATAACTATCTGCGCTACGAAATCATAGTTTCGGGCATTTTGCAGCGCAGATTCCTAAAGGGTCACGTCTGGGGATGAGTCATTGTCTCCGTCCGGTTATTGTCAGTTGGCGTACCTCCCAAACACTTATGAGCCATCACTCCACCAATAGATTCATAGGCATGTACATAAAAATCATTCTAACGGTTTTATCATGCATGGATGTTTTATGATGTTTGTAAATGATGCATAAAGTGGCCAGCTTGTGTGATAAGATATCCGAATTGCAAATGAGCCCGAGTTTCTTTTTCAAGCGAGCCTACGTTCTAAAAATTTGAATTTGCCATTTGAGCTGAGGTTGGAGGTCATTCTCTGTGCAAAAATTTCGAAAGCGAAATGGAGAGAAAGGAGCATAGGTCTGGAAGATGTCAGAGAATGGAGCCTGAAGGATTGGACCTTGCATTGAGAGACGAAGGTGTCAAGAAAGCTTTCAAGGATGCTGGCTGTTGGAATTTCTGTGAGAAGCTGCAGGGTGGCCATGCTCAGGTAACAAAGGAGTTTGCCTTGAACTTTACAGGTTTAAGTTCTAAAGTATCTATGTTAGAATTTCAAGTATCTCCAGAGGCAATTGCTAATGTAACTGAGATTCCAAGAGGGGGGCAGGAGTGGTTTAAGAACTTTAAATTTGATTTGAACCCCTGCAAAGAATTTCTTAAAGAGGCATATGTGAATGAGGATTTAACAAAGGCTGTGCCTAGAAGCTATGTTAAGGAGCACTATGCTCTGCTTCTTACATGCATTCAAAAGTATTTAACCTGTGAGGGTAGATATAACAAGGTTTAATCCTATCACTTTAAGTTGTTGTTTCACTTTACTGGTAAAGCATCCATAGATATTCCATTTTACCTATTTCGTAGTCTCAGCAAAATGTGTGATAAAGTGCAATTAAGAAAGGATGACTATGAGACATCATTATTTCACCATGGTTTAGTGAAACTGTTAGTGCTGGATGGTCTTCAGAAAATTGGTAGGGATTGGAACTCTTTTATCTTTATGGCTAGTTTCCAGAGTAAAACAGGCCTTACTCCACAGCCGGTTAGAGAAAGAGAAGAATCAGTTGAGGAACCCACAATAGCTGAGCTTAGAAAGGAGGTAAAGGATAAAAAGAAGACCAAGACTAAATTAAATAAATCAGTTAAGCCCTTGGTTATTAAAGAGCCACCTCAGCCATCATCAAAAGAAGAGGCCAAGCACAAGAAAGATGTACCTGGATCAAGTGGGTCAGAAAAAGTATCAAGAGTTAAGACAAGGAGTCAATTAAGCAAAGAGAAGGGAAAATCAGTAGATGTTGAGGAAAGTCCAATATCTAAGGCCAGTTTGAGTGATTTGCTTGAAGCAATTGAGTTTGAGCAGGTTGAACCGGTGCACATTGAACCAATGCACATTGATTTAACTCAATCATCACCGGAGAACACTAAAAAGTCCAAAGCTTCAAAGAGACTAAAATTTGATGGACCTGGTGAGGAATTTATTTTCAAACCACGAAGGTCGGTTACATGGAAACAAGTCAGGGAAGCTGAAAAGCTGCATAAAGGAGAGAAAGTTTTAAAGATGCCCAGAACAGAGGTAGTTGAAGAGCTGTCTAGAACAGAGGAGGCAAAACAAATCAAGCAAAAAGGCAAGAACAGAACAGTCATTATTTCCCAAGGGGGTAATATCATAGCCATAAAGAACCATATGGAGGCAGCAAAAGATGTAATTGCCAAGGCAAAGAATGTCACTAGGGAGCTTGCAGTCAGGTATGCCAACTATCGAAGAGCTGTGTTAAAAGGTAGTAAAAACCTAGTGGGTCAAGTAGATTCAGTGGCTGATGTATATACATGGACAGTTCCAGCTCTTAAATAAGCTAAACTCATCAGAAAAATGAACATGCGTTTAAGAGCTGAAAACAAAGCTTTAAGGAGAGAGGTTGCAGATTTAAAAGCACAGCTAGGTTAACTGGCTGCTCATTGATGGTGAGAAAGGTCATATTCTAAATTTTGTCAAATTTTGTTTAAGTTCCATTATTTTGAAGGCATGTAGACCCTGCTATACATATCCAAGGTAAAAAGGAGTTTTGCAATCAGGTGGCAGAGCAGTAAAAATCTCAAGGAAAATGGAAATTGTTTAAAACAGTTTCGCAGTTTCGTAGCGCGCTACGAAATTGCGAAACTGCTGTAGGTGTTGTTTTAAAAAACGCAGGCAAACAGTTTGAAAGAAGAATCAGAAATTTGCAAAGGGAACACCTCAGTGACATGAAAGGGATCAAAGGAAGCTGCTACAGCCATTCAACATATGCCAAGTGTACCTTTAACAAAAGGTGAAATCTTTTAACCTAAGTTTAAGATTTTTGGTTATAAAGCCACTTTATTCTCGGTGATTAGGGTTTTGAGGGAGCTGCATACGAGAAGTTGGTTGGTACACCTGTTCAATCAACAAAGCTTCCAGCACATTTGGGAATATGGTGATGCTCGTTATTTTTGGGGTATTAAAGAGCTGGGAACATGTTGCTTAATTTTTGAAGAATGGTGGGAGACAAGGACTGGAAAAACAGGGGTTTTATCCTTATGATTAATGAACCATCAGCGCATTTAGTATCCAAAGCTAGCTTGTTCATTGCATCCTTCTCTCAGCTATCTCGTCCAAACTTTAAGGAGACAGGTGTCAAGGATCAAGAAAGAATCATGCTACGAGGAGAATAAAATCAGAGTTTTAGTTTAGTTAGGACTCTTTGTAATTACAGCTCAGCACTTAATGTATTTAATGAGTTAGTTAAATGGTAGATAGGGGTAATTAGTAGCAGTCATCGAGCTCCCCTCATGCTGGAGGAGGAAGCTCAAATTAGTTAAGGGTGTACCTCTATATATAGATCAAACTTTGATGTAATGGGGGTTGGATGTTTTTGAGAAATAGAGTTTATTTGGCTTATGTAAGAACTTGTTTTCAGTAATACAAATGACTGCTTTTTCTTCTCAGGATTCATACATTGTTTCAGATGCTCAAGATATATGTGTTTTGTTTTATCCTTTATGTTTTACAGCTTTATAGATACACAATCACTCAGAATTCACTCTGCTGCTTTGATTTCCTGTGTGTATTTGTAAGTTGAGGTTTATTTGAGAGGTGTCTTGAGTGTTTAAACATTACATGCCCTGACTTCTATGAATGAGTGGTTTTATAGTTTGCTGAAATGATGATTAACTCCATGAGCCCAATGGAAATATTTGTAAGGTCTGTCCAGCCAATTCATATGTTAAATTTACTTTGCAAGAGTTAGCCATCTCATCAATATTTAAAATCAGTAACCCCTTTGAGAGAGCCCTCTCAAGCTAAGGAGGCTAAGCCTTAGTCGAAAGTCTGGTTTGAAATAGTTACACAGAGTCTGACTGATTAGCAGCCTTCAGTGCATGATTTTGTGATAACAGTTCCTTTGATGGGACTTCATGTTTAATAAAAATTTTCACCTCTCTGAACACCACATCTCGGTTGTGCACAACCTTCCTTCTTACTTGGTTCCAAAGCTTATAACCCTTTAAACCATCCTTATACCCAATAAAGAGGCGCTTTTCAGATTTACTATCCAACTTTGTTCTTTTCTCCTTTGGAACATGTACAAATGCATCACATCCAAATACCCTCAGATGTGAAAGAGATGGTTTCTTACCAGTCCATACCTATTGTGGATTCTTATCCTCCAATGCTGATGAAGGTGATCTGTTGACCAGGTAACATGCTGTCTCCACCACCTCTGCCCAAAATTCCTGTCCTAACTCGGCACCACTGAGCATGCTTCTTGCCCTTTCCATCAACGTCTTGTTCATTCTTTCTGCAACTCCATTTTGCTGAGGTGTGTATGGAGTAGTCTTCTGTTGTGCTATACCATACTTCTTACAAAATTCTTCAAATTCCTTGCTGCAAAACTCTGCACTGTTATATTTCCTCAGCACCATTATCTTCTTCTCTTTCTGGTTTTCCACTAGAGCCTTAAATCCATCAAACCTATCAAAGACTTTAGATTTCTTCCTGAGGAAATATATCCATGTATTCCTTGAGAAGTCATCTATAAATGATACATAGTACACAAACTTACCTAGTGATAGAACCTTCACAGGTCCAAACACATCACTATGCACAAGCTCTAATATCTGTTTCGCCCTCTTACCATCAGCGGGGAAACTCACCCAATTCTGTTTCCCATATACACAATTTTCACAAAAATCAAAATCCAGAGAGCTATTAGTCATACCTTCTACTATACCTTTACCATGAAGTATTAATCATACCTCTACCATACCTTTACCAATATGTCTAAGCCATTGATGACATATCATGGTATTTTCTCCAGATACCACTAGATTTTCTGCTCCACTTTCAGGTACCACAAAACTATTGCATCCATCAATAACAATGCTACCTTTTAGATTGTACATAGTTCCAATCCAAACTCCCCGCATCAATACTAGCGCTTCCCAAACCATCTTGCCGGTATCTTTCTCAAACACTTTTTTTACACCTGCATAATCCATCTTGCTTACAGAAATCAGATTTCTAGCTAATGTAGGAATATACAAAACACCTGGAAGTGTTCTAATCCTTCCACCTTCCACCTTGCAACTTTAACTTACCTTTTCCATGACCAACGATTCTAGCCTTCCTGTCATCCCCCATGAAGATATCGCCACCATCATATTTCTCATACTCACAGAACCACTCCCTATGGGCAGTGAAGTGAAAGGATGCACCTGAGTCAATCAACCATGCCTCATGATCTACATGTGTACTTGAAGAATCCAAGTACACATCCTCATGTTCATTGAGGTGGTTTTCACCTCTGCAGAAGGAGCATCATCATATCCCTTTCCTTTGTTAGGAGCTTTAGATTTACAGTCCCTTTTGTAGTGTGCTTCCTTTCCGCATTTTGAGCACACCACCTTTACAAGTTTTCTTGGATATTTAGATCTCTCTCTAGATTTAGATCTCCCACTTGATGACTTATTTTTGTTTCTGCTCTGGGACCATCGTACAGACAAGTCATCACCATTCTAGCTCACCATAATTTTCCATCTCATCTCCTCTGTCAGCAAGGATGAGACTATTTCATCAAACTACAAGGCATTTGCATTGCTAACTATTGCAATAACTAGACTATCCCATAAATCTGGTAGAGAACACAACAAACTAATGCACTTATCTTCATCTGAAATTTTAATATGAACATATAATAACTGACTTAACATATTATTAAATGCATTAAGATGCTCTGTCATTGAGTCTCCATCTTTCATCCTCGAGATATACATATTTTTCGTAGGAACAATTTATTCACCAAAGACTTAGATTGCTACAAAGTCCCTAACTTGTCCCACAAAGCCTTCACCGTGGCTTCCCTTGATACATTCAACAATACTGAATCTGAGACACACAATCGTATTGTGCTCTTTGCGTTCTAATCCAACTTCTTCCATTCTTCATCGGACACTCCCGTTGGTTTAGTACCTGGATCTATAATGATCCACTAATCTTTATCCACCAACAGATCCTCCATCTTGAGTTTCCACAACTCAAAACTCTGACCATTAAATTTCTCGATCTCTATCTTTCCACTGCTCGCCATCTTCTTTCACCACTAGGATTGATCCGGCAAATCTCCCACTGAAAAGGGTCTACCATAGGCTCAAGCGAAACCCCTCAGCAACAAAGGCATCCCCTTGAAGCCAAAAAAACTTTGACACCAAATGTATATTTTAACCCCGTATAGAAATTACCTGCATATGAATTCTAAAATAGAGAAAACAAACAATGTGAGAGCATAACACATCAAACACATATACATAGAGATTTTTCCCTGGATCCCAAAACCGGGACTACGAGCTTGATTTTTCATTATGTTCCTTTCAATGTTACAATACATATATACACATGCAGAAGCATCCAATACCATGGATCAAAAACCATCGCACCAAAACCATGTGTGAAAACCATGCACAAAACCATAGGTAGGTCTACTTACCTAATATAACACAACCCAATATGTTCCTCGTTGCCTGAAAAATCTATTCATTCTCTTGCTCATCTGGTTGTAGAGATAGACTATGCTTTCAATCACTTTAATGATAAAGAACTCAACAAAGAAATTCTAGAATTACGAAAAGCACCCGATGAATCTGTTGAACAATTTCACACATGCTTTTGTAATATTGCATACCGGTTCCTGGAAGATGATATTGATTGGGACTTTCTTGATGGAAGATTAGAGTATCTTCTTCACATATCCAAACCCCGCTTAGCACACTTTGGTGATGGAGCTACGCAATAAGAGGAAGGCACAGTCGTTGTCACAAGTGACTATCCACCTTCACCTCATTAAACAGCTCCACCACTGTGGAGTGATGTGGGAGATCATGCACATGCCTCTGTTGAACTGTCACACTCTCCCACCCCACCTACTCTTGAGATTTGTGTATATTTGACTTGCAAGCCTGTTGTTTTTCATGTGGACTCTTTCCCTTGACCTCCATCGTAGCATTCTTTTGATCCTCCATATTGTACTGTCTTGTGTTCTCCCATTCTAGACTCGTCACCTGTTGTGAATAAGGATCAAGCTGTCAACAGAGTTGGTGTTATGCAGCCAACCTACACCATCATTCGTGATGAGTGTGTGTGGGAATCTAAAGAATAACTCACGGTGAGGGATGACTCCCTTCTAGCCACCTCATTTGCTTCATCTCGACATCCCTTGTGATTCTGCCACTACTGATTTCCCCTGTGAAAACCCATTTTCAGATGTTTCTACTTTCGATCATTCATAGGACATGTCGGATGTCAGTATATCATTACAGTGTGGAGAGGACACATCTTCCTTGGAAAATCTGTCCAATCCGTCATCTATCTTTCTTGAAAACACAGAGGGTGAACATATTTGCTTCCCATCTACCCCTTTGCCGGATTCATCAAATCATGAGGATGCCGACAAACATCCTGAATTTTATGATCTTGGGTGTTATGATCTATTCACTTCCTCATCTGATCACGATGTTGATTCAATCATTGTCAATCTATCCAAGAGACTAGTCTAGGGTGATCTATCTATCAACAAAGCCGTAACCCCCAGACTGTCGAGTAACTTCAGCCCAAGCTGATGGTTATGTCAGGTCCTCGCTGTCCTGAGGTTGGTTTCACTTCTCGTCAGAAAAATCTTGAAACACTCAAGGCTCCTGATCACTCTCTGCTTTGCACTGAAGATCAACCAAACACCCATATTTCGCTTCCTCCACTCGAACTACATGATTCCATAACTCATGCATTGGAGGAATCTTACACAGCAAGCACACAAGCACAACACAAGTGGTCTACCTTTCTCACGTTTGCTTGCATGTCACAGTCAAGAGAATGCATACACTCAACATCTTCATGTAGTGTAGAACAACATCATGGCAGCTCCACAGAATGCATGTCATGCGCTTTCACTCATATTTGTACTGTGGTCACTTATAAGCTCAGAGTGTGGTTGTCTTCACTTTTATATCTTTCTTGTTTGTTGGTTCACATAGCTATCTTGTTCGCGAACCATGCCTTCAAAAACATGGGTCAACCAATGTGCCAGTGGCTGCATTGGAAGTATCACTTCATGTGAGACGACCCATGCACCGCTAGCTTAGGAGTAGGAGTAGTGTTTGCTTTTAGTCAGTTTTCTTGCATGCTTGTGTGCTTGCTTGCCTTGTTTGTTTGTTTGTCTGTTTTCTTGTTTTCTTAATTGCTTTGCTTTTGCTCTTGCTTCTGCTCTTGCTTTGATTTGTTGTTTGTTACTTCGCTTGTTTCGTTTTGTAGGACAATTTCGCATGAAACCATGTATGACTCTTGAAACAAGCTGGGTAAAGTACAAAAGGCCTTGTGCATCTATCACTACTTGGTTATCTGTCATCCTACCTCTGTATGAAGAACTTGTTACTTTCAGTCCATGATACGTCGATGGAAAATACGTATTGTTCGAAGTGAGCCTTGGTAAAAACACAATGCTTGCGTGCTAACTAGTGTGACCTACTCTAGTTGGTTGTTTTTGGGTTAACCCTTGTTAGCTTAGTCAAGTAGAGTAAGGAGAGGGGGGAAACCTTAACAAGCACGTCAGAGGTATAATAAACTAATTCTCTGTAGGAACAACCTCTTCTGCTCTCAATAAGTCAGGATCTCTCTTCCACCTCTAAAATAATTAAGTGCTATGCATAATTACAAAAATGAAAAAATTGAAAAACGTTTGAAAAAATGAAAAATGAATAAGACGAAAGAAGAGAAAAGATTCTAGCACATAAAGGTGATGCAAGTATCTCCGCCATGGTACTAACTAGGATCACTGGAAGTAGAGCCATGCTTGTGTTCCTATGTGACTCCGCTGGGGTACTATCTAGGCCTATTGGTAGCAGAGCAACACTAGAGATGAAACTAAGACTTTGATGACTATACTGCTTGTGCACCAATATACCCCTCAACCCTAATCAAAACAACTATGTTGCCTTCGCTTGGAATGTGTGTTAATCAACCAAGAGCTTGGCAGATGCTACATATTACAATCAAGCTAGTGTGAAGCCAAGACGAATTGAGAAGTGAACAATACTTCCAGAGGTGTTAGACTTGCTTTTCACGAACAAGGTCCATTCAGAGAGCTCGAGTTCTACCAGTGTGTCGCCAAGTGTTGTAGCAGCTAAAACCACTATCCAAAATTTTTCCTTAGCTTCGTTTTGGAGCCTCCCTTCCAACTTTTCACAGCAACTTGACTTGCTTCGTTAAGTTCACAAGCTTAAATGTTTTTCTTGCCTTTCGATCACAGCTCGATGCATTCCCCTCACAGGCTGATCACGCGAACTTGGTCCAACTACAGCCTGAGCAGCTCCCCCAAGAAATTGGACAATTGTGGAGGGCAACCAGCCTTCGCTCCAGAAATTACGCATTCTTGACTGGCAACCTTCTGGGCTCCATAATTGTGCAATTCTAGTAGTCAGCACTCATTGTGAAAATTGTACAATTTTCCCTAGCAGGGTTGCTCATCCCATAATTTGCACAAATATGGGAAGTAGTTAGCTACTATACCCATAAATTGCTCAAATCTCCTGGGCAACCAGCCCAGCTCCCAGCTAGAAAATGCACATTTCCTTCAAGCAGTCGAATAGCCTCTTGCACGTGCAGCTGAGTTGACCGGTTCCCTTCGGGACAGAGAAAAACAGACTTGCATGCATGGGATCCTTCTCCCAAGGTAACATGCAAAGGCATCCCTTGTCTTAGGGATCTATGTTTAGTAGTTGGAGGTTACATGCAAGAATCATTTCAGAAACCTCCCACCAAGTGTCGCTTTTCCAAAATTTATTGCATGCATGTCACAACCTCGATGTTATGAAATTGCATCAACTAGACACTGTAGAGCTCATTCCTCACATCAACCTTGCATCTCTGACATCCCACATCACATCTAGGAGTTTTCGGCACACTCAACTCATTTTTTTTGGGGTAAACCTACCTTCCATGACTTGTGTTGCATTTCTGGCACTTTTTGTGTTTCACTTCCTATGAACGTTGTCTGCTTGATTTCAGTGAGTGATTGTTTTCGTTTATGTGTATAATAGCGTGTCTTAGCACTATTTCAATTTTCATTTCTATCTCATTTTTGTTGCGTGCATGAAACTATTTTTCACGAACAGTGGCCGATTCGACGACTTATTTCACCCACATGCATGTTATTCCATTTTCTGAATATGTCATTCACAATTTTCATAAATGATAATTAACTTATTCTTACACTCAGTATCACCATGAATTTTTACTCACATTCATGATTAGTGTACTGTCGGCGAGTCTGGGCAGCCTTGGCCTAGACTCTGCCTCACCAAGATAGCATTGCACAATCCTGAGAGGGAAGGCTCTGTCTCCCTCTTAGGAAATGCGCATTTCTACCCATGCAATGTCCTCCAGGACTGTTTTGTGCATTTCTGAGGGACAGTGATTATTGGCCCAAAAAATTGCACAATGTAGTCACTGAGCTTGCAAGCATTTCCAGCTGAGATTCATGGAAAATTTCAGGGGATAATGTTCGCCTAGTGGGCCAATTTTCCATGATTTTTCCACAAATAAGATTCGCCAATTTCCAATTTTTATAAAAGGCGATTCACCCAAATTTTAGAATATAAAATTATTTTACCTTAAAAATCGCGAACATTATATAGAGACTGTATATAAAATCATTATAAATTTTAATAATTTTACAAATATATCAAATTTTTTTTTATAGTTTTCATATTAGGGATTAGTGAGATTCGCCAATGTTTTTAAACTTCAAGAAAAATTTTCATCCTTCAAATTTTTCTTGCAGAGATTGTGCATTGCGCAATTCCAGCAGTCAACAGCCAGACTAGACTATGCATTACGCAGTCCTAGTAGTTAGTCAATCTCTCAGTAGCCTAAACTATGCCTTGTGTAGTCTTGGCAATCAGTCTCCCGACCTCCCGGCCAAAATTGCGCAACCTTCATGATTAGTCACACACGTATGTTGCAAGTGAGTTCCTAAGTTCATTTTGGTTTTCAACTAATAGATTGCTTGTCATTAGTGTTGCCATGTCGCTTGGTATTGTAGGTGTTCATCTGCCTCTCAGTAGTGCAGGTACAATGGTTCCCATGAGAACAGAGTCGAAGACACCATTTAGAGTACACCTGGAGATGCAGTCGATCAAATGTCTATGAGCTTGCCTACTCACGAAGATATCAAGTTGTTCGTAGACAAGAACATCAAGATATCACAGTGAGAAACATCACAAACAACATCTGAAGGCAACATACCAAACGCAGCCAATGCAGCGAACAAAACCAATGCAACTATTAGGTTCCTATACCAATAGGATTCATAATTTTGAATGGCTAAGGTTAAGCCTTGTAATATTGTACATACCTTTGCTTTCTGCAAATGTTTTCCATATTATAAAAAAGTAAAAAATGTAAAGAGGGTATGTCCTAAAAGAAAAATCAAAGGACAAAAATAATAAGAGAAGGTAAAAAAAAATGAAAGAATATGAACCCCAAAAACAAAAAAACCATGAAAGTGTGCAAGTCAAAATGCCACTACTATTTAATTTTATGCATAATAATGATTGTGTGCAACTTGTTATTCATGCCATGATCCATGGTAATCAAACTGTTTAATCTTGGTTATTCCGTGATTTGAATTTTGTGTTTATAGATTAGAGAAAAAATCTGACCAAACAGTTTAATCTTGGCAGATCATAGTTAGGTAGAGAAAATAAAAGGAGCTCATAAGCTTAATCTGAGCCCTTGGATGATATAAGGTTAGAATTAAATAGATTACTTTTCAGAAGAAAAATAGATGAATAAGGGTTTGCTAGCCTAAATGCACCCCAAGAAATGAAGAAAATATGTTAGAGGTAAGAAATGGGTAAGTAGAAGAAAGATTGCTGAACTACAAAGATACTTGGATCAAAACACATGCATCATGCTTAGATACATCTTATGGTCAACTATGAAGGCAAAGACAAAGAGTTAGAAGTTCATGTAATTAACTTCCCCTCATTCACTTTTCCCCTTTTACTTACTAATTTCCTATCAACAGTTATATTCTAAGTAATTTTAACCCTACAAGTCAAAGAGGCTCAGAGCATTTCTCTGAATTTTGGAGGGACCGGACCCTCGCTTAATGATTTATGGATGCAAGTACTAGAATTCCCTTCATAAACACATTTCCCCTTCATACAAGCCATTTCCCCTCATTAACCTAAGAAAACCCTTTTTCCTAAGGTTAAACACCTTTTACCTAGGAAAAACAATACCCCCCCATATAAATCCCTTTCGCACAAAAAACCCGCTAAAAAGCTTTTATCCTAAGTATTGAGTATATATAAAGCTAAGTGCGCAGACACTTACACTTTACCTTTTTACTTAGGAAAAAACCCATCCTCCACCATCACTTTCATATTAATTCTTAACATTATTATATAAATCCCGATATTAACCCTTTTCTCGTATTAAACTAAATCCCTATATAAAATACCCTACCCCTTAGTTTTAAATAAAAACTATATGAATACCCATATCTCGCTACAACTTTACTTATTTTACCTAACCCCGGTAAAACTAAGTTAATCCTGTAGTTAAAACTCACCCAACTCCCTAATCCCTCATTAAGCCTGGCCTCATCACTTTAAACCTGTGATTAAAGCCTAAGCTAATCCCAAACCACCGTGATTAAACCCCTGAGCCCCCCTCAACTCCCATTCATTTCCCTTTGCACAGCTCTTCTGCCCGACTACTGTCAGATTGCAATCCAGCAGATCCAATGGCCCAAAGCCATGTCGGTCACGCCCGATGGATTGCCTTTACCCGCCTGACAAGGCGGTTTTCCCCCGACCCCTGATGGCTATGTATCATGTTCTAACACACATTAGGTGACCCCTTCTCAAAACTGTCCATGCCTAAAAGCGGTGTGACAACCTTCAAAACCACCTCCCCATCATTCCGATAAACCACTTATCCTCCAAAATATGAATTTCCGCACCATTTTTGAAAATTTGCCCGTTAAAGTTTTAAACCCTGAGAACCCATGTTTTCTTGCCTTTCGCAAGTTTTATAGTGTAAACCCATAAAACCCTCATCGCCACCCTTAAACATCTGCGATGCGATTACACCTTTGTTTATGTCTAAAAAAATTCCCAAATACCTTTCTCAGGCATCCCTATGCAAATAAAGCTATCAATCACCTTCCATAGCAGACAAATATTTTCTTAATTATTGTTGGATTTTACAGAGAATCAGCCAAAGCCAGAGCTTGGATAAACAGTTCTGATACTAGTCAAAGAACCTATTTACTCCAAGAATCGAACTAGAAACCTCTTAAAAGACCATATTCAGAAGAAGAAGACCAATTATACGAGGAACTGAAGATGAAGACCGATACACATAGAGCCAAGAAGAAGACAACTACAGAGAGCAGTGACAATTAAAACAGAGTAACCAAACCAGAGATGCACTCAGAAGACAAACAAACAAAACACACTGAAACCTGATCAAAATCCACTTCCCAATGTTGATTCACATAAAAATAAAAGAATTTACTGTTCAAACACATAGTAAAAAGGTTAATTATGTAGTAAAACGAAGAAACATAGTAAAGGATAAAGACAAGTCATCAGAGTGAAAGAGTATCAGTGATAGAGAGTATCAGATGAAAGACACAGGTAACTAAAGCCTCCAGTGAGATGATTCAAACAACCAAAGCATAAAGAGCTAAAACAAACCATAATAGCCAGTAATACCACAATAAAAGGGACATCACGAAAGCAGTTCATTAGCTTCCTCTATCTTCTTGCGAGAAGATATTTTGTATTTCCTAGATTAAATCTCGAGTTAGTTTGAGATATTTGTAATAACACCTTAGTATAAATACTTCACAATTTGAAGTATGTAGGGTGGATTCTTAGACATTTCTATAGACTTCTTGATTGAAAGACTATAAAAGCTATTGGAGCATTGACTGAGCCAGTAAGCTGGATTGATGAATAAAGACAAGATATTTCAAAGGATTCATGTGCAGAGCGAAGTGTAGACAAGTATTTTCTCATGTTGTTGTTATCTCTTAAAGTTTTACATATTATTGATCTAAATCTGAATGCCATAATTGGAATATTGGATTAGGATTTGTTTAATTACACTCTGCTATAATAATTAGGCAAATATATGTTTTCTACAGATAATCTAAGTTAAGGAATTCTTAATTGATCTTTAGTTTAGGTTATTTCTTTTAATCTATAGAAAAGGATTCTTAATTGCCCTTTGTTTCCGATTACCCCCCTATTCTTCATTTCAATCCTGGTCTGAGAATTCTTAATTTCTCTCTCACCCTGGTTAAAACCTTTTCCATCCCTCTGGCCTAAAGACTTGCACTCTACTCTGCTATCTTGCCCTTTGAACATTCCCTTTAGTGAGTTGATCTAGTTTTGTTGCCCTTCTTTTGACTCCATATGCCCAATGGTCTAGAGACATCATTCTATCCATCTGTTTAAAGAACCCCACCACCCAATCTTCAATACAAATAAAAACCCCCCTGAACCTTAAGAACTAGCCTAATATCCCAGCAAAACAAAGTTAAATCATATAGAGAGAGCCCTCTCTGGACTTAGGTTGGCTAGAGCCTAAGCCTAAAAGTTGGTTTGTGGTTACCTTGGTCATTTTCTTTCTTCTTGTAACTTCTAGAGAAAATTCTGAGTGATAACAACAGCGAACACAATGAATGCAGTGAACACAACGAATGTAGTGAATGCAGTGAATGTAGCGAACACAACGTATGCAACGAACACAACGAATGCAGCGAATGCAATGAATGAAAGATGAAGTTTGTTGACAACACAGAGGTGGAACAAAGTTGCAAGATCAAGCAGATACACTGAATTTGAAAGCAATTTTGGAGACTCGGGCTATGAAGTGATGGCACGACATGAATATCACGTGAAGATAGAGAATGGAACAAATAAGGAGCTCCATGTGCTGAAGTAGCAACTCAATGAATAACATGAAGCTACACAGACAGATGAATGAGTTGCAGCAGGAACAGGAACAACAGTGGGTGCAACATGCACTCATGGATGAAGCTGTGCCTATACAAGTTTTAGATCTATCCCATCAGCTGGCACAAAGCATACATGGTGAGCAGTGTTTTTGATCGCATGCAAGGGATTTAGCATATTGCATGTCATTGTGTGCATGCATGAGATCCAACCCATTCAGCACACTCACCAAGGTGAAGACAAGAATAAAGTCCAACTGGAGCTAAACATGTACTTCAGAAAGTTGATGCACATGAGCACCAGCACACACTTGAAGATAAACATGGACACTATGCATCAGTTTGTTGCCAGTTCATTCACACCCAAGAATACCATGTGCATGTTAGCAGACGAGTTGGATGAAAGAGCTGAACCAATGCACTAGTTGCAATAGAGGCAAGAGTTCGCTTAAGCAAGATGTCACCATGGGGTGCATACACACCATCACGAATGACCATGCTTGGAATTAGCTCACCACCTTCACCATCACAAGCATGTCAAAGAGTTGGTCTCATCACAATGGACCAAGTGTTAGTGATGTCTTGCACGGCTTGCTCAAGCCATTTTGTCTCACATGGGAACATGTGCATTTTAATGTTAAGTCATGTCAAGTGTAAGTCAAGTGTCAATAGTCGGATGTAACAGTGATAGAATAGGAGAAGGGTCATGAGGGTAGTTGAATGGTCACAAAGGGGAATGTCAAGGGTCACCCCACCCTTTGCTATAAATAGTCCCTCATAACTCATTGTAAGGGCTTTTGGTCAACCAAGCTTATGATAAGACTATCTTGGGAAGAGCTTGGATAGTATTGTAATGTGCCTTGGCTTCTCCACTACACGGAGCTAGTTCATCTCTCTGGAGGAGTAGACGGATGTGGTTGTAATGTTACACTGTTGGGGCTAGCGGGTTTACATGGATGTATTGTATGATTGGAACTTATACTTCTTTATATAATAAGGTCCAACATGTTTTCATGCATATGTTGTTATTGTAGTTGGACTGTTCCGGTTGTTGTAGCAATGTATGTTATTTAACTTACATAGTTGTGTATGAACAGTTTTGTATGAAATTATATGAATCTTGTTGCAGATGTGTTGTTGGTTTAACCATCACTTTGGATTTCCGGATTGACCTGCTTTTCATCTTGTGATGCATCTTCGCTCGTGTGTTCGCTTCCCAACTGAGTACACTTACAAGTTGCCAAGGGGCGCTCTCATCTCAACCCACCTATGTTAGGAACCTCTCATGCACCTTCCTTGAGTTGCTGTAGCAGTCACACCCTTGCTACCAACAGATTTTTCTTGCTTGGCTCTATGTGACATCGAGGTCAAGGCATTTCTTTATGATCCACTGCTGGGACTCCTACACCAAACGGTCTAAGGTCTAATTGGGACTTCTTACCGAGGAGATCCCCTTACATGTTGGCGGATCGAGCACCATCAACACCATGAAATATTTGGAAAATATTCTTTGAGAAAGACAAAGACAAATAACTTGAAACAGATGTTCATAAAGTGTTTATCCACCCTCACCATCAAACTTAAATTCAGACAGGTCATAAATAACTTCCGTAGGGATGGTACAATTAAGTTCATTAGAAAAACATCCTGAGATTATGATTTGGGTAAGAGCCATTTTAAATAAGAGATTCAAACCAGACTCAATGGGTAGCCTATTGTATGGACCTCCTTCTAGTGCCATTTTGTTGATAGTGCTAGAAATCCATCAACAAAGGGGATCTCCCTGATATGAAGTCCCAATCAGATCTCACACCATTTGGTGTAGGAGTCCCATATGGTATAAAGGCCCAGTTTCCAAATACTTAAAGACTAACTTGGCCCTAGGTGTCAGCACAGGAGAGTGCTACAATGGTGTCTTTGAACAACAAGGTGAGTGTGCCTGGTGAGTGTGCAACGCAACTGTGTCTAGCTTCTCTTACTGCAAAAAAGGCGGAAAATAGTGAGCCTCTAAGTGAGAGGTAATAGTACCATCCGGGAAGAGACACACATGAATGAGAAAGACATGTCTAACATCCAATGGAATAGTCCAAAATGGATGTGACAGTCGTTACAACCAATAAACAAGGGAAGATCTATCTAACATCCAGTGGAATAGTCCACAACGGATGTGATGGACGTTATAACTGATAAGTGAGGAAAGGTATGTCTAGTATCCTGCAGAATATTCCACAAGGATAAGAGATCAATTACAACCATTACAACACATTCTCAACAAGATAATCACTAAAGTAAACCGAAATAGTTCAACTATATTTGTAGATGTGAAAGAAAACATGAAATAGAAACGTCTACGGAATAGTCTTACAAACAATCATAAGTCATGCATAAAGAACGTGTTGGCCTTAAAAGGCTTTATGTTATTAAGAAAACTTTCCCAGGCACATATTTACATTGTACATCACTAGCCCTAGTAGTGGGACATTGGAGCCACTCCTTGCTCCTCAAAGAACTAGTTGGTCTCTATAATTCCTTGCGGGAGGATCCAAGGTGAAAAGTCCCTTTCTCATACAATGAGGGGGTATATGTAAGCAAGGGTAATGCCTTCCCCTTGTGAATTTTTGACTAATCTCATGATTGTTCAACTTCCTATGGCTTTTAAACTTACATGACTCTTCATACTATTGTGTGTCCATTGGACTCTCACTTTACAATACATCTGATTTACAATATACTTGGCCCACAATAGTGATGTGGCATATGGAAACTCGTGATATGACTTGAAACAACACTGATGACATGGACTGACTTGATGGTGTGGAAATGTCAATTCACTATTGTTTTTGAGTGATAGATGTGTTCTTGGATATGCTTTCTCTTCTCCTCCACATAGTTTGATTATGCGAGGCCTTCAATGATTTACGGTCTTGGGAGGTGGTTGCAAACATGTGTCCCTTTGCTTGCTCTTGATAGGTTTACTCATCTGTTTAGCTACAAGTCAGTCTCTAAGTACGCTTCCCTCCTTCTTCTCCTTCTTCTTCATCTCGCCATGACTTGATATTTTACCTGTTCCTACAATTCACTCATGACAGGATGACATCAATCCAAAAAATCCCTACTCTAAGATGATGCATTACTATCTATGAATTGAGCCCAAGATAGGTGATAGGATGTGAGAGAAGGCCTAGTAAATGTGCATTGCATAGTTCCATGTGATATGGAGAGAGCTTAATCATTGATACTGCATAGAGCGTAGCTCATGCTTGACTGAGGAAATTTTTAGCATATTCCCCATTGAAGAGGAAAATTGTGTAGTGGCCGTTGGGATTTAGGATTAGGCATTTTAGGCAGATAGTGGCTCATGCACGATAAGACCCTAGGAGACAAATCTAAGTAGTTTCAAGAGGCAAGGAGGATTGGTTAGTAGAGAGGACCATAGGACCAATCTGCACATATTTTTAGGACAATGGGATTTGGTTGAGGGAGGGCCACTAGAGGACACATTTTTGCAGTTTTCGATGTCAAGGGAGGCTAGGATCTCTGAAAACTATGGGGTTCCAATAGGTAAGGCGAAAATCTTGAGGACTTAAAGTGTGAAATGTGAAGGTCAAGTTAGACTGGGAGGAACTCTCAAGAAATTTTGGGAGTGAAGGAAGGATGTTGGTCTCTAGCCTTGCGTAGTACAACTTCCCTGGAGGACAATGACTTCATAGTTCCATGCAGCAAGGTAACATCACTAAGGGCTGAGACTACACAGGTCACAGCTCATTTGGGGCCGGGTGAAGCTGAGTTTCTCGACTACGAATAATTTCCAGAAAATGGCTAAGTGCAGGAGGGAGATTGACTTGTGATGTGATCACACACTTAAAATTCTTTGACGACAAGAAAACATACACCACCGGGACAAAAAACAAATCATTTCCCTATATGTGTCTGTCTCAGGCCAAGAAGTGACAAGTGCAACACTTAAGATAATATTTAGGGTGACTGTGATGACACTTGTGCGACAATGCTCAAGAATTTGTGTATGAGTGTGACAGGTGTTTAGATGGTTAAGACAACTCATTTACACAGAGGTCGACCTTTGAAATCACCAAATAAGGCTCACAAACATGTGAGAGGGAGAAAAATACTTAGAGAAGACACATGGAATGACTTTCAGTGTTTGTGACTATACATGTTATTGAAGACATAATGATATGACAATGATAAGTTTTCATTCATACTATGCTAAGAGGTGTATTTCAACTTCATGAAAAATGTGCTTTGTTTTTCATACCTACCCTCCAAAGGGTCATGAATCAGATGGAGTCGTCATGCAGTCTTGATCTTCTATCATACCTTGGGTTCCTTGATCTTCTTATCCGTAATCATCTTCTATCCTCAGCTCCTTAGGTATCGTCTAGCGTGTCCTCCTTCTTAATCTCCTTATTAATCATCTTGCCATATCCTGGTATAATTCATGTATCTGTAATCAACTCATGACAAGATGACATTAATCAGATAAACCCATAGTATAATATTTTGCATGATAATCCACTAACTGAGTTGGAACTGGTATAAGGTCAAGAGGGAGAAGTCTTAGTGACTGGGCTGGACTAATGGGTAAGACTGCAAAGTGGCAACTAAGGGAAAAAAAATTTGCAGTGCCCACTAAGGAATAGAATTGCGTTGTTCAAGAAGGCAGTGGCTACTGTAGGATGAGGCCTTGGAGGATTAATCTACACAGTTTTCAAAGGCAAGGGGGATTAGGTAGTAGAGAGGCCTGGAGGAAAAATTTGCGTAGTTCTTGAAGGCAATGAACACCAGCAGAGGGAAGGTCACTAGAGGTAACCTATATTTAGTTTTGGATGCCAATGGATGTTGAGCTTTATGCGTGTTGTGTAATTCCAACATGCAAGGAGAAATATTGAGGGTTGCAGATGCGAAGTGCATAGTTTAGGATCCTCCAGAATTGGGCTAAGTGTGGGATCAATGGAACCAATGTGCACAATCATAGAACTTGATTGTGACCACACACTTGGACACTTAGTGATACAAAATAGATCATCTAGATCATATGAAAATATACTTTTCTTAATGCAACAACCTTTGTGGCAGCTTATGACAAGTGTGGCTCTGATGATATACTTTGTGAGGATAATGAAAACACTTGTGTAATAGTGCGTGAAACTTTGGAAATGAGTGTGAAACATGTCTATTACCCCTATTACCCCCTCAAGAAAACCTAACTTCCCTTTGCATGACAAGCAAAAACTCCCATGACCAAGGACGACACTTGCTATATAATGATAAAAGCATGAACAATTCTTGAGATCGAAGAAGGGAGTTTGAAATCATGAGCTTACCAATAAGTGACTAAGGAATGACTAATCACAGTATTCACAGTAGGCTCCAAAATTTGAGAGTAGGCCAAATTTTAGAGGGTGTTGTAGCTGCTACAACAGACTCCATTCCAAGTGGAACCACTCCAAAATATCCTTGTTAATATCTGCTAAAAAATAGCAAAACATTACTACTCTAAAAACTAGAAATTTAAGAACTAATGGGCTAGTTAACCTATCAAATTCCTAACCCAATCAAGTGAAAATGCATTGGGGAATTTTTTTTTATTAAATTGAATGTTTTTATGACCTAATAAAAGTTGAATCAACTCAATTGAAGCTCATTAACATGTTCTAAAAAATAGCAAAAAATTACTACTTTTTGCTGCAAGGGACTTCCAGAAATTCTAGATTTGTGAACCAGTAAACCAACAAAAGTAACTCAATGATGAATATGAATTTTAAAAGCTATTGTAAGGAGGAATCATACTCATGAATCTGTAAATAACCTGCAAAACAACTCACTTCAATCAATTGAACCAATCCTACAGTAAAACAAGCATCAATAGTAAATGCAGAAATATGAAAGACAAGAATAAGAGATGCATGTGAATAAGAAGTGAAAAGAAGAAAATAAAATCATACAAAAGGGATCTGAGGCTCCTAGGATGGCCAAGCCCAAGAATACTCAGATTCTTATGAAGGATACCAAGTTTTAGAAGCTTAAAATGGCACCAAAATTCATTATTTGAATCAATCCAAGTACATCCCTGCTAGAAATGAAAGTGGAGCTGCAAAAGTACAAGTGTTCTGCATACGAACACTAAGAAATATAGTTGCACATCTATTTCACATTTCTTCTTCATCTTGCAAAGTGGTAGTGCTAAGGAGAGGGTATGAACTTTGATCAAGGAATGTTCACATAGTACAACTACTGAGTTTCCTTCGTGCAACTTGTCAAATGTCTTACATTTTCTTCACAACTTCTCATGGTGCTTAAATTACTTGTCTAAGCCTATAATGGAGACTACAACCCTCCATCATCTCTAACTATTCAAACTCTTCAACCTTTGTTAGAGTCTTCTTAGATGTGCACTCATACCCGAAGAAAAACCTAACACTAGCATCCTGAATGTGCATTCTCATTCCCTATTTTAATGCATGATTGAAACCACATTATTGCACTTCCTAAAATTAAATGTTCACGTCTTAAGGAAAAACAACTACTTTTCTTATAACAACCTAAACTATGTTGATGACTAGGAGAGAAATCCATTTTCTCAAGATGAAAACACAGGATCTTACAAACCCATTCACGCAACAATTTGAATATATTTAACCTGAAGACATATCTATATCCTACTCCTTCCAAATTTGACATATGAATTTTAATAAACTAACATTTGTTTTTAACTGTTAAATCCATTTACTATATACTCTATTTTTATTTTTACCCACCTAATGTGAAAAAACACCTAAATGTTTTCAATACAACCAGTTTAAAAACAACATCTCACTCTTTTCCTCCATAAACTTTAATAGAAAAATCATTACATAAAAACATAACTTTACAATTAAATTATTTTTATTTTTATTATTATAATAAATACAACCTAATATCACAACAAAAAAATGTAAAAACCTATTAGTTTTCCAAATACAACTAAAATATAGTACTGCAAATAAAATATTGTATCTATTTTTTTAGCATTGGAAAATTTTAACACTTTTTAAAAATTCAAACTTTAATTTTGCTTTACAATACCCCTCCAAACTACAAACGTTTCATAGTGCGGGAAAATGACATCTGAGAGAGTTGTGAATTATTATGGTTTTACGACTAGCTAACCCAATATCGAATGCCACCATCGAATCTTCAGTGCATTGATCACGGAAGACCCAATATCGAATGCCTCCAATATTCAGTCCATTGATCATGGCAGATCCAATATCGAATGTCACCATCGAATCTTCATTCAAAAACTCGAAGGCATCTATTCTCGTTGTCGTTGGCAATATCTATCTTCTTGAAGCAACTATTCTCTTTTGGATATAAAAAAAATCTGGTAAGTCATTCCCAGATTTTACTTCATCTTTAAAAGCACGAGACTACCATTCTAGTACAGATTTGGGTTTGATTTATACTGTAAAAACTATCCCACATTCTCACTTCCAGACATGAAGCCGCAGATAAATACCAAATATTACTTTTGTACATTCCATTTGGAGCCCAATCTGACACTCCAAACTATTTTTCTATGGAAACCAAATCCCAAAAACTGAAATTTCCATCACATTGTGATCCCATATGGGTTGAGGCCTCCTCTCTCCGATAAAATCCTCAAGCTTGTTGAATCCATTTCCAACCTCTTCCCAGAAGAGTGAAACTAGATCGACCCCTGCCTGAGGGATAAGTTGAGGGTGCCTTACATTGAGATGTTGCCAGTGGAGGTTGCCGCAGTGATCCCTTAGGCGAGTCCAGCCTTTAGTGCAGCGAAAGATGAGGAAACACATGTGAGGATTTCCCTTTTGGTTGGGCTCCATTCCTCTTCATTCGGAAGGGCCTTCATGCCATTCACAAGCTTTCCAAAGATGACATGGAATATTTTCTATCGATGGTAAGTGCATGCCGATTAGATTTAAACGAGTGAACATCTCCATGAGGCAATAGATTGAAATGAGTGAACATCTCCATGAGGCTTCCCTCCAAGATTCTCCCAGCAAGCCATCCCTTGATATAGGTAATATCTCTTTCTTTTTCTGCCTGTTTTCTCAACTGCATGCACTCAAGACAACATATTAAGAGGGGAAGAAAAATAAAGACAGTTACTCATTGTCTAGCAAACTCAGCCAAGGTTCCATATCATTCATGAACCATAGCTTCCACATGGAAAATAGTTGGGACTATATCTCAAATGGGGTTAATGAAAGCCAACAACATAGAAGGCTTTCTTTTTTCTCATTTCCTTCAACAAGCATGGTTTCCAGTCTAATGATAATTGGGTGAAAAATTTTGTTCCCTAGAATGACATGTTTGTCACATCTTCAAAAATATCTTCTTTGAAGAAAATTAAGACAAAAGAAGTTAAAATTAATGGAAATATAAATAAAATTATGAAATTTTCTAATGAATCTAGGATCCATTGGATCATGGAGTAGGGTTTACTGGAGATGAAAGACAAAAGAAAGTTCAAGTTGTCTATTGAATGTACTGAAAATGATTATCCTCTTAACTCTTTAGTAGACAATGATGACTTTAAGGAGTTTAATGAGGTAAAATCCTTTGTTGTAGTTTATAAATATTCTATAATGATCAAGAAAAGAAGGTTTTATGAGCAACGCTTACTACATGGGTGATTTTTTTGAGGTTCCTATAGCTCAAGAAATCTATGACAAATTAACTAAGCAGGCAATAATTTCTCAATCCATGAGAAGAATGCATTCTTATGAAGAGAGTGAAAGGGTGGACAAAGGAAAACTCCTGGAATGTAGAATGGAGAAATGATAACAACTAAATCTGGTTGAATGGGTGAAATACAATAGAGAGTATGTCTGAGGATGTTGAAGCTAGCTGTTGAGGCCAAATGAATAGAGTGAGAGGCAGGCTCCTCATTGGAGTCATCAATCATTCTAAAAGGGCTGATGTACTGGCAAATGATGTCCTCAAGGAAGTGAGTGCACTATACTATCGGGAACAAAAGAGCGAGGAAGCACAACCCTCATAACATCCAAGGTGGGTGAAGAAGAAGAGAAAATGTGGCACATTTTAGAGTTTGTCTTGGTCAACATATAGAAGCCACTTATTCCTATCACTTTAATATGAAAAAATGTCAAGAACTGTGACACAATAAGTATAACATGCTACGAGCATAACTGGTGAAAATAGGTTGGATATAGATAAAAGTGAGCCCAAGGACATAGTTATACCTTCTACAATTCCTTTTCAGAACACTTTCAATGATTTAATGAATCAAAAAATCTTTGATCATGAAAACAAAATTAAATTCTTGGAATGTTAGAAGTTTGGTGCATAGTGTAGAAATTCTCACTGTATATTAACCTGATAATGAAATATACTAAAGAAAAATACTTAATCTACTTCTACAATCAAACTTGTGGAAGCTTAATCGACTTGAGAAAGATGAAATAGAACACATATAACAGAGAAGAAGAATCAATACACATGAAACACATAAGAATACTCTAGGGAAAGCCTCAGCTAAAAACCCCTCTATCTTTATTATCATACAAGTGGAAATATCTCAAGATTACACACAACTTTACCTCTCATAGCTATCCAGCTCTCAGTACAATCCCTCACTGCTGCTCATGGAGAGAATATACAACTCATATGCCTTTCCTCTACCCTCCAAGCCTCCTATTTCCTTGCACAGTTTTCCCTGGGTGTTCCTGTTGTAACCTTGTGTGACACTAATCTCACACACTGGTCCAAAACACTATAAAACTGCGCAAATATCAATGAATGATTTCCTTCTGCATGCAAGAGATTTTCTTATAGGAAAATAATTGCAACTGATGGTATCATGTCCCTCCCTTTAATATCAATTAGGTCTTTATCTGAACTGACATGCATGAGTTATTTATGAGAGAATATTTAGTTATCTCGAGTACACTAGTTTCATGCATGCATGCATTAACTGACTGAACTCGCAATTAGTTCCTCAAACTATTTGGAACTAATCTAACTGGACTTAACTTAGTTAACTGAGCTAACTAGTTACAACTCAAATACAACTCATCCTTATCTCCTTAATTAAGGGATAATCTCCTCAATCAAAGGAATACCTGTTGCATGACTTCACAAAGACTTCTAGCTTGAATTTATCCAACAAATTAATCCATAATGAATTAATTAATTATTTTCCAAGCATCTGGTGAGACTAAATTCGAATTTTAATTATCAATTTTAATTCAAGGACAAATTAAAATTGGAATATTCTTGTTGCCACATTTCAAGACTCCCTCTCAACAAGAAAGGGATTATCTGCCACCCCGATCCTATCTCTATGGAACTCGAATTTACACTTTGACAATGCCTTAGTCAAAATGCCAGCATCTTGCTCCTCAGTCAAAATATACTTCAATAACATGATCCTCCTCGCCACACAGTCTCTGAGATGACGGTACTGAATGTCGATATGCTAGGACCTGTCATAAAATACTGGATTCTCAGAGAGTTTGATACAACTCTAATTATCACAATAGATGACAGTTGGATCCATCCTCTGATAAAACAAACCAACTAGAATTTTCCGCATCCAGATGGCCTCACATGTTGCCTGACTTGCAGCCATGTATTCAGCCTCTGCCGAGTTGAGTGCAACCGACCTCTGTTTCCTGTTGTACCAAGAAATTGTCACTAACCCAAGGTTGAAAATTCCTCCTGATGTGCTCTTCCAATCTGATGGACTCCCTACCCAGTCTACATCAGTGAATCCCTGTAGCTTCACTCCCTCTATCCGTCTGTACGATAATCCATATTGAGATGTGCCTCTGAGGTATCTCAAAACATGCTTAGCCACCTTCCAAAACAGCTTGATAGGTTGAACCATAGCTTGACTCAGCTGGTTCACCGCATAGCACAAATCTAGTCATGTGTTCACTAAGTACATCAGTGAACCCACAAGCTACCTGTACACAGTAGCTTCTACTACTTCTCCTGAAGTAGAATCCTCCATCCTCCAGTTACCTGCTAGAGGATTCTACATGGGCTTGCACTTCTCCATGTGGAATCTCCTGAGTATCTCATTAGCATACTTTCCCTAAGACACAAACAACTCCCCATCCTTCTGCCACACTTCCATGCCAAGGAAGCAGTGTATGAGACCCATGTCTTTCATCTTGAATTATCTTGCAAGGTTCTCCTTGCAAGACATGATCAACTAATCATCACCTATCAATATGAGATAATCAACATAAAGAACAATGATCAACTTCTTACCTTTCACCATGATGTGGTACAGGTTCACATCCACTTCACTCTTTGTGAAGCCCAACCCGATGAAGTAGTTATCGATCCTGGTGTACCAAGCACGAGGTAATTGCTTCAGCCCATATAAATCTCTCTTGAGTCGACACACATGCGACTTACGATCAAAGGTCTCAAAACCTTCCAGCTGCTCTATGTACACCTCTTCCTCAATCTTGCCATTGAGGAATGCAGTCTTCACATCCATCTGATGGATCTTCCAACCCATCTGTGCTGATAGTGTCAACATCGATCTAATAGATGAGTAGCTTGCTACAGGAGCAAAATTCTCATCATAGTCGATCCCCTCGACCTGTGAGAAACCACGGGCAAGAAATCCTGCCTTATGTTTCTCCACACTACCATCAGCAGCTTGCTTTACCTTGTAAAGCCAACAGGAACTCACAACTGATTTGTTCTCTAGTCTTGGAACCACATCCCAAACACTATTCCGAACTATGGATCCATACTCCTCCACCATAGCATCAACCCAAATCGGCTGCTGCACTACTTCCTCAAAGGAAGATGGCTTAGTCTCAATACATTCCCCAACAAGGGCCATGTATCCAGTGTACCTATCAGGTGACCTACTCTGTTTGCACTGAGAAGATGGTTCTCCCACATTCTCTCTCGCATCTGACAAAAATTTGTCAACTTCTCTTGTGCGCTTCCGCCCATCTTTGGAAGACTCTGCTTGAGTGGATGCCTCCACTCCCAGAACCTCTGCATGCGGCTGCTCTGCATCTCTCTAAGGCTCCTCCTCCTTAGGAACCAAAAGTTCCTCCACAACCTGTAGATGGAGCTCCCTCTCAAGGGAAACTCGCATGGCCTTATACTCATCAAACTTTAGATATTTGCGTACCACTGTCCTCCGACTGGTAGGCAAGTAAACTCAATATTTGTGAGGTGTATCAGTGTACCCCACAAGTATCCCCAACTCATATGTCAACTCAAGTTTCTTCCGGGCATCCTTGGTCACACGGAAAAATACCAATGAGCCAAAGATCCTGAAGTGACTCACATCTGGTCTCTTCCCAGAGAAAGCTTCTTCTGGTGTCTTCATCCTAAGTATGTGATGTGGGCTTCTATTCTAAAAATAGACTGCTATGTTGCATGCCTTAGCCCACAAATGAAGTGGTAGGCCTTGGTCATGCAACATCGCCCGAGCTGCCCCCACAATCATTCTATTCTTCCTCTCGGTCACCTTATTCTACTGTGGGTTATGAGGTTCCATCAATTCTCGTTTAATTCCTTCTGCTACACAGAAGTCCTTAAACTCTTGAGAGACATACTCTCCACCATTGACGCTTCTCAAGGCCTTGATATTCTTCCCTGATTCTTTCTCAACCAAAGCTTTGAACTCACAAAACTTTGAGAAGGTTTGATCCTTCTTCTGCATGAAATAAATCTAGCATTTACGAGAAATATCATCATTGAAAATCACATAATACATTTTCCTTCGTGATGGATACTGTCGAGAATGGTCCACACACATCACTATAAACTCACTCTAAGATTTCCTTAGCTCGACTGTCTCGATCATGAAAGGAAGAATTGGTGTACTTTCCCAAGGTACAACCTTTTCATGTGTCTACTTGCTCAAGTTTACCTTTGGGATGTCTGGTATAGATCTGCTGCATTATCTTCAAGGCCCCAAGATGCAAGTGGCCCAACCGTCTATGCCATAACTTGCCAATGTCTTGGCTTTGCACCAATTCTTCTTCGAACTCAATGCAGCACAGTCATCTACCTCTAATTTATAGAGATTCTTCACTCGAATCCCAATCCTCTTGGTCTGACCCGTGCTATGTGTCTCAGGAATGCCTTTCCTTTACTCAAGACAACACTGTAGCCTTTGTCTTCCAACATCGCGAACAATACCAAGTTCTTCATCAGTTCAGGCACATACTTCACATTTGTCAAGGTGAGAGGAGCTCCATGCTCCCTCTAAAAAGTAACTATGCCCACTCCTGAAACATTGTACTTCCCGTTGTCACCCATCTCTATGCGGATCTTGAGGTCTTTCTCCTCCAAGGTACTGAACAAATTTTTGTCGCCGATCATGTGGAATGAGGCTCCACTATCAAGATACCAAACACAACCCACCATCGATGAAACCATACATGCGATGAGGGTAAAATCCAATTCGAACTGAGAGGCTAATGCCTCACCTTCTGATCCTTTCGAGGATCCCTTCTTGGATTTCTTCAATGGGAAATTAGTTGCATAATGGCCCACCTCATGACAATTAAAGCATCTCACTTTAGATTTGTCAATCTTCTTCCCTCCATGAGAAGAATTCGATTTGGAATGGGAAGCCTTCCCTTTCCCTTCACTTGCCTTACTTTCTAAGGCTAGGTTTTCTTCATCATCATGCATAGATGAAGAACCATCTCTAGTGCTCCTCTTGATCTCCTCTTGCATCAGATCCAACCACAGTCATTCCCAATCTGGCAGTTTCTCTCTTCCATTCACAGAGTCCTGGTAGCTATGCCAGCTCTTAGGAAGGCCAAGGAGAGAAAGACTCACCATATCATCGTCGGATGTAGTTATTCCTACACTACCAAGCTCATCTCTATAGGTGGTGAGCTTTTTCAGATATGTAGAAATAGTATCGCCCTTTTCCATCTTGATTTCCGGAAGCTTATCCTTCAGCACCAGTTTCCTCTGGTCGTTGTTGTTCTGATAGAGATCCTTCAATGTCTTCCACATTGAGAACAGAGTCTCCTTCCCATGGAGACTCGAGACAATATGCTCTCGAACTCCCTTTAGAAGAATCTGCCTCGTCTTTGCCACACACTTCTTCCATTCAGCCAATTCTTGTGCATTAGCTGCAGCTGGCTTGGGGATTTCTTGATCAATGAAATCCTTCAAACCATTGTCTCCTAATACCACTTCCATGCGATCCTTCCATGCTATGTAATTTGAGCTGCCATCCAGAGCATACTCGAGTCTCAAGCCATTGAACTCCATTGGTGAATTTAGAAGTATGATAAGAATTCAATTTTAACTCCTCCAACCAAGAACTTCAAACTTCAAATTTCCCTTCTTTAGTATATTGTTCACAGCTTCGATCACCTTTGCTCCGATACCATGTAGAAATTCTCACTGTAGATTAACCTAATAATACAATATACTAAATCAAAATACTTAATCTACTTCTACAATCAAACTTGCAGAAGCTTAATCGATTTGAGTAAGATCAAATAGAACACATATAACAAAGAAGAAGAATGAATACACATGAAACACAGAAGAATACTCTGGGGAATGCCTCAGCTAAAAACCCCGCTATCTGTATGATCATACAAGTGGAAATATCTCAGGATTACACACAGCTTTAGCTCTCACAGCTATCCAACTCTCAGTACAGTCCCTCATTGCTTCTCATAGACATAATAGACAGCTCATATGCCTTTCCTCTACCCTCCAAGCCTTCTATTTCCTTGCACAGTTTTCCCTGGGTGTTCCTGCTGTAACCTTGTGTGACACTGATCTCACACACTGATCCAACACACTGTAAAACTGTGCAAATCTCAAGGAATGAATTCCTTCTGCATGCAAGAGATTTTCTTATAGGAAAATTCTTGCAACTGATAGTACATTGTCCCTACCTTTAATCTCAACTGGGTCTTTGTATGAACTGACATGCATGAGTTATTTATGAGAGAATATTCAGTTATATGGAGTACACTAGTTTCATGCGTGCATGCATTAACTGACTGAACTCACAATTAGTTCCTCACACTGCTTGGAACTAATCTAATTGGACTTAACTCAGTTAAGTGAGCTATCTAATTACAACTCATCCTTATGTACTTAATTAAGGGATAATCTCCTCAAGCAAAGGAATAACTGTTGCATGAATTCACAAATACTTCTAGCTTGAATTTCTCCAACTAATCAATCCATAATGACTTAATTAATTATTTTCCAAGCATCTGGTGAGACTAAATTCGAATTTTAATTCTCAATTTTAATTCAAGGACAAATTAAAATTGGAATATTCTTGTTGCCACATTTCAACACATAAAGGAAAGAAATATGCAATACTAGCAGGCAAGGTTGTTCAAGATAGAAGGGAAGACATTATAATCTATAGGAAGTCAAAGCTCAAACCTTTGATGGAGTTTGTTTCATAAGGTAAATGATGGTCCACTAGTTCTGTACAATTGTACGATAGTGGATATAGATAGTGCTAGATCTTCTAACCTAATTAGAACCTATCTTTTAGACATTGTTTTATGATGGTTCTATGTTACATGAGGGTGCAAGGGAAGACTCTACATTGATCAATCCCTAGAAAAACAATAGCCTTATTTCCTGTATGCCTTGAAATAATTATTGATTTGAAGGTGAAACATTTAAAAGTTTTTGTTTGAAAATTAGATTATGGAAGGAAATGAATTCCATCCATTTACTTTTGCTTCATTTGGAGAATTTCCAATTTGAGCTACAAACCTTGATTACTGAATTTTATGTGTTTAGTATTGTTTCCATTCTGAGATCTTCATTACTGCCTTGACAACTCTGTTTCCTTCATGAGCCCTTATCACAATAGGATTACCAACAACGAACTGTTATGTCATCAATGATTCCTTACTTGCACTTGATATAACACCGAGACAACAGTATCGTAGAGAAGCATCTATACTGTGATTATATTCATTGTGAATATATCCAGTTCATAGATCCAAACTTCTTCATTGATATTACTACCATGTTGAGAAATCTAGGGCATTAGTATTAGTTGATTTCTCTTCTATTAGTGACTACTTGTGAATGCTTTTTACTTGTTTAGATTAGGATCTTCTTTATGTTAGATTCTTAATGTTCTTCTTCATCAAACAGTAACCAATGCATGAACATAAATAGAAAAGAGACACAACATGTAGGCTATGAGCCAGGGAAAAAACCTCTCACTCTTTGAGAGGAAAACACGCACAAATTCTTCTTATAGAGATTCCAATTGATGAATACCAAGACCAAGACCCTTGACCTAGTAGCCACTCCAAGACCAAGACACACGTTCTCTTGACAATTTTCTTCTTGACTCCTCTTCCACCAAGATCTTCATCATTGTCTTGATACCGAGATCTTCATTACTGCCTTCACAAATTTGTTTCCTTCATGAGCCCTTATCACAATAGGATTACCAAAAATGAACTGTTATGTCATCAATGGTGCCTTACTTGCACTTGATATAACACTGAGACATAAGTATTGTAGAGAAGAATCTATACTGTGATTATATTCACTGTGAATATATCCACTTCATAGATCTGAACTTATTAACTGAGATTACTACCACTGTGATCTGAGCTTTAGTCTTGCTACCACCTTAGACTTGTTGTCCCTGTGATCTGAGCTTCTGCCTTGCTAGCACCCTAGACTTGTTTCCACTATGATCCGACCTTCTATAGGGATCCGATTCCCTTCAACATTTTGTCACCCATACTATTCGAAATACAAAGAGACCTTTCTATGGAGATATGAAACTGTTTTACTGTCTTATCCACCGAAAATTTCAGAGGTATGCGAAGTATGTTCTATGGTAATGCAAAGAGCCTAACCTCCTGTATATAGTGATTCCTCCATATACTTAAGCTGACTTGAGCATCCGAGTGGGTGGTTCTCCTTAATGTGAGATGACATGAGTTTGTCACCTTATTTGGAAGCTGACATGAAGAGAGGATTGTGTGCTTGTCATTACAGGGCTACATAGACTTCTATTTATTTGACTTATGTAGGGAAGAGATCTTCATACATGACATTGAATCTTTGACACCAGTGATAAATCCCAAGGCTCTCAATGGGAGCCACTAATAGATAAAATATCTTGCTCATGAAATGAGTGAACGTCTCCATGAGGATACCCTCCAAGATTCTCCCAGCAAGCCATCACTTGATACAGGTAATATCTCTTGCTTTTTCTGCCTGTTTTCTCAGTTGCATGCACTCAAGACAACATATTAAGAGGGGAAGAAAAATAAAGAAAATTACTCATGGTTTAGCAAACTCATCCAAGGTTCCATATCATTCATGAACCATAGCTTCCACATGGAAAAAAGTTGGGACTGTATCTCAAATGGGGTTAATGAAAGTAAACAACACAGAAGGCTTTCTTTTTGCTCATTTCCTTCAACAAGCATGTTTTCCTGTCTAATGATAATTGGGTGGAAAGTTTTGTTCCCTAGAATGACATGTTTGTCACATCTTCAAAAATATCTTCTTTGAAGAAAATTAAGACAACAAAAGTTAAAATTAATGGAAACATAAATAAAATTATGACATTTTCTAATGACTCTAGGATACATTGGATCATGGAGTATTGTTTACTCGAGATGAAAGACAAAAGAAAGTTCAGGTCGTTTGTTGAATATACTAAATAAGAGTATCATCTTAACTCTTTAGCAGGCAATGATGACTTTAAGGAGTTTAATGAGGCAAAAGCCTCTGTTGTAGTTCAGGAATATTCTATAATGATCAAGAAAATAAGGTTCTATGAGCAGCGCTTACTACATGGGTGATTTCTGAGGTTCCTATAGCTCGGGAAATCTATGACAAATTAACCAAGTAGGCAATAATTTTTCAATCCATGAGAAGAATGGCTTCTTATGAAGACAGTGAAAAAGTGGAAAAGGGCCAACTCTTGGAATGTGGAATCAATGTGTAGCTTAGGAAGTGCCAGCATCGGTGCAACTTTTAAATGAGAGTAGTACTAAAGAAATTGTACAAGCTGGGATGTGGAACATGAGTGATATGCCACATAAACAATGATATTCAAAAGAGATATTCTATGTGGATAGAATAAACTTTCTTGATTGGATTATAGAGTTCATTGCATGGAACACATTATGAAGCCTTTGGGAAAATTCTTGGTGTTGGAATCAAATAGAATAAGGTAAGATGATTTTATTTGTTTCTAATTAATCATCACAAAAGTAAGTCAATGGGACTAAGAGAGGATATCCAATGTAATTAAAAAGTGGGATTGTGAAAGAAACTCCCAAATCAATGCTACCAAAAAGCAGATAAAGATAAGTATCAATTCTCTATCTAAAATAAACTTTAAGAGAAGATTGGAGTACAAGAGAAATGCTAACAACTAAATCTGGGTGAATGGGTGAAATACAATAGAGAGTATGTCCAGGGACGTTGAAGCTAGCTGTTGAGGCCAAATGAATAGAGTGAGAGGCAAGCTCCTCATTGGAGTCATCAATCACTGTAAAAGGGCTGATGTACTAGAAAATGATGTCCTCAGGGAAGTGACTACACGATACTGTTACACAGTAATTTGTCACCATTGGTCACCGTCCCTGTTACCCCTGTTTCCATACATTGGAGGACGCATTCTGGGACCTGTGAGCAGTGACATAGTCTAAAAACACTTGTATTATGTTCCCTTGAGTTTGTACTTCATGTTCCTTGAAGACACCTTCTACAAATTATCCCTGAAAAGTGCCCTTTTTCCATTGGCACGGGTCCACAGTGTCTTATCCGTGCCAATCACTGAGATCCTCAAAAGGGGGTGCGACCATTGGCTCTCTGTCTTAGAACAACACTCGCGCCAACCAAGTTTGGTAATGATTTTTGACAAACGCGCACCCATATGTTTTTTCCCTTCAGATCACGAAGTCTTTTGAGGGTAAAATCCATCTGATAGAGGTCGAGAGTCATCATCTATCCTTGACATCTATCCACAGTGGCTTTTCGGAGATAATGTCGATCCACAATGAGTGTCCTGGTGCATTGTATCTTCCTCCCTTCCTCATCTATAAAAGTTTGTCCTCATGCATTAGACAAGCTAGTTTTTGGAGTAATGCTAGTTGTGATTATGCTTGTCCTGAGTGATAGTAAGAATCTTGAAGCGTAGGGAGGTTATGCTGCCGGAATCCTGAGAGAGAGAAGGTTTATTGCAAGACATACATAGCTGCTTGCCCAGCTAGAGGATAGGTTCAACGTCAGAACCTTGGTTGTATCTTTCTCTGCTTATTATTTCAATAATAAACGACTACTGTTATGGTTCCAATCTCATTGTTCATCATGATAATGTTTGGTTTATTTCCTTTCTGACTGAAATATAGTTGTATGTTAGTGGATTTTATGCTTGTTCTCGTTTCGTTCTTTGCATGTGCAGGTATCCATATGCGGGGATCGCAAGGATTGTGACCTGCCAGAGCAAGGGAATGGGATTGTCAACTCGTCTTTGACATTAGTGTTGGACTCCAGGTTGGTTCTCGTCATCCGCTTTTAATATACAACTAGGAACTTGCGTAGTAGCGTGTTTTGATTGTTGCTAGTCCCATTTTGGGCTAGTGGGATCGCCTCTGTCCGCAGAGGGGATTTACCTCTCCAACAATTTGGCGACTCCACTGGGGAGGAGCTATTTGTTGTTTGATTCATAAACCTTGGACGGAGTCTGAAGCACGGCCAGGCAGCCTTTGAAATGCTATTGCTTTGCATTAGCGGAGTAGATCAACGCCACTTCAGTCGATCTCTGGTTTGGTTTATGAACCGAACGGCTTGGAGTTTTGTCTTGCATGTTAGTTTTCTCTTGCCTGCTTGGATAAATGAGTTTTCTGGGTCAGCTTTGAAGTTGTTTTCTACTCTTAGACCTGTCTGAGTACTATTGACCAGACCCTGAGCTATTGTATTTATTTTTTGGGTCAGCAAACACGGTTGGCGCGTTTTTTCCTCTGACAGTCGCGCCAGTTGGCGCATGTTGCACAATAGCAACTCGTGCCAATTCCTGAATAGCGCAAGTTGCAGGCTCACAGTCGCGCCAGCTCTGTGAATTTTTCCAGTTTGTTAGTTGAAAGCTCCTTAAGCTCAGATTTTGGTTTTTGTACATCTTTTACAGCTTCTGGAAGTGTGTTGGACCTCTGTGTGACTGGTTGTTACCTTTATCCTTCAGTTGTTTGCTTATTTCTATTGATTTTGTATCCCAGCCCTAGAGCATCTAGGGGCTTTGCATGTCAAGCCTTCTGTGGGAAGTTTTGGTTTGATTACCCAGTCAACTTTTTGGTTGTTTTCCACACCGGTCTAGTAGTTGTTAAAGCTTGTTATTCCGTGCTTCTGGGCAATTCACTTCTAGCTTGTTTGTATTTTGCTTGACTTCATTTGAACTTAGATCACATGGTTCATTAAAGGTCTGTGCGCTTTTCGTTGCTTTGACAGTTCATTTTGGTATTTCAGATTTGGTTCTCCTTACATTGAGTGATTTTTGTTTGTTTATGCTTGTTAATATCTCATGAAATTTGTTTAAATTCCTTATGCCATTTTAAAAAGAGAAAAACAAAAGATCTTTTTGCATTCTATTAGTTAGCATTTGTTGTTATTTGTTGCTTTTAAAAAGAAAAGAAAAAGTTTTATTTCTTGTTATTAGCTGCATTAGGATCTTTGTTGTTTGCTTATTATGCATTTTGTTTGTTTGAAAATCTCAACTCTCTTATATTTAGAATTCATTGAACTAAATGATATGATTTTGGCATATAGTGTGCATTTAGGAAGTTTTGAGATATCACATGCGGTAGGACCAAAAAACTGAAACTTAATTGAAGATCAACTATAAAATAAACCAAATGAACCTAACAACGTATTGGAACCTAACGCACATATTCTAGAGGTCTAGGCCAGAGACGTGTTCCGGCGTCTTTAAACCTAGTAACTATTGCCTCGTTGATGGTTGGGTGATTCCTCCTGAGAGACAATAAGTACCAGTACGGACTGAGCTCCCACGTACCGTCGCGTATATACAGGAGACCCCACTAGGCTATCATCCTTTATCCATAGGAAGCCGAGTCTGCCGCCTTACAAGCCGTAATGCACTGAACACAGCATTCGGAAAGATTGACTGCAGTACGGGAAGTCCTTGGTTTTCATCTGATTGCCGAGGTGTATAAGCAGTTTTACGGATTGTTTGGTAAACCTTTTTGCCTAGAGTCTCCAGAGTAGTCACTTTTGATCCTTTTCGGACTCCTTAAAAGAAAAGGTGCCTGTGAGCGTCTTGTCACTTCGTGCTCATTAAACATTCGAAGGAGACTAGAGTCATCTTTTGTCCTTTTCTCGACTCTTAAAACATGAAAAGGTCAAGTTGTGTCTTTGCGTCCTAAAATTTATTTGGCCACGATAACATTTACCCAATTAGATTTTGTTTGCGTTAGTTTGAGTAGGGGTTGTCTCGGTAGATTCCTTAGGTTTGTGAAGTTTCATCCTGGCGGAATTACCAATTTCGTCTTCTGTCGAGATACCGGTTGTGAGTCTTCCTGTGGTTCCAAGTATAGAACCACTTAGTTCTCGTGCCCCAGGCGGCGAGACTTACCAGTTTCAATGGAACCCTACGTGGGAACCTTCTGAGGACAGTGTCCCTTTTTGGGACTATACTTCTCCTCGTGTGTCAATCCCACCTTTTTCCTCTGACATGGATGATTTGTCCCCTACAACGACTGATGAGTCCGTTGCGACGAGCGGTGAAATTCCCACTGCAACGGACCCTATACATGTTAGTAGTACTCCTACTACTACAAATTTACCACCAGGCTATAAAGCTTTAAGGGATACTATGCCCTCTGTAACTCCTTTTACGGGTTCCATTTGGTCACCACACACTCTTCCTACTACGGAGCCTTTTACTCCGCAAAGTCGCAGTCCAGCTGTTACCTTAGTCACAACCGCTCCAACGGTCTGTGCAGCCTCTTCGACTCCTATTTTTAGTCGTCCTTCGGTTTCCTTGTTCGGATTCTTTGATCACATGACAAATGTCCCAATACAGGGGCCATACGATCCGTATTTGTCACCTCAACCGGTTATTGAGGTATTAGTTCCATTGTCAATTGATTGGACCTCCACCTCTTTTCATGGTGGTCAAGTTTCATCTGCGCAGTCTCCAAGACAACCCCCTCAAGACCAACAAGGGAAATCCTTTCATGGAAACCCTTTGGCTACTGGTGGTCCCTTTTTCTCTTCTTATGTGCAACCTTCTGGTAGCTCAGGTCAGTCGTCTGTTCAACAAGCCCAACCTGGTATCCAACAAGGTTATCCTCCAGGACAAATTGGTCAACAAATTGTTAATCCAAACCAACCCAATGTCCAGTATCCTTCAATATCTAGACCAGCTATTCAACCACATGGTCGGCCTACCGTCTAGTATAATCAACCTTCTGGGCAAGTCAGTCAGCCTCAAATCCAATCAAGCCAACCAACTGCCCAGCCCACTCAGCCATCTGGTTCCTTAGGACAACCTTCAATCGTGCAACAACAACAACTCCATTCCCTGCAGGTACCACCTTCTGGGCAAGGAGGTCAACCCCAATATCAACAAGGTTATCCTTCCGGCCAGATAGCCCAGCCTATAGGACATCTTTCTGGTACTGCTCAACCTAGTTTTCTGCCCCAGGCTGGACCCTAGCCCCCGTCTGGTTTTCAAACGCAAGCTGGGGTTCAATCCCAACTGCCTTATTATCCTCCACCTACTCCTCCACCTCAATTTGGAGTCCAGCCACCCTATGGTTACCAGCAACCCCAAGGGCAACCTATGTTTGCCCCGTACCAAAATTACCAACAACCGCAGACGAATCCTTATTATTCGCAACCATATGGTGCTTCTGCAGGACCGTTTGGTAATCCATGGAGTGCTGGGGGGAAAAACCCAAATCCTTACAGACAAAACCCTATGGGGCCAAATCTGTCTGGACCAAGCCCTTGGGGGCAACTGCAGTTGGTTGGAACCCTGGTGCTCCATCCCAACAGCAGCCCCAGATGTCCTTTAATCCTCAATTACCTTTCTTAGAGACTTTAGAATTACCGGATGTGTCTAAATTGACTAATGATCCTATTCTGCATAATCCATATTGGCCTCCGGTTCCAACAAAAATTCCCGGTGACTGTCCAAAATTCGATGGTAAGCCTAATGAAGATCCACAAGCTCATGTCATGAATTATCACCTATGGTGCTCATCCAATTCATGGCTTGATGATTCCATTCGGCTTCGCCTTTTTCAACGGACTCTCACCGGCTCTGCCGCTAAGTGGTATATTGAACTCAATCGCGGATCCTTTCAGGATTTTAACTCCTTGGCTATGGCATTTCTTACTCATTTTCAGTTGCTTGTTCGATATGAGACGGGTACACACCTCCTCACATCCTTGAGACAAACGATGGCTACGCATATCTCTAATCATATCCATGAATGGAGACGGCTTAGACGTATGATCAAATTTTGGATTCCCGACTAGCTGCTTACTGATTGGTTTACGACTTCGTTCGTGCCTCCAATAGCTCGGGATATCGCCATGGAAGCGTGTGTAACTGAAGAGCAAGCTATCGCGCGAGCTCAGTACCTTGACTTGTTTTACTCTTAGTCAGGTACATTGTATGATTATCTACCTGATGCCCCTAGACCAGGAACGTCCAAAGCCCCGCCAACACCAAATGTTGACGGTATTATTGGTACTGTTAGTTCATCCTCAAAGAAAAATTTCGTGAACCCTGGGAAGCAAAAACCACCTGTTTCGAATGAACCCACCTCCCAGGTAATACCCACTTCAAATGTTACTTCCAAGGTCAATGTCGTCCAATCCACCATGGCAGACAAAACCTCGAAAGCAAAGAAGAAAGGGAAAGCGAAGAATAAGCCAGATCAACCCAAGCAGGAAGCCCCTAAACCTCCGCCCAAGGATGGTGCCAAACGCAAACCCAAGTATCCTTGTCTTATCTGTGATGAGGATCACTATACGAAGGACTGCCCCAAGCGGTCCGAAGTTAGTCGTTTGTTGAAAGGCGCTTCCGGGACTCCTCCGGTGCTTAAAGAACCCTTTCCCTCACAACAAACTCAAAAAACTCAAATGGTGGCTGACCCATCTCAACCTCCCTCTTCCTTTGGTTCTCAAGTGTTTATGGCTGGAACGATACCTATCAATATCAGTACTCGAACAAAAGATTATCCGCCATCTACCGGGAAGGATCCTGAGATACCCTCTTGTTATCACTTAGAACTAAAATTGATATATGTAACTTTTCATCCTAGCCCGATGACAAGGGTCAGTGCTAGTTTATTTTTGTTTTAATTTTCTTCCCTTAGAATCTGAAGTTTTGAAGAGTTTTTGAGTCAAGTTATTCTCAGCTCCCATTGGTTCCCCTCCATCTACCATTGTTTTATAGCCACCTGTTATCTTATGTCAGTCACCGTGCCTTTTTGTAATTTCGCAGCGCAATCCTGATTAGGCAGTTTCACAGCGCATCATGCTTAGGCAGTTTCGCAGCACATCATTCAAATTTAAAACTGACAGCACTGCGAAATCAAGGATTCGTACATTTCGCAGCGAATCTTTCCCGAAATGTCAAATCCGTTAGGTGAGTCATAGGCCGTGTCTTCTCATGTCAGCTCATGTACCTCTCTTATCACATTTCACCACTCATTGCCACTATCACCACCACTAGATCTGTTGATACGCATGAATCATCATTTCCAAGAAAGACCATCGTGCATAAAACTTAATGATGGTCGTAAGTCTTGCATGAAATGACAAATCTGCAAGATTACAACTTGAAAGATTTTAAACGGAAAAAATTAAAATTCAACTGCAAAGATAATCAAGCGAGGCTGATAATCAAGCGAGGCTGAATTCAAATAGAAGCTGAATCACAATTCCAACCGGAGCTGGTAGTCATTGTCTACGAAGATTTGGAAGAATCAATGGAGAAAAAGGAGCACAGATCCGGCAAATGTCTAAGGACTGAGCCTGAAGGCTTAGATATAACGCTGAGAAATAAAGAGGTGGAGAAAGCATTTAAAAAGGCCGAGTGATGGAATTTTTGCAAAAAGTTACAAGGAGGGCACGCACAGGTAACCAAAGAATTTGCACTTAACTTCACAGGCTTGAATTCAAAAGTAGCCATGATAGAATTGCAGGTTTCGCCAGAAGTGATATCTACTGTGACAGAGATACCACGAGGACAAGAGCAATGGTTTAAAAATTTCATGTTTGACATGAATCCTTGCAAGGAGTTTTTGAAGGATGAATTTGTAAATGAAGATTTAAGTAAGGCAGTGCCCAGGAGTTATGTCAAAGAATATTATGCTCAGTTACTCACCTGCATACAGAAATATCTGACTTGTGAAGGAAGGTATAACAAGGTTTACTCTTACCATTTTAAACTCCTTTTGCATTTCACCGGGAAGGTCTCCATAGACTTACCTTTTTATCTTTTCCGTAGTTTGAGTAAGATGTGTGATAAGGTACAGCTGAGGAAAGAGGATTGTGAAACCTCTTTGTTTCATCATGGTTTGATCAAACTACTGGTTTTAGATGGGCTCCAAAAGGTAGACAGAGATTGGAATTCATTCATTTTTATGGCTGGCTTCAAAAGCCAGACTGGCCTCACTCCTCTACCTACTAGAGATTCTACAATAGCTGAGCTCCAAACAGAAGCAAGAGCTAAAAGAGTTCCAAATTTACAAGTAGGAAAACAAGTGAAGCCATTCATCATCCAAGATCAACCTCAGCAATCAACTAAGGAAAAAGCTCATGGTAAAAAGACTGTACCTAAAACAAGCACATCTGAAGTAGTCTCAAGGATAAGAACAAGAAGCCAGATGAATAAGGAAAAAGGTAAAGCTGTAGCAGTCGAAGAAAGTCCAGTGTCCAAGGGAAGTTTAAATGCCTTATTACAAGCTATTGACTTTGAGCAATCTCTACCAGTTCAAATTGAGTTGATACAGTCAGAACAAGAAAGCACCAAGAAAGCCAAGGCCTCAAAAAGGCTTAAATTTGATGAGCCAGCTGAAGAGTTTGTTTTTAAACCTAGAAGACCTATGACAAGGAGATTCCAGCAAGTACAGGAAGCACTGTCAAGAACAGAGGAAACAGGGGAAGGGACACAGCGTTGGCAAAAGAAAAACATAGGCAAAACAGTCATCACATCTAAAGAAGATAACATAGCAGCCATGAAGAGCCAATTAGAATCAGCTAAGCATGAGATCGCCAAATTGAAGAAAGATGTTAGAAGACATGCAGTCATACACGCAAACTATTATAAAGCTCTATGGATTCAAGGGAATGCAACTGTAGAAGCCTAGTTGAATTCAGTGGTTGATGGCCATTCACAATTTCACACCTGGATAGTACCAGCAATCAAAGAAGCCAAGTACATCAAAAGGATCAATATGCAACTGAGAGCTGGGAATAAGGTTATGAAGAAACAAATTGAAGAGCTGAAGGCACAGTTAAGCCAGCTTAAAGGACCTGCTAAATGAGTTTTCATTTCAAGTAAGATTCTGTTTCAAAAATTTTGATAAGTTTGCTTGATCTTATCTTTCTGAAGAAATCTAAATCCCTATTCGCCCTTTGGAAAGTCTAAAGAAGTTTTTGGCAATCAAGCACTCGATTAATAAAGGTCTCAGGTTAAAAACAAGCTGTTTTAAATAACTCAGCAGTTTCGTAGTGCGCTACGAAACTGCTGAAAGTGATGATTTCAACATAAATCAAGCAGTTTTGAAGTTGAAGCGGGAATTTTGAAAAGGAAATATATATAAGGCATATAAGGCATCATCTGAAACTATTAACATTAAACCAGGACAAGATAGGTGGAGAAGATATGTATTCGAATCCAATTTTAAATTTTTTGTCATAAAGTGAACATATTTACCACAGTTCAAGATATTTCATAACAGCTTGGTGCCTTCACACATGAAAAGGGTGGCCAGCACATCATGGACGTGGCAATCTGTTCTATTTGGGTAATCAAAGATAAAAGGCATGCTTCTTTGGATTCGAACATTTTGAGGCAAACCAAGGACCGACAAACAGGGGTAGTTTCCTATGTTTCAGGGCAATGGAAAAGATGTGTCATTAAAGATCAAACATGGAGCCTTGAACATCCATTACAGCCAAACTAAAGGGGAGCAGATGTCAAAGAACGAGAACCATTGTAATCAATTCTATTATTAGCATAACACGGTGTTAGAATCCTACTTGATTTAGATCTCTAAAAACTCCAGTCAACACTTTGTTGTATTTATTAAGTAGTTAGAGTTTAAGAGTTGTCAGTAATAGAAGTAGTTTTCGAATTCCCCTCATGCTGGAGGAGGAATCTCGATCAGTTAGAATAAGAGCTCTATATATAGCTGAAACAACAATGTAATCAGGGTTGGAAATTTTATGAAAAAGCTGGTATTTGGCCTATGTAAGACTCATTTTCAGTAATATACATGCTGGACTTTACTTCTCAGGATTCATGAAGGATTTTTTATGTTCAAAATATGTGATGTTGTCCTTTTCTTAATTCTTACAGTGGTATGGATGTATAATCACTCAGAATTCACTGAATGTGCTCTGACTTCCTGTATACATTTATAAACTGTGTGGTCCCATATGAGTTTATGTTCTGAATGTTTAAATGCTGAATGCCCTGACTTCCATGTAAGGTTGAGTTCATTGTTATATTGAGGTGTTGTTGACTCCATAAGCCCAATGGATAGTTTTGTTTAATGTGTTTCCACCATTCATATTTTTCAAAGTTGTTCTATAAGAGTTAGCCATCTTATCTTTAATCAAAATCATTAATCCATCAAGAGAGAGCCCTCTCAGGTTGAGGAGGCTAAGCCTCAGCCTAAAGTAGGTTGAAATAGTTACTTAGAGTCAACCTGACCAGCAGCCTATCAGGATCTGATTTTGAGATAACACCTCTAATGCTCTTCCGTTCAGTTCAGGTCCACTCCATATTGAGAGACCTACAACTGAGACACCTCTTCGACCCCCTCCAAAAGGAGTACTCTGGAAATCTTCTTACAACCCGAATGCTCGTGCTGCACAGCACTACAATATCGTTGAGGACTTAGCGCAGACTCCATCGGCTATGTCTGCTTTAGAAGTTCTCCAGAGCTGCCCTTCTCAGAGGAAGTCGTTGCTATCCGCTATTGGTAGCATAGACCCGACAGATTCGGATTTAATTACTTTTGACTTGGAACGCCATACACAAAGATTGCCTCCTCAAATCGCATTCCTTATACAGGTTATCATTGATTCCAAAACAATTCACCGTACAGTCATCGATGAAGGTGCTTCAACTTGCATCATGTCTGTCGCCTTTTGGAAAGCTATTGGATCTCCTACCTTGAGTCAGTCTCCCACAACCTTGGAAGCCTTTGATGGAAGAGCCTCTCGTCCTTATGGTATACTCCAACGTTTGCCATCACTTTAGAAGGGAAGACATTCGAAATGGAGGTTGAAGTAGTTGATGCTACTCTTACCTACAACCTCCTTCTCGGACGTAGCTGGATCTACGCGATGAAAGCTGTTGCTTCATCACTGTTTTGTATCATCCGTTTCCCCCATCAAGGGAAGATTGTTACCATAGACCAGCTATCTTTCTTCGCTTCTTCTTCTGAAGGTAACATCCCTTTTGTGGAGCATACCTCGAAATTATCTGAGAGTTCGGGAGCCGGACTTTTTAAAGATCCTGCCCTTATGGGTGTTTTTACGCTCCCACCTCCTAACGTCGCCTCCGTTAATATGATCACTACTTGTTCTGATCCATGGATCATTCCTCCCATCAACCAAGTAGACTCTTGGGGCGACAAAATGCCGTTGAGTCCTGCCGAACTCAACTACATTGAGATTATTGCTGCATCGGCTCCCTCTTCCGAACTTGCTCTTTCGAGCATGGTTCTCCATCCATTCGATGTATCCTCAGGGCTTGTAGATGAGACTTCTTTGGATCCTTTGCAAGAAACATTCTCGTCCGATGAAGCCATCATTGAGACTATGTCTCTCGAGGAACTTCCTTGGCATGACTCTCATCATCGTTCCTCGTTCCTCCCTGCCCCTCAGGATATTCTCACTTGCCTTGAACGGTTTGCTCCTTGTCTCCCACTGCAAACACCTATTCAGATTGATCAGGTGTCTTCTGAAGGGAATATGGAAAATATTACGCAAACCCAACCCATCGACATCTCTGTCAAACCAGGGATTGTCGAGCATATTCATATTGGAGTCACTTGTACTCCTAAGGAGATTCAACTTTATTCAAACCTCTTTCGCGAATTTCGTGATGTTTTCGCATGGTCCTACGAAGAAATGCCTGGCATTGATCCTAGCATAGTGGTGCATGAAATAATCACGTACCCAGGTGCTAAACCTGTACGTCAACGTTTACGCCCTGTACACCCCAGAAAGGCTGCAGCGATTAAGGCCGAGGTAGAGAAGCTTCTTAAAGCCGGTTTTATTTATCCTATTCCGCTCACAGATTGGGTTTCAAATATCGTACCTATGACTAAAAAACAGGGTACAATCCACGTTTGTGTTGATTATCATGATATAAATCGAGCCTTTCCTAAAGATAATTTTCCCACACCATTCATTGATCAGATTATTGACGAGTGTGCTGGAAGTGAAATGTATTCTTTTATGGACGGTTTTTCTGGCTATAACCAGATCAATATTGCTCCCGCTGACCAACACAAAACTGCCTTTATCTGTCCATGGGGCACTTTTGCCTATAAGAAGCTCCCTTTCGGTCTTAAAAATGCCAGTGCTACCTTCCAGCGTGCAATGTCTTACGCGTTTCATGACATTCGACACATTGTACAGCCTTACTTGGATGACCTTCCTGCTCACTCAGCTAAACGTCAAGACCACCCTAAACACCTTCGCGAAATCTTTCTTCGCTGTCGATACTATCGAATCAGGCTCAATCCTCACAAATGTGTCTTCTGTGTTGAATCTGGCAGACTTCTCGGGTTTGTCGTTTCCCGAGAGGGCATCCGTTTGGATCCCCTTAAAGTCGAGGCTATCGTGAATATTCCTCCCCCCGCTTCTTTGCATCAATTGCAGAGTTTGCAGGGTAAAGCCAATTTTTTACGTCGTTTTGTTCCAAACTATGCCGAAGTGGCCAAAGTTTTTACACGATTACTAAAGCGCGATGTCCCTTTTCATTGGGATGCTACAGCTCAGGAATCTTTTGAGCCTCTCAAGGGCTTCCTTGTTTCTGCTCCATTGCTCCGTCCCCCGAATTATTATCGCGACTACACCTTGTATTTGGCTGCCGCCGACACCACTATCGGCATGGTTCTTGTCCAAACTGATGATGATGACACTGAGCATGTTATCTATTATCTCAGCCGCAACCTATTAGACACGGAAACTCGATATGCTTATGTCGAGAAGTTGGCATTAGCCGTAGTCTGTGTTGTACAATGCTTCCGTCATTATATTCTTTTGCGTACTACTACTGTGATTTCTGATTGCAACCCCATGACGTATATATTGTCACGCCAGTTGCTGTAGGGCAAGTACTCAAAGTGGATTGTTATCCTCCAAGAGTTTGACCTGGAATTTACCACTGCCAAGTCCAAGAAATCACTTGTATTTGCTGAGTTAATTTGCTCTTTGCCATCCTCTTCCCCGACCTCTCACATCGAGGATCAAATTCCGGATGAGACCCTATTTCTCATTAGCACCCTCGATCCATGGTACGGAGATATAATCATATATCTGCAAACGTCCTCCTTTCGCCCGGGCGTGTCCAAAGACGCTCGGCGAAGGATTCGTCATCAATCTCAACCATACCGTATCATTGGCGATACATTATATCGTCTTGGCGCCGACTCTGTTCTCCGCCATTGTCTTACTCTCGAGGAAGCTGAGTGGGTCTTGAATGACTGCCACTCTGGTGCCTGTGGCGGTCACATGTCCGGATATGCTATTGCCCAAAAAATCCTCCGTGCTGGCTATTTTTGGCCCTCGATCTTTAAAGATTGCATCCTTGCTGTCCGCTCTTGTCATGAGTGCCAGATATACCAACGGAAGATGCGAGCGCCTCCTACTCCGTTGCACCCTGTTGTCACCGTAGGCCCTTTTGCCAAATGGGGCATTGATTATATGACCTATAACCCTTGCTCGGCCGGGGGGCATGGGTTTATCATCGTTGCTGTCGATTACTTTACTAAATGGGCCGAGGCGATGCCTACATTAACTGAAGACGGTCACACAGCGGCGCAATTTTTATTTAATCATGTTATTTCGCGATTCGGTGTTCCTCAAGCCATCGTTACTGATCACGAGAAGCATTTCCGTAATCATATGATGTCGGAATTAACAACCCAGCTAGGCTTGCAACATGATAGTTCAACTCCGTACTACCCTCAGTCCAATGGCCAAGTTGAAGCTATCAATAAAGTTTTGGTCACGATGCTTCAACGTACCGTTGGCATGCATAAGTCCAACTGGCATTTGATGTTGTTCCCGGCTTTGTGGGCCTACCGAACCTTTGTGAAGGATGCCACTGGTTTCACTCCATTCCAGCTAGTTTATGGACTAGAGGCTACCCTTCCGATTGAATGTGAAATCCCTTCATTAAAGTTAGATGTTGAGCTACTTCCCAACACCACTCCGTTAGAAGAACGCCTTCTTTACTTAGAATGATTGGATGAAACTCGTCGCCTGGCTTCCTTGGCTATCGAAACGCAAAAGAAGCGAGTCAAGGCTCACTTCGATCAGACCGTACGTCCGTGTTCTTTTGTTGAGGGAGACTTAGTCCTGCTCTATGATCAGGCAAAAGATAAGCTAGGAGCAGGAAAGCTCGAGTCTATGTGGCTAGGTCCTTACATTGTCAAGAAAGTTTTGCATAAAGGGGCCTACGAGCTGATTGATTATGAAGGTAACCCTCTTGGGAAGCCCCGAAATGGGCTTTATTTGAAAAAGTACTATGCGTGATGCTAGTGCATTTTATTTTGTACATACATGTACTCTAACTAGTGTTGTGTGTGTGTGTGTGTCAATTTTAAAGGCGTAACTTCCACTTATTGTGTTTCTCGCTTCTTGTGCAGATGTCAAATACACCTTATGTTGGTTTTGCTGATGGTGCCTGCCGCAGTACTCGCAACTTGTTCTCTGCGGCATGGGTGATCTACGATCCTCATGGCGAGTTGATAGATTGTCAGGGTGTGTGTTTGGGTCGTACTACTAACAATGTCGTTGAATATTGTGCTGTAATCGAGTTACTTGCTGAAGCAATTAATCGTGGCATTTGTGCATTGGTAGTGAACCTGGACTCTCAACTTGTCGTCCACCAGCTCAACAGGCAATATTCCGTCAGAGACCATCATATTTTAAGGTTGTATTTACGTGTGAGATTGTTAGAAAGGAACTTTGATTTTATCACATATCAACATATTCCATGACAATTAAACACATTATCTGATGCATTGGCTAATCATGTATTAGATAGACATTTGCGTAATTTGTAATTAAAACATTATACAAGCAAGCACATGAAAAACACAATAATAAACCATAGGCATATGTATATATATACAGGTATGTCATAATGTTTGCGCCCCGTGCATTACATAATCCAAAAAATAATACATGTCCAAAACTCATACAGCTGCTGGCAACATGTTCCTCAAAAACGTGCAAAAATGAAATCTAGGCGTCTAATCACGGTGATGCTCATGATAGCATGTCACCACTCGCACCACACATCTCAACAGACGATGGACGCGAGTAGATACTCCCACCGTGTGCCTCTGGTACGCTCTAGGCATGTCTGCCAACCTGCCATAATCTGGAATACCTCGAGTCAGTGCCTCAAGGTTCTGTACTAGGTCGTCGCCCTCATCACCCTCTGCTTGAAGGTCAGCTACAAGTTGTGTTCTCCGTACGTTATGAGGCAAGTCAGCTGGTCGCTCTGCACCAACATCTGCATATATATAGAAGTTGTCAGAGACAGACATGTATTATAACAAAAAAAAAACTTAAATATGTAAAAACATCAAAAAACACAAAGAGTTCTTACCTAGCTCCTCGCCCCAGTCCTCTCCCTCAGGCAATGGGAGGTCTGGATCTCCAGTAAAATCCATGCCTGCATAGGGCCAGTCCTCGACGACAATCATCTGGTGACGGAGCCAGATAAAGAACTCGGGCCTCCAGGCCATCTGCTGGCCCCCTCCTCCTCTGGGCATGAGTTCTGCCCATCGATTTAACCTCGGCTCCCGTGGCACTGGATCTGCCACTATGCCTCCCGGTACCTGGAATATCGGCAGTCGCTCCAAGAAGAAATCCACTATAATATATCCATAGCCGAACTGTTTGTTTCCATCACGCTTACACTTGGTAAGCTGCCTTTTGATGTTTGTTGTCACTGCCGTGGCCCAATCAAACAATGTAGGCTGGAGACACTCAGTTGCCAGCAGCAAATGATTTTTGCTGGCCTCATGGGGCGCCTGTACCCCAGCTGCGTGGGTAATAGTGAATAAAATCACTCGGAGTACCAAGTCGGGAACCGTGATAATGTTAACTTTGGCACTGTTTGATCCAAAATGTGCCCTAGGACAATCTCTTTCCATCACCTCTCCCATCTTCTCACCAGAAGGCCTGCTACCAGTCAAGATGGGCCGTGCACCTCGCTGTGATAGACCAGTAATAAAATAGACATCTGAAACATCTAATTCTAATGTCTGGTCTTTCAGGCGAAATCCCTGATCCTCTGTATCCCAAGCATCCATGATGAATCGCAGCAACTCAGGTTGTGCACGCAAGTATGAGGTGAGGAAGAACCTTTTCAAGCCACAGTCTCTCAGAGCATCCATGCATGCATCATCCTCCATTGCCATGGCATCCACGGCATCATGCTCTCTTTCTCTCCATTCTATAGACATTCTGACGAATCCCTGCAACCACAAAGTTGAAATTTCCACCATTAGATCATTGGTGAAGACAAAATTGAAGAGAATTTGCAATTTTACCGGTCAAATTTGTGACAAATTGAGATCGCGCGGTTGGCGCGACTGTTTCTAAAACAGTCGCGCCAAGGTCGCGACCCCTTTGGGTAAAAAATGCCATTGGCGCGATCCCGTGCGGGAAACTCGCGCCAATGGCGGAACCCTATGAAATTGCAAATCCTCTTGCAGGGGACTAAATTACGGATGAAAATATTAAAAAATGGAATGAAAACAAAGCTAAGGATGAGGCCTCTTACCTGTTCCAGATGGTGGCTCGAATGTTCTCCTGGATTGATCGCAATCAGCAGTTGAAATTTGCACCCAAAACCCTCCAATGGTAAACTCACAAGGTAAAAAGTGAAAAGTAATTTTATTTTTTACCATTTCACTATTTATAGCATTTTTTGCCCTAAAAATACATTAGAAATGATATTTTTTGAGTATTTTTGGGATATTTTTATGTCAAAGTGGGTTTTACGATGTTTTTGTATGATGGCAGGGGTTGGTGCAATTCAAAGCAATCAAACGAGCTCCTTTTTTACTTTTTCAAGCTCAGTAAAACATGAGAAAAGGTTACTTTAAGGTCTGCTTTCAACTCTTTTCTGACCATTTAAAGAGGAAAAGATTGCCGAGTCACTCCTCTTGACTCGTTAAACGTTAATAAGGGGCGGTCGTTTTAAGTTCTTTTTGTCAACCGTTAAAACATAAAAAGATTACCGGGTTTTTGTCGTTTAAAACTCATTAATGTTACGAAACGACGTGATTTTGATCGCTTTTTTACTTTTTCAGGTCGAAATCACTATTTATGAAAAGTACTCCTCGATCGTAATGGTCGGGCGGTTCTTTCGGGCATTATTTTATACTTTTTCGGGCCCGAGAGACACAACTTTACGAAAAAGGACACCCCTGGAGTTTCCTTTTCTGCTGTCTTTTCAAACTCTCTAAACATGAAAAGACACCGAGTTCTTCCTTTGTCAGACTCATTAAAACCTAATGACATCAGATTTTGTCGAAATGACGCACCACAAGCATATGCTATCCCCATCAAGCTTGTTAAAAATAATTGGGGTACTCGCCAGAAATGGCGGGGGAAAAAAAAAAGGAACCATAATTACCGTCGTGTCGGCAGTATGTCGCTCTTGAACATGGCACTTCTTTGCTTTCGTGTCCGGGTGGGGATATCTCATCTCATATTTTTCACTTGCTTCCGTGGACTTGGGTACCTCTATTTGACCTCTCATCTACTCATTGCCTCGTCATCATGATCTTTGATACATTGATGTCAAATACTGCCAATTCCATTAACGTGCCGCCGATATGTTCAAGAGAAGTTGACCACTGCAATGAAACAACCTCCCTCTGATAGCTCACACAATCTTGATTCACAATATTATCTCTCTGTCTCGTGTCGATGATGTGGGAAACATTATGGCCCACCTTCGATCAAGGCCACTTCGTGTCGACCTCAGCTCATTATCCAGGAAGCTGATCTAGAGACTCCCTGCCAGTGCCTTGGAGCCTGCATGCCTCAATGGCAGGTTCTTCTTTTTCGACGTGAGGTTTTCATCATTGACCTCCGATCGAATTATTCTACGGGTGTTCGACTTCAGATCACTAATTCACACGCCGTAGATTGTACCTATAGTACCTTGAGGGCCATTGACATTATTGGTGGTACCTCTCGCATCTGTTAACAATTTCTAATATTGACTGGTAATCAGACGATGTTCATGCATGTTCGACTTCAGCTCACATATTCACATGCTTGAACTTGTACTTCTGTTCGGGTCGAGATGGAGCGCAAGACCCTGGATTGTGTCTGTTGTAATCCAGGTGTGATTCTTGATATATGACTCATTCACTGGATGGCTGCGACCATACCTGAGTCAATTCGTTGATCCTAACCAGATGGTTGCGCCCATACTATGGATCTGGATTATCATGTACTCTCTTATGGATGGCTGCGACCATACCACGTACATCATGTATTTGAGCTATCAATTGTATTTCTCAATGCAGATTCTCGGCGGCAGCTACATGTGTTCTTGTAAAGCATTTCACCCCTCTCTCTCTCTCGGGCCTCATGCTTTAGGGGGCATCTGTTACACAGTAATTTGTCACCATTGGTCACCGTCCCTGTTACCCCTATTTCCATACATTGGAGGACGCATTCCGGGACCTGTGAGCAGTGACATAGTCTAAAAACACTTGTATTATGTTCCCCTGAGTTTGTACTTCATGTTCCCTGAAGACACCTTCTGCAAATTATCCCTAAAAAGTGCCCTTTTTCCATTGGCGCGGGTCCACAGTGTCTTATCCGCGCCAGTCACTGAGATCCTCAAAAGGGGGTGCGACCATTGGCGCTCTGTCTTAGAACAACACTCGCGCCAACCAAGTTTGGTAATGATTTTTGACAAACGCGCACCCATATGTTTTTTCCCTTCAGATCACGAAGTATTTTGAGGGTAAAATCCATCTGATAGAGGTCGAGAGTCATCATCTATCCTTTATATCTATCCACAGTGGCTTTTCGGAGATAATGTCGATCCACAATGAGTGTCCTGGTGCATTGTATCTTCCTCCCTTCCTCATCTATAAAAGTCTGTCCTCATGCATTAGACAAGCTAGTTTTTGGAGTAATGCTAGTTGTGATTATGCTTGTCCTGAGTGATAGTAAGAATCTTGAAGCATAGGGAGGTTATGCTGTCGGAATCCTGAGAGAGAGAAGGTTTATTGCAAGACATACACAGCTGCTCGCCCAGCCAGAGGATAGGTTCAACGTCAGAACCTTGGTTGTATCTTTCTCTGCTTATTATTTCATTAATAAACGACTACTGTTATGGTTCCAATCTCATTGTTCATCATGATAATGTTTGGTTTATTTCCTTTCTGATTGAAATATAGTTGTATGTTAGTGGATTTTATGCTTGTTCTCGTTTCGTTCTTTTCATGTGCAGGTATCCATACGCGGGGATCGCAAGGATTGTGACCTACCGAAGCAAGGGAACGGGATTGTCAACTCGTCTTTGACATTAGTGTTGGACTCCAGGTTGGTTCTCGTCATCCGCTTTTAATATACAATTAGGAACTTGCGTAGTAGGATGTTTTGATTGTTGCTAGTCCCATTTTGGGCTAGTGGGATCGCCTCTATCCGCAGAGGGGATTTACCTCTCCAACAGATACTATCGGGAAAACAAGAGTCAGGAAGCACAACTCTCATAACATCCAAGGGGGTGGAGAAGAAGAGAAAACATGATGCAGTTTATAGTTTGTCATGGTCAACATATAGAAGCCACTTCTTCCTATCACTTTAATATGAAAAAATTTCAAGACCTGTGACACAATAAGTATACCATGCTACAAGGATAAATGGTGAAAATAGGTTGGATATAGACAAAAGTGAGCCCAAGGACACAGTTATACCTTCTACAATTCCTTTTCACAACGCTTTCAATGATTTAATGAATCAACAAATCTTTGATCATGAAAACAAAAATAAATTCTTGGAATGTTAGAAGTTTGGTGCACAATGGAAAGAAATATGCAGTACTAGTAGGCAAGGTTGTTCAAGATAGAAAGGCAGACATTATAATCTATAGGAAGTCAAAGCTCAAACCTTTGATGGAGTTTGTTTCATAAGGTAAATGATGGTCCACTAATTTTGCACAATTGTATGATAATGGATATAGATAGTGCTAGATCTTCTAACCTAATTAGAAACTAACTTCTAGACATTATTTTATGATGGTTCTATGTTACAGGAGGGTGCAGGGGAAGACTATACATTGATTGATCCCTAGAAAAAGCATACCCTTATTTCCTATAGGCCTTGAAAAAGTTCTTGATTTGAAGGTGAAACATTTAAAATTTTTGGTTTGAAAATTATATTATGGAAGGTAAAGAATTCCATCCATTTTCTTTTGCTTCATTTGGAGAATTTCCAATTTGAGGTACAAACCTTGATTACTGAATTTTATGCTTTTAGTATTGTGTCCATTCCTCAATGTAAGATTGTAGTTGTGTACATTCCTCAATGTAAGATTGTAGTTGTGTCTCTTATGCTTTTCCCAGAGAGGTTAAGATGAAATGAAGGTTTTTCTAACTATTTCTTGCTTCACATCTTCCACTGTCCATTCTGCAGAGGTTGCCAGTCATTGATCCACTGTTTCACTTTGGGATTGAGCCTCTCTATGTCCTTTATTCTTTGGTAATATGTCATAATCAATTCTCTGATTATGTCAACACATGGAACTTTTTAAGTGCTCAACTAAATGGGATTTAATTTTCCCAGCTAGGCTTGCCACAAAGCAAACCTAGGGATGATGGGTAAGAGGGATTTGTTTATGGTATTTCCTGTCATGACTCTAGGGTAGTTCTTATACTAGACAAAAAAAACTTGATCCCAACTGGATGGTCTAGAAGATAGAGGGATATTTATCTCAGAGATAATAAAGTTCCATAATGAGATCATTAAAGGGTAGTCATGGAAAAGATGGGTCATGGATACGTCATGATCTTTGCAACAAACCCACTAGGGTGGATAGAGTATATAGTTTTTGAACTAGTTCTCAACAATTAGCAGCTTCATATGCACTATGAGGCATAAGAAATCTATGTTTTGAGCAATATCTTGTTCCACATGATGGAAACACATAGAATCCATAAGTAGACCATTTCAAAATAGTAAGGTAAACTTGCTTTATAGTGTATTGTCCTTGTGTTTCCTTGTGAGGGGTATTTCTCTTTTCTGAAAGCAATTGGAGCTGAATCTTTTAGGGCTAGGGTCATTTCCTTCCAGTGCTTTATCAAATGAAGAGGAAGATTTGAAGGCTACTTCCATCCTTTCCAAACTGTTTTATCATATTCACTTCAAATGGAGATATCAACAAGAATCTGAACACCATTATTTTCTGCAAAGGCCTTTGGGCTAAGGGAATATTTCCCATAATGGAGTCCCTCCATATCTTTATTGTTTTCTCATTCATGGGATGGAGTTGATTTACAGATTTAGATATATCCAAAGGGAAGGTCTCTCAAAAGGATCATGTGCCTTTCTGCCTCATTAAAATATATGTTCCAGATTACTTCCTTTCACCCTACTATTTTTCCAAAAACTGGATATTAATATATGCATGGACATGCTAATGGTGCAGTGACATCTAATGCATTGAGACATCTCTAATTCTCTATGGCCTTTGGGTAGTCAAGAAAATTCGTGGGAGGAGGTCAAAGTTCTGAAACACTTCTTGGTATTTAATCTTTCTATTTTAGCTTATGGTTTCACTGGAGCATTGTCTGAGGTCACTTTCCCTTATCTGAGGTCTGATGCTTATCTTTGACATGTTTTTATGGAGGTTATTCCAATGCAGATCCTAAGGCTTAAGTCTGGCCTTACAAAGTGACTGAAATGAAATGTCTGAACACAAGTTTTCAAGTTGATCTATGGGTTATATACACTGCCCTTCTGTAGCATGTATGTGACTCTCATTAGGCTGATCTGGAATTTTTATGGTAGTCTTTTATTTTGAATTGGTGGAATCTTCTTCCAGGAAAGATTTGTGGCCCTCTTAAGGCTCAAATTTGGGCACACATGGAGACCCATTTTAACACCTAACATAGTTTATGTGTGCAGACTTAGTAATTGTTCTAAGGTATTTTTGACAAAGGGCTAATTTATGTTTTTGGGAAGACATGTTCCTCTGAAGTCACTCCTATGCAATTTTAGGTTTCTCACTGTAATTGTCACACAATTTCAAGTGAAATTGTTGCAGCCTTGAGTATGGTATGTTTGCATCCTTTTCTAGATGATCTGAAGCCTATATTTGTGTAGAAGGACAGACTTAATTATAGCACATAATTTCTCTCCCTTGATTACATATTCAACACTCTTAAGGTTCATACGGTGGTACATTACAGAGCTCCTAGGGTTAGTATTTGACTGGTATTGATATATTAAGTAGCAACTCCATAAAACAATTTTGCAGACCTTTCTCTTGCATCATTTCTGTGATCATTGGTTTTGTTCATAGCCTTTTTGGGTTAGCACTTTTTCTTCATTCACTCATCTCATTATTTTGTGAACTCAACATTGTAAAACTTGTATTTCTAGATCTGATTTCACAACAATTTAATTTTTAAATTTGACAAGAATTTGTATTTTTTTATTTTTAATTTTGACAAGAATTTGCATTTTAAAATTTTTAAATTGACAATAATTTCTATTTTTCTAATTTTTAAATTAAGAATAAGCATGTTTTTTCCATATGGGTGTTTTTTCCATATTGGAATTTTACTTTCAATTTTTTTTAAACCAATGGGTCACCAACCTAGGCCAGTCACCCAAGGATATTATTTGACAGTCTCATTTCAACACCTGCAGATGATGAGGGCCATTAGCTCCCTTCTAGTTATAACTTTGCTCACTGATACTTTAATTTATGTTTAAAATTAAAAATTAACTTCTGTGTGTTGCAGATACACCTACATCCAAATCTTTTTCACTTTTACTCTCTAGGGGTTTCCCTCCCTGAATAACATACTTGTAGGCTCATGTTATGTTGTTTTTTTTTTTGTTCTTTTTTTTTTGTTTTCTTTTTTTGTTTTCGTTTTGTTTTGTTTTTGTTTTGTTTTGTTTTGTTTTGTTTGTTTGTTTTGTTTGTTTTGTTTGTTTGTTTTGTTTATTTGTTTGTTTGCTTTTTTTGTTTGTTTGTTTGTTTTTGTTTGTTTGTTTGTTTGTTTGTTTTTGTTTTTGTTTTTGTTTTTGTTTTTGTTTTTGTTTTTGTTTTTGTTTTTGTTTGTTTTTGTTTTTTTGTTTTTTGTTTTTTTTTTTTGTTTTTGTTTTTTTTTTTTTTTTTTTTTTTTTTTTTTTTTGTGTAGCATTTTCATTTTAAGGGGCCTCTTGCAGTCCCCTGTCATTTTATGGATTTCTTATCATTACTGTAATCTCCAGTCCCTTGGACCTAGTTTGGTATTTGGTGCAATATAATATAAATTCTATTTCATTTTTTCTCCTCTTTTTTGGGATTTCTGGGAAATACCTTATTTTAATTTAGATTTTGGAATTAAAATTGATCACTCTAAATGTATCTTTTACTCTTGAGGACAATGACCTATATTGATCATTAATGGACATAAATAGTATTTTTAGTGATTCAAGGTGCATATCTACAGATCATTCCTATGGCATCTTTGTGAACCATACTGCAAAGTCCAGATGTGGCAAGAGGTGGTAATCCATGCTCGAGAATATACTTGTTGTATTGAACTTGAAGACAAAATAAAATTTTCTCATGAGGGCTCAAATTGAAGCATTAAAATTTGATCCTTGACAGTAAAGGTTTCATTGGGTCAGCTTGAAGATCCATATCTTCACCAACAAAGCTTGCCAAGATATAAGATAGAGTTGTTGTGTAGCAATATTTATCAATAGATATGAGTTATGATGATACAACTGAATTTGAGCTATTATTGAAACTTGGACTAGTTTGAAGTATTGGACATCATATGTGCATTTTGATTGATTGAGGTACATTGAAGTGTATATCACATTGTGTTTAGAGATCAAAAATCTTGTAGAAATTTCACTGTAGATTAAATTGATTATGTAATGTCCTAAAGCAAAATACTTAATCTACTTCTACAATCAAACTTGCGGAAGCTTAATCAATTTTGAGAAAGATCAAATAGAACACATATAATAGAGAAGAAGATTCAATCACACATGAAAAAAAGAAGAATACTCTCGGGAAAGCCTTGAATAAAAACCCCACTATCTGTATGATCATACAAGTGGAAATATCTTAGGATTACACAAAGCTTTAGCTCTCAAGCTATCCAGCTATCAGTACAATCCCTCACTACTGCTCATAGACAGAATAGACAACACATATGCCTTCCTTCAGTCCTCCAAGTCTCCTATTTCCTTCTGCAGTTTCTCCTGGGCCCTCAAGCTGCCACCTATGTGTAAATCACCTCACACACTACTCTGACCTCTGAAATAACTGCGCAATCCTGAAGGAATGAATTCCTTCTGCATGCAAGATATTTTCTTATAGGAAAATCCTAGCAATTGATAGTACACTGTCCCTACCTTTAATCTCAACTGGGTCTTTGTCTGAACTAACATGCATGAGTTATTTATGAGAGAATATTTAGTTATCTAGAGAACACCAGTTGCATGCATGCATGCATTAACTGACTGAACTCAAAATTAGTTCCACAAAATGTTTGGAACTAATTTAACTGGAGTTAACTCAGTTAACTAAGCTAACTAATTACAACTCAAATACAACTCATCATTATCTCCTTAATTAAGGGATAACTTCCTCAATCAAAGGGATAACTATTGCATGTCTTCAGAAAGACTTCATGTTTGATTTTCTCCAACTAATTAACTCAAGATGAATTAATTAATTATTTTTCAAACAGCTGATGAGACTAAATTCGAATTTTAATTCTCAATTTTGATTCAAGGACAAATCAAAATTGGAATATATCCTGAAATGCTATTTATAGAAATGCTATTTTTAGCATTTTTATTTTTAACATTCCGTGTTGCTATTTTCCACACTGGTACCTAAAATTCTATCTATAGCAATGTTATTTATATCATTTCTATTTTTACCGTTTCTTGTTTCTATTTTCAACAAATCTATGTCCACTTGCATAGCTAGGCCATCATTATTTCTGTCTAGAACTTGTGTTGATCAAGTTGGCTACTAGGGTTTAACAGTACTTGTGTTATGGTGATAAGGTTTAGGCCACAGACTTGTGCATAACTATTCATGAAAATGATTGATGAACTGTGAGTATGGCCATAATCTAGTAAGACAAGGTGCTCGAGATGTACGCTTTAAATATTGTAACTCATGTGGATGCCTCCATATCTAAGATAAGTCAGTGTAGTAGAAAATATTTTGTTCTGATTACAGAGATGAATGGTAGAGAACAATGGTATACTTTGTTTGATGACAAAGCTTGTATTTGCAAGATTGTTGGTGTTTGATGAGTGAATTCCATGATGATTTATGTATGCCATTATGGAAAAACTTTGTTTCTTATTGATAATTTGATACAGTATTAGTTCTGTCATTTATTTTCTTCATTATCCATTGGATCCATTTTATTTGGTGGCTTCTTATCTCAGACAGAGTTAAAGGAATTTGTTTTTCTATGGAATCCTATGGAGGTTCTGAAGAACACAATTACTTACCTAATATAATCAGAGGTAAGATGGAAGACTGTTATTGTCAAACATTTCTTTTCTTGTTGGTTCCATAGAATTTAATTTTATTTCCACTCCCTTCATGTGCCACAATTGGTGAATTTATCAACTGTGGCTCAGGGATTTTCATTGTGCCATGATAGATTTTTTAACTGACAACTCACTTTGATGGAGTCTGTGTAGAGCATAAATTTATCTCAAGTATCATTTGGAAGTATTCTAGTCTCTAGAATCTAAATAGAATGAGGTTGCATGATATGAATATTTAGTGCCAATTAAAATCATGTCATTGTGCCCTCACAGTCCTTCAAATCTCTAATTTATCTCCTCTACTTTACCTATCACTACCCTTAAAATCTCTAATTTATCTACCCTATAAGCTGGCCTTGGGTTTGAGGCAATTCAAATTCAAAGCTCTAAACTCAAACTTGCCTCCTGGGTTATTGAATCCTGGCTGGCTCATCAAGCACCCATTCAGGCAATCTTGAAGTTACCTTCTGGAGAAGTTTCTACAGGCTCAACTAATACCATTGTGAAGCTCTGGAGAGGTTCAAAATGTCTTCATACTTTTATAGGACACATAGGTACATTTGAGATAAAATACATATTAATTTTATGAGGTTCTTTAAGCATGGAGGAGACGTGCAATATCAATCCAAACCATTAATCTGACCTATTTTATTGCACTGCCTATGGTGAGTGAAGTGAATTTATCATATTATGATAAAAGCTAGCCAACCCTTCTCCGGGCTACTATTTTATCAGAGATCCTCAACATTATGAGAAAAATTGTAAAGAAAAGGAGTCTGAGTAAATATGTAGAGAATCTTGGACTTCATATGATGTCTTGTAAGTTGTAACTTTTATGTAACATATTTGTCTGTTTACCATGAAACTATATCTTTTGACATTGCAAGTAAAATCAAAATATCATGTTGCTTCTTCACACACCATCTTTGGAATTATCATGTGAGTTGTAGGTGTCTTTAGACTCTCTTTCTTCATTCATACTTTCTTAAACTACATTTTTTCTTTCCTTTCTCATACAATTTGAATAATCTCTACTTATTTTGAAAAGTAAGAATTCATTCAAGGGTTTCTGAAAATTGGCAGGGTGTTATTTGAAGGGTAGATAAATAGCACATCATTGTGCACTATTCAAATCTCTAATTCCGCAAGGCATCTGAATGCTGCATTTTTTTCTAGATCAAGGTTTTGTGGGGAAGTGAAGATTGAGTAAGTTGTTGGGCATAGCTCTTCTTAACTAAATACTCGGCTAAAACCCACCCTCTACAGTCTGATTCCTCGAGGTTCTTTAGGGCACAAACATGAAATTTTTGTTCCATTGAGGCCACCAAATGGAACAAGTGTGAAGGTGGAGCCCCAATGTCCCATCCTCTAAATAATCTAAATCTTTGTCCCATGAAGAAATGTCAAAGAGGGAATTTTCTCATTGTTGTCCAGTCATATATTTAAAGGAGTGAGATCTTGAGAGTCAAGCAACTAGTGACCCATGATGTTATTCTTCCAAATATTGATATTTTTACCATTTCCTAGAATCTAGGTAAATTGATCCATTATTATTGGAATGGTAGATTTCATAAGTCTCCAAATGGATGGCCATCATCTCATTTGGAGACTACTTTCTTTCCCATATGAAATATTTTTTGTGCAACTGCAAAACCTTTTTCTACCATTCATACTTCCCTGACACTAGCCTTCATAAGATTTTAACACCCATTGCTAGAATCCTTGATTCCAAGCCCACCATGAGATTTGGGTTCTTAGACAATAGACCAGTTAACCAAGTGAAATCTTTGGAATTGTAGTTCCCTCTTTACTAGAGAAATCATCTTAATTCTTGAGCCAGAGTTTGCTTAATAATCGCCTGAGAAAGCATTGGAGAAAATTGATAGATGGGAAACATCTAAATTGGAATTGTTTCCAGGGAGAGTTTTTCTCCTTGGGACGATAAAAATGTTTATGGAATAGTCTTGAGGGAAAGGAGAACATTCTCATGCCATTCTTATTTCTTGTTATGTGTATAATCTTAATATATTTTGGGAAACACAGCTAAATATTTCCTATAAACTCCACCAAGGAATAAACCTTTATCCCATTGAATGCAATCTCCTACTACTTGTGGTGAGAAAAACGAATAGAATTAAGGCAAGAAATTATCATATGGTAATTCCAAAATTACTGGAATCCGGACCCATTAAAAATGGCTTGTGTGTTGTCGTCCCTTCCTAACCAAGAAGAGAGCATGGGGGCTTTGATGTGAGGAGACAACAACTCAATTTCATTTTCTAAAGAATGATATGCATGAGTTTGAGTTAATACAATTGATGCATGAACTGGAGGGCCAAATTCTCTTTCTAAGAAGGAGATTCAAGGATCTGAACAATATCAGCTTACTACGCAACCATGCTATTTTTGTGAGGATGATGGTGTTCTTGCATAATATGAAGCTATAGAATCTTCCTCTCCTTCAGAAGTTCAGGAAATTGACTTGGGGAAAATAATGAATGAAATGAAGGGTCAACAACTTTTTCTCATGAAATACAATCAAGAATTTTAAAGAAAATAAAATGTTGCCCAAACATGTTCTCATAAAGGTGGTGTTTCTTTAGAAGATACTTTTGCAGATCCAAATAGTTACATGCCTGATGAGTACTTTAGGACCATGAAACTACTAGCCTTGCTGAGAATGAGGATGAATATGCCCAAGAGTCGAGACTTCCCACCCTCAAATGTTAATATTCTAGAAGCCTTTTACCAAAATGAGCATTATGATGAAGACATGATTGGGCACAAAGACCAAGTTGTAAGACCTCCTGCAACACCACATATACCATATAAGTCTGACGTCAATTGCAACAACCTTACTCTTACATGTTGTTTACTTAAGATAGAGCAGTTGATAGAGGAACATGTTGAATGTGTCAATGAGGGACATATTCACGGGGTCTTTGATGGTTGTCTAAATGGTAATAAGAAGGAGAATGAAAAGAGAGCTCTCTTCAAGCCAAAGGGGGATTGGAAGAATCAAATGTCTTATTTTAGTGCAAAGGGGGGTATATATTTACAATTTTCATTTTCAAATTCCCTTAGAGTTAGCATTAAGCCAGTGGGTGGCATCCCTTCTTGTGACATGATTGAGGACTCGTCTCAAGCACAACTAAATGAAGCCGATGAATATTAGGAGATGAAGAAACCTCACATTTCATTGACCCAATATGCCTTCAGAATCAACCCTCATTGTTTATATGATTATATCTGATCATGTTTTTAATGTGGATGATGATCAAAACTAAAATAATGATAGCCAAGAATCAACCCTAGGATGTAAATAAGGAAAGAAAGAGTGGTCATTATCAAACATAGTTAGCCAACCTATGTATGATTTTTATGCTAAGGGTATGGTTGTTAATAAGCTCAGAAGTCTCTATCGGGCTGAAGATTATGGTCAAGATTATTTCTCAAATGCTGGAAAACAGTGTTGAATTATGAGCAAATCATGTTGTTCATGATGCAACAGTTGACTCAAAATTGTTTTGGGAATCTCCTAGAAGTTGTAACTTGTGACTAAGGTTCTCATTGACATTTCCCCAACTTTGGAAAAGGACAGTTCTGATTTTCATCTTGATATATTTTTTTTATGACACTAATACAAAGTAATGTAAAAGGGTGCAACTCAAATTGCAGTCTGATTCATTTTTGATACTTGGTGCCAATCTTCAAAAGGAATGAAGAGGTTGTTATCTTCACAATCCCATACCAACATCAGATTCAGTGATTGGTTTCCATGAGGTTCTGGGTCAAGGAAACATCCACTCCATGAATGAGATACTTGAGGAGGCTTCTATTCTAAGACAACAACATACCTATGATGCATTCACTTGCAGGAATAAAGGGAAAGGAAAACATGTTTTCATACAAGAATGACAAAGGCATCTTAGGGAAAGGTATCTTCACTTTTTATTTATGTTCTTCACCCACACCACTCTCATGTTTTCATTGATCATGTTTGGTCATTTTTAGAGTCATTTAAGTTAAGGCCTTAAGTATTTTTGGGCCTTTTGGGGTAGCTTTTATAAGTGGCATGTATGGATTTCTCATTCATTCTACACTTTATCCCTTCATGTGAATGTTTACCAAGCAATCAAATGTATGATTTAGTCCCATACATTAAACAATTTGTTGGCTCAACTCCATTGGTGATCTCATGTTTCTTATTTGATCAACATTTATCTCAATTAGGGTAGGTAGGTAGGTTTTCCCTTTGTATTTGTAGGGAACCTTCTAGCTTTCATTTTCATTATATATCTAAAATCTAGTGTAATTCCAATCAGGGCATGAGTTGTTGAAACTCTCAAGGTGAGAAGGAAGAAAGATGAATTTTTGTGATGGATGATTCTGCTTATTTCTTCCAATTTAAGAAATTCATACATAATCTCCACTATTATGAATTTGAGTATTTTTCAGCACAATATCCTTTGTATGGGAGCATTAATCCACAGAAGTAAGTGGATCCTCTAGCACCATTATTGGATAATTATTTGGTGGTTCCTTTTCCTAGTCACTTTCGATGGTATTTTACTTTTGGTACCTCTAAGAAAGATGATGATTACTAGCCATGAACTCAATTTTCACAACATATTAATGTTGGTTATGAATGGCATTGCCAGATTGTTTGAATTTAGTGGATTGTACTAGTTTCAAGTACTGATTATTAACAACAAGCTAACTTATCCAAGTGGTACTACAACAACTGTGCTCATCAATGGTTTCCACACACCTCATGGAGACAAATTAGTAAGGTAAGGTTTATATAATTTTTATCGTTGCTTCTCTAATGGGGGATCTGGTATAGATTCATATAGAGAGGTTTTGGTCCTGATTTTTTAAAATCCCTCTTAGTGCTTAATAGATTCAGATATTTGGAGTTAAGATGGATTCTTATTTTTTCTAATTGTTCATTGTGATTAATAAAATTCAAGTTTAACATGAATCCAGGTAGAGTAGTTAGAAGTAGCATGTGTTTATGAGATTGAAATCGAGTTCAATCCCTTTGTCTAATGAAAGTGTTTAAGTCACGAGATTAATCATATGATATTTTTTATGCCATTGTTGATCTATATGCAGGAAACAAATAAAATGCTTTGCTAAATACTTCACATTCAGTTTCCTCTGCGGATTTTTTCCAGTGGTTCTTCACTAGTGGTGATAATTGCAACTTCATAAATTTCCCTGCCTTTGGCCTGAAAGCTTGGAAACAGAGGTAAATTTTCTGATTACAAAGCTGATCAAAATGTTTTCCAAATTGGGCTTTATGCAATATGTGATATATGTTACCCATTGCAGTTTTTACTTCGATTTGAGCACAACATACGTGGGAGTAGGTATGATCTGCCCAAATATTGTCAATATATCACTACTTATTGGAGTGTCGACTTCGTGGGGTCTCATGTGGCCTTAACAAATTGTCTGCAGCACAAGATTGGGTGTAGAAAAATGTGGCTCCTTTCGTTCCAGGTACAAATATAATCGCCATATCTGTGGGAAATGAGATTCTTTCCACAGGAAACAAAGTGCTAATATCCTCTGCAACCTTTGATATAAGCTTTTCTTTCCTAGCATAACTCTGAAAATGTACTATCAGGCCCTAAAACTAGAAAGGAAAATTTGAAAAAAGAGACACCAATATAATTATCAAAAATTTTAAAAAAGATACACCATGTATAATTATCATTTGTCCTAAAACCTTGAAAATTATGTATGGAACTCAGATTTAAAGATCCACCTGAGGCATTCCAGTGACAATGGTGACGATATGAGTTACCGGGTTGTTAAGGAATTGAACTGGTCCCACTGGGCCCATTATGTTTGAAAATAGAAGAGTCGTGTTCTGGAATACTCTGTATAGTGCCTTCATTATAGTCTATCATCAATAGATTGATAATATTTTATTAGTTTATCAAATTTGATCCATAAATCAATGAACAAAATGCATTGGATAACATTTAATGCAATGGTCAGTGAATACATCAACTCCAAAAATGTGGGGAAATAAGCCTTTGAGAAACAAGTTGAATCAAGGCTAGTAAGATGCTTTCTTCCTCTTTAATTCGGCTCTCGCCACAAGGCAACACTTGAGGAAGACATCCTCCTACTAGTGCTTCTATAATTGAACAAGGAGCATCCAAAAGGCAAATTCATTCCCCCATCTTTCTTCTTGGGGATTCTCCATCATGTATTCAAGCTTCTGCTAAAAGAAAATCAAAAACATGAATGAAGTGAATGATAGAAGCAAAAGAATTTGAACAGAGTATTCATGATGCAGTGTGCTCTCACATGGAGTCCTGGTGATGGTCTCATATTCACTAGAATGAGTGCTTGGATTCGAAGGTTTGATGCTTTTTGGTAGGATGATCTATCCTTGGCTGTTGATTTTACAAAAAGTCAAGTGTTTTGATGTTAGATATATTTCCTGAACATCAAAACAAATATTTCCATAACATCATCTGCTCTGGAATCCAAAGTAATGCAATTTAGGACTGTTGAGAAAACAAAAGCTGCAGAGTACTCAACCAATTTTCTTCAATTTACTAATTTATATTTTTTCTATTGCTAGCCTTTACATTGAACTGGCAAGGGTACCCGACATGAAAAGGATGTATAGCTCAGCGGTGATGGTACATGATAGAGATGACATGGCAGGTGAGGACCATCCTTATCTTGATTGTAGATTCTGGAAATGTTCCAGAATCTACTGAACAGGAGCGAGGTCAAAGAATTGACTCATTCCTTTCCATTAGATTCCATAATATTCTCAGAATCTGCAATCCAGTTAAGTTCAGTGACAGCAAAGGATGACTTGTGGTGTTACTTAGTAGACTTTAGAAAATCTTTTAATGTGGTCCCTAGAGATATAGGATCAACTTTCCAAGATAGGCTTCCTAGCCGATAGGGAAAGCAGCAGTTCACGATTTGCATGATAAGGATGAGGCCAAAATTTGAACCAAGGAGGGTGTGTTGCACTGTTTTAGCAATGTTATAGGAGTGAAGCAAGGGTACCTATTCTTCCCAACATTGTTCTAACTATACATCAACCAACTAGAGATATGGATCAATGAGAAAGTGGGGAAGGGCTGAACATCACAGTAATATTAAAAATATTATTGTGTGCAGATGATGCCATCTTAGCAGCAAGAACACTCTGAAGCTTAATAGAGCACCTCATAGCACTAGAAGCTTTCTGCTTGGGAAGTCGATATAGATAAACCAACATTGTTAAATTCATACCCGCTTGCACTGGAAGCAATAAAGCTATTGATTTTTTATAGACAAAGAGTGGATAATACACGTAGAAATAATCTCCCATGTAAGATCATCAAGTAATTCCTTCATAGAATGAAAAACAAATGGGAGATACAATGCAAAAAATGGATCAAAATCTGGTTCATAAAGGAGAGAATGCTCAACTACAAAAAGGAGATGAAAAACTGCATGAAACGCTGCCATAGGATAGTTAAACTATAGAAAAGGTAACAATAGCATATCAACCAGTTCAACCCCGCAATATGCTATATTGAGATACAAAGATATCTAAATTAAATATACCATGGGGAGCAAAACATGTGTTAGGTAAATTGAGGAAAAGCTCACAGGTTAAAGTTACGGTCTGAGACAAGTAGATAGAGCGAACCCAAAGAGGAATGGGACAATAGGATTTGTTAGGTTTGTGACTTTTTCGTTCTTCAACTTCTTACTGGGAAACTTCACGACTTGTTTCCTCAAGTGGGGGAAGTAGAGATCAAATGACATCGTTTTCTCCAATTGAAGGCATATAACCACAATAAAAAAATGCATGATATTGGAAATTGTTGGCATTATGATGTATGTGTTGTACTTGATGGCAACCCACTTGTATATGGTAACTAGATGAATCTACGTAACTAGATGAATCTACAGGATAGATATTAGATGTGACAAAATGCAGGGTAGTTCAAAGCAGTTCAGAAGTAATGTACAACGGAAAATCTCATTATAATAGGTCTATTCAGAAGTAACAAAGTCATGGTACAAAAGAATAGGATGAAGGAACAGTGGACTACATATCAGAATCAAGAAATTGAATAAAAAGGACAATTTCAAGTATGTTAAGTTGTATACGCAAGTTCACTGTACAAAAAGAGCATATACACTAGGGTTAACAGAACAAAAGGAGCATATATGTATAGACGCACTTTCACAGGAGGAAAAGCATGTACATGTTGGAAAACCAAGGTTTTGGTCCCAGGTATTTAATCCAAGGTATTTTGGTCCAAGTTATTGATAAAGGTATTTGGTCTGAGGTATTGACCCTAGGTATTTGGTCCAAGGTATTGGTCCTAAGTGGTTTTGGTCCAAGGTATTGAGAAAGGCCTAAAACTATATAAGGAGGAGAAGATCATTAGGCCAATGTGTGCAAGTATTGAATATCTTATGAAATGTTAGATCAAATATGCAAGTTATGGGTTTCTGATGCTTTTCTTGATCTGAACTAAGGATACACCTATGTAGTTGATGATGGATGATGGATCGGGATCATAAGGCCTGAAATGGAGTATCATTATGTGGTTCGATCAAGGATAGTCTAGATTTGAATACTGACGCATGTTTTATTCTGTAAATGTTATGATCTGGGTATGACTAAAGTCTGGAATAGCTGTGAAGTTTTAAGTTAGTATTTGCAGATCTGTACGTTGTTTCGCTTTGGTAAAAGCGTGTATACACGTTGGTTAGTCACATCCAAGTAGCATATACATTATTAAGTATGATATTTGAAGTTGCAGTTGGATTTGGTTATTATTGCAGAGTTCCAAGTTCTGCTCTGTGTTCTGGTGACTTTGTTTTGGTGACAGTGTTCTGAATGTTCATATTTATTGATTGTGATTTGCTTCAGTGATGATGGATGAGATCTAATGATGGATCAGGATCATAATGGCTTATCATTATGTGATCTAATAATGGATGGGCTAGATCTAATTGCTAACACATGTTTTATCCTTTAAATATGATGATCTGGGTATGTCTGAAATCGGGAAGTGCAACGAAGTTATAAGTAAATATTTGCAGATCTATACACTAGTTCACTTTGGTGAAGCTGCATATACACATTGGTTCAGCTCTTCCAAGTAGCGTATGCAAGAAAAAAGTTTGATGTTCAAGGTTGATTGATCTATTAGATCAGTACTACTGTTTTACTACTATTTGTCAATGATGTCTTCATAGATCTGAAAGTAGAACTAAATATATAAGGAAATTGAGTTTGATTGATTGATTGATTGAGAAGGAAGAGTGATCCTTGTTGCTATCTGTTTAGAACTCAGTAATATGACAGTAAATCTTCAGAATGTCACTGATTGGTACAGTTTGTGGTTCAGAAGTTTTATGATTCAGTATCTTTAGAGATATACGCAGGTTGGGCTAAAGGAAGTAGCATATACACGTAGTTTGTGTTCATCCAAGTAGCATATACACTCTGATGCATGGTTTTGAGGTTACAGCTGGTTCTGAATGATGATGCAGTGTTCTGGGTTCAGATCTATGTACTCGTTATAGTGATCTATCTGTTCCAGTTGATTGGTTGAAGTAGATTAAGTATAAATGAATGATTCAATAGTGCCAGAGGTTCAGAGGTTGTCAGTAATTGATTGAGTTGTGGCTGATTCAGAGAGTGATGATTGAGTTTCAATGATTGGTTGATGTAGATGTATTTGATGTTGTATTGCAGTTATGATTTTGAGCTTCAATGTTGTTGATGGGTCCAGTATGAAATTTTGATGAAACGAGGCCTTCATGTGTATTGTTGTGTACTAGGAGCATCCAATCTGAAAATTTATGAAACGTGGTCCCTGGAGGAAGGGAGAAGGTCATAGCCTTCTGTAGGCTGGCGCCTACGTACTGGTAAACATATTAGCCAGTACAATATCTAGGAGGTTGGAGCTCCCTTCCAGTAGTAGTTGGAAAACGAGTGAAGGTTGGATCCTTTAGTAGGCCAACGCCTACATACTAGTAAACATATTGACTAGTACAAGAGCTAGGGGGTTGTAGCTCCCTTCCAGTAGAAGCTGGAAAACGAGAGAAGGTTTTAGCCTTCTCCAGGTGGGTGCCTGCATACTAGTATGAGTTTGCACCAGTACAAGATTGTAAGTAGATTTTCTTATTATTAAAAGAAGATAGAGATGATAGCAGCAGGTGGTTTTCACCCACATTGGGTTTCCACCTTAAATATTGGTGTTCATGTGTGTTGCTTATGTGTGATGGTTTATTCTGTTATTACTGCACATGGTTGTTGTTTAATTTTTAATAAAGTATTTATACACTAATTAAATATCAACATATGATGAATTAAATGAAACATAAGTTCACTAGATATACAATGTTTTCCTTGAGAACAGTTGCATGCACACACGAGTTCCCTTCACTGAAGTGGCGTAAATAAATCTGATCATGGAAATGAAGAAGTTATTGATTTGTAAATATTGATTCACCCCCCTCTCAGTATTATTTCCAACAATTGGTATCAGAGCAGGTCCTTTGGCAGAAGCTTGATCACTTGAAGGAGATCCGGAGAAACAATGGGAAAGAAGCTAAAGAAGAAAGCACCTCAAAAGAAGAAGGCATCTCAAAGGAACTATGATAGTGGGAGAGATGATTAGGGATTATGTGGAAGCGATTCTTCAGATTCAGAATCACATTAGAATGAAGATGAACAAGCAAAAGAACTATCAGGTATGAATTTGTTGTCCTCTGGTGATACATTTCTCTGTTCATTTGAAGATGATGAAAGTGATAGCGAAAAATTGAATTTTCTCTTATGGGTGAAAGAGAAAGATATCAAATAGAGGCAGAACTTAAAATCTCACAGACAAAATTAGAGATCAATAAGATCTATTAGACAAAAGGGAATGTGCCTTCAAAGAAGAAGCTACCAGACTAAAAGCTCAACTGGGGGAAGGGAAAAAAGTAAGGAAGAAACACAAGGAAAAGGAAGATCAATGTCAAAAGCTACAGGATGAAGTGACATCATTAAGAAATGGAGTAAACAAAAAGAGTACAACAATCAAGAAACTTAAAGATAGATCCAGTTAATATGAAAGTCTTGAAGCTAAGATCCTCTCTCTAAAAGAAGAAATTGATAAATCAAATAACCAGAATGAAGAACTACTCCAAGCACTTGAAGAACAAGAAAATGAAGTTCTCTAATTAAGGAAACAAGTGGAAGAAGGAAGAAAAGCTGAAGAAATCATGAAGAAGCAGTACCTTGAAAAGGAAGAGCAATATCAAGTTGAGGTAAATATCCTAAAAGGTAAATTAGAAGAAAAGGATAAGAAATTATTATTTCAAGATAGTACTAAGGTTTTGGATGATATTCTTAGTAGTCAAAGGTCTCCTGCCATCAAATCTAGTCTTGATTTTCATGAATCTATTGAAGGTGAATCTAGCTCACAAGGTGAGGCAAGGAACTCTAATGCAAAATTTGAAATGCTCAACAAGGAGATGAGAGGTCAACCCCATCAACAACCAAGGAAAGAAATTTTTCAAAGAAAATATAGTCGGTTATTTCCTCCAATGAATAATGTTGAATGTTTTATATGTCATAATTTTGGACATGTTGCAGCGAGATGTAGAAGTAGAATGGTTCAAGACCATCACACAGAAATATCATCAGCTTCCAGGTACTTTAATGGATATTGTTTTTCTTGCAATATGTTTGGGCACAATGCCATTGGCTTCTATCTAAGGAATAATGTAAGATGTTATGCATGTAACAAGTTTGGACATATAGCAAAGGATTGCAAGAGAAAATTCTGGGCACCATACCAAAAGGAGAAAACATCATCACACTCGAAGATATGGAAGAAGAAGGAAGTACAGTAAGAAAGTTGTGGCATAGCACAGTGTACAGACATAACAGACTCAGGGGAAGCTGGAAGTGTGAAACTTTAGTGTTCTAAATCTCATAGACAATTTTCATGAAGACAAGTCACATATATACGCGAGTTTGTAGTTGCACAATCGCGTATATGTTGGTTTGAGGAAAAAGCAGCAGGATAGACTTAGGAAAAGGGGTCTGATATGGTTCAGTCAACTATCTACTCTGTTTGATGATGGTTACAATATACTTATGATATGTGGAAATGTGTTGGTCCTCATAAGCTATTAAAAAATTGATGTATATCTGATTTATGATGATGCCTTGATGATTCTTACTGATATTTGCAATGATTAGATCTAATAATGAACAATTGGTACAGGTTCACGGGGAGCATATACTTATAATAATGCATTGTTGGCATTATGTTTAGAAGTCTTTGGTACCTAATGATTCTTATCAATGGTGATGATGCTTATGTGGCTAAAGTGTTAAAATGATACATCATGCTATGTTACGGTTATGAGTTGCCCATGATGAAATCTCAGATGATACTTATATTTCTTGGGGTTACATAGTTGTTATTCATATTTATGGATGATTGTGGATGAATTTCTAATGATACATATAGTACGTATATGTTTCTTACATATTCATAAGGACAAGGAGAAGTACAAAGCTTGAGTACACAACCTCATTATTTGATGATGAGCCACTCATTTCTTTTATGTTGGTGTCATCATACCTTCAAAGATGCATAAAATTCATATGGTGTAGTTATGATGCAGGATTCCTATAGTTCTTGGCTGTCACATCGTTGAGGATTGTTGTTGTTGATGGTATCAAGAAAGCTTGACGCATGACTATGAGCTCATGGTTTGCTAGATACATATTTCTATCTCATTGATGGATATACATTATGATTGAATACATGGATGATTACTTAAGCTTCATATTGATAGTTTGATATTCACATATGTTGATTATCATGGTTGATGCTTATCAGATGTGGGATTTTCCATAGTGATGATACATGGTTGATATATTGAGGGCTCTTATGGAAAGATCATTCAGTTCTTGATGATGATGTTATGATCATAGATGATGACTATGGTGTTTTCACATACATAAGATATGATGTGAATGATTTTGTGTTACTGCCTAGAGATATGACATATTCTTAGTTGATTCATGAAAGGTTATGATAAGGCTCTTTCTACTAAGGAAACAGAGCAAGTTGATCTTGATAAGATCAAGAGGATGAGTTGATATCTATATACGACATACTTTGTCACAGGTTGATGAAATTTACATTGTCATGATGGACATATACAGGTTGTTGGTCTGGATGCTGCTGACAGATGCTTATGGTGAAGATCATATATGGTGTATGATAGTTGCTGATGACTATCATGGTCTTTTTTAGGTCTTTGTTCTTTGGTAAAAATGCCATGTATATCATTTGATGTAAAGGTCATGTAAAGGCTCATGATGTAATAGTATGTCCCTATCTGTCACAGTCTTTTGATGAGTCCTTTTTGGTCATATGATGTAATTTGTACCCCCACTACGCATGGGAAGAATGATGTAATAATTGCTATATTTCAATCATGTATAAACAATTGGTATATCCCCACTGGGTTGGGTCGATGAGTCAAATTTGGTATATCCCCACTTGGTTGGGAGATTGATGTATGTATGAGTCATTGGTGATAGGAAGGTCAAACTCACATAGGTGAGTCATAGAGTCATGTTATTCTTTTGGAAAATATTTTTGCAGACTTTGCATGTGCTTAGGGGGAGCATGGATGGTTTAGTGCATCACAGCATGTACAAAGGGGGAGTTTAATCAACGAATTCAACATGTGCCTAGGGGGAGCATGATCAATGTTTATATTCAGTTGTTCATATATGAAATACTTCACTTTGGTCAGCCCTTTTTTCCCTTGATATCAAAGGGGGAGAATATCTTGGTCTGCCCTTTGCCCTTGATGTCGAAGGGGGAGAGTATTTTGGTGTTGGTTGTTATCTCTAACAGTTTCTATAGCTTGTAGTAATCAATACCAACATGGTTGCAATCAAGTCCAAAGGGGGAGATTGTTGGCATTATGATGTATGTGTTGTACTTAATGGAAACCCACTTGTAGTAGAACAACTCACTTGTATATGGTAACTAGATGAATCTACGTAACTAGATGAATCAATAGGAGAGATATCAGATGTGACAAAATGCAGGGCAGTTCAAAGGAATCAGTTCAGAAGTAATGTACAATGGAAAATGTCATTATAACATATCTATTCAGAAGTAACAAAGTCATGGTACAAAATAATAGGATGAAGGAATAAAGGACTACATATCAGAATCAAGAAGTTGAATAAAAATGACAATTTCATGTATGTTAAGTTGTATACTCAGGATCACTGTACAAAAAGAGCATATACACATGGGTTAACAGAACAAAAGGAGAGTATATGTATACACTCACTTTCACAGGTGGAAAAGCGCGTACATGTTGGAAAACCAAGGTTTTGGTCCGAGGTATTTAGTCCAAGGTATTGATCCAAGGTATTTTCTTTGAGGTATTGGCCCTCGGTATTTGGTCCAAGGCATTGGTCCTAAGTGGTTTTGGTCGAAAGTATTGAGAAGGCCTAAAACTATATAAGGAGGAGAAGATCATTAGGCCAATGTGTGCAAGTATTGAATATCTTATGAAGTGTTAGATCAAATATGCAAGTGGTGGGTTTTTGATGCTTTGCTTGATCTGAACGAAGGATGCACCTATGTGGTTGATGATGGATAATGGATCAGGATCATAAGGCCTGAAATGGAGTATCATTGTGTAGTTTGATCAAGGATAGCCTAGATCTGAATAATGACGCATGTTTTATTCTGTAAATGTTATGATCTGGGTATGGCTGAAGTCTAGAATAGTTGTGAAGTTTTAAGTTAGTATTTGTAGATCTGTACACTGTTTCTCTTTGGTAAAAGCACTATACACGCTGGTTAGTCACATCCAAGTAGCGTATACATTATGAAGTATGATATTTGAAGTTGCAGTTGGATCTGGTATTTATTGCAGAGTTCTGAGCTCTGCTCTGTGTTCTGGTGACTGTATTCTGGTGATAGTGTTCTGAATGTTCATATTTATTGATTATGATTTGCTTCAGTGATGATGGATGAGATCTAATGATGGATCAAGATCATAATGACTTATAATTGTGTTATCTAATAATGGATGGGATAGATCTGATTGCTAACACATGTTTTATCCTTTATATATGATGATCTGGGTATGTCTGAAGTCCAGAAGTGCAGTGAAGTTATAAGTAAGTATTTGCAGATCTATACGTTGGTTCACTTTGGTGAAGTTGCATATACACGCTGGTTCGGCTCTTCCAAGTAGCGTATGCAAGAGAAAAGTTTGATGTTCAAGGATGATTGATCTATCAGATCAGTACTACTGTTTTACTGTTATTTGTCAATGATGTCTTCTTAGATCTAAAAGTAGAACTGAATATATAAGGAAATTGAGTCTGATTGATTGATTGATTGAGAAGGAAGGGTGATCCTTGTTGCTATCTATTTAGAACTCAGTAATATGATAGTAGATCTTCATAATGTCACTGATTGGTACAGTTTGTGGTTCATAAGTTTTATGATTCAATATCTTTAGAGATATACGCAGGTTGGGCTAAAGGAAGTGGCATATACACGCAGTTTGCATTCATCCAAGTAGTGTATACACTTTGATTCATGGTTTTGAGGTTATTGTTGGTTATGAATGATGATGCAGTGTTTTGGGTTTAGATCTGTGTACTGGTTATAGTGATCTATCTGTTCCAGTTGATTGGTTGAAGTTGATTAAGTATAATCGAATGATTCAGTTGTGCCAGAGGTTCAGAGGTTGTCAGTAATTGATTGAGTTATGGCTGATTCAGAGAGTGATGATTGAGTTTCAGTGATTGGTTGATGCAAATGTATTTGATGTTGTATTTTAGTTATGATTTTGAGCTTCAATGTTGTTGATGGGTCCCGTATGAAAATTTGATGAAACGAGGCCTTCATGTGTATTGCTGTGTACCAGGAGCATCCAGTCTGAAAATTTATGAAATGTGGTCCCTGGAGGAAGAGAGAAGGTCATAGCCTTCTACATGCCGATGCTTATGTACTAGTAAACATATTAGCTAGTACAAGAGTCGGGGATTTGGAGCTCCCTTCCAGTAGTAGCTGGAAAATGAGTGAAGGTTGGAGCCTTCAGTAGGCCGGTGCCTATGTATGAGTAAACATATCGGCTAATAAAAGAGCTAGGGGGTCGTAGCTCCCTTCCAGTAGAAGTTGGAAAATGAGAGAAGGTTGTAGCCTTCTACAGGTGGGTGCATACGTACTGGTATGAGTCTGCACCAGTACAAGATTGTAAACAAATTTTCTTATTATTAAAAGAAGACAAAGACGACAACAACATGTGGTTTTCACCCACATTGGGTTTCCACCTTAAATCTTGGTGTTCATGTGTGTTGCTTATGTGTGATGGTTTATTCTGTTATTACTGCACATCGTTATTGTTTAATGTTTAATAAAGTATTGATGCATTGATTAAAGATCAACATATGATGAATTAACTAAATCATAAGTTCACTGGATATACGATGGTTGCCTTAAGAACAATTGCATGCACACACGAGTTCTCTTCACTAAAGTGGCGTATAGAAATATGATTATGGAAATGAAAAATTTATTGATTTGTAAATACTGATTCACCCCCCCTCTCAGTATGATTTCCAACATAAATAATCGGTGGGAAAAAGGTATCTCATGACAACAAAATGGATGATATTGGAGGAAGGGCATCAATGGTGATGCATGTCATGAACAAATTGGTATAGGAGCACCCAAATAGAGTTGTTGACGTACCCCAAGGGGGTTTCCCAGATAAGTAGTCAAATGTTTTTATTCAAAAATACTTAAAAAGGGGCTTTATAGACTTTATCTACTTCCTTAATATAACATACCTACATTTAACTTTTCATACTTCTGTAAAGGTTTGGCCTCAAAAGGAAATAACTTTCTGTCCCACAGACCAAGCAGTGTCATGGATGTTAATAAAACTTTGATCTATCATGTTATATTCAGTGGTATAGTAAGGGTGCCCTATATGAAAATGGCATATAGAAAGGTACTCAACAATGAACGGGCATGGATCTCAATGGTCATGGTACCATATGGGTATTTGGTGTGAAATTGGCACAAAATTAGATTTTGTTATAACGGTTACTGCCATTAAGGATGACATATAACTAATCTGGTAGTGGTAGATTAAGGGTGCTTAGAATTAAAAGGGCATGATCGTATGGTAAGGATGCATGACATGAAAGAGGAATGTGGCTGATTGGTAAGGAACTTAGCAAGGTTACCTAGTATGAAAAGGGCATGTAGCTTAGCAGTGTGTTCATAGTTTCTAGCTTCAAATGGGCATGTGGCAGCATAATTGTACAATGAGGGTGTCCAACCTGAAAAGGGCATGCATTTAGCTCAATAATACACAAGGGTTCCCACTTCCCAGTATAAAAGGGCATGTTCCTAGCCCAACAATACATAAGGGTACCCAGGATGAAAAGGGCGTGTAGCTAGCTAAGCCATATGGGGAGGGAAACAAGTATAAAAAGGGAATGTAACTCTTGATCACTTATAGTAAGGATGCCCAACATGAAAAGGGCATGTAATGCTTGGTAGTGGTACATTAATGTATAAACTTATGAACATATCATAGTACAAGAAACTTGATCAAGAGACCTTGTTTTTCATTCTGTTCTAGTTTCCTTTCCTATCTTGACACTATTATTTATATTGTTAAACATTTTATATACATAACAAGGTTGAGACATATTTATCCCATGAAACCCTCTAGTCCCATTTCTCGTTCATTTTCCCATTTTTGGTAACACAGTTTACAGATAAATTAAAATGACATGTGAATAATAACCCCAAATTAATGACAACTTACCATATAAATATTGTGCAAATATTGCACTAAGAATCCCAATAAAAACCATCATTAATTGTCTGCACAGTAATGAAACGTTGATTATTAGATCAGATGCTATTATTACCCAAAAGATTTCAAAACGCAAGGGCAAAAGCAATGCAATAGTTGAGTATGGAAACACATATAAAAACCTCGTTAATAGCCTTTCTCATGATGGTAGTGTCTTCAAGATCAATCTTGACATGAGCAAGGGTCTTTAGATGCTAAGTTACTCTTGGAGGACCTATGAGCATTTTGTTGTCTTTCATCCACAAGAACATAACCATAAATTGAAAAATATCCAAAACTATACACCAAACCAAAAACATCACACCCCATAATGCCTGCAGAATTCCGGTTACATTCCATATGGGCAAGTTGCTTCCAATGTATCAGTAATATATGGTATAGAGGGTATGGATTCAGACTGCCAATTTTTTCTGGTAAAATCTAATAATAGGGACATGAGAGATATGCAGTCTCCTATGCAGTAATGTATTTTAAGAATGACATTGGCCTCAGCTTCTGCTGATTTGTAATTCAAAACATGGATTTTCCATAAAGGCAAAGAAAGGTCTAGAGGTGGGGTGGTAGCCAACGGGGCTGTATACTTCTCAACAAAATCAAAAACCTGGGTATAGGAAACATTGCGCTTTGGCACTGTAACATTATTGTCTATATCAAAAAAAAATCGTAGCTATTTTTTATGCCATTTTTTGTTTCTCTTTTTCATCCACAAATAAATGATAATCTCAACTCATCATTCCAAATGAAACTTTCCATTAAATTTATTAAAAAATCTGTAACATTTGTAGTTTTCTAGAATTTGACAAAGATGAAAGAGCCAAGGATAGAGCATATAGAGATGATAACAAAGATATTGCAGTAGAAACTTGTATCATCTCTGAGCATATTCTAGCAAAAGATAGGGTCAAGAGATTGCTCAAATTTTGAGAAAAGTGATGGACCTATCCTACATGGAAAAGTAGCCTTCAGAAGTATGGGTTATATTCAAAAAATTGTTTTTCAATGGAAATGATAGTCACATTTTTGTCTCTAATATCATATCTTTGACTGTTCGCCACTACTTCTTTCTAGAACCAACTCTAAATCAACAGAAAGGAGGAATATCTTTTTGTTATCAAGAGAAATATTTTGACATCATTGTTGGAATTTTTAAGTCTAACTATTAGAAACCCTTCATGCACTTTCTAATTTATTTCTGCGTACTTGTTCTGATTAATTAACAAGTTATTTACCATGTAAATACTGAAAATAAATACAAGTACATGCTCAACCAATTACAGATCATCAACTAAAAGAAACAAAACAAGCACACAAGTGACACCATTGTTTTTGGACTAATGTCCCCAAAAAAACCCAATGCAAGATAACTAGTGCAACTATCTGAGGTTTTTAATTATTAATCAGTTTCAGAATACAATATTGGTGCCAAATCCAGCTCACCCAACAGAGAAAAATCTCAGCATTAGTACCTCTCCTTCAGAGACAGATTCTCTGGCTAAAACCCCGATAAACACTCCAACAGAGCCTCAGCTCTAATCTGCCCCACGAAAACCCCAGTGTCAACGTCTAGGTATTGCGTCAGCCCTTTCTGGCCCAGCGTCTACCTAGCGTCACTCTGGCTTAGCCTGCATCGGCCTCTGGAGGCACTGCGTCAGCCCTTAGAGCCTCTGTGTCACCCACACTGGCTCTCTGAGGCACTGCGCAACTCCTTGATGTCTCTACATGAGCCCTGGTTGGCTCTGTGTGAACCTATGATTGGCTTTGCATCCCTCAATCCTCGCTACTGCGCTGATCCTCCCAACACTATCTCTGCCTCTCTGCTTCTGTATTCAATGCCCCTCAGCTGCAACCCTGATCATTCCCCTGACTTCCTTAGAAAACCCTGCCCCAGAAAGTAAAAGTCTTGATCAACTCTGTGTGTTCTCCAAGTGACCCTCAAGCCTCCTCTTATACTATTCTCGTTGACAAATCAATGGCCAAGATTAAATCCCTAATCAATGGCTACTATTATATATGTCTTGATCCATGACTTTTGGACCATTCTAACATAGTTTTATATTAATTCACATTAATATTTTAATTTCCCTAAGTTTAGACATAGGGACTCCATTAAAAATATTAATTATTTTAATATCTCCCAAACTGTTTAGAATCTACCCAAACCCTTTCTCGGTATTGGATATCTCATGTTCCTTAGCCTCTCCACCAATTTTCGTGGCTAGAGCACATTCAATGCTACACCAACCACCCCTGCACTAGTTACAAGAATAGATAAGTCTTGGTGTGTTGCTAAACCAAATGAAGATCCCAAAGTACTCCAAGACAATATAGATTATGCATGTGGACAGGGAGTAGACTGCAATGCCATTCAAGCAGGTGGTCCATGCTTTACTCCAAATATTGTTGTGGCACATGCTACACATGCAATGAATTCTTATTACCAGCTAATTGGTCACCACAACTATGATTTTCATTTTGCTCAAACAAAGGTTCTTACACAAGAGGATCCAAGTATCTATTCATCTTTTCTCTATACTTGTCACTTTAAATAATAGATTTGAATCTTTTTTACTCAAGCTTGCACCTTAACTAGTGTCAAAGAGCTAAGCATCTCCTTTTAAAATGGAACAAATGAGTTGTTATAATTATAAGGTTCCTTGTTTGAGTTCCTCTCAAGACATTGACTACCTAGATACCCAAGAATGAAATTGCTAAGAAAGATATAGATACTCTTCACGTTTGCATGACTACTTACTAACACTTTCTTATCACAACCCAATTTTGTTCTTACTTTAGGGCCTAGTAACAAACCTTTTGGATATCATTGATTTGTTTGTGATTACTTGGTTTAGTTTTTATTATTAGGCCTTCCAAGATTTTATTTTACTGACTGCATTTGCATTCCATCCTTAGATATCAATTTTTCCATCACCCATCCCCCAAAACTGTCAAAAGGTCATCTTGATCTGTCAAATCCAATATAAGGGTATATTTTAAACCCATTCCTTCATATTTTTGCTTGCAAAAAGTATTTTAGGTCTCCCTCTTTTTACTTCGAAAACTAGATGCAAGTCTAATTTTGATAATCTTTCAAGAACATACCTTGGTGAAGTTAAAACCCTTTCAGGACCCCATTATCTTAGCCACTCTTAGAACCTTGCCTTTTTATCCTAGTAAACTTTATCACTTGGTAAGGGAACTTCCTAGTCAATTTTTGATTCTCTGACAATTACCCAAGGAATGTTCCAATTTGTAAGCTAAAAAGAAAAAAACACTTCACTTACATTGAGATCTTTCATTTTAACTTGGTAAGGGAACTTCTTAGTCGATGTTCGATTCTCTGACAATTACCTAGGAAATGTTCCAATTTGTAAGCTAAGAAACAAAAAACACTTCACTTATATTGGGATTTTTCATTTTAAGCCTGTCTTCATTGCATTTGTAAAGAATTATATGTCATTTTCATTGGCAAGAACTACAATATAATGAACTGACTAGCATTTTCTTGTGTTGCAGGTTATGGATGATCAAATAATATCCAAGAAAACAAGGAGGAAATAGTAGAGAAACTTGATATAATTGAAAGAGAGGGATCCCTCCCTTTTGAGAAAAACAAATATTTCCTCGCAAGTTTTAGGACCTCATTGAGGTCAATTTTTCTAATGTCATGCTTGATTGATAACTTCTCATATGTCAGGAAGACTTTAAATATGAATTAATATGTTCTTGAAACAAATCAGATTCAAATTTTAAAGATATAAAAGATAAAACAAATGTCCATGCCTTCGTTTGATTGTAACTTGACTTTGTTGTGGGTAGGTTACAGGAAATATGATTGGAAAAAGGATGGAGAGACAATGCAAAGCATGTCTTGGATATGATTCATTTGTTGTTAGAGATCCTTCAAGCACCTGAGCCATCGACTTTGGAAATGTTTCTAGTAGGGATTCCTATGGTTTTTAATGTTGTGGTTCTTTCACCTCATGGTTATTTTGGGAAAGAAAATGTTTTAGGAATGCCAGACAAGACATTGGTGGACAAGTAAACAATTTTTTTTATAATTGCAATGTCCATTCCATGATATCCTCTCTTTATTGTTTGATTATATTTTGAATGTTTCTTTTGATTTTGTAATCTATTAACTGGGAAATTGAAAATACTTCGTATCATGTCCATTTAAACAATAACCAAATCTTGAAGTTGAAATTAGTATTACACGATATTGATTGAAATCCTTATAGCTATTTTGTGTTAAAATATTTTCATGACTATCATAAAAGTTTACTTTCATGTTGTTATTTGAGCACATGTTGTTTATATACTTGACCAAGTTCATGCATTAGAAAATGAAATGTTGTTGCGAATAAAATGACAAGGATTAAACATCACACCTCAGATTATTTGTTTTCATATGTTATCTACAACTTGAGCTTTTTAGCATATAACCTAGTTGGCATGATTGTGCCTAAGCTTTCCTTGAAGGTTGAATACTAAGTTACTAAGGTGTTATTTTATAAGGTGACATTTTATTTTCTTTATTTATACAGGTCATCTCGCCACATTATAGTGGCTACTATCACCCAACTGAAGAAAACTTGTTCGAGTTTCTTACTTGTATGGGGAAAAATGACTTTGACATTGTTGATGTTGAGGTATATGTCGTATAAACTCGTTATAGTCTACTTTAGTTTATATTCTAGTTTTCATTGTAGTTCATGTCTTACACTTTTCACAATATTTTTTTTTTTTGTTTTTAGAAAAGGAATTCAATATTGATGGTAAGAAGCAGGAATTGAAGAAAGAGGCTGAGCGCAATAACAATTGAGCAACAAATGAAAAAAGAGAGAGAGAAGAGAGCCTGTATTGTGATACCATTAGAGTCAATATCCCACATAAGACAAACACATAGAGACTAATGTTCAAGTCTTCAGCTTTGATGAATTCACCTGCAATGCCTTGACAACACAATGATAATGTTTTGAAGTGATCAAACATCATTTCATGTGTAAATTGTAGTCCAACCAATATTATGTTGGAAACTCATATTGTAATACTTTAACATTTCATATAATATAATTTGTAGTTGAAATTATTTATAATTGCATTTGATATTGTTTAGTATTGTAATTAACATGCAACTTAACGTTTTCATATTAGACGAACATGTACAGTGTATGATATTTTTTAAATTCAGTCACAAAATCATACAAATTAATTTATGTTGATTAATAATGAACACATAAAATTAATCTAAAACTACTAAATTAGTAGTTTATATTTATTAATAATGAACACAAATAAAATGAATATACGACTAAATTAGTCATTTATAATGATTATTAATGAAAGTAAATGAAATGAATATAAACTACTAAATTAGTTGTCTATATAATGAATATGAAACTACCAAAAGAAGATAAATGACTAGTGAAAATGATAAATTTTTGATTGCAAATGATGACTAAATTTTTGCATATATACGACTATTAGTAGCTAATTTACAGTATCTTATAACACGATCAAAATTTAGTCATATTTCTCTGGTGATTAATTGGTTTTAAACAATGACTAAAATTTGCATATATATGACTATTAGTAGCTAATTTACAGTGTCTTATAACACGACCAACATTTTGGTCATATTTCTTTATTTGGTCATTAATTGTGGCAATTAACGACTAAATCAATGACTAAATTAATGACCAAATTAATGACTAAGTTAAAATCGACTAAAAGTTGGTCGCATTATAAGATACTGTAAATTAGCTACTACTGGTCACCGATTGAAAAATGGTCATTTAAAAATGCAGATTTTAGTCATTTTTTTAGTAATTAATTATCCATTTTGTACTAGTGACTCAAGACTGCTCTCTAGAAAGTGGCAGGAGCATTGCATAGGCCAAAAGGAAGGACCCTATAGGAATAATTACCCCAAGGATAGGTGAATGTGGTCTTATCCTGGTCTTATGGGCAGATTTAGATTTGGTTGTACCCACTGAATCCATCTAGGAAAGAAAAAACAAAATTCCCTGCCAGGCTGTCTAGCACTTAGTCAATGAAGGGTAGGGGAAAATGATCTTTCTTTGTGGCTTTGTTCAACTACCTATAATCGACACAAATCCTCCACTTACCATTTTTCTTGCGAACTAACACTAAAGGGAAGACCCACTCACAGTGGGATATAGGGTAAATGAATCCTACATCTAGCAGTTTTTGCAGTTCTTCTTTGACTATATCTTTAAGAGCTGGATTCATCCTCCTTTGTGGTTGTCGGACCAGCTTACAACCTTCTTTGATGTATATGTGGTGAGTACACACTAAGGGGTGTACTCCCTTCATTTCCTTGTAACTCCAAGCGAAGGCTTCTAGGTTTTCTTTTAACATGTTGCATAGCTTTTCCTCTTTGAGAGAAAAAAGGGATGGATTAATTTTCAAGGTTTTCTTTGGGCCAAATTCTATGGTTTTGACATGGAGTGGGTTGGAATCGGCCAAGAATAATTCAATTGGATTATTTTTCTGGGTTTCCCTTACTTCTTCTTCTAATGGTAACGAACCAGGAGTTGGACTTTGGAGCAAGTGTTCAATAAAGTCATCCTCATCTTGTTGTCCTCCTCCCATGGTTGCTTCTAAAGCATAAAGTTGGGCGGAATAAACCTCATCTTCTTCCTCCTCCTCCAACCATAAAGGTAAATCATGCTCTAGAGAAGGTTGAGCAGGAGGGTATAGGACTAACTGCTTGGACATATGCCCGTTCTTGATGGTCATATTCCCAACTCTACAGCTAATGTAAGCATCGGTTGTGGCCAACCATGGCCTCCCAAGGATGAGAGGATAACCAATGAGCTTAGCTTTAGGCTGGAGAACTAGAAAATCTGCAAGGTACTCCCAGGAGTCAATGGAGACCATCACATCCTCCACAATTCCCTCAGGGGTGACTATGGAATGGTCTACAAGTTACAGAACTGTTGTGGTCTTCCTCAATGACACTTGGAGGTTGAGTTTGAGCATGGTGTCCTTGGTCATCACATTAATGGAAGCCCCAAGATTGATCAGAGTGTGTGGTACAATGGTGCCATTGATGTGCACATATACTACAGGGCTTCTAGGGTCCAAATATGTCAGACATATTACCTGCCCTAGCATTAAGTTGGAAAACTACCCAATGACATTAATGGTAGAGGCATCCATTTTTATTCTTATTGGATGCTTGAATAATTGCTTCTTAATTAACTTATTATAAATGGGAACATCTTTTATGGCCTGGAGAAGGGGGATCTTTACACAGATATTTTTCAATTCTCCCAGAGGTTCAGTTTCTTCTGGGGTAGGCTAGAGTGGTTGGGCTAATCTCTCAGGAAAGGGTGGATTTACTTTATGGTTGTTTTCCTCTCTTTCTTTCTCAACCTCCCTATGTGGAGGGGGAGTTTGTTTATCTTGGAGGACTCTCCCAGATCTTAGGTTAATCTCTTGGATTTCCACAGCATAAGCTGGATATGATGTCTCTGCATTGTATACTTGTTGAGCCTGACTATTGTTCGGCTTCAGATTTGGTCGGGCATGCATCTGGGGTTGCTTCGGTGGAGCAGAGTGTAGGAGTTGTGGTTGGGTAGGCGGTGGAGGAAATAGAGCTGAAGCATTATTGTATTGTGGCCTCCACCCCTAGAGTGGTGTATTCCACTGAGGTTGTGGCGAAGCATAAGGTTGAAATGACTGGCTGGCTGGCTAGGAATGATACTGAGATGGATAGAACCAAGGAGGGGGTATAGACTAGGAAGGATGAGCAGGGGGTCCCCAAGAAGGTATAGTTGTGTTTTGGTTGGGGTTGTAATATGCATGGGATGACCCTTGCATGCCCTGTTGGTATGGTCTAGGCCCAGGAGGCCTCCTTTGGTTAATGTAGCAAAGTTGCTCAGTGACCCCTTTAGCTCCTTGATATATAGCTTTGAGTGTGGGTAACGAAGGGCACTTTTCTATGGGGTGGTTATCTTCACAGACTGAGAAAAATTCAATACAGTTCAATGGAAATTCATTCCTAGGATGCCTCCTGGTGCATCTAGGACAAAAGATGGCCAAGGCTCTCTCTGCTTCCTCTTGCTTCCTTTTGATGTTCATGGTGTCCATTTGCAAGGCAAGGGTTTGTAGCATCTCAATTTTGAAATCTTCCAGCATATTTCCAATTTCACCCTTGATGGATGAGTTGGAAGATGATGTATTGGCCATAGGTTGACTACCCCTACCCTTTTTCCTGGCTTCCCTAGAATGGTTTCTAAAGATAGTCTTGATATCCTCATAGGGTAATTGGTAGATATCTCCTCCTGCTAACAAGTGTAAGGTATCCAGAAGGTCTTCTCTTACTCCCTTGAGCAGGACCAGCTTTAGTGACTCAGGGTCAAGTGTGCACCTGGCCCTTTTGTAACTGAGCTAGAATATTTCTTTGTAGTCTTCTAAGGATTCATCCTGGCCTATGGTCATCCTGAAAATTTATTCTTTAGTATCCTTTGACCTACAGTAGTCCCGATATTTGTTGTTAAAAGCATGCTGCATCTGAGCCCAGGTTGTGATGCTATCTCTAGGTAAGCCCATGAACCAGCACAATGTTGCATCCTTGAGGGTAGATGGAAATAGTTTTAACTTTTTCTCATCATCCGTATAGTCATAGGTTTGGCATATAACGGAAAACTCAAATACAAAATTGTTGGGGTCTTCTATGGTCAGGCCATGGAAAGGAGGTAGGGTAGAGGGGCTTATATTCTTCATCTTAGTGTCCCCATTGTTTCCCTGACAGAGAAGACACCCTCAACTCTCTCTCTATTCCCTTTGTCATTTCATTTTTTAGCCATTGCTTCAGTAGGAATGGGTTCCTCTTCTTCTTCTTCCCGTGTAGGTTCTTCAAATATTTCAGGTTTCTCGCCTAAAGGTTCCTCCAGTTCACAGCCACCGAACAAGAGAGAATATTGTTTGTTGGATGTAGTGGGGATATTTGGCCAAAATTTCCCTAAATTGTCCATATTCCTACGAGGCATGAAAGGAAATGTTTTTGGGTTGGTTTTGTAATTTTTTTTAAGCAGGAAGTACTTTGCATAAATGAAAGTGTTGACTGAATGAAAATCATTGATAAAATGAAAAAACCACTTGCTGAATTGAACTTCTACTTGCAGAATGGAAACGAAAGAAGATAATGAAAAATCAAAGGAAGGAAGCTACTAGATTATTTTTGCAGAAATAAACTCATGGCAGAAAATTGAAGACAAGAAGTGGAAGAAAAGAAAACAATAATCACATTCTACTCAGACACCTCCCCAGCAACGGCACTAAAAAGTGATGAGCACCAGTATTGCAAAAAGGATGTTGCAACTCCTAGGCTACCAGCTTCACTTATCAACTCGGGGTTCATACAAACTTGGAGGTGACAGTGTTATATGGACAAGTAAAAGTGAAGGTCATGCCTGTTGTCACTATTCATCTAGCGAGAGACCCTAGGGGTTCCAAGCCAGACTTCTATAGAGTCATAAGAAGCTTGATTCCTTGATGGAAGAAGAGAAAATCTATTCTAAGAGAGCTACACTACTGTAGTAATGAAGAAAGAAACATGTAATGCTAAATCGCACCATATCCTAATTAACCATTTAAACAGTTGTGCTCAGTAGAATTGCTAATTCATCACTAAACTAATGTTGCTATCTAAGTTATAGAAGTAAAGAGCATCAAACCATACTAATGTGTAAGAAAGAAAACTAAACTAAATATGTTTTCACTTTTTTGGTTTTTTCGGCAAAATTGAGTATGAAAATTAATTGTTCTTGTGGATGTGACAGGTGGATGGAAGGTGATTGAGGATGGCTAAAACGCTTATGGAGTGGTTGGATGGTGTGGAAGGGTCCTAGGAGGATTTTTATGACTTCCTATAGATTCCCCATCTATTTAGCCTCAAAACAGGCCATTTCAGGAAAACCTATAGGATGTACTAGAAATCTACAGGATGGTCTTGTAGGAATTATAGGAAACCTACAGGATATGGGCGAGAGCTAATTGTGAGGTGTTGGAGGTGTTGTGAAGCTTGGAAAAGGTGTTTGATGAGTGGGATGGGATGTTAGAAGGTCTAGGAACACTCAGGAGTCAATATCCAATATCAGAGATGGCTAGATTCCCTCAATGTATCTAGGGGAAGTTTAATTAAAAATGACAAAAAAAACTAGTGAGGGTGATGGTGGAACAAAAGATGGCTAGGGTGGATGAATTGGAAAGTGGCTATTGGTGATGAAGTCTGGGCATCCTCCTAAAGTACCTAATTTTCTTAAAACATGTGTGTGTTTCCAAGAACTATGCAACAAGATACATTTTCGTAAACTAGAAAAGCATGAATCAATTGCCTATATTATGCATGAAGAAAGTGATGAAGGGAATGAAAGCATGAGTGAGATATTATTGTAGAAATGGAGTAATGGAAAAAGATGACAATGAAATGAACCAAATGCTGAATCAAGACAACAAACTCCAAATCTCATGCAAAAACTAGAAATTTGTGTTTTTGGGGCTTCTTAAGGGTCTCTTCCTCAAGTCATGGTCCCAGAGGGAGGAAGTGTGGCTAAGACACCTGCTAACAACCTTATGGTGATCATGTTTCTCCTTGCTAACCTGCTAATTGAAAGAAGGAACAAATGGAAGCAAACTAACATACAACCAATCTAATCTACACTGCTATAATGGAAATGCAGCTACTAAGCAAATGAACAATTAAACTATGAATCTATGCTAGTATACATGTACAATAAAGAGGATCCTTGGCTGCTAGGGTTGGGCCCTAACCCAAGAGCTTCAGCCCTCTGAGTTAACTCAGTGCTGGCTCAAAACAAAACTCATTCTTATTATCAAAACAATGGATTACATCAAAAAATGTCACAAGTCTTGCAACTCGAAAATAGAATAGAGTTTTACAATAAAAAATCCCAATCCTCTTGAGGTCCTAGGCCTCTCTACTTATACATATGAAGTCTCTAACGAATTCCTTAAAATTAGGGAGGCTCGGCTCCCAAGCTCAAGATAAACTGGTGCTTTGTCTTTCACTTGCTCGGCTACCTTCTAGTCCTCATGATTTGGTTGTTTGCACTCTGAGCTAATGGAGGAATATTCGAATGGAGGGGTAGTAAATGAGGAGGATTTCCCTCCTATAATTCCTCTCCATTGTCCCATTCAAGTTTTGACCAAGGTATTTGCCAAAATTCCTTGCTTTTATCCTTTAATTTTGCATTAAATGCACATTAGACCACAAAGCAAAATATCCAACTCTAACTCATCTCATAAACAAAATATAATCAAAAGTATGCAATAAGTTATGAGAATAGTTGGTTTGACTAAGCTAGGAGGTGAATTAAGGCCCATATAATTACCCAATGATGAGGCTCATCAGAACCATAAATTGCTCTGGAAAGTGCCATAATATCAAGCTATCCATGGGAGAACGTGTATTGAATAGTCCAATGCTTTCCATTCCAATGGGTGGTGCTGATGTGGTACTAGCAGCCCAATGGTTACAATCTTTGGGTACGATAGCTTTTAATTTTAAAGAACTTTTCTTAAAAAAAAAAAATCTGAAGGAAAGGAAGTTGAATTAAGTGGTATCACAGGGAAACCAGGAAATATAATCAGCTCTAATGGCATGACAAGGCTTCTAAAGAAAGAAAAATGGGGTGTAATTGCACAATTATGTCCACTAGAGGTTAAAATAGTGAAATCATCCATTTCTATAGATCTACAAAAAGTCTTGGACAATCATTCTAAGGTTCAAATAGTGGAAGATCACATCGAGCATCAACAACAAGTTATCCAAGTCTTAAAGGATAACCTCATTCTGGGGAAAAATTGAAAGAAACAACAGGCAGATCAACATTGCAGCGAAATAAGTTTTGATGTAGGCGACTCGGTATTTTACGGCTACAACCATACAAACAAATGTCCCTCAAGCAAGCTAAGAAGTATAATAAATTATCACCAAAGTACTATGGTCCTTACAAGGTGTTGTGAAAGAGTGGTACTATGGCATACAAATTGGAGCTTCCTACATCTTCCTGAGTGCGTCGAGCTTTCCATGTTTCATGCTTAAATAAGGTTATAAGTGACAAGATCCTAGTTCAAACAATATTATCAGAACTTGATGAGGAAGTAAAAATAATATTGGAACCTAAAGTAGTTACATAATCAAGAACCTGACAGCTACGAAATTGATCAATTTCATAGTATCTCATCAAGTGGAAGAAATTAACCGCTGAAGATTTTGCATGGGAGGATGATAATTTTATACTGAAGCATCCAGAACTACTCAAGCATTGAGGAAAACACTTTTTTGAAAGAGAGGGGCATGTTAGGTTCCTGTACTACTAGTGTAGCCCCTTATTGTTATTAGTGAAACCCCCTTATTGTATTGTTGTGCCCATGTAGTCCCCATATTATTATTATTGTGTGACATAGAAGCCCACTATTGTTATTGTTGTTCCCTTACATTATTATTGTTATGCCGTAATTGATTATATTGTGACCCCTTAGACTCCTATATATAGAAAGGAGGTCTTGTCATTTATATAATCCAAGAATTGTTCATTTGTGTAATGTAAAGAAGGTTTCCCCCTCAAAGAGGCTTATTTTCAAGTCGTTGATCTATATTTTATTATATTTTGTGAGCTAGTTGCATAACACTTGTCTTGTTCCTCTCCTACACATGTGGGTGTGTTGGTGGAAAGGTGAAGTTAATTTGTTAGATACGACCAAGGATTCTCTGCTACTAAGTTTGGCTATATAAAACCTTTTCCTTCGTACACTTACAACATTTTTTTGAGATAAAATAAGTCTATAGGAGAGGTTTTGAGGATTGCATACCTGGTCCTTACCCTTGATGTATTTTTGTAGATGATATTGAGGTTGTTGATATGACTATTGAAGCTGCCTTTGGTGGTTCTAAAGATTCTAGTAATGATCCTTTGATGTTTGCATGCTACTTATGAAAAAAGGTAATCACTGATTTGTTAGCTTCTTGAGGTGGCATCTTCTTATGCTTGTTTATCCATGCATTGGCTTTGCACTCAAATTTTTCTATTGAAATGTAATTGACTAATTGAAGTTATCACTATAGGTCTTGTTAATGGTGGATCAAGTTGCCGCTGTTTGAGATGACCAGTGACACTATAGTAGCCTTGCAGAAATTTTGTGGCTTCCCAAGATCAAAGAGATGATCCCTCAATGCTTCATGTTGGTCAATTCTTCATTTTGGTGCTTCTAAGTGCTTTTGATTGTGGTTCTAGAGGGCTTGTGCAAACTGCTACAGGACTGTGTGTCTTCCTGTAGCAATAAGATAGACGCTTCTAGGATCATTATTTCCTTCAGGCGATACCTTTAAAAATACTGATAATCCATGAGTAATTTTTTGACAATGATTAAAGGATTTTTTTGTGGTGGAAGGGATGGAGGAAGGGGTGAAAATGGGTTCTTTCCATGGACGGGGATGAAAATGAGAGTGCACAAGAGTTCAAGTGGTGTGGAAATTGAATGATGAGGCTATGGTGAACCTATCTCAACATTTCTTAAAGAATACATGACCTTTTGGCCTCTTTCTCCAATTGGATTTTCCTCTTGTAGCAATTCTGGTCCCTCTTGTAGCATTTCAGAACAACCTCCTATAGCAAAAAAATTTTATCCATATCTCTCAAACAGTAGACTGGATTGACCTGGAATATTTTGAGCATGTTTCCATCATCCTTATGCCCCTCTGCATAAACATGTTTGGCCAATGGATGCACGAATATCGAGATAAATTAAAAATGGTCTTAGTTGACTGAGGTTGATTTACCGAAAATTGTTCATTCGAATTTGCTGAAATTGCTTGAGCATGTTACCATCATCCATATGCATCTCCCCATGAAACAAATTGGCCAACAGATGCATGGTTTTCAATATATGATAAAAACAATTTTCTGCTCTGTGTATTTTGGCCTCCTGTAGCAAAATAGAGCCCTCCTATACAAGGAAAATGAATGGGAAAGGATTGGAAATTATGGTTGGATGTTGGAAATGGATGAGAGTGATGGATTATCATGGCCTTGATCCCATTGAAGCACCTGATCAAAGGAGAAAAAAGGCCAAGTTTGACTTTCTTTGACTAGGATTTTGATCAACTTTTCTTTTGGTAGCTAACTTTTTTTTGTTTCTTGTAGAGGTTGGAGAGCACTTGCATTCATCAAAGAGAGACACATGGAGAAAATAATTTTTTTATATTTTATTTTTTTTCTTTTAGGCCTACTAGTTTCCTCAATGAGTTTTTCAACTAGTAGGTCTGCCTAGGTGCCTCAAAGGAGGTTTTCACCTAGGATCTTTTCTTTTTCTCTTTTTTCTCTTTTTCCAACCCATTGACCACCTCATGGAGGTTTTCAATCAATGAGCCAATATTAGGTGTCTCAAAGGAGGTTTTCACCTTAGATTTTATTTTTCCTCATATTTTTTCATTCTTTTATTTCTTTTTTTTTCTATCCTACTCTACTTGAAAAATCAAAATTTCTTTCAAGTATAGGAATACTTCTAATGGAGCCATGTGCACATAAAGCTGACGTATAAACTAAAGTGTAGGCTCACAATATATGCTTTGACATGTACCTGAATTTCAGAGACAAAATGCTTTGACTTTGACGATAGCATGCACAGTTGAAGAAGAGAGGGATGCTCCATCTTGTTGATTTTCTGGAACCAAACCTCAATATATATTTGATGCCCTTGGCTCTCTTACTCATTTGGATCATTCTTCATGTCTTATTATAACATGAAATTCAAATCTTCCTCTTTTTGAAGAATATTCTCTTGAACATATGGAGGTTATGATGGTAAACATGAGGGAACATTCTCAATCTCTGATTCTGGTGTCTACTATTCATCAAGTGCAACCCACAACTTCTCATTTGAATCTTCTTTTTTCTAAATGTTTTCCTTCAGTGACATCAAGAGAATATATTTTTTCAATACTCTTCCCGATCTAAGATGAATAGCATTTATATCAAGAGGATATGTTAGGAAGTGTTGTAACTATTAGCCTCCTGTTGCAGCAGGTATTCATTTTTCATGATTGACATTTTCACATGCCAAATATGTAATACTTTGCAGGCTGCAGTGTTCCATATTTCCAGAACAGACCAATGAAGATGCTATGGAAGTATCCTGGTCCAAATGCCACTGTTGTATTCCATTTTTTTATCACAGTTATCAGGCAGTTTTGCAGACAAAGGAGGTACTTAAGCTGGTATTCACTAACCTCCCCTTCTTCTCATTTCCCCCAGGTCACTTTCTAACATCCCCCAAGAGGTCAAGATCTGCTTGAGCCTCTCAGTTTCATCGTCTCCATGACATTCTCCTTGGTGAGGATTTGCTTCACTCAAGGACTGCTCACTCATCATCTGTGAGCCTTCTTTTCCCCAACAAAGCCTAAGGTCTCATACCTTAGTGCCCTATTTTCATCTCCATATTAACTACTAAATTTATTATATAACTCCCTATCAGTTTTTCCCTTTCCCTATTAAAATCATGTATATAAAACTCCCCTATGCAAAATACCCCCTCCCTGGCAATATAGCCATATTTCCTAAAACAAGTCCAGGGAATCACAGTCCATCTAGGGCTGTGTTTGGCCCATCTGTGTCCAAACAGGGATTAATCTGACACCTAGCCAGGTTAATAACCTCTCTCTTAGCCCTAAAGACCTCAAAAAACCCAATTTTTGCCCATATCCTAAGTTTTTCGGGCGCAAATTGCTAAAACCCACGCTCAAAAAACCATATTTTACCCCTTACCCTAAGTCCCGCCTGTAAATATTAATCGCGCCTATTTTAAAAAACCCGAACCCACTTTTCCTATAGTTTTTAACCCACTGCGTGCATATCATTAAATTTGGAATATTCCTGTGAATATTCCCTGCCCTAACTACCCACCGCCTCGCCCCGACCGCCAACCGTTGGATCACCCGCCTCGTTGATCAACGGTGGGCGGGCCGCCCCATCCCCGAACCACCCGAGCTTTAGCGTCCGGGAGATGGGCGGTATTGCCACCGTACTCCCACCACGCGTCAAGCTCTAGGTTGTGGCGAAGCGCCCCCTCACGAAACCACCATCCTCAAAAAGCGGTACGCCACAAAACTGCTTACTGCCCGTGACGTCACATCCCACATCACCCTCTGCCCAGTCACCGCTTACGTCACCCTCTGCCCAGTCACTGCTTACGTCATTCCCTTTGCCCAGTCACCATGTCAAGTCACTTGCCTGCGTGGCCTCCTGCCACATCACTGCCACGTGTCCCTGCCACGCCATCATCCGTACATGATGAAGTCATGCTGACGTCATCTCGCCACATCAACCTGTTGACGTCATGCTGACGTCACTCGCCGTACAATGCTGACGTCATTAGCATTTTTTGGGCGCAAAGGCGCGAAAATCACACTTCGGAGCCCCGGAATCCGATTCTGAGGCAGTTTTTGATGAGCGATTTTTTTTTGGGCCTGAATGGGGAATCTTCAGGGAATCTTTTTATTCTGCGGCCCCCAGCAAGCCCGAAAGGCGCCGAAAGACTCATTTTTCTACGCAAAGCTGGCCAGAAGGAGCAGAAAACAGTTTTAAAAAGAAACAGAGGCCGAACAGCGGCCATTAAATTATGAATAAGACCCATAGCACGGCAGAACAACATCAATTTATTGCCAAAGAGTATCAGAGGAGAGCCGAAGAGTATCCGCCGAAGATTTTTCAGGGGCTCGATGCACTTGAACATTGATGAGCCCCCAGAAAGTCAAATCAAGAGGAGTAAGCCCACCTTAGCTCTCAAATCACAGTCAGAAGCATTCAATACCACCGAACAGCAATGGTGCAAAGACCAATGCACAATTATGACAGATGAAAAGCACAGAGCCACTTCGATAGATATTAACTCATTTGGATACAGCTGCCCCCAGCGTAGCTCAAAGATATTTTCTGGCATTTACTTCTGGATAGGATTAGGTTAGAGTAATCAATTTTTTGTCAGACCTGTTAGGTCAGCTGTAATAGATGGTTCCAGATAAATCTTCCCTATATATACCACCCTCTGTATTGCTTTAAGGGTTGGTTGGTTGATAGTTTTTCAGTATGGACTCGCACTCTATACCTGACATGTTTTCTATAATCAAAGACTGCTGAAAAGCTTGGAGGAAAGACTGTCTTCTCTGTGTCTAATGGTTTGAAGAATTGAATTTGGAATTCTTGTGCTGCAACGTGACTCAATAAGTTTTCCTATCTCTGTTTTTTCATTGATATACCGTCTAAATAGCAGAAAGAAAGAATAGTCTAGAATTGGTTTAACTGCCCTCTATGCTCATTTTCTGCTGTTTCTTTATGTTTTCCTCTGGATCAGTCATGAATATGAATTCCCTTCTGCTCATATTTCCCCTAATCCATTCATCTTTGACAGTTGTCTAGGAATTCTTAACTGCTCCTAGATAGAGCTCATTCACTTTCCCCCTTTTAAGCTTAATGAGAGATTCTTTGTTGCCTCTCATTCCTTATCCATCATCCCATCCTTTTAAGCTTCAAGTGTTGTTTCATGAGCAGCTACCTTGCTCCTTATTTCTCTTGTGACCAAGAAAATGCACCAGCAGTCCCACTCCTTGACTCCACGCCCAATGGTTCGAAAACTTACCAGACTATGTCTTGCCTCTCTACTTGAAACGTCTTCCTTCCCACCAAAAAACAATATAAAACCCCTGTGCATCATACCTAGCCTAAAATCCTTTCAAACAAAGCTAAATATAAAAGAGAGAACCCTCTTTGACTGCAGGTAGGCTAGAACCTGCAGTCCAAAGTTGGTTTGTGGTTACCTCGACCGTATCCTTTTCCAGAGCTTAAAGGACAACCTGAGTGATAACATAATGGCGACTCCGATGGGGACCTTCCTCAGATAATTTCACAAAGTTTCACGAAGAAAGTTGGAAAGCTCTGCTAGGAGGAACCAAACCTTCACAGCCATTCTTCAAGTCTAGTTCTGATCTTTGATGGTGGACAGAGATCAGGCACTCAAAGTTAATATATCCACCTGGCGACTCCACATCATCCTCATAATAAAGCCTCCACTGGAGAAATAGACCCAAAAGAAATTTATGAGCAGATCAGGCTTTTGACCTGGATTTTGATCCAAGAGGTCATGTTCTTTCTCTTCCATAAAATTTTGCTGTACATATTGTTTAAATTTAACCTTTATGATTTTCCTTTAGAAAATGTTGAAGAAAGCCCTCCTTGTACATCAGAACGACAGCCTCTAAATGCAGCCGATGCTCACCTCATAGTCAAAGGGGACACTACTGTCAAATCAAATCATCCTATCCCTGTTCATACCGAACCGAATCATTTAGCCCCTGTACACAATCCCGTGCCTCGTAAGGTTCCTGATAGATACAAGCCTCTCATTTTTCCTCCCCTGCTTAATCCTTTGCCCAAAAATCATCCCATGAAGCTCCCAAAATTTGATGGAGAGAATGGAGTTACTACCCAAAAGCATATCCAGGCTTTTGAAGATTATTTAAACATTTTTGAGGTAGAAGATGAGGATGTTAGTTTTAGGCTGTTTGCCCTTTCTTTGCAAAGTGAAGTTAGGACTTGGTTTAAAGCATTGCCTGAGGCAAGCATCTTAAATCTCCAGCAGCTATTCAAACTCTTCCTTGATAGATGGATGACCAAAGTCAATTTCCTCATGCTTATAAAAGAATATCAACAGTTAAAAAGGATTCCAACTGAATCCGTTCAACAATTTTCTGAGCGATTCAATCAGTTTTATCACTCTTTACCATTGAATATATGAACTCCCCCTGATTTGGCTCTACTACATTATCCAGCAGCATTTGATCCCAAAATAGAATTTCGTCTGAGAGAAAGGAGCCCCTCTACTATGCAACAGATGTAGAATGTGGCAGTAGATGTAGAGGTTAATCTGGAAGTTAGGGAGAGGAAGTTGAAAGCAGAAAAAGAGGGTAAATTGGATACCTGGGTAAAGAAAGCAGAGAAATTAAAGCAGACATTCACAATAGAAGTTGAAGGTTTAGAGCACCACAAAGAATCTGTTTTGCAAAGGGAAAGTAATGGTATTCCTGAACAAACCTGCTACAAAACAGATGACATATTCATGCAGCCATACATGATGGAGCAATCTCCTGATGTAATATATGAATATAATAGCTTCTCTTATTTCAACTGTCTGCCCAAATATGATCAGTATGACGATGATTACGAACCTAACGATCAGATCAGCCTCGCAGAGGGATCAGAGCCTATTTTGGAAGAAAGCACAGTTCAGGCTCATTTGCTTGAACCCAATGATCAGCCGGCCCAGTTTAGCTGCAAAGAAAGGGAGGAAAACGCAGAGGGTGTCGAGTTCAGCGAAGGAAATTTACCATTTAGTTTCAAGTCTTTTCAGTTTATTAGGGGAAATAATCATGCCATTTATAATCAAGTGTCACCATATTTTGATATTGACCGGCTAGAGGAAAGTCCAGACCCCGCACTTAATGCATTAACACTAGATTTTCAGCCCCAAAGTGCCGGTGAGCATCATATTGAGGAAGACTCAGAAGCAGCAGCATGTGACCAAAAGATCCAACTGGATTCCCTGCCTGTTGATTTTCAGCCATCTCGGATATTTGAAGAAGAAAGAGAACAATCAGCACAAATCTGTCAGCTGCCATCTGAGCAGACTTTCAAAGAATTACAGGTTCCATTCCATGTTTTGCATAACCCATCTGATGATAAGTTGTGTGATGAGGTAAGTCACTGCTCTTCTCCGCTAGCAAGCTGCAAAACTCAAAATCAAGTTCTTGATGATTCCCCAAGTTCAAAGCATGATAGCTATCCCAAACTTTTGTACAGTTCTTCAAGTCAGTCTGGCACTAATGTATATATGCTACAAGACCCTTTTGTACAGTTTCTTGTTTCAGCAGAAAAGGTCAGTAGCTTCCTGATCTTCTCAAAGATTAATAAAGCCTTATCAGATTGCAAGATCTCCATTCCAGGTAACAACAAGCATAAGCAACAGGGACCTTTCATATTTATAATGCTTAAGTGGTTGCATTGGCTGTTTCATTTCACCTAACGACAAAGAAAGTACTGGTTAGGGTAGGTAGGTAGGATTAATAAGGCAACCGACCAAGCAAATTTTGCAGAATACAGCAGTGATTGAATACAAGGCAGTCTGACCTGTTGTTCTTGGCTTTTCACAAAGAAAAGCCATCCCCAAGTGGAGCCACTGTTAGCCTCCTACTGCAGCAGGTATTCATTTTTCATGATTGACATTTTCACATGCCAAATATGTCATACTTTGCAGGCTGCAGTGTTCCATATTTCCAGAACAGACCAATGAAGATGCTATGGAAGTATCCTGGTCCAAATGCCACTGCTGTATTCCATTTTTTATCACAGTTATCAAGCAGTTTTGCAGACAAAGGAGGTACTTAAGCTGGTATTCACTAACCTCCCCTTCTTCTCATTTCCCCCAGGTCACTTTCTAACATCCCCCAAGAGGTCAAGATCTGCTTGAGCCTCTCAGTTTCATCGTCTCCATGACATTCGCCTTGGTGAGGATTTGCTTCACTCAAGGATTGCTCACTCATCATCTGTGAGCCTTATTTTCCCCAAAAAAGCCTAAGGTCTCATACCTTAGTGCCCTCTTTTCATCTCCATATTAACTACTAACTTTATTATATAACTCCCTATCAGTTTTTCCCTTTCCCTATTAAAATCATGTATATAAAACTCCCCTATGCAAAATACCCCCTCCCTGGCAATATAGCCATATTTCCTAAAACAAGTCCGGGGAATCACAGTCCATCTGGGGCTGTCTTTGGCCCATCCCTGTCCAAACAGGGATTAATATGACACCTGGCCAGGTTAATAACCTCTCTCCTAGCCCTAAATACCTCAAAAAACCCACTTTTTGCCCATATCCTAAGTTTTTCAGGCGCAAATTGCTAAAACCCGCGCTCAAAAAACCATATTTTACCCCTTACCCTAAGTCCCGCCTGTAAATATTAATCGAGCCTATTTTAAAAAACCTGAACCCACTTTTCCTATAGTTTTTAATCCACCACGTGCATATCATTAAATTTGGAATATTCCTGTGAATATTCCCCGCCCTAACTACCCGCCGCCTTGCCCCGACCGCCAACCGTTGGATCGCCCGCCTCGCTAATCAACGGTGGGTGGGCCGCCCCATCCCCGAACCGCCCGAGCTTTAGCGTCCGGGAGATGGGCGGTATTGCCTCCGTACTCCCACCACACATCAGGCTCTGGGCTGTGGCGGAGCGCCCCCTCACGAAACCACCATCCTCAAAAAGCGATGCGCAACAAAACCGCTTACCGCCTGTGATGTCACATCCCACGTCACCCTCTGCCCAGTCACCGCTTACGTCATTCCCTTTGCCCAGTCACCATGTCGAGTCACCTGCCTGCGTGACCTCCTGCCACATCACTGCCACGTGTCCCTGCCATGCCATCGTCCGTACATGATGACGTCATGCTGACGTCATCTCGCCACGTCAACCTGCTGACGTCATGCTGACGTCACCTGCCGTACAATGCTGATGTCATCAGCACTTTTTGGGCGCAAAAGCGCGAAAATCGCACTTCGGAGCCCAGGAATCTGATTCTGAGGCAATTTTTGATGCACAAATCGCTCATCGCTAGATTTTTTTGGCCTGAATGGGGAATCTTCAGGGAATCTTTTTATTCTGCGGCCCCTAGCAAGCCCGAAAGGCGTCGAAAGACTCATTTTTCTTCGCAAAGCTGGCCGGAAGGAGCAGAAAACAATTTTAAAAAGAAACAGAGGCCGAAAAGCGGCCATTAAATTATGAATAAGACCCACAGCACGGCAGAACAGCATCAATCTATTGCCAAAGAGTATCAGAGGAGAGTTGAACAGTATCCGCCGAAGATTTTTTAGGGGCTCGATGCACTTGAACATTGATGAGCCCCCCAGAACGTCAAATCAAGACGAGTAAGCCCACCTTAGCTCTCAAATCACAGTCAGAAGCATTCAATACCAGCGAACAACAATGGTGCAAAGACCAATGCACAATTATGACAGATGAAAAGCACAAAGCCACTTGGACAGATATTAACTCATTTGGATATAGCTGCCCCCAGCGTAGCTCAAAGATATTTTCTGGCATTTACCTCTGGATAGGATTAGGTTAGAGTAATCAATTTTCTGTCAGACCTGTTAGGTCAGCTGTAATAGATGGTTCCAGATAAATCTTCCCTATATATACTACCCTCTGTATTGCTTTAAGGGTTGGTTGGTTGATAGTTTTTCAGTATGGACTCGCACTGTATACCTGACATGTTTTCTATAATCAAAGACTACTGAAAAGCTTGGAGGAAAGACTGTCTGCTCTGTGTCTAATGGTTTGAAGAAGTGAATTTGGAATTCTTGTGCTGCAATGTGACTCAATAAGTTTTCCTATCTCTGTTTTTTCATTGATATACTGTCTAAATAGCAGAAAGAAAGAATAGTCTAGAATTGGTTTAAATTCCCTCTATGCTCATTTTCTGCTGTTTCTTTATGTTTTCCTCTGGATCAGTCATAAATATGAATTCCCTTCAGCTCATATTTCCCCTAATCCATTCATCTTTGACAGTTGTCTAGGAATTCTTAACTGCTCCTAGATAGAGCTCATTCACTTTCCCCCTTTTAAGCTTAATGAGAGATTCTTTGTTGCCTCTCATTCCTTATCCCTCATCCCATCCTTTTAAGCTTCAAGTGTTGTTTCATGAGCAGCTACCTTGCTCCTTATTTCTCTTGTGACTAAGAAAACACACCAGCAGTCCCACTCCTTGACTCCACGCCCAATGGTTCGAAAACTTACCAGACTATGTCTTGCCTCTCTACTTGAAGCGTCTTCCTTCCCACCAAAAACAATATAAAACCCCTGTGCATCATACCTAGCCTAAAATCCTTTCAAACAAAGCTAAATCTAAAAGAGAGAGCCCTCTCTGACTGCAGGTATGCTAGAACCTGCAGTCCAAAGTTGGTTTGTGGTTACCTCGGCCGTATCCTTCTCCAGAGCTTAAAGGACAACCTGAGTGATAACAGTAACTTAGAATTGTATGTGGGTTAAGCTACTTCATTTTGTGGGTTTGGGAATGGTGGTATAGGTAATTGAGTGGGAGTGGATATTTGAGGTGGATGTGGTGGGGGTTGTCATTGTGGTGGAGGTGGATGGTAAGGATAACATGGAGTTGGTTATGGAGGATATTGAGGAAAATATTATGGATATTGTAGATTTCTCCCTGTTGACATGGTGGATTTTCGCTATACCAACAAGGGGAACTAACCCTATCACAAGCCCTAATTAGACCTGCTTTCGTTTGGAATGGCTAGTTCCAACGGGTTTCAAGGGACCCCGTAAACTATTAAATGAGTTGAAAGATTGCTTCTAGGAAGAAGACTTCAATTAAATCAACAAAATAAAATATCTAATCTATATGTATCAAATCCTATCTAAGCTATTTCTAACTCCTCTAGTCTATGTCCTAACCTATCCTGCAAGAGAAAAACAAAGAGAGGTTAAACATCATATATGAATACCAAGTCTATGTCAATCAGTTAATGGTTCACATAAGAACAAGGCTGCATTAATTCTTAATTACAATCCAATAATCCATACAGGAATACACATTCTATTTTATGGGAGAAAGCTTGCAACTGATGTCCAATAGAGTTTCGAGTCAGCAACCTTTCATGATTTAACCATGATATTGAATAATATTCAAATAACCAGTCATAACCATGAACTGTAAGTTATCAATATGGATAAATATATATATATATATATATATATATATATCTATATATATATATATATATATATATATATATATATATATATATATACATTTGCATTTATACCAGTGACAACATTATGATCAAAACACATAATAAAAGAGGAAAATCAATCTGAAACACAGGCTCCTTATTGAGCTAAACAATCTTTCTTTTTTCACAAATCAAAGCTATCCTTTTCCAACAAAAACACTGTTATAGCTCCAAATCTCACTCTTATGGTTTGTGATGCTGCACTCATGGCCTAGGGCAACCCCTCCTTCCAGACCTGATCCTAAAATTTAAAAAACAGTGTTTTATTCCCTATACGCGACATTGCCCTGAGTTAAACGCGTGTACACGCGGGTCTGTGTATACCCAACCCACATGTATGTATTAAAACACTTAAAAAAATAAATAATTCCTTATTTTCAGGCGGAGATCGCGAGTTTTACCTGCTGATCACCTATTAGTGCCCGTGGCCCAACTGTTCCCAACCAACTCCTAACTAAAAGACTACTTTGGAGATGGTATAAAAAGACATCAAAGGGAAGGCCAAAGGAGAGAGAAAAGAGAGCAAGATTATTATGTTGAGATTTTTCCCTTAGACCAGGTCTGAAGTCCTTGGTGCTTTCTGCACTTCTCCCATATTGCATAGGAAACCCTTGTTTCCATGTGTATTGGTGATCATTCATCCTTTATATCACCATTGAGTAAAACTTGGAAGGAGCTCTTGTTGGAGGCTTGAGGCTGGAACGAATCCGGGAGGAAGCTTTGCTTGGAGCCTGCTGAAGATGTTTCAGGTGAAATCTTTCCGTTATATGTACTTTACTTGCCTTTATATAAAGAAACACGTCTTGGTTCCCGAAACAATCTTTCTTTATGCTTATGAGATTCTTGTCTTGAATTATTATGCAAGTAGTTACTTAAAGATTTTTATAACTAACTTTATAGCATGAAGATGGTTTGTGTATAAGTATTTGTCCATGTACTGTTGTGTTCTTTGATTTGTTTGTTTTACAGGTCAAAGGAGAAGAAGGGAACTCCAAGAAGGGTTTGGACCCTAAAGGCCTTCTCGAACGTAGGACCTTAGGTACGTACCCTAAACATTAGAATTTGCTTACAGTAAAGATAATGGTTGTGTGTGTGTTTCTTTGAATAAGAAATTTTCAGTCTGGTAGAGTCTTAACCCAAAGGACCCTCGGGGTACTTTCCCCTCAACCAGAATTGGCGACTCCACTGGGGAACAACACTCTTTTTGTTCCTAGTTTGGGTAGTCTTCAAGCCAATCAAGGCTCAGCCCCTCTGTTTGTTGGCTCTGACTATCTGATCTGTTCTTGAACTCTAAGCTTTTCCAGTTTTTTCAGTCTGTATTTTTTATTTTTCTTGAAAATCTTCAGATACGCTATTTTTCTGGATTACAAAAGCGTATATACACAAGTTGTACTAAGTGAACCCGCGTATACGCGAGTTTCCTCAGTTACAGTCGTGTGTACACGCATTCTGCACACCACTGTAGGCACATATATTATATAATTTTCAAGATTTATAAATTTAACTTTTTGCTGAATGTTTGTCTGGTGGTTTGGGTCAGTTTGAAGCAGTCATTTTCCAATAACAGTCCTCTATTTAACAGGGGGCATCTTGTTTTGAACTCTCTCTAGTTATAAGGAGTATCAGTCATGTTTTCATTGATTGCAAGCGTCATTGTTTTTGACACACAAGATTTCTGGTTAAGAGTCTTGACTGCTCTGTTTTGGCAGAGTAGGAAGATTGGATTCAATCTTTGTGTCCATTTTGTTTCGGTGACCCTCTTGTTTGCTTAACGAAATCATTTTGTGACTATTTTCTCCTTCGTTTCGGGAAAGTTGTTAATTAACATCTTCTTGAAACTTGTCTTTTGATCTTTGGACTTTCATTGCTGCTTTTGATTGTCAAGAGCGATTTCAAACGCATTTATTTTTGTTGGATTTTCATCATTTGAAAGGTGTGAATTCACAAAAGTGTTTGGTTGCTTATTCGTCAATCATTGGTGTCAGTATTTTTGAGAGCCTTCTTTGAAAAAGACTTTTTGGTTTGATTGAAAGAAAATCTTTTGAAAGTTTTGAGTTTCGCTTTCTTGAACTTGCTTTTCATTTGATTTCCTTTTTTGTGAAGTGAAAGTGCTTTGTGTTTATCTTAGAACTTGTTTTTATTGTTTGGACAAAATGATTGGTAACACATCATCTTCTATCTAAGCATTTTAGTGGCAAGACAAATTTGATAAGTGAGCAACTTTCCTTCTTTGTTTTTAGAGTAGTCTTTGAATCTTGCATCCACATATAGTTCTTGCATTAGGATAGATTTGCATCTCTTTTTAGGCATATATAGTTTTGTTAGTTTTTGTGAGTGTGGAGTCTGAAAAGAAAAGTAAAATTTCTTTATATTAGAGGTACCTTCTGGACCTCATAGAAATTGCTCTTCATAGAAAACAAAAAGTGCATGTGCATGTAGCTAAGTTTTATTAACTTCTTTTGTGTCTATAAAAACACCACAAGTTTCATCTCCATTACCTTGTGACTTAAAGAACAGCCTAATAAAATCAAGCGCTAATTAAAATCCATTAGAATTTTTTGTTTTAGTCAGTTACACCAACAACTTCAGGATTTTAGGGCCTTGGATTAGGCGAGTGGAGAGTTAACTCTCCAAGGCCACATAAAACGTCAAGCATAAGAGTCTGATTAACGAGAGTAAATCCAATAGCATTAGGAAGACCAGGAAAGCTCCGGATCTGGGAGTTAAGCACGAAGGTCTGTGAAGACAGGGAAGAGAGATACCCCCTCTCCTACTTGTCTGAACTTACCTCACGACTGTTCCGCCTGGCTTCTACGACGAGTTGGTACCCATAGTTGCCTCTCCTAGGGATCTACACAGGTGGCTGCGGAGGGGAATCCCGTGGCACCTGAGGTTGACGTTGTATCACTCTCAACAGTACTACTGGAGGGCACCCTTGCGAAGCTTGGGGGCTTGCACCGACACAGGCTGTTGTTAGGAGGTCAGCGTAACTTCCTCTGATACCTTCGCTGATAGGACTGGGCCCTCATCATCCCAGACTATCTTCGGAAGGCCCCTTGATTCACTTTCTCATATTTTGGTGTCCGGTCCTAATCACCCAAAGCGGAAATACTTGGAAGTTGTTTGACTGGCTATATCTATAGGGACTTTATAGTGTGTGCTCTAAGCGCCTAGTTGGCCTAGCTTTTAATTTTTTGAGTCTTTAGTTAGATCATAACAAAAAATTCAAAGTGGCTGACCGATCTCCAAGACGGTCTCGAAGACTTCGTGGTCTCTCGCCACCAAGTTTAGAGCCTTCTCCTAGAAGGCGCAGAGGAAATACTACCGGTGGGGTCCGTCCCACGCCGGTTGACGCATCGGGGATTGATCCTCCTTTCGGGGACATTAGCGGCCAAGCAAGGCCTGGCATTTCTAAGCAAGAGAGGGACACTCCAGTCCTTTCTCGATTTCGCTTTCAAGCGGAGAATAACGTAGAGGTAGAAGAACTTTCAGAGTCATTAGTGGCTCCAAATTCTCCACTACCATCTAGTCATCCAGACGTATTGCAATACGTTGGGACTCCGTCACATAGACCATCAAGTCCAGGTTACGCTACGCGCTTACCATTCATGACCACTACTGGAAGCATGGCTTCTACGAGTGCTACGACTATGCAAACCCCTACATCGGTGCAAGGGGGAGGAACCATTTCCATCCCCTCCGCTTCCTTGTTCGGATCTTTTGCTAGCACATCATTAGTGGGATCTACCTCCATTCCGTCCACGAGTGGAAATGCCCAAACCAATGCTTTTGGTACTGGACTCTTCCCTTTTGGCACCCAATCACAGGGTATTCCATCGGTTCCGTTTAGTGCCGCTACGTCCATGATGGGCGGATCGGCTTCATTCCAAGGTTTTCCTTTCGGAAGTGGTCATATACCACATTCCAACCCAACGGTAGGATCCATGCCTTTTTCTTCTATAGGACAAAGCAGCAATCCTTTCCAAGGTTGGAATAACCCTGGGGTTAGTAGCGCAGGAACTGGGAATTCGTTTAGCGGCCAACAAGGGAATAGGCCGTACTCCACGGTTAGCATGTTTCAAAGTATTCCTCCCCTTGCTTCGGCTTGGAATCCATATCAGGGGTTATCAACTCCTTACCATTCTTTAGGAGGAAACTTTGCAGGTTATGGAGGTTATACGGCAGGAGTTGGTCAAACTCTGAATTTTGCTGGACCACAAGGCTTGCCTTTTGGTTCAGCCGGTTCTACTGGTCACTTCGGGCAGCCTGGTGCCTCCCAAATTCCAGGACAATCTTTTCAGAGCTTAGGGAGTTCTGCCCAGTCTGGGTGGAATCCCCTAGGTCCTCCTAGGCTTCCGTTTCTGGCAACGTTAAACTTGCCAGATCTCACTAAGTTAACGAATGACCCAATCAGGTATAATCCGGCCTGGCCTCCAGTCCCAACCAAACTCCCTTTGGACATTCCAAAATTCGAAGGAAAAAGTGGTGAGGACCCGGGCGACCACGTAACCACATTCCATCTGTGGTGCTCATCCAACTCCCTCATCGATGATTCGATTAGGTTGAGACTCTTTCAGCGCACCTTGACTGGTAATGCGGCCAAGTGGTATATAGAGTTGCCAGGGGGCAGCTTCACATCCTTCGTCGACTTAGCCAACATCTTCTTAAATAACTTTCAGTTGCCTGTCCGCTATGACGCCGGAACTAAACTTCTGGCCACCTTTCGTCAGGATAAGGCTACTCACATTTCCGATCACATTCAGGAATGGAGACGGAGAAAGAGGCTCATTAAAGCCGAAATTCCTCCCGAATATCGTCTCGAGTGGTTTTTGAAGTCTTTACAACCCGAGATCTCCAAGGATGTCTCCATGTCTGGGGTCTATTCTGAGGAGCAAGCCATTTTTAGGGCTCATCAATTAGAATTGATCTACTCTCAGTCTGGGATCCTACAAAAGTACTTTCCAAATGCTCCTGGACCTAAGGTTGATTTAGCTAAGCCGAAGCTAGGTCTGCACGTGGATGGTATCGTTGGGTCAGTAGACACATCTACAGTGAACTTGTTGAATCAATTGCAGCAGTTGTCTTTGCAAATTGCTTCTAACAACCAAGTCACATTGTCTAATCCTCTCGCTTCCCAAACTTCTTCAATTAACGCCGTCCAATCCGATAACCCCAAAGGAAATCAAAGTTCCGATGGGAAAAAGAAAGGACGTGGTAAGAAGAAGAATTTGGATGGGAAGCCCGATGCAAATAAATCCGGTAACAACGCTGGTGGTGGTAAAGGTGAGTCGAGAAAGAAAGTTAAGTTTCCTTGCAAGTTATGTAAAGGAGACCATCTAACTCATCTCTGCCCTAGGATTGAAGACGCTCAGCGCTTGTTAGGACAGCAAGGGACTTCTAGTTCACAAGCTGTGTTAACTAACCCATTTCCCCAAGGGCAGCAACTTCTTGCTGGCGCAAGTTCAAATCCTGGGACCTCCTAAGGGGGCAACCAGGAAGGGGAAAAAGCATCAAATGTTTTTATGATGGGTTCAAATGTCCATGTGACTACTCGGTCATGTGATTATGGTGAAGCCGAAATGTCTAAGGATAAAACTGTTCCAGGAGGTACTGACCTTCATATTGAGCGACCCCCTGTTGAGACTATACCTCGGATACCGAAAGGTTCTGCCAAACGCGCGACGATTAACCCTAATGCTAGGGCCGCTCAGAATTACTCCATTGTGGAGGATCTGGCTCAAAGCCCGTGTGCTATGTCCGCTTTAGAGGTTCTCCAGTCGTGTCCGGCTCAGAGAAGTGCTTTACTCTCCGCAATTGGAGCAGTTGATCCAGCTAACTCTTTAGTGCTCACTTTTGACATGTTAAATGTCAAAAAGCGACTCCCTCATCATATGGCTTTTCAGATAAAGTCTACATACCGGAAAATCAATATTTTTCGCACCGTTATAGATGAAGGAGCTTCCACATGTGTCATGTCGATGTCATGTTGGAAGGCTATTGGTTCACCTTCGGCTGTTCCTTCACCAACCGTCTTAACTGCATTTGATGGTCATTCTCACAAGCCGCATGGGATTATCCCGGCCTTTCCTATATGTGTTGGAGGGAAGGTCGTTAATATCGAAGTTGAAGTCATAGATGCTAACCTAGACTATAATCTCCTATTAGGAAGGAACTGGGTATACGAAATGGAAGCCGTCGTATCGACTCTGTTTCGTGTCATTTGCTTTCCTCATGAGGGGAAAATCGTTAAGGTTGATCAATTGGACTATTCTCCAATCGATCCTCAAGCAATCTCTGACTCTACTGTTCCTTTGGTGGATAATCCTCGCCCGCCGATTGAGAATTTAGGAGTAGGGATGTATTCCTCATTGATGGGTACGTTTGATTTTCCCTCTCCTTTCGCAAAAATCAATGCTATTTCATCATCCAAGGAATCTCCTCGAGAAGAGTTCTTCCGAACTCATCATTTTTCCGACCCTTGGACCTTGCCTTCACCTACGACCACATTAGTTGAAGGACAAGTAAATGGAATGGCGTTTCCTATATCTGCAGCTGAGCTTAGATATCAGTCTATCGTAGACTCTGCAGATAACCACTCCACTCCTTTTTCTGAAGAAGAGTTGGATGGTCATGTGGCCCCGGCCTGGAGCCTAGATACTATCTCTACCTTGGATTGCTTGGATTCAATTTTACCTTCTGAAGAAGCAATCCTTGAAGCAATGATGGGTATAGATCAACCTTGGGAAGACTTACACCATCGTTCGTACTTTCTTCCTCCTTTGCAGGAAGTAGAATCTAGGTTTTCCGAGCTCTGTACTAGTGATTTTCATATGGTGTCGAACCCTTTGGCTCCAGCACACATTCGCGCCGAAGGTAATATGTCGGTAATGTCAAAAATGATACCCATCAATATCTCTAGGGACCCTAACATCATTGAGAATATCTTCATCGGAATTGAGTGTTCCCCTGAAGAAATTCAAATCTACACTGACCTCTTTAAAGAATATCGTGACGTATTTGCTTGGTCTTATGAAGAAATGCCTGACATTGATCCTTCTATAGTTCAACATGAGATCAAGACATATGAAAACGCGAAACTTGTTCGTCAAAGACTTCGTCCGGTTAACCCTAGGAAAGAAGCAGCTATCAAAGCTGAAGTCCAGAAGCTACTAAAGGCAGGTTTTATATAACCTGTTCCTCTTACTGATTGGGTTTCTAATCCAGTCCCTGTAGATAAAAAGCAAGGAACAATCCGTGTATGCATCGATTTTAGGGATCTAAATAAGGCTTGTCCAAAAGACAATTACCCCACGCCATTTATTGATCAAATTATTGACGAGTGTGCGGGTAACGAGATTTTTTCCTTCATGGATGGTTTTTCAGGTTATAATCAAATCTCTATCCGTCCTGAGGATCAGCATAAGACAACCTTCATATGTCCCTGGGGTACCTTTGCATATCGAAAGATGCCTTTTGGTCTTAAAAATGCTGGAGCCACGTTTCAGCGGGCCATGTCATACGCTTTCCACGACATCAAACATGTCATCGAGGCATACTTAGATGATCTCGCTGCTCGTTCTCGAAAGAGAACAGATCACCCTAGTCATCTTCGATTAGTCTTTGAGAGATGTCGTTTTTATAAAATCCGGTTGAATCCCAACAAGTGTGTTTTCGCGGTTACGTCCGGTCGGCTGTTAGGGTTCATTGTGTCCAATGAAGGGATTCAGGTTGATCCCTTCAAGGTTGAGGCAATAATTCAGTTGCCTCCCCCCTCTTCACTTCAGCAACCTCAAAGTCTTCAAGGGAAGGCTAACTTCTTAAGACGGTTTATAGCAAATTACGCCGAGATCACTAAAGGGTTCATGCGTCTACTACAGAAAGGAGCTCCATTTATATGGGATGACTTTGCGCAGCGGTCGTTTGATGCTTTGAAAAAAGCATTAGTCTCTACCCCGCTTTTGAGTCCACCGGATTATGGTAGAGACTTCCTTTTATATCTCGCTGCAGCAGAATCAACCATTGGTATGGTTCTAGTTCAGGAGGACGATGCTCTCGCCGAGCACGTCATTTATTATTTGAGCCGAGGCTTGATAGGCCCTGAGCTTCGCTATTCTCCGGTTGAGAAGTTGGCCTTGGCAGCTGTCCATGCTGTCCAACGGCTCCATCATTATATTTTGCTACGTAAAAATTTTGTCTTAGCGGCAGTCAATCCATTTCAATTTGTCCTCAGTAGGCGAGTGATTGGGGGCAAATATAATAGATGGATAGTCATTTTGCAAGAATTTGATCTCGAGTTCTTGTCTGCCAAATCTAAGAAATCCATGGTTTTCGCAGAACTTATCTCGGAGCTACCTTGTGGAGATGATATTGTTTATGAGGAAAGTTTACCCGACGAACATATATTCCTCATCTCTGCACAAGACCCTTGGTATGGAGATATCATTGTTTATCTCCAGACTTCGAAGTGCCCCTCTACTTTCTCCAAGGATGAACGTCGCAAATTCCGTCACCTGGCAAAGAACTATGTTATTGTTGGTGACACATTATATCGTCGATGGGTTGACTCAATCCTTCGGCGTTGTTTAACCTTAGAGGAAGCAGAGTCTGTACTCAATGATTGCCACAGTGGAGCTTGTGGTGGTCATCTATCAGGGCTTGCTACAGCCCAATGCATCTTACGTGCCGGCTATTTTTGGCCTTCACTTTTTAAGGACTGTGTGGAAGCGGTCAAACGCTGCCACCCATGTCAAATCTTTACTCACAAGATTCATGCACATCCAGCTCCTCTTTTCCCCGTTGTCACTGTCGGTCCCTTTACTAAGTGGGGCATTGACTTTCCGACTTGTAATCTGCCTTCAGCGGCGAATCACAAGTACATTATCGTGGTTGTAGACTACTTCACAAAGTGGGCTGAGGCCATGCCTACTTATAAGAACGATAGTGACATGATAGCTTTGTTTCTTTTCAATCAGATCATCTCAAGATTCGGTATCCCAAGGGAGATTGTCACTGACCATGGCAATCATTTCCAAAATCAACTAATGTCCGAGTTGGCTCGTAAACTAGGCTTTCGTCAGGAACATTCGTCCCCTTATTATCCTCAGGCCAATGGGTAGGTCGAGGCAGTTAATAAAACTCTTAAGACGATACTCCAACGGACAATCGATAAAAATCGGTGCAATTGGCACATTATGTTGTATCCGGCTCTATGGGTATACCGAACCTCCATCAAAACGGCTACTGGTTTTACACCTTTTCAGCTGGTTTATGGGATGGAATCCATCTTCCCGGTCGAATGTGAAATTCCATCTCTTAAGTTGGCTGTTGAACTCCTTCCAGAGACTTCGAGTCTCGAAGAGCGCCTAGTTCACTTGGAACATCTCGATGAGCAGCATCAAGACGCCGCCACGATGAATGAGGCCCATAAGAAAAGGGTTAAAATGCAGTATGATAAGTCTGTCCATCCTCGAGTATTTTCTGAAGGTGACCTTGTCTTAGTCTACGACCAAGATAAAGACACCTTGGGGGCAGGCAAATTTAAGCCTATGTGGTACGGTCCTTTCATTGTTAAACGAGTCTTAGAAAAAGGGTCGTATGAGTTAATCGACTTTGGAGGGAACAAGCTGGCGAAGCCCCGAAATGGGCTCTACCTAAAGAAGTACTTTGCTTAGTTTAGGCTGGGTAATGACTTCTTTGTACTTTATGTATATATTTATACATATATCGTCGAGCGTTTTCTGATATCAGTGCTTTTCGGTCTACTGTGGCAGGTGCTGATGGATGATTTGGTCTATTTTGGGTTCGCCGATGGTGCTAGTCGGCACACTCGGAATCTTGCTTCCGCAGCTTGGGTACTTTATTATCCAACTGGTCAATTGATCGTATCGAGAGGCGTATGTATCGGTCTTGCTTCAAACAATATGGCCGAGTATACAGCTGTGATCAATTTATTATCCGAGGAAATCTCTCATGGGATCGACTCGTTGGTAGTATATCTTGATTCTCAATTGATAGTGTCTCAATTAAATAACATTTATCGCGTTAGGGATCCATTATTATATCGCCAATATTTAAGGGTGAGGTTGTTGCAAAGATCATTCATTTACATTAATTATTTGCACATTCCAAGATCTCAAAATTGGTTAGCTGATTCTATCGCTAATCAAGCATTAGACTGGCATATCAATCATTCATCATCATAAAATCATGCATCAAAAATTCAAACTGTATATATATATATATATATCATAAAGCGCCTCGAGTGTACATATGTGTGTCCAAAAATATACAAAATTGGGACTCAAATGCCCATAATCATGTCAGGCATATCTAGCGCCTCGGCTCAGGATGAGCATCTAAATATGTAACTATGGCATTGGCCACGCGCCGAAAGACACAAACCCAGTCACGTGGCATGCCAACCACATGACGCTGCATATCCGGAGGAAGGTCCTCTATCTCGGCCATTGGTACTCGGCAGCTCAGTCTCACCAAGTGTCGTTGGACGTTGTTGAGGGTCCGTTCCGTATCGGCAGCTGCCTCTTCTTCTCCTCGGCCACGCCGTCCATGCCGCGGGAATCCATCTGGTCGTACGGGCCCGATGTCTGGAACATGATCATCATATTTGTCATTTGAGTCTCACCAAAAATATTTTTCAAAATTTATCATTATATTTGAAAAATCCAAAAAAAAATCATAAAATCATAAAAAATTCTTACCAATCTCGCAACATGCTGCGTCCGATGGTAACACTAGATCAGGATCTCCTCGGAAATCCAACCCAGCATAGGGGTAGTCATCTACGACGATGATCTGCTGCTCCCACCAGGCAAAGAAGTCATTGTCGAATGCATTCATTGGGACTTCCCCACCCCCCGACGTTTCATCAAGTCAGCCCACCGGCCCATGCGTGGATCACGTGGACTGCTGATGGCAACTACTACCCTGGGGTGGAGTGCGGGAACCTTCTCGAAGAAGAAAGTGCACAAGATGGTTCCGAACCCAAAGTTCTTGGTCTGTCCCGTCCTGATAGAAGTGAGTTGTTCCTTCATGTTGGCAAGAAGAGGAGTACACCAGTCAAACACAGTAGTGAGACAGTCCACTGCCACGCTCATGGTTACTCGTGACGCCTGATGTAGTGAGGATGATCCGTTCACTCGAGCTATGGTGAACAAGATTATCCTGAGTGACAAACTTGCCACATGTGGGATAGAGATCTGAATCCCAACCTTCCGATGACCCAGGCAGTAAATCTGTACATAGTCATCTACACTAAGGCTATTCCGTGTTCTGCCCCGGGAATGTACTACCTCTCCCCTTCAGGAAAGGCCCGTGATAAAATATATATCTTCCACTTCTATCCTGAGTGGCATCTGATCAATAATGAATGCTTCCTCATCGACATCCCAATATTCAATGAGCCTCTCGAGCAGACGCGTGTTCGCTTTCATATTTGGCAATTTGAAGAATTTTAGCAACCCGCATCCCCGTAAGGCCTCTAATGCCTCATCATTGCCCATAACTTCGTTATCCACGGCTGAGTGCTCTCTTTCATGCCATGTGAGAGTCATCCTGGAAGAAAAAATCATTTTCATCCGTTAGTTTTGTGTATAAAATTAGTTTGCTGCGCACACGCAGGTTCCTTTGTATACAGTCGCGTGTAGGGCCGCCGTATACGCGAGTTCTATATAGCCAACCCGCGTGTATGGCGCAAAGGAATTTTTTGCAAAAAACCAACGGTAAAACATCAACTAAAATTCCTAAAAACTATCACAATTAATTGCAAGACAAGTTTGAGGCTTACCTGGAAGTTTTCGGCAAGTTTGAATGGTTGAATTGGTCACAGGGAAGTTTGCTCCTTTTGCTCCACAATTTTTTCTCTCCAAGTCAAATGGTGATAATGGTAAGTCAAAAATGCCTTTTATAAGTTTTGAAAATGCAAAATTTTTTCAAAATTTTATTTTGTTTGACCTCATGTGACTTTTAACTTGGGAGCTTGGAATGCCGAGTTTGGTTTGTTTTTCAGGACATTTTGGACATTTTTCGACAGTTCGAGACGGTTCCATGACCGCTGACCCATCATGGCAGGTATCGTGTTTTCACTGGCATATAGGTTAGGGACACCATTTTTTCCGTTGCATTATGCATACTAGCCTCCACATGACCGATACATCTGCCGTAGGGTCCACCCCATCGTGTTATGGTTCGTAAGCCATTTTCACTCGCCGATTCTTTAAATCATGACACGATGGTAGAGCCATCCCTTTACATGGGCATCGTAGTTAGCACCTCACTGACATTTGTTGCCCATGCTGCTTCGTTTTGAGTAGGCTCGGGAGTCCTCTGTAGTCCCGCCATGACTTATGCGTTGAAGACTCATTCCTCTTTACTTCTTCGCTTCGTTCTGGCCTTATACCCTAGAGGCTCCTATGTGTGTCGAGTTGTACTTCTGCATTGCATGTTGACCATTTGCACCTTTTGGCCTAGAGCCGGCTTCACTTGGACTCGTGTTTAAGCCAAATTTTGACCATGACGTCTGCAAAATCAACCTTGCATACCTTTGACTTCTACAGCTTGACATACCCTGATCCGTGGAAGGAACATACCTCTGAGTGTCACTGACCAGTTTTCACCTCCCTGCATTGAGCATAGGAACGTTCCTTTCCCAGGAACTAGATCATCTGTTTCACCGACACTCGTTCTTTCCACTGTACCATAGCATTCTTTTATTCTTTTTCCGGCTTAATAGAAAAAGACAAAAAAATTAAATATTCCAAAAAAGAGCGGGAACAGGGACATTATTTCCATTTATTATTGGCAGCTAGAATCAGTCGTGTCGCCCTTGAACAAAGCACTCAAAACAAAGTCTCCTCCGCATGGGTGGGATTTAGTTTGACTTAGGTATGCCATAACCTTGTTATTGAGTCAGTTCTCCGCCGATTGGTTATCTCTTCCAATCATATGGAGGGTTCGTTCGTGCCTCCTGCATGGCGAACTTATACAGAGTCATCATATGCTGCCACATAGTCACATTGAGTCGTGCTTTTGTTCAAGGGAAGTTAGCCTGAGTCGGCCTCTCTGCGGTGTCTCTTGACTCATTTTTCAGTCGGCCATCCTTGGTTGTCAGTATCATGTCTATCATCACATCAGCTATATTGGTCCTTTACTCGTGCCGGTTTGAGAAGGTCCCCATTGACTTCTTGCTGGCGGGTCTTGTCCTTATCAACGACAACACCTTGCTCTGAGGACAGGCCTAGAGCTGCACCCTGGCCCTATTTTCATTATTGATAGGTCACCTTGTGCTCAGCATCGATCAGTATCATGGGTCTTTGACTGAGTGGTTTCCCTTGTGTTCGACATCAGCATACATTATCACACATTGGGATTCGTGCGGTACCTTGGTTTCTATTTGACCCTATTGGTGGATGCCTCACCTCTGTGTCGGCTTTCATTATTGGTTGGTTCAGAGGGTTTCTGTCGTCCGCTAGCCACATCTTGTGTACGCCGGAAACGTACTTCGGTTGGGTTACTACATCTTTTTCATCTGATTCCTTCCACATTATTGGCCTACGGGTTACACTCGCGCTAGATTGATGGAGGATGCCTTAATGCCTTCCTTCTAGCGGATCTTTCCCTATCGACTCCGACTCATTGCTCTGGGGCAAAGATCTAGAGTCCATTTGGTAGTACCTTGGGGTTTGCAGTCATTAGTGGCAGATTCCTCGCTATCGACAGTGGGAAACCATCATTGTCTCCTGATCGATAGATTCTTACAGGTGTTCGACTTCAGCTCATCTATTCACACTTGTTAGATTGTACTGGGTACCTTGACGCTCATTATCATTATCGGTGAGTAGTCTCGCGTTTGTTAACGGTATACATCAATGACCGGTAATGAAACGATTTCTCACACGGTCGACTTCAGATCATTTATTCCCATGGTGTAGAAATGTACCACGGCGGTCGGTGAAGACCTCATGTTATATCAGCATTCATTGGTTCACTTGACAGTTGCTCCTGTTGCTGCTAGTTGATACCACTCCACCTTATATGTTGCAGTCAGTCATGGAGACATTCTATATGCTGGCACCTGAGTTTGCAGTGTAGTACCATCCTATTCCATCATATTTAGTTGGTACCTTTTGGGATTAGTCTTTGATATCAGTGATCCGTTGCATCTTTCAGCATAATTGACAGTCTTATATGTGATATTCAGACATGTACTTACTCATTATGATCAGATGATCCATTATGTATCTCCCAGTCCTTTATACTTGTGTACTTAGTGGATCCGCTTGTACTTGATATGCGGACATGGTTTACTTTTTCTGAGCATGGGTATGCCCGCCTCAGACAGTGTTTCTTTCTGATCTCCTTTTGGTGGCTTGGCAGGCTAAATTCTGGTGAACTCCTCCTCGGTTTCTCGACAGAGTTCCTTTCCATGTACTTACATAATATATTTCGGCCATCATGTTCCCCTTCTAACCTCATACATTAGGGGGCATTTGTTATAGCTCCAAATCTCACTCTTATGGTTTGTGATGCTGCACTCATGGCCTAGGGCAACCCCTCCTTCCAGACCTGGTCCTAAAATTAAAAAAATAGTGTTTTATTCCCTATACGCGAAATTTCCCTGAGTTAAACGCGTGTACACGCGGGTCTGTGTATACCCAACCCACGTGTATGTATTAAAACACTTAAAAAAAAAAATAATTCCTTATTTTCGGGTGGAGATCGCGGGTTTTACCTACTAATCACCTGTTAGTGCCCGTGGCCCAACTGTTCCCAACCAACTCCTAACTAAAAAACTACTTTGGAGATGGTATAAAAAGACATCAAAGGGAAGGCCAAAGGAGAGAGAAAAGAGAGCAAGATTATTATGCTGAGATTTTTCCCTTAGACCAGGTCTGAAGTCCTTGGTGCTTTCTGCACTTCCCCCATATTGCATAGGAAACCCTTGTTTCCATGTGTATTGGTGATCATTCATCCTCTATATCATCATTGAGTAAGACTTGGAAGGAGCTCTTGTTGGAGGCTTGAGGCTGGAACGAATCCGGGAGGAAGCTTTGCTTGGAGCCTGCTGAAGGTGTTTCAGGTGAAATCTTTCCGTTATATGTACTTTACTTGCCTTTATATAAAGAAACACGTCTTGGTTCCCGAAACAATCTTTCTTTATGCTTATGAGATTCTTGTCTTGAATTATTATGCAAGTAGTTACTTAAAGATTTTTATAACTAACTTTATAGCATGAAGATGGTTTGTGTATAAGTATTTGTCCATGTACTGTTGTGTTCTTTGATTTGTTTGTTTTACAGGTCAAAGGAGAAGAAGGAAACTCCAAGAAGGGTTTGGACCCTTAAGGCGTTCTCGAACGTAGGACCTTATGTACGTACACTAAACATTAGAATTTGCTTACAGTAAAGATAATGGCTGTGTGTGTGTTTCTTTGAATAAGCAATTTTCAGTCTGGTAGAGTCTTAACCCAAAGGACCCTCGGGGTACTTTCCCCTCAACCAAACACCCTTCTCTCACATCTGGAGGTACTACTTATGCAGTCCTGAATGACCCTCAGTCTTCCATGACATTTCATTTCCCCTCTTTTCATTACACAGATCAACATATACAGATGAGAACGGTTGGTGAAACTGCTGACAAGCCGAGGTTACCTTTGGTGGAGCGTTCTACTTCTTGGGGGAATGAATGGATGCCTTTGGGAACAGAAAAGGATTACGTCTCATTTCTTTGCACCTGTGTGGAATGGCTATCATTCTCTGTCATTTCCTGAAGGAAACCAAAGATGCTGCGCTCCTCATCCCACACCTGGCATTCTTTGTGATGTATTTGGTAGTGATGACATCTTGATGGGTCGGTGCAGTCATGAATGCTTCCACTGAACTGAAGGAGTGCCTCCATTATGCGCTATGGTGGTTCGTCTTCCCTTTCGCAAAGTGTGTTTTGCAATACTGACACCGGTGGAGCAGAGGTGTCATCTTAACATAACTCACATTTATCCATTATCGGGTGTGCTCGTATTTGCTTACAAAAATAATTTATATCAGCTATGACTGTGAGAAATATGGTAAACATGCCTACAAAAAATGAATCTTGTGTTTATATCATCGAATGTGAAAGAATCCCCCCTTCTTTTTAATTTATGCACTGATTAAGTCCTGTGAATGTAAATCCGATTTACATGGAAAATCCTTGCAAAACACATAGCGGAATGCAAAACCTGGACTTGAAATACTATAGGTGGGAACCTATACCCTATCGGGTCTGCCATATCGCATCACATCACTTTAATGGGCTTTCCCTTTGAAAAACCGCGATTATGGCATTTTATCGAATACATAGGAAAATACGGGAAAAACCCGCGTTCGGCCGTACAACGGATTTCAAAAATTATATATCAGAGCCTATAATCATCGGTGGGTCCGCCGTATGGTGTCACACCTTATGCATGAGTGCTAGACCCCACTGATAGCGATTTGCGATGGGGGAAGGGCAGACCCGATAGCATATATATTACGTTTAATTGGATTGGCGGGTCCGCCATATCTCATATTGCAATATGCACAAGCCTAGGGCTCCGCCGATTGCGATATTGCGATATTGCGATATGCACATATATATATATATATATATATATATATATATATATATATATTTAATAACACGGCGGGTCCGCAATGTAAGGCTCCCTTTGAAAAACCCCGACTTCAATGTTTTCCAGAAAACATAAGGATATATGGGAAAACTCATGTTTTCCGTTAGGCCAGACCTGAAATGTTATATGCCAGGCTCTATAATCATCAGCGAGTCTAGGGTATAACGATGTGCCTTATATATAGGCCCTGGACCCCGCTGATTGCGATATGCGATATGGTTTCTGCACCCAATAATGTATATATTACGGTTAATGAAGTCATCGGGTCCGGAAGGGTGGCGTGCTATATATATATAAGCCCTAGACGTGCCGATAGCGATGTGTGATATGGTTTCCGAACCCGAAATATATGTATTTGGGTTGATAATATCGTCAGGTCCGGAAGGGGGCAATGCATAATGTTAATTGTGATAGGCTAAAAGAGGGGTGATTTATGCATATTTTGGAGTATTTCCATTGTAAAAGGGCTATAACAGGAATAGGGTGCGATAGAAGGTTTTGGAGGGTTTGGAAGGGCTAGAAATGAATCATGTGGAAAAGTTTAGAAAGGGGGGTTTAACCAGTAGGAATTGGAGATTTGGCTCGGAAACGATATAAAGTCTCTTGGAATAGAACAGATCATTCGGAGAGGTGGAAGATCAACTTTAGGGGACCCATTCAAAATTTATACCAAGGCAGGTTTTGATAGGGTGGTAGTTGTGGCCACAACAAATGGCGAACCGCTGGGCGAACCAGTTATCTCTGTTTCCAAATAAACCTCAGATCAATAAAACATTAGGGTGTTAAGATAAACTTGAAATGCAAACTATATATATGGAAAAGCATGGGTTCCACTTCAACATCAACTGCTTCAGGTGGGATAGAGACAAATAGCTTCTACTTACTGATAGGATTTTGACAGGCATTCTCCAATGGCAGTGTTTTGGGATTTATTAACCTTCCTTTACCTGTTTCCCACTTTCAAAAATCCTTTTGGGACCATCACTAATTTGTCAATACCTATTTAGGTGTGTACCTAAACTCTTTATTGTTCATCAAACTTGATGTAGATATTTTTATCTGCACTTTTTATGAGAATTTTAGTACTATATTTTCATATGATTGGATGAGGCGCAATCATGGATCATGCCATTTTTTAAAACCTTTTAAGCAAGGTTGGGCTTGCTGTATCAACCAGTACTATGAGCCCAGCAACAGTCCTTACTCTAACTGGCTTCCCAAACAACCTGTCCTTCCAGATTAGCACAAGGACTTGACATTTCATTTTCTTTTAAATAAGTCCTTCTAGTTTCAGGCACAAGGACTAGAGCACAATTGGATTTGCCACAGGGTATATGACAGTGAGCTTAGCCCATGAAAGGAGGTTTACTTGTAGATAACAAGTATTGGACAATTTAGTGTGGTGGATGGGACCAATGGAGAATGACTGTAAACCTTATAAGCAAGTATAGGCTAGGTCTGAGTGGGATTTACTTAAAATGCAGCGTTCCTCCATGCCAGTCTAGTTGTAGTTACACATTTTGTTTTATAAAGATGCCCCTACATGCTCCAGATATCCAAGTTATCAACAGATCTTACCTAGTTCCCAACAGATGCCAATGAGTGGTTTTGGTTTGAATTCCATAGTTGATTTTCAAGTTCTCATGGGCTGATTGAAAATTTGTTTGATTTGCAAGGTAATGATGGATTTAGGATTAACAGACTCATCAGCAAGTTAAGGAGGAAGGGCAAGGCTGAAGGTGGTGAATGCGGGCAAATCTGAGAAAGGAAAAAGAAACAAGATAGGAGGACTGAAATCGATTGGCTGAAAAGGATTGCAATTCAAAATAGCAAGAAAATAAAATTTGCAGAAAACAGAAAGGAAAGGACAGAAGTGCAACTAAACTAGCAGCAAAACTAAAATGGATTCTAACCTACTCAAGAGGTAACCACCATGTGGTGGCTATTGGAAGTATCTCTTTAGGTGTTGGCCATTAACAGGTACATTTTCAGTCCCTCCATGTAAAGTTTTCAACCTATAAGTTCCTTGGCCAATTTTTTCCACAACTTGGAAAGGGCCGAGCCATAAGTGTTGGAATTTTGTGTGTTTACCCTTTGGCTCACTCAGATTGTCCCATTTCAGGACTAGCTCTCCTATTTGGAAGTCTTTATCCCCTGCCAGATGATGATCAAACTATTTTTTCACAATCATTTGGTGATTTTTGAATTTATTTCTGGCTTTCTCTCTCACTTCCTCCAACTTCACCAGTTGGTTGATCCTTTCTTGGAGTAAGGCTGAAGGGGTTCCTCTTGAAGCTTGGGAGAGCTGTAAAGAGGGAATGATGACGTTGGGAGGTAGTATTTCTTCTTGTCCATAGATGAGGAAGTATGGGGAGTTTCCTAAGGCCACTTTTAGGGTGACCCTATTGGCCCAAAGGGAATTTGCTAGGGCATTGTGCCAGTTCCTCTAGTTGTCAGCGACAGACTTGCAGATTATGCAGATAAGGTTTTTTTTTTTAAGACTGTGCAACTCCGTTTCCTTGGGGGTAATAGTTTGATGAATACCTCATGTGAATTTATTTATCAATAGTAAACTCAGTCAATTTCAATGATCAAAAGTAAGAAGCATTATCAAATATGAGAGCGTCAAGGATGCCATACCTGTTGATAATGAATTTCTCAATAAATGATATTACATCATTTTCATTTACCTTCCGAAGCGGGATGGCTTCGGTCCATTTGGTGAAGTAGTCGGTCGTTGTGAGTATATACTTATGATGTTGCAAAGAGTTTGGAGTGATCTCGCCTATGACATCTATGCCCCACTGCTGGAATGGGTGACAAATCATAACGGGCCTGAGGGGGACAGCAGGCTTTCTTTCTCGTCCTGCGGCGGTTTGACACACCCTGCATTTGCGAGCATAGGCATGCGAGTCTCTAAACACTATGGGCCAACAATATCTGGCTCTTAATATTTTGTGAGCAGTGGTATCTCTGCCATAGTGACCATCTGCTGGGTCGTCATGCATTTCTTTCAAGACATGGTTGGCCTCATCTTTTTCCAAACATCTTAGCCAGATTCCATCATAATTTTTTCTGTATAATATGTTATTGGCCAAATGATACTGATTGGATTTCAATCTGAGTGCTCTCCTTTGTGATGCTTCCATGTGTTCAAGACATGATCCCCATATCATATATAAGAGTATGTCATAGTACCATGGCTTAGGGTCCAAAAATGCTTCCAACGTTTCTCACTCATAGATTAGCACTTTGTTAATCCATAAGGTTTCCTCCCTGAATTCCATTTGTGCATATTGCATGTTCTTCATTTCTAATTCTTCAGACGCCCCTTCTTTATCAGCCAAGGATTCTGCTGCTAGCCTGCAAAGTCCCTGCCCTCAAACTATTTGTGTCGGCTTAATCTCGAGGTCAAACTCTTGAAGGGCAGTTATCTGATTCCCTCTTCGTTCACCCATTTCCTTCTGCACGAAGAGGACTCTTACAGCAGGATGGGGAATGATTACTTTGGTCCTGGCCTTTAGTAAATAAGGGCGGAAATGTTTTATGGCCTTGAAAACTGCAAAGCCCTATTTCTCCACATCCAGGTAGTTGAGTTCTTCCCCTTAGAGATTGGAGCTCATATAAGAAATAGGGACTTTGTTGCCTTCGTTATTTTTCTAAGTGAGTATTGCGGCATATGAAACATCAGAAGCAAAAGTGTACAAGAAGAATTCCTTTCCGAAATCAGGGCTCACCAATGCAGGAGCTTCAGCGATGGCTTCCTTGATTCGCTGAAATGCTTTGTTGGCTTCAGCGCTCCACTTATACATAACGTCTTTATTCATCATTAGATGCATAGGGCACACTATTTCAGCGAAACCTAAGATAAATTTCCTGACAAAATTGATCTTCCCAAAGAAAGATTGTATTGCCCTTTATTTGCAGGGGGTTGTATTCTCATGATAGTCTCTATTCTTTCAGGGTCAATAACAATCCCTTCTTTAGAGAGGATATGACCTAGTAGTTTCCCCTCTATGAGTGCGAATATGCTCTTCTTGGGATTCAATGATATTCCATACCTTCTGCATCTTTCAAAAATCTATCTCATGTGATAAATATGATCCCTTCTGTGATATGAATACACAGTGATGTCATCCATGTAAACCACTACTGATTTTTTAATCAACCCTCGGAAGGCTATGTCCATAGCTCTCTGGAATGTGGCGCCTGCATTAATAAGTCCAAAAGGCATTTTAAGATATGTGCAGGTACCCCATTTAGTGTTGAAGGTTGTCTTCAACTAATCGCCACTAGATACCAACACTTGATTATATCTTGAAAACCCATCTAATAGGGACAACATTTAAGACCTAGAAACGCACTGAAGGATGTGTTCAATGGAGGGGACAAGATAGTTATCCTTTTGCGATGCTTTGTTTAGGTTTCTAAAATCGATACATAGCCTAATATCTCCATTTTTATTCCTTACTAGCACGAGATTGGCTACCCAGCGGGTGTGTCTGACCAAGAAAATGATTTTAGCATCCAACATTTTGTTCAATTCTTTCTTCAACAACGGTTCCAGGCTTGGATGCATCTTGCGAAGTTTTTGTTTGGTAGGGCTTAGCCTCCTTTTCCAAAGGGATTAAATGCTGCATAGCATTGGTATCAAAGGTTTTTAGGTCTTCATATGTGCATGCAAAGACGTCCTTGTATTCTTTAAATAGCTTGACAAATTCAGCCTTTTCCTATAGAGAGCACCCCAGGCCCAGATTGAAATTTTTTGGGTCTTCTTTGGTCCCAAGGTTGACCGCTTCATACTTCATGGATGAGCTATGCATTTTGCAGTTAATCGGCTTCTTGAATTTATCATGAAAGTCATACAAGTGCTCCATCTTAACAACTGATTTGGAAATCTCATTGGGCTGATCCTTTTCCTCATCTTCCCTCTCGTTCATAAGCCTGTCGTGTTCTTTATCATCAATGACTGCATTCTTGAATGTCTTCTCGCAATGCAAGAACTCAAGGATTTGCTCATAATCTTCAAACACCTGCCAATTTGAGATGTTATCAGGTACAGATGGTATGGAAATTAATTCAACATAACATTTATTCTTCTTTAATCTGAAATCAGGCAAAAGTTTAGCAGCCACACTAGCCATCAGATCAGCATCTTAGTTTTGACCTCGAGGTATGTATGTGATATTAAAGGAATCAAAATTGTCAATTAAGCTCCATACCTCGTGCTGGTACCTTACCAGGTGTGGGGAATTGCAGTTTATCCTTTTCCTTACCTGATCCACAATTACCTATGAGTCGCCAAAAACTTTAAGATTTTTCACCTTCATGTCAATGGCTTTCTTCAGGCCTTACAACAAGCCTTTATATTCTGTTGTGTTGTTGGTGCATGGAAAGTCCAACTAGCTGGCCATCAAATGTTGGTTCCCTTGTGGGTCAATGAGAATACTCCCAACACCTGCACCTTCAAGGAAGTTAGAGCCATCAAAATAGAGTGTCCAAAATAAAGAATCTAATGTTACATCAATTGAACTACTATCTAAGAAATTAGTCCTATCATCTACTATAATACAGGATAGTTCACCAGTTGGATTATGGGAGGGAGCTTCCAACCATGTGTATGTCAAAGTTTCTTCAACTATTTTTGCATGGAATTCTCCAAAACAGGTTTCTGTAGCATAAAAATTGAAACTATAGTTCCCCAGGATGGAGTTGGTAAACATTACAGGTTCATTGGGACAATTTAGTTCCGTTACCACATACTTCATGTATCTTTCTTGATCAACTCTCAGCATATCACCTTTTCCCTTCTAAGGTAGCAAGAGATGGGACCAATCAGTTGAGAAATATCTATTGAGTTTTTCTGACCAATCCCTACTAAGTAGCCTTCCATAAGACTCGGGTATATCGACTACCACTATATCAATGACTTGTGTGTACTGTTGTTTTGGCAGCCATCTGAATCAACACATCTTTTAGTTCCCCAATCACTTTCACATTTGTCTTGTCTAATTGCATAATTCGAGTCCCAGTTTTCTCAGGTATAGGATGCAGTCTTTTGGCAACAACATAAGGCATCACAGTGGATGAGGCATCGGAATCTATGAAGCAATTGTGTACGTTCATGTTGAGGATTTCAAATGTGATAAGGAAAGGTGGAGTCATGGATTTTTATTTCCTCCCTATCATGGATACATTGACATCTTGGGGGTTTCTATTCATTTTAGACAGAGTGGCTTCTATAGTTGATGGTATTTGGGTTGTATTGGAGGTGTTGACAGGTCTGGAAACTGACTTCTTGGTTTGGCTACTTGGGATGGTGGGAGTTTTGGAATTTCGCTAATTCATAGCTTTCAGGAGTAGATATCTTTGTTGCCTTAATTTCATAAAATCAAAGTATGTGATGTTGGCTCTAGATTTCTTAAGATCATCCACAATATTGTAATCAATGTTATAAACAGGATAGGGTAGAGTAAACATACCAGTTTTTCTATTCTTAGGTGGGAGTTTACCATTTGGAGTCGCCTTCATTGCAGTGGGAGCTGTGTTCTCTTTCTCTGGATGGTTTGCCACTGGGGTATTCTTGGACTGACCACTTGGTCTACCCTTCTCAACAGGAACTTTGGGAGTGGGTGCCTTCAAAGGGTGGACATCTTTCTTTGTTTGGTCAACAGGCTTCATCGCACCTGGAAGTGGCCCTTTACTTCGTGTGTGGATTTCATTGGTGTGGATTTCTACCATACAATCTTCTTCGTCATCATCATTTTCATTTGTATAGAAATCCCACAGTACATTGATCTGAGATTCTTCGTCCATGGGCTCTTCTACTTGATATTCTTCCTCATTTTCTTGTTCTGGCTCCAGCTCCACTATAGGTTCTTCTTTGTTAAGGAGCGACCCAATAAGAGCCAGCTCTTCCATATTTAAATTCCCTTCATTGGGTGGAGCAGGCAGCGCAAGTTGACCATGACCACCTTCTGTTTTCTTACGATAGAAAGGCTTGAAGGGCTTTCTGTTGTTATAGTCTCCTCCACTACCACTAGTACTCTCTCCATGATTCCTTTTCATATCGATGACTGTGTTTTTTAGTTTCTTAATGATCCGATGCAAACCTTCCACATCCATGGTGTCCCTTTCTTTGCCCTCAGCCCCTTTGTTAGCATTCCCACTACCTTTCTTGGATGACAGAGAGGCTTTCTTTCCTTCAGTCATTTGATGACATGTTGTGAGACTGATCATTTCATTTTCGACTTTTATTGCTTCATCGATAGCACCTTGTAAGGTTTGTGCGTTACTTCTCTTGACCCACATCACCATAGGGATAAGGAGAGCAGAGATGTAGAATTCCATGAGCAACTCATCAGTGGGTATAGCAATAGCCGGGATTCTATTGAATAAAGTATTGAACCAGATGTTAAAATCCTTGACTCTTTCTTTGGTGTCCATTTTCAAATGGGATAGTTCTAAAACTAAGGCCGAAGGTGTTTTGTCATCGCTAAACTTGTCTAAGAAGGCCTGCTAAAAAGCTGCCCATGAGGTGATCGATCCTATTCTCAAGTTGAAGTACCATGTGGAAGCTAAACCAATAAGAGTAAAAGGGAACAACCGACATACCAAATCCTCATCGCCTACCCCTAACATGCGCATGGCTAGGAAGAAAGAGTGAATATGGTTATCAGTAGTGTCCCCCCTCTCAGGTTCGAATTTAGGCAATACTCTTTCTGCATTTTTGGGTAAGGGATATTGTTTCCCAGGCACCGCTACGGCATCTTGTGCAAGCGAGGGAGGGAGTGCTCCTAGAGGAGGTGGTGGTTGATTCCCCCTTGGAGGGGGTGGTGGAAGTTGATTCCCACCTGGAAGGGGAACATTAGCCATGTTATGGATATGGAGGTTGTGATTGAGGGTTTCTTCATTAGGATTTTCCAAATCAAGCCAGGGATTGCCTTCCAAAGGGGAATCCTCAGGGATATCTTCCCAAGGCGAGTTGATACTTTGCAAAGAATCAAGCACAATATCTTCAAGGGAAGGGGCTGCAGATGTCTCTTCATTTATGTGATAGACCCTAGGATTTCTTTTTGCTGTAGGAGGTAAGGACTGAAAGATAGGGAGTTGTGCTAGAGAACAAGCGCAAGCCCGAGTAAGTCTTCTGACTGGTTGCTCCTGAGCGATAGGATACTCCCACAGTCTCTCTTCCTTGGGTGACCCAGGAACGGAGCTTAGGAGGGTCTCTGTTTCTTCAAAATGAGGCTCTTTCAAATGGGCAGAAAGGTATTTTCGGCCTCTACGATCCATACATTAATCCTTTTGAATCCATGCGTGGCACTTATAGATGAAACCTTGAAAACTTGTGGACGGCAGTTCAGGCCCTCCATCTAGCACCAAATTGTTGACATGGCAAAATTTCGCTATACCAACAAGGGGAACTAACCCAATCGCAAGCCCCAATTATACCTGCTTTCGTTTGGAATGGCTAGTTCCAACAGGTTTCAAGGGACCCCATAAAAATTAAATCAACAAAATAAAACAACTAACCTATATGTATCAAATCCTATCTAAGTTATTTCTAACTCCTCTAGTCTATGTCTTAACTATCCTAACCTATCCTGCAGGAGCAAAACAAAGAGAGGTTAAACGTCATATATGAATACCAAGTCTAAGTGAATCAGTAAATGGTTCTCATAAGAACAAGGCTACATTAATTCTTAATTACAATCCAATAATCCATACAGGAATACACATTCCATTTTATGGGAGAAAAGCTTGCAACTGATGTCCAATACAGTTTTGAGTCAGCAACCTTTCATGATTTAACCATGATATTGAATCATATTCAAATAACCAGTCATAACCATGAACTGTAAGTTATCAATATGCATAAAAAAAAATATGCATTTGCATTTATACCAGCGACAACATTCTGATCAAAACACATAATAAAAGAGGAAAATCAATTTGAAACACAGGCTCCTTATTGAGCTAAACAATCTTTCTTTTTTCACAAATCAAAGTTGTCCTTTTCCAACAAAAAAGCCCTTCTCTCCCATCCGGAGGTACTAGTTATGAATTCCCGAATGACCCTCGGTCCTCCATGACCTTTCATTTCCCCTCTTTTCATTACACAGATCAACATATACAGATGAGAACGGTTGGTGAAACTGATGACAAGCCGAGGTCACCTTTGGTGGAGCATTCTACTTCCTGGGGGAACGAATGGATGCCTTTGGGAACAGAGAAGGACTGCGTATCATTTATTTGCACCTGTGTGGAATGGCTATCATTCTCTGTCATTTCCTGAAGGAAACCAAAGATGTTGCGCTCCTCATCCCACACCTGGCATTCTTTGTGATGTATTTGGCAGTGATGACATCTTGATGGATCGGTGCAGTCATGAATGCTTCCACTGAACTGAAGGAGTGCCTCCATTATGCGCTATGATGGTCTGTCTTCCCTTTCGCAGAGTGTGTTTTGCAATACTGACACCGATGGAGTAGAGGTATCATCTTAACATAACTCACATTTATGCGTTACCAGGTGTGCTTAGATTTTCTGCAAAAATAATTTATATCAGCTATGACTATGAGAAATATGGTGAACATGCCTGCAAAAAATGAATCTTACATTTATATCATCGAATGTGAAAGAATCCCCCTTTCTTTTTAATTTATGCACTGATTAAGTCCCGTGAATGTAAATCTGATTTACATGGAAAATCCTTGCAAAACACATAGCGGAATGCAAAACCCGGACTTGAAATACTATAGGTGGGAACCTATACCCTATCGGGTCCGCCATATCGCATATCGCAATTTGCACAAGCCTAGGGCTCCGCCGATTGCGATATGTAATTAGGTTGGACCCAATATCCCCTATATATATATATATATATATATATATATATATATATATATATATATATATATATATGTTATATTTAATAACACGGCGTGTCCGCAATGTAAGCCTCCCTTTGAAAAACCCCGACTTCAACGTTTTCCGGAAAACATAAGAATATATGGGAAAACCCACATCCGCCATTAGGCCGAACCTGAAATGTTATATGCCAAGCTCTATAATCAGCGGCGGGTGTGCCGTATATATAGGCCCCAGACCCCACCGATTGCGATATGCGATATGGTTTCTGGACCCAATAATGTATATATTGCGGTTAATGAAGCCATCGGGTCCGGAAGGGTGGTGCGCTATATATATATATATATATATATATATATATATATATATATATATATATATATATATATATATATATATATATATATATATATATATATAAGCCCTAGACCTACAAATGGCGATGTGCGATATGGTTTCTGGACCTGAAATAAATGTATTTGGGTTGATAATTCCGTCGGGTCCGGAAGGGGGTGTTGAGAAGGTAAATCCCCTCTACGGATAGAGGCGATCCCTACTAGCCCAACAGGGGTCTAGCAACAATCACACAATGCTGCCACGCATGTTCCTAGTTACAATTAGACAAGAAGTAAAGAGCACCTACTTGGATTCCTGCGCTGTCGTTTGTCGAGGAGATGTTTCCCTTGCTCCTTCGCTTCAGCTGGTCACAGTCCTCTGCGATCCCCGCGAACGGACACCTGCACACACGAAGAGAAAGCAAACGCAAGCGTGAAATCTAGTAAAAGTAACTATATGCCAGTCAGAAAAGACATAATTCACATTTATCCATTGCATAAACAAACGGGAATGGAACAATAATAGCAGTCATCTATTATTAATCAGAATAGAGAAGAGTACAACCAAATGTTCTGACGTCGATAAACTTCTCAGAAGGGATCAGTCAGCATGTATCTCAAGCATTCACCTTTGAGGATGGTTCTCCCAAGACAAACTACTCTCTCTCTCTCACACAAATGTCACAAACAAACTTCCCAAAGCAATCAATCACTTCCACTCCTAACACACCACACCTATAGCAGCAATCTGAGCACTACAAGCTCTTGTATAATCCAAGCTAAGTCTAGCTATTTTCTAACCAGCTGCTCATGGTAATGGTGGAAGTTTATATAGGAGAAGGAGTCTCCTAAAAAGGTGGAAGGATGAGCTTATCTTCAAGGGGAGTAGTTGCAAAGGGTCGAACAGACATGCCATAGAAGGGAGTCGACATTCACAAAGCTAACAACCAAGCCTGGAGAGATCTGGAAGGCTGGTTGTTCGAACAAATTCGCCCAAACTGGATCAGCGCGGATTATATGGAGACTGCCGCGCTGTCAGCACATGACAATAACTGAACAAGCCATGTCAGCGCGGAAGAACACGTGAGAGCCGCGCTGTGCGTCATCGCAGAAAAGTGATGTTCTTCCGCGATGGCAGCGCACGAAATAGACTGTGGGGCGCTGGTCATCGCGGTTATTTTAGGAACAGTCGCGCTGATGCACAAAACTTTGGAAAAATGGTTTTTTAGCCAGTTCAGGGAGCAAACACTTAGTGATTGTGACTTCTTGGACACAGCAGGGTGACTGACAGGAAGGCAGTGATAAATTACTGTGTAACAGATGCCCCCTAAAGCATGAAGACCGAGAGAGTGGGAGGGGTGAAATGCTTTACAATACACGCCGAACTGGAACACCACCAGGAAGTACCGAAAAATCTCTGACAATCATGTACACGCAGTCTAGGCATGGGCGCAGCCATCCAAAAGACATGCAAGATCGGTCTATGGTATGGACGCAGCCACCCAGCTAAAGAGACCATAATAATGATAAGGTATGGTCGCAGCCATCCATGAAGACTCAGGTATGGGCGCAGCCATCCATCAATGAGTCATGTAATGATTATCCACAAAATCGCAACCTGGACCACAGTGAGCAAGGATCCAGGGTCTTGCGCTCCATCTCGACCCGAACAGAGTACAAGTCCACACATGTGAATACAGGGGTTGGAGTCGAACATGTATGAACATCGCCTGATTACCGGTCAATGATGAGAACCGTTAACAGACGCGAGAGGTACCACCAATAATGACAATGGCCCTCAAGGTACTATAGGTACAATCCGTAGCGTGCGAATCAATGAGTTGGTGTCGAACACCCACGGAATCATTCGATCGTAGGTCAATGATGTAAACCTTGCGTCGAACACGAGGAACCTGCCATTGAGGCATGCAGGCTCCAAGGCACCTGGAAGGAGTCTCTAAGTCACTTTCTCGGATAATGAGTTGAAGTCGACGAGAAGTGGCCTTGATCGAAGGTGGGCCATGATGATTCCCACATCAGCGACACGAGACAGAGGTATAATAATTTGTGATGAGATAGCGAACGAGGTTGCTTTGTGGCAGAGGACAACTTCTCTTGAACACATAACGGCACTATAACGGATTTGGCAGTACTTGACATCAAATGAGCAGCGGGTAGGATGATGACGGCAATGAACAGATGAGAGGTCAAATAGGATGTCCCAAACCCATGGAGGTTAGTGAAAACGAGATGAGATGACCCCACCCAGACACGAAACAGCGGAGTGCCATGTTCAAGAGTGACGTACTGCCGAGAGGACTGTAATCAAAGTTCCATTTTCCCCACCTTTGCAGGCAGGTACCCCGATTATTTTTGGGTGACAAGCTTGACGGGGATAGCATATGCTTGAAGAGTGTCATTCCGACGATGTCCGATGTCATCAAGTGTTTAACGAGCCTGACAAAGGGAAAACTCGGCGTCTTTTCTTATTTAGAGAGTCTGAAAAGAAGGCGGAAAAGGAGACTCCAGGGGGGTCCTTTTTCGTACAGTTGTGTCTCTCGAGCCCGAAAAAGTATAAAACTGTGCTCGAAAGAACCGCCCGGCCATTACAACCGAGGAGTACTTTTCATAAATAGTGTCGCCGACCGGAAAAAGTAAAAAAGTGGTTGAAGACACGTCGTTTTAGAGCCAATATCGAGTGTGAAACGACAAACACCCGGCGATCTTTTTGGTTTCACGGTCGGAAAAAGAGCTTAAAAACGACCGCCTTTCGTTCCTTTTAACGAGCTGAAAGGGAGCTCGGCCATCTTCTCTTGTTTAGCGTCGGAAAAGAGCTTAGAGACGACACTTTGGGAATCACATGAACCGTGAATTGTCATGACCAAGCTGCGATACCTGTACCTGCACAAGGGCATTACCCGCATAAATCCATTCGATATGCGTACAAAAACATGCTTAACAAACAAAACCAAGGCTAGTTTTATAGCTAAAAATGGTAAAAACCCAAAAAGTATGATAACTTAGGAATTTTCTATAAATAGAGAATGGTAATAAATCATTTTCACCATTTTACTATTTGGAGTGCGAAGAACGTGGAGAAACCAAAAAGTTGACGGAGCGATTTGCAGCCCATCCGGAGACCATTTCCAGATCTGCTTCTTCCAGGTAGGTTCCCATTCCGTTGCCCTGCATTCTGGTTTATTTGAGGAGTTTTTTAACGGTCGAATAGGCCCAATTGGGCACTTTTTATTTGCATGGGTGCGCCCTCGGTCAGCGCGGAAATTGCCCACGGGGTCGCGCTGATCGAAAAATAGTCAATGTAACCAACTTCGGGTCAGCGCGGAAAAGGCGTGTTCTTCCGCGCTGACCTCGCATTTTTAACAAAGAGCTGCCATTGTCAGCGCGGCTGTTTCTAAAACAGCCGCGCTGGCGCGGAAAAATTTTGTTTTTTTTGAAAATGAACGTGAATTTTTACCTGGAAGCACTTCTGATCGGTTTTTATTGTTCATGCAGGACATCATGGCTTTTCAATGGCAAGAGAGAGTTCACGATGTGGAGGATGTGGCTGCTTGGGGAGACGTAAATTGTTGCAACGCCATGCGGGCGTGTGGATTCATGAAATTCTTCCTGACGCCGCGTCTAAGGGCCCAACATGATCTGCTGGAGCTGCTGATCAGGGCATGGAACCCGGTGGACCAAAAATTCACCATCCGCGGTCACGACATCGAGTTTGATCATATGGATATCTTCTTCTTGACTGGGCTGTCGCGCCGAGGTGGGAGGCCCATCTTAGAGGGGCAGCGACCTAGCGGTGGTACCCTGGATGACTTAATGGCTGAGGTTTGCCCAGGGGCGGTAAAGACGCGGAGTGGGAAGTGCTCGATCCCCACAGTGAGAGACATAGTGCTGCGCACCATCCTGTTCATGGTGACCCGGGCAGCGGGCAGCATGGCGAACCATGAGGCGTCCAAGACTCATCTCCTACTAGCCCTCGAGTGCCTCGAGCCTACCGTGTTTGACTGGTGCACTGCAGTGTGCAACAATATGAAAAGGCAGTTGAGCAACTGCCGTCGCGGAGAGACGAAGCAGTTTGGGTATGGATCGATCCTGGTCCCGCTTATTCTGGAGCGAGTACCAGCCATGCGGCTGCAGTCTATGGCTGTGGATGCCCCCAGAGATCCTCGAGAGACGAGGGCCACTCGATGGGCTCGGATTATGCCACGTGGGGGTGGCGGCCGACCACATAGCTGGGGGGTATACTTCAGAGACTGGTTGGACCAACAGGAGATCTTCGTACAGGATTGGCCATATGCGGGGATGGATTTCCGCAATGATCCTGACTTGGTGCTGCCTCCGGGTGAACAGTGGGATGATGCAGGTATGACACTTTTTGTCTTTTTGAGTTTTGTATATTTTTTTATTATGTACATGTCCTAATAAATGTCTTGTCACGCAGATGTGGGGCCTACTAGACCGATTGGCCTGGCTGTCACGGCACGGAGAGAGGGCCCAGGAGCCGGAGCTTTGGCCTTAGCCCCTCCAGAGGCCAACACGCCAGAGGTTGTGGCTCGCAACCTTGAGGGGTTGCTGGAGGGGGTGCCGGATTTCCAGGGGGTTGAGGAGGTCCCTGTGGAGCATCAGATCCACACAGTGGGTGTGGAACCCAGAGTGCACCGCCTTCTGAGGCGGGTAGCACGAACGGCCGTGTACTACAGAGAGCACCACCCAGCCGATTAGTCACCTAGGTTTTATTTCCACTGTTTATTTTGAGACATTATGACTCGGATGTACTGAGATTTTGGGACACGTACTTCTATTTTTGAGCGCCTCAGTGCGCCACACGATATATATATATATACATACCGGTTTTTGGATGAGTCGTTGTTACATGTGATGATGTGTTATCTGTATTATGCGTTTGTTCAGTACAATTTGTGATCTTATGTATGGATTTGCATGACACTCGACTCATGGATTTTATATGTTTAATGCAAGCTTGAAAACACACGTGCAAACTATGCTTGGAATGACTTATTTACATATGCTTATGGTCTTACTATGCTGTTCTTTCCTTCTTTGTATGATGTTTATCTGTTTCGCAAATGTCTGTCTAATACACGATTTGCCAATGCATCAGTCAACGTATTTAATCGTCTCGGAATATGCTGATAAGTAATGAAATCAAAACTCCGTTCTAACAATCTCACACGTAGGTATAACCTTAATATGCGCTGGTCTCTGACGGAATATTGCCTGTTTAGTTGATGGACCACCAACTGGGAGTCCAGGTTCACCACTAGCTCTCGGATGCCGAGGTCAACTGCTTCGGCAAGTAATTCTATTACAGCACTGTACTCGGCAACATTGTTAGTGGTACGACCTAGGCACACACCCTGTAGGTTTATCAACTCCCCGTGAGGATCGTAGATCACCCACGCTGCCGAAGACAAATTACAAGTACTACGGCAGGCACCATCAGCGAAACCAACATAAGGAGTACGAGACATCTGCGCAGGAAAGAGAAAGCATAATAAGGGGCAAAAACACGCCTTCACACCAAAGCAAAAGAAACTCATGCAATAAAAACTCAAAACACACGTATATACAAAGTGACTGTGAGCAGTTATGCATAGTACTTCTTCAGATAGAGCCCATTCCGGGGCTTGTCAAGAGGAGTCCCTTCATAATCAATCAACTCATATGCGCCCTTTTGTAAAACACGTTTCACGATGTAGGGGCCTAACCACATGGATTCGAGTTTTCCTGCCCCCAGCTTATCTTTAGCCTGATCGTAGAGCAGTACTAAATCTCCCTCAACAAAGGAACGAGGATGAATATTCTGATCGAAGTGAGCCTTGACTCTCTTCTTCTGCGCTTCAATAGCCAGAGAGGCCAAACGACGAGTCTCGTCTAACCGTTCTAGGTAAAGAAGTCGTTCCTCCACCGAAGTGGTGTTGGGAAGCAACTCGACAGCTAATTTTAATGAAGGAATTTCACATTCGACGGGAAGGGTAGCCTCCAGTCCATAGACCAGTTGAAACGGGGTGAAACCGGTGGCATCCTTCACAGAAGTCCGGTAGGCCCACAAGGCTGGGAAAAGCATTAGATGCCAGTTTGACTTGTGCGTATTGACGGTGCGTTGAAGCATGGTGATCAAAACTTTGTTCACAGCTTCAACTTGACCGTTAGATTGAGGATAGTAGGGTGACGAACCATCTTGACGCAAGCCTAACTGGTTTGTTAACTCTGTCATCATATGATTTCGGAAATGCTTTCCATGATCTGTAACGATAGCCTGAGGGACTCCGAAGCGAGTGATGATATGATTGAATAAAAACTGCGCCGCTGTGTGACCGTCTTCGTTTAATGTAGGCATTGCTTCAGCCCACTTGGTGAAATAATCCACGGCAACGATAATGTACCCATGCCCCCCGGCCGAACGAGGGTTACAGGACGTATAATCGATGCCCCATTTGGCAAAGGGACCTACGGTTACAACAGGGTGCAGTGGTGCAACCGGTGCACGCATCTTCCGGTGGTAAACCTGGCATTCATGGCATGCGCGTACAGCAAGGATACAATCCTTGAATATAGAAGGCCAGAAATAACCAGCGCGGAGGATCTTTTGAGCGGTAGCGTATCCGGACATGTGGCCGCCACAAGCGCCGGAGTGGCAGTCATTCATGACTCGCTCAGCTTCCTCGAGAGTTAAGCATCGGCGAAGAAGGGAATCGACGCCGAGGCGGTACAGGGTGTCGCCTAAAATGCGATACGGTTGAGCCTGATGACGTATCCGTCGTCGGGCTTCTTTTGATGTATTAGGACGAAACGAAGACGTTTGTAAATATACAATGATGTCCCCGTACCATGGGTCGAGAGTGCTGATGAGAAAGAGTGTTTCATCCGGAATTCGCTCCTCTAAATGAGATGGTGCAGATTGAGATGGTAAGGAACAGAGCAGTTCAGCAAAGACCAGTGATTTCTTGGACTTGGCGGCAGTAAATTCCAAGTCGAACTCTTGGAGGATTACGATCCACTTCGAGTATTTGCCCCCAGCAACTGACGTGATAAAATATAGGTCATGGGGTTGCAGTCAGAGATCACGGTCGTTGTGCGCAACAGGATGTAATGACGGAAACGTTGGACGGCACATACAGCAGCCAATGCCAACTTTTCGACATATGCATAGCGAGTCTCCGTATCAAGGAGGTTGCGACTAAGATAGTATACAACGTGCTCTGAGCCATCGTCATCATCTTGCACTAAAACCATGCCGATGGTGGTATCGGTAGCGGCCAGATAAAGGGTGTAGTCACGGTGGTAATTTGGAGGTCTTAGGAGCGGAGCTGAGACCAGAAGGTCTTTAAGATGCTCAAAAGATTGCTGAGCGATAGCGTCCCAATGAAAGGGCGTGTCTCGCTTTAGTAATCGCGTGAAACCCTTGGCCACCTCGGCATAATTTGGGATGAATCGTCTGAGAAAATTGGCTTTTCCCTGCAAGCTTTGTAATTGCTGTAGAGTGGCAGGGGGAGGAAGATTCACAATGGCCTCGACTTTAAGGGGATCCAAACGGATGCCTTCTCGGGAGACGATAAACCCGAGTAGTCGGCCAGATTCCACGCAGAAGACACACTTATGCGGATTGAGTCGAATACGGTAGTGTCGACAGCGAAGGAAGATTTCGCGTAAATGAGATGGATGGTCTTGACGTTTAGCTGAATGAGCGGGTAGATCATCCAGGTAAGGTTGTACGATGTTTCGGATATCATGAAAAGCATACGACATCGCACGCTGGAAAGTGGCGCCGGCATTTTTAAGACCGAAAGGTAGCTTCTTGTAAGCGAAGGTGCCCCAAGGACAAATGAAAGCAGTCTTGTGCTGGTCTGCGGGGGCTATGTTGATCTGGTTGTAACCAGAAAAGCCGTCCATGAACGAATAAATTTCGCTCCCTGCGCAATCATCGATAAGCTGATCAATAAAGGGCGTAGGAAAGTTATCTTTTGGACAGGCGCGATTGATATCGCGATAGTCAACACAAACCCGAATAGTGCCCTGTTTTTTATTTACAGGAACTATATTAGATACCCATTCCGTGAGGGGAATGGCATAAATAAAACCAGCTCGAAAAAGCTTTTCAACTTCGGCCTTGATGGCTGCAGCCTTTCGAGGGTGCACCGGGCGTAAACGCTGACGAACAGGCTTAGCCCCAGGATAGGTAGGAATTTCGTGCTCCACGATACTGGGGTCAATGCCGGGCATTTCTTCGTAAGACCATGCGAAAACATCACGAAATTCACGAAATAGATCTGTATAGATTTGAATTTCCTGAGGAGTACATGTGACTCCAATGTGAATATTTTCGACAACTCCGGTTTTGACGGAGATGTCGATAGCCAAAGTCTGCGTAATGTTACCCATGTTCCCTTCCGAGGACACTTGATATAACTGGATAGGTGTTTGGAGAGGGATATGTGGGAGACATGAAGCAAACTTTCCGAGACACGTGGCCATTTCCGAATAAGGAGGGAGGAACGAAGAGCGATGGTGGTGATCAAACCAAGGGAGCTCTTCGAGAGACATAGTCTCGATAATAGCCTCGTCGGATGGGAATGATTCCTTCAGGGGGTCCGAGGTGGCCTTCTCTCCCAACCAGGGGAAGGTTTGAGGTGAATCGGGAACGCTGCCTGGAAAAGCAGGTCCGGAGGGTGAAGCCGATGCAGCAACTATTTCGATGTAGTTGAGCTCGGCTGGGCTCAACGGCATCATCTCGCCCCATGAGTCTTCTTGATTCACGGGAGGGAGAACCCATGGATCAGAATGCGTCCTGATCATGTTAACGGAGGCGAGATTTGGAGGTGGGAGGGGAAAGACTCCCATCAAGGAGGGATCTTTAAATAATCCGGCACCCACACTCTCGAGCGATTTGAAGGTATGCTCCACGAATGGTACATTCCCTTCAGAAGAGGAAGCAAAAAAGGACAGCTGGTCCACCGTGACGATTTTTCCTTGATGGGGAAAACGAACGACACGGAATAAAGAGGAAGCCACGGCCTGCATGGCATAAGTCCAGCTTCGTCCTAGAAGGAGGTTGTAAGTGAGGTTAGCGTCAACGACTTCAACCTCGACTTCTACAGTTTTCCCTTCTAAAGAGATAGGTAAACGCGGGAGGATACCAAGTGGACGAGATTCTCTTCCATCGAACGCCTCTAGGGTGGTGGGAGACTGGTTCAGAGCAGGCGAACCAAGAGCCTTCCAACAAGCAACTGACATGATGCAGGTTGAGGCTCCCTCATCAATGACAGTACGGTGAATCGTCTTGCCTTTGATGAGAACTTGTATAAGGAAGGCCACCTGATGAGGTAATCTCTGCGTGAAACCTTCGAGGTCGAAAGAAATGAGATCCGAATCTGCCGGGTCGATGCCACCAATTGCTGATAGCAGGGACTTCCTCTGGGAGGGGCAGCTCTGGAGGACTTCTAACGCGGACATAGCAGACGGAGCCTGAGCTAAGTCCTCGACAATGCTATAATGCTGTGCGGCACGAGCATTGGGGTTATAAGATGACTTCCTGAGTACACCTTTGGGAGGGGGTCGGGGGATCGTCTCGGTGCTGGGCCGTTCAATGTGAAGAGGGCCAGAACTAGACGCGGGAGCGCTGGAGGGGACCTCCGGCTCCTTCCCGGCTGAAGATGGATAATCTTTCGTTCGAGTCGTGACGTGGACGGGGACGGTTCCTGCCATGAAAACTTGAGAACCGAACGAGGAAGAGGATTGAGAAGGGTCTGCCACCTGATGCGTCTGCTGGGATGGGAAAGGCTCTTTAAGCACGGCGGGGGACCCTGAAGCACCTTTTAAAAGCCGACTAACCTCGGACCGCCTGGGGCAGTCCTTGGTGTAGTGATCCTCCTCGCAAATGAGGCAGGGATACTTAGGCTTCCGCTTGGCTCCGTCCTCGGTGGGAGGTTTAGGAGAATTTTGCTTAGGTTGTCCGGATTTTTCTTTGGCCTTTCCTTTCTTTTTGCCTTTTGAGGATTTGTCTGCCGCGGTGGACTGAACGGCATTTACCTCGGAGGTATTCCCAGGAATAGATGGACTTTGAGAAGCATTCTCGTTAGAGGTGCTTTGTTTCTGCTTCCCAGAGTTTGCGGTTGATTTCTTACTTGGTGAATTCACGGAGCCGATAACTCCATCGACAGACGGTTTCGGTGGAGTTTTGGCTTGTCCGGGCCTCGGGGCATCTGGCAAATAGTCATACAAAGTACCTGACTGAGAATATACTAAGTCAAGGTATTGAGCTCGCGCAATCGCTTGCTCTTCAGTTACACACGCCCCCATTGCAATATCTTTGGCAATTTTAGGGACAAAGGACGTGGTAAACCAGTCGGTCAGGAGTTGATCGGGAATCCAAAATTTAATCAAACGACGGCGCCTTCTCCATTCATGTATATGATCAGAGATGTGCGTTGCCGTATCCTGTTTCAGAGACGTGAGCAAATGGGTCCCAGTCTCGTACCGAATGGGTAACTGAAAATGAGTAAGAAAGGCCATAGCCAACGAGTTAAAGTCTGAAAACATACCGCGATTAAGTTCGATGTACCATTTTGCGGCTGAACCAGTGAGGGTCCTCTGGAAGAGGCGCAGTCGGATGGAATCATCAAGCCATGAGTTAGATGAACACCAAAGGTGATATGTCATTACGTGGGCTTGAGGATCCTCTCCGGCTTTGCCGTCGAACTTTGGACAGTCACCTGGTATTTTGGTCGGAACCGACGGCCACCATGAGTTATGCAAAATAGGATCATTTGTTAACTTGGACACATCGGGTAGTTCCAACGTAGCCAAAAATGGAAGCTGCGGGTTGAAGGACATCTGTGGCTGAGGGTTCGAGGCGATATAAGGGTTCCACCCAGATTGGGGTTGCCCCCACGAACTTTGTCCAGACGGACCTGGCCCGAAAGGACCGGCCGCATAGGAATTTTGTCCCGATGGACCTGGTCCGAAAGGACCTGGCACATAGGGAGTTTGTCCGTAGGAGTTTTGTCCGTGTGCGGACGACTGTCCCTGTGTTTGCCCCCCAGCTCCCCATGAATTAGCAGCTTGCCCACCAGGTTGACCATATTGATAATTTTGATAGGGAGTGACCTGTGGTCGCTGATAATTTTGGTAAGGAGCATACTGATTTTGCCCCTGGGGTTGCTGGTAGCCATGTGACTGCTGGGTCGCATACGGAGCCTGGTAGGCAGGCTGCGTTTGATATGGAGGTTGATAACCTGTTTGAGTCTGAGGCCCAGAGTATTGTCCTTGAACCGGTTGAGGTTGGACCACACGTCCCGAAGGTTGACTTGGTCGGATTCGAGATGGGCCTGGTTGGCCAGCAGGATAGCCTTGCTGAACGCCAGGTGGCCCATGTGCCATCAAGGGTTGTCTTCGCGGAACGGGTGGTCGAATGGGTTGGATAGCTGGTTGACGCCGAGGCTGGCCAGCTGGTCCAGGTTGACGGTGAGGGTAGACCCCGGGTTGATTCGGCTGTATAGACGGTTGGCCCGTTTGTCCTCCACCGTAACCGGGTTGGGAAGAGGGTTGGGCTTGCTGTACGGCAGGCTGCCCTCTTGGGTATATAGGCTGGGCAGAGGGTAGCCCCCCTTGCCCAGAAGGGTTTGCGTTTCGAGGGGTAGGTGGGCCCTGTTGAATATAGGGTTGTCCACCCTGGCCATAAGGATACCCTTGCTGGACGGCTGGTTGATTCGAGGGATTATAAACTGAGCCAGTTGGTCCAGAGGGGTACCCTGGCTGGAAACCAAGCTGGTCTTGAAAAGACGGTTGCTCTGGCTGCCCAGTAGGTTGATTCTGATATGGGTACGGCGGACCTCCCATGTCCATAGGTTGTTCTTGGTAAGGTTGACCTTGAGGATGCCCAGATTGTCCTGGGTCAGGCGGGCCATATAACGGTTGCCCTTGAGGGGGCTGCCCGTAGAATGACGGGTCCTGATTGGGTGGTCCTATGGGCTGCCGAGGAGGGTCTCGGTTTCCAAAGTACTTAGTAGCGTTGTCATACATGACATTCAAGGATTCCTCGTTCTCTTCGAAAGGGTGACGAGGGAGACCTGAGATTTCCTCAAGGAACTCACCATTTGCATCGAAGAAGAAAACAGGACCATCGTAATCTGGGTCTGTTATAGGTTCCCCATAAGCATCATACGGTCCTGATCCTGGAATGCCTCCAACAAAAGAACCAGCTTGAGGAACTTCAGACGAGGGAATCGGCGCAGCACTGACGACCGGAGTCGAACGTGCTACACAAACAGTAGGTTGAGCGGGAACTGAGGTGACGATCGGGTTGAGTTCTGAGGTGAGTGGTGGGAAAAGAGGCTGTGAAACAAAAGGGCCGATCGAGGCCGCGAGAGTAGGATCCCATATGGTGGTAGAAGTTGTTCTAGCATCATACCTATCCCTTAGCGATTGATATCGCGGAGGGAGGGGAGATGAAGAGGGGATCGGAGTCTCAATGTCTGTGACCGCGGGGGTCTCGGTGTCTGTGACCGCGGGTGTTTCACCCGTGCTGGAAGCTGCCCCCTCCATCGGAGATGACATACCTAAAGGGGTACGGGGGGTTTGGGGGGTATCCCAATCTTCTTCCCAGACGGGATTCCAATCCTCCAAGTAATCTGGGTTGCTGGGGGACCGTACGTTAATAGGCTGTACACTCGGTACAATGGGAAGAGTACCGCCTTCAACTGGTACCTCAGGAGCAACAGAGGATTGAGAACCTAAGTCACTTGTACCGGGAGGTGACGGGTCAGCCAGGATGACTAGACCCCTTAGAACTTCTCAAAGGAAACTATCGATAAAAGCCTACTCAAAACTATCGCACACAAGACCTAAAAAAGGAGATGTTATCGTGGCCAAATTAATTTTTTAAGACGCAAGGACCAAACTTGACCTTTTCATATTTCAGGAGTCGAGAAAAGGACAAAGATGACTCCAGTCTCCTTCGAATGTTTAATGAGCACGAAGTGACAAGACGCTCACAGGCACCTTTTCGTTTAGGGAGTCCGAAAAGGATCAAAAGTGACTGCTCTGGAACTTCTAGGTAGAGGGTGTGCCAAACTCTTCGCAAAACCACAGAATACTTTTTAGGGTACGGGTGGTCAATCTTCGTGAATGCTGTGTTCACTGCATTGCGAATTGTAGGGCGGCCGACTCGGCTTCCTATGGATAAAGGATAAAAGCCTAGTGGGGTCTCCCTATATACTCGACGGTACGTGGGAGCGCAGTCCGTATTAGACCACTATCGAGTCACAGAAGGAGGAATCACCCAACCCAATGTGAAACAACAGTGACTATGTTTTAAGACGCCGGAACACGTCTCTAACCTAGACCTCTAAATATTTGCGTTTAGTTCCAATGCGTTTTTAGATTCATTTGGTTCATTTTATAGTTGATCTTGAGATTAAGTTTCGATTTCAAGCTCTATCGTATGTTCGCTCACAATTACTTAGATGCAATCTATATGCAAAAGAATTTCGTTTTCGTTCAATGAATTCTAGCTACGAGAGGGTAAAGAATTTTGAAGCAAAACGAAAACAAACAAACAAGTAGCTAAATGCAACTAAAGCGAGGAAAGGAAACTTTTCTTTTGAAAACGGAAATCAATGAAATGTTCTTTTCCTTCTCGAATTTTAAAACAAGCTACTAATTCGTTTCCTTTTATTGACATAACACACCTAAAGGAATTTGGAGGAACTTGAACACCAAGTAAACTACTTAATGAGAGCACACGAAGTTCCCAAAACACTCAACCAAAGTCTCGAAATCAAAGGGAAACAAGGCAATGCACGAGCTATGTGATCTAAGCTCTGCAAAACAAGCAAGGATTGCAAGCAAGGAGGAAGCGCAAAAGATCACTTGGAAGCACAAACCAATACACTCTAACAATCACTGAAAAAATGCGAAAAGCGAGTCTAGAACGAGCTGGTCAATCAAGCAAACAGGGATCCTTGCGGGAGGCTTGACACACACACGGCCGCTAGATGTCCTAGGGTTCAGAGCGTGAAATCAAATAGAGAAAAGCAAACATCCGATGGACCAGAGTCGCAACCAGTCAATTAGAGACCCAAACACAATCCAGTAATCGCGAAAGTAAGGACGAAAACGTGAACCAAGCAGCTAGAAGGGAAGTTGTTTGCAAACTTAAAACCAAGCAAAACGAAACCCTATGGAGTTGAGCTCCGTAATCAAACAGTTCAAAGTTCAGAGAGTGAAAAACAAGTCATCAGACAAGTGGGGAGAAGAAGGGAAAGTCACAGCAAGAGGTTCAAGAGGTCAAATTGGACAAAAAAAAGTTTTTCAGGCTCAGCGCGGGTAGCCTTCAGCAACTTCGCGCTGACAGGGGGAGGCCTTCAGCAACTTTGCGACGTCAGCGCGGAAAGTCAGGGAAAAAGCGCGCTGCCCTAGGACAAACGAGGTCAGCGCGGATATAAGACACACAGACGCGATGACCGAAATCGCAAAGAAGAGGGGGCGCGATGTCAGCGCGGAAGAACACGAATAAAGCGCGCTGCCCTTGAAAACGAGGTCAGCGCGACTGTTAGACGTACAGGCGCGATGAAAAGAAAACCAAAAGAACAGGGCCGCGATGTCAGCGCGACTGTTCCGAAATAAAACGCGCTGGGAGTAAAAAACAAGGAAAGCCAAAACAAAAACTTCCCAAACCAAAGGCAGGAGCTTTTTAATAATAAAGACGCTTTCCAGAAACACCCAGAAAGTTCATAAGCCACAAAAGACAATCCCAAAAACCCACAAAGAGATCAATCAAAGCCAAACACAAAAGTGGACTCAAAAAAACAAAAGGCTGATCCCCAGCGGAGTCGCCAAATTGTTGAGAAGGTAAATCCCCTGTACGGATAGAGGCGATCCCTACTAGCCCAACAGGGGTCTAGCAACAATCACACAATGCTGCCACGCATGTTCCTAGTTACAATTAGACAAGAAGTAAAGAGCACCTACTTGGATTCCTGCGCTGTCGTTTGTCGAGGAGATGTTTCCCTTGCTCCTTCGCTTCAGCTGGTCACAGTCCTCTGCGATCCCCGCGAACGGACACCTGCACACACGAAGAGAAAGCAAACGCAAGCGTGAAATCTAGTAAAAGTAACTATATGCCAATCAGAAAAGACATAATTCACATTTATCCATTGCATAAACAAACGGGAATGGAACAATAATAGCAGTCATCTATTATTAATCAGAATAGAGAAGAGTACAACCAAATGTTCTGACGTCGATAAACTTCTCAGAAGGGATCAGTCAGCATGTATCTCAAGCATTCACCTTTGAGGATGGTTCTCCCAAGACAAACTACTCTCTCTCTCTCACACAAATGTCACAAACAAACTTCCCAAAGCAATCAATCACTTCCACTCCTAACACACCACACCTATAGCAGCAATCTGAGCACTACAAGCTCTTGTATAATCCAAGCTAAGTCTAGCTATTTTCTAACCAGCTGCTCATGGTAATGGTGGAAGTTTATATAGGAGAAGGAGTCTCCTAAAAAGGTGGAAGGATGAGCTTATCTTCAAGGGGAGTAGTTGCAAAGGGTCGAACAGACATGCCATAGAAGGGAGTCGACATTCACAAAGCTAACAACCAAGCCTGGAGAGATCTGGAAGGCTGGTTGTTCGAACAAATTCGCCCAAACTGGATCAGCGCGGATTATATGGAGACTGCCGCGCTGTCAGCACATGACAATAACTGAACAAGCCATGTCAGCGCGGAAGAACACGTGAGAGCCGCGCTGTGCGTCATCGCGGAAAAGTGATGTTCTTCCGCGATGGCAGCGCACGAAATAGACTGTGGGGCGCTGGTCATCGCGGTTATTTTAGGAACAGTCGCGCTGATGCACAAAACTTTGGAAAAATGGTTTTTTAGCCAGTTCAGGGAGCAAACACTTAGTGATTGTGACTTCTTGGACACAGCAGGGTGACTGACAGGAAGGCAGTGATAAATTACTGTGTAACAGGGGGCAATGCATAATGTTAATTGAGATAGGCCAAAAAAGGGGTGATTTATACATATTTTGGAGTATTTCCATTGTAAAAGGGTTATCACGGGAATAGAGTGTCATAGAAGGTTTTGGAGGGTTAGGAAGGGTTACGATGGAGGTAATGAATGGAGGGTTTGGAAGGGCTAGAAATGAATCATGTGGCAGAATTTAAAAAGTGGGGTTTAACCAGTAGGAATTGGAGATTTGGCTCGGGAATGAGTTAAAGTCTCTTGGAATAGAACGAATCATTCAGAGAGGTGGAAGATCAACTTTAGGGGACCCATTCAAAATTGCTACCAAGGCAAGTTTTGATAGGGTGGTGGTTGTGGCCACAACACTCCCACAAGGTTCTTGCCAACCTTGTTTCCAATATTAGTTTTGGCCTTCAGATGGCAAAGGTCACCAAGGAAAGGGTGCGTTACAATTACTTTGAGATGGGTGTGAATAACCTTGAAATTGTGAATTAGGCTCTTTCATCATACTAGGATGATTAGGTTGCCATAGTCTTCTTGGAGCTACATAATATAATCGCTTTGGTGATTGACTTGCTCCATTGTTCTCTTGCTAAACTTCCTTCAACCTTGGTAATGATGGGAAATATTTAATATCATGTGATTATGCATGGACAAAAAAAATATTAGCATCTTCTTTTTCCTCATCTTGAATTCTTAACATTTCTACTTTTTCGCTTAGATTGCTAAGATTTTTTTTTTTTTTAAGTCATCAAACACATTTTCAAGTTTAACTTGACTTACTGATCTTGATGCTGATTTACTTACTCTTTCTCTTCCTCTTTATATGCATTTGCATGTTTCACAAATTTATTCAAATGATAATTGGTATACATCACCTCTACTCATGAGATCAAAGAGATCAATCCACTCATCCCTAATTGTTCTAAGAGGGTTTTTAGTGTGTCAGATCCTAAATGATGTAATTTTTCCCTCTTTACATTATACATGAACCTCTCTATTAGATCCTTAAGGTTCTCATCTTCTTTTGGGGTCATTCTAAAGTTTTCTTCCTTAAGATCATGGTCTTTATATTTTTATAGAAATATATTTTGCATATTATTCCATGATATTATTGAATTAGTTCTTAAACTCATGAACCATTTAATAGCTCTATCCTTTAATGTTGATGGAAACAATATCAATTTTTGAGTGTTTAATAAGTAACCATAAGATATACAAACAATTTAAAATTCAAATAGAAAGGTTCAGGATCCTCTGACCTCATACCATGGAAGTTAGGAAGGGAAGATGGAGGTATGTTCTTCATATGCACACTAACATCAGTATCTTGAATGGGAAATCCAAGAGGATCTTCTTTATTGTCATCATCTCCATCCCTTTCTTATACCTTCTCTATCACTTCCTCTTCTTCTACCTGCAAAAGTAGATGGTGATGTGGCTCTTATTGCACCACGTGATCAAATGGGGGGGGTTGGTGTTGGAGAAGTAATTTTTATTTTTAATAGTAATGCTAATGGAATGGATTTTTTGGTTTTTGAAATGAAAGTAAAAGAAATGAATCAACTAGGGAATAAAAAATTGCATACTTTTACACCTCCCTCACAACGGAACCAAAAAGTGATGAGCCTTAGTATTGCAACAAGTATGTAGCAAATCCCAAGGCTACCAACTTAAATTATCAACCCAAGGTTCGTACAAACTTAAGAGGTGTCGGCACTATACGTGAAACATAAAATGTGTCCTTGTCTCATTGATATGATGTAATGAAATGAATGTCATGAAATCAAATCCTAAACTAAGTGCAGAAATGGAATTGTTACTTTGAAAAGAAATTAATCCTAGGCAAGAGCAACAATTTGTAATTGAAATCCTAAGAGCATGAATTCAAATAAATAGGCTTAGTCTACTTTGTAAACAGGAATCTCCTAATTGGTGTTTATTATTTATAAATCATGGATTTAGATACTAGGGGTCATGATTCAATTCTAAGAGACAAAAACCAAGATTTTGGAGCAGATCTGGTCAATTTTACATGTGCTACAGGAGTGGTATAGGAGGTTGTTACAAGTGAAACATAATTGCTACAGGAGGAGATAATTCACCGAATGACCAAGTAAATAAAATGAAAATGGAATTGAATTTGTTTTTTTTTAAGTAGGATGTCTTAGGCCTCCATTCCAAGTGGAATATCTCCAAAATACCCCTGCTAAGACATGCTAAAAAATAGCAGAAAATTACTACTCTAAAAACTACAAATTCAATAACTAGTGAGCTAGTTAACCTATCAAATTCCTAGCCTAATCAAGTGAAAATGAATTGGGGTTTTTTTTTTATTAACCTAAATGTTTTTAAGATTTAATACAAGTGGAATCAACCCAATTGAATCTCATTTACATGTTCTAAAAAATAGCAGAAAATTACTACTTTTTGCTACAAGGGACTTCTAGAAATTCTAGATTTGTGAACTAGTAAACCAACCCACGTAGCTCAACCATGAATATGAATTTTAAAAACTGTTATAAGGATCCATAATTCTTGTGACTTTGTAAATAACCTGCAAAAAAACTCACTTCAATCATTTAACCCAATCCTACAGTAAAACAGACATCAATACTAAATGCATAAATAGGAAAGATAATAATAAGAGATGCATGTGAATAAGAAGTGAAAAGAGGAAAATAAAATCATACAAAAGGGCTCTGAGGCACCTAGGATTGCCAATCCCAAAGATACTTAGATTCCTATGAAGGAAACCAAGCTTTAGAAGCTCAAAATGGCACCAAACTTAATTATTTGAAACAATCCAAGTACATCCATGTTAGAAATGAAAGTGTAGCTGCAAAAATATAAGTTTTCTCCACAAGAAGACTAAGAAATATGTGCCCATAGAGGAAAATTAGAATTGGTACTTATACAAAATGATGAGGAAGCATTCTCCTTGAAAGGAGGAAGCTTTCCCCTCCAAAATCCCTCAAATATTGGATCTAGTTTCTATAGGTTTTAACCCCGTACAGAAATTACATGCATACGAATTCTAAAACACATAAAACAAACAATGCGAGAGAATAACACATAAAACACATATACACAGATATTTTCCCTTGGATCCCAAAACCGGGACTACCAGCTTGATTTTTCATTATATTCCTTTCAATGTTACAATACATATTTATACATGCTGAAGCATCCAATACCATGGACCGAAAACCATCGCATCCAAAACCATGTGCGAAAAATCATGCACAAAACCATAGGTAGGTCTGCCCAACCTAATATAGGGTCCAAAAACAAAAATTTTCGAGGCGCTGCCCTGGACCCCATAGAGTGGGGTTACCTGCACCCCTCAAACCCCCTATGACCCACCCTCGCTATGCAATCGACACAACGAGGGGGGGCTCTGCCCCCCTTCTAACCCCCCGGTTAACTACATGGGCTAGTCGTGGAAAGAATATAACAAAACCCAGCATTCTCCCACTTGTTGTTTTCTTTCCACAAGGGGCCACAAGAGAGCTTAGTCATTTATCCAGCCCTGCAATGCCCATTGTTTCTCTACACCAAGAGAATTTCTCAGAGCTCACAATTTTTTTCAATGCATCTGCAGTATTCTTCAAAGTTTCCACCTTTACCAGTAACACCTTTTTGTCTTTTATCATATCCCTCACAAATTGATACTGAACATCGATGTGCTTTGTCTTTGAATGATATGCAGGGTCCTTTGCCAATAAAGTTGCACTTTGGTTGTCACAGTCTATCCTTATAACTCCCTGTACTAACCCCATACTTGAACACAATCTCTGCAACCAAACTGCTTCCTTGCTTGCATGAGTGGCTTCCATGTATTCTGCCTCTGTAGTTGATAGTGCCACTACAGATTGTTTCTTACTCATCCAACTGACTGCACCTCCAAATAGGTTAAAAACGTACCCACTTGTAGATCTTCTTTGATCCAGATCTCTAGCCTAGTATGCATCAACAAAGCCATGAATATCCAACTCTTTGTCCAATCCTAGTATTCCTTAATAACACAAACCATAATCACTAGTGCCACGCAAATACCTGAAAACTTGCTTCATTGTTGTCCAGTGCTTCTTCCCTAGTTTTGACATAAACCTACTCAATAATCCCACTGCATGTGCAATGTCTGGTCTAGTACAGACCATCACATACATTAGGCTACCGACTGCACTTGCATATGGAACACGGGACATGTCCTCTTCCTCTTGTTGTGTCTTGGGACACTATTCAGCAGATAACTTTACACCTACAAGAATAGGAACCTTCACCAGTTTACTATCTTGCATATTAAACCTTTGTAATATTGTCTTGACATACTTCCTCTGGTTTAGCCAGAGCTTCCTCTTTGTTCGATCTCTTTTAATTTCCATGCCAAAAATATAGTTTGCAGCACCAAGATATTTCACGTCGAATTTGGAGGACACATGGGTCTTCAAATCCTGGATAATTTCTTTATCATTTCCAACCAGCAACATATCATCCACATACAAGACCAGATAGATAACACGGTCACCAACTAATTTAAAATACACATAGTGATCTCCTTTGCTTCTGGTGAAGCCAAGTCCCCATATAAATGTATCAAATTTCTGATACCACAATTTGGTGATTGTTTTAACCCATACAGAGATTTCTTTAACTTGCACACCAGTTCTTTCTTACCCTTCACCACAAAACCTTTAGGTTGCTTCATGTAGATCTCCTCTTCCAGATCCCCATGAAGAAATTTTGTCTTCACATCCATCTGTTCTACCTCAAAATAAAAAGCAGCAGCAATAGACAAAAGTAATTTAATAGAAGTTACCTTGGCAACAAGAGAAAAAATATCACCAAAATCAATTCCCGACACCTGGGAATAACCTTTTTATACCAACCAAGCTTTGTATTTCTCCACCTTTCCTTCTGCATTTGTCTTCTTCTTGAACACCCATTGGCTGCCAATGGGTTTCCTTACAGTTGGAAACTCCACAAGATCCCAAGCCTCATTTTTGTGCAAAGATGCCATTTCATCAACCATGGCGTCTTTCTAGAGTTTTCCATCCTCTGAATCTACTGCTTCCTTCACGGTTCTGGGATCATCATCAGTAATATATAAAGCAAAATTTGAATAGAAAGCAAATGGACTATACCTTTCTGTCAGCCTTCTTTCTCGAACTGATCTTCTCACACCTGGAGTTTGTTCCTCCTCTTGTTGTAGAGTTTGATTCTTCCTCCTTTACCTTAAACTCTACCTTCTCAGGTTCCTTTGGTTGGACTTCATGTTTAATAACATCTTTCACCTCTCTGAACACGACATCTCGGTTGTACACAACCTTCCTTGTTACTAGGTTCCAAAGCTTATAACCCTTTAAAACATCCCTATACCCAATAAATATGCACTTTTTAGATTTACTATCCAACTTGGTTCTTTTCTTCTTTGGAACATGTACATATGAATCACATCCAAATACCCTCAAATGTGAAAGAGAGGGTTTCTTACCATTCCATACCTCTTGTGGAGTCTTATCTTCCAATGTTGATGAAGGTGATTTGTTAACCAGGTAACATGTTGTCTCCACCGCCTCTACCCAGAATTCTTGTCCTAACCTGGCACCACTGAGCATGCTTCTTACCCTTTCCATCAATGTCTTGTTAATTCTTTATGAAACTCCATTTTGCTCAGGTGTATATGGAGTAGTCTTCTGTCGTGCTATACCACACTTCTTACAGAATTCTTCAAATTCCTTATTTCAAAACTCTCCACCGTTATCTGCCCTGAGCACCTTTATCTTCTTCTCTGTCTGGTTTTCCACTAGAGCCTTAAATTCTTTAAACCTATCAAAGACTTCAGATTTCTTCTTAAGGAAATATATCCTTGTATTCCTTGAGATGTCATATATAAATAATATATAGTACACAGACTTAACCAGTGATGGAACCTTCACAAGTCCAAACACATCACTATGCACAAGATCTAATATCTATTTCGCCCTCTTACCACCAGAGGGGAAACTCACTCGATTCTACTTCCCATATACACAATTTTCACAGAAATAAAAATCCAGAGAGCTATTACTCATACCTTCTACCATACCTTTACCATGAAGTATTCGAAGGCCCTTCTCTCCAATATGTCCAAGCCTTTGATGCCACAACATGGTCTTCTCTCCAGAGACCACTACATTTTCTGATCCACTTTCAGGAACCACAGAACTATTGCACCCATCAATAATAGTGCTACCATGTAGCTTGTATAGAGTTCCAATCCGAACTCCCCGCATCAATACTAGTGCTCCCTGAACCATGTTGCAGGTATCCTTATCGAACACTATTTTTACACCTGCATCATCCAACTTGCTTACGGAAATCAGATTTATGGGCAATGCAGGAATATGGAGAACACCCAGAAGTGTTCTAACCCTTCCACCTTGGACCTTCAACTTTACTTTTCTATGACCAACGATTATAGCCTTCCTATCATCCCCCAAGAAGACATCACCACCATCATATTTCTCATACTCGCAGAACCATTCTCTATGGGGAGTGAAGTGAAAGGATGCACCTGAGTCAATCAACCATGCCTCATGATCTATATGTGTACTTGAAAAATCCAAGTACACACTCCACCTTCATCTAAGGTAGTTTTCGCCTTTGCAGAAGGAGCATCATCAAATCCCTTTCCTTTGTCAGGAGCTTTAGATTTACAGTCCCTTTTGTAGTGCCCTTCCTTTCTGCATTTCCAGCACACCACCTTTATAGGTTTTCCTGGAGATTTAGATCTCGCACTCGATGACTTATTTTTGTTTATGTTCTGGGACCGTCCTCATACAGACAAGGCATCACCGTTCTGGCTCTCCATATTTTCCCGTCTCATCTCCTCCATCAGCAAGGATGAGGCTATTTCATCAAATTGCAAGGCAGTTGCATTGCTACCTATTGCAAAAACCAGACTATCCCATGAATCTGGTAAAGAACACAACAAAATGATGCACATATCTTCATCTAAAATTTTAATATCAACAGATAATAACTGACTTACCACAGTATTAAATGCATTCAGATGTTCTGTCACCGAGTCTCCATCTTTCATCCTCAGGTTATACAGCTTTTTCCGTAGGAACAGTTTATTCACCAAAGACTTATATTGGTACAAAGTCCCTAACTTTTCCCACAAAGCCTTCATTGTAGCTTCCCCTGATACATTCAGCAATACTGAATCCAAGACACACAATCGTATTGTGCTCTTAGCCTTCTGATCCAACTTCTTCCATTCTTCATTAGACACTCCCATTCGTTTAGTACCCAGATCTACCACGATCCACTAATATTTATCCACCAACAGATCCTCCATCTTGAGTTTCCATAACTCAAAACCCTAACCATTAAATTTCTCGATCTCTATCTTTCCACTTCTTACCATCTTCTTTCACCACCAAAATCGATCTTGCAGATCTCCCACTGAACAAGGTCTACCATACGCCCAAGCGAAACCCCTCAACAACAAAGGTGTCCCCTTGAAGCCAAAACAACTCTGATACCAAATATAGGTTTTAACCCCGTATAGAAATTACCTGCATACGAATTCTAAAACACATAAAATAAACAATGCGAGAGAATAACACATAAAACACATATACATAGAGATTTTCCCTTGGATCCCAAAACCGGGACTTCCAGCTTGATTTTTCATTATATTCCTTTCAATGTTACAATACATATTTATACATGTCGAAGCATCCAATACCATGGAATGAAAACCATCACATCCTAAACCATGTCCAAAAAATCATGCACAAAACCATAGGTAGGTCTGCCCAACCTAATATAGGGTCCAAAAACAAAATTTTCTACCCCATAAAGTGGGGTTACCTGCACCCCTCAAACCCCCTCTGACCCCCCCCCTGCTACGCAATCGACACAACGAAGGGGGGGCTTCGCCCCCCTTCTAACCCCCCAGTTAACTACATGGGCTAGTCGTGGAAAGAATATAATACAACCCAATAGTTTCCAACACTAGGCATTTGCATTAAATAACAGGGAACACATCCCTAGATTATTTCAATCAGTGGAGCTCCATAATTTGTGAATAATTTCACGATATTTTGTTCATTTATTATCCAATATGGATCCTCATGTAGCAGGGAGGAAGTCCCTAGATTATCTCCTCCTCCAAATCTTCATAATCTATCCAATATTCTCACAATATTCTACAAAAAAAAATAATATTAGGCTCAAATATGCAATTATCTCTAGACATTCCTAATAAACATATTAAAGCTCAAAAAAACATTAATAATTGTAGAATGAGAGGTTTAATATACACTTCATGTGCATAATAAAGGTTAGATGGGCCTTAATTTGTTTCTAATTTGGAGGCCCATCATGTGGCCCAATGTTGCATTGACCTATGACATCTTTGTTCAACTATTGTTTTATTACAATGCTATCCATGGGGAGGTTAAATAAATTTTGTAGAGGAGGCACGATAGTTGCGATTACATGATTTTGATCTCGTGTTGAATTATGGCTTAGCAAGGGTGGTATGCTAGCATGTTCCATTTCTAGGAGGTCTAGCTCAAACGAATCATCTTTAGGGGAAGAGGTCATGCCTTCAATCATAACATTGACGGTTAGTGACTTAGTTGTCCACTCATAGAATATTGTCACCACTAATCTAACACATCATTAATTCATAGCATAACAATACTACCACCATATCAATTCTTCCACCAAATCAACGTCTCCATGATGTTGTTCAATGCCCTTAAATCTAGAAAGTCATTCAAATTATTAATAGTCCTCAAAATATAATTGCACATAACTATTGTCATATCTCTTCCATACTATATAGTGTTTTCCACCGCAATATATCAATGCCGCCACTTCCATATATCGCACTACAATAATATCAACTTTATACATCATCGAATAATATATAATATGCTAAGCCAATTCACACAACATCAAATAACATATAGTATGCTCTCAAATATGAACGAATTCTCAATTCATCCCCTCTTTTCGTACAGTTGCATATGAAATATTCACAAGAAGACAAAAAGAGAAAAGGGTCCAAAACTGATGGGAAATAGTGCCTCACCACACCAGTTTTTGAAAATATAATGCATATAATACAAGCTCCCCAGTAAATGACATAGTGCATGGAAAGGAACTAAATTAACCATTGGCCACAATTATATATATTCACCACTGACCAAAGCATTAACAATTGAAGGAACATAATGCATATACCTCTGAAGGAATCTCAATTCACATAGAGCCAAAATATATAGCCACACTTTAATTCACATAATAATATTTCTGGATGTCCACCATAAGAATATATTATATTCATGATTCACAAACCTTCATAAATAATATATTGATAATAACACCCACATCTCCACCATATCAACCTGCTATTATAATTTTGTTGGCCTAATATTTTTAACGTTGACCAATATATTAGACTCTGCCATTCACATTGTCCCCAATAAAAATTTAAATGCTCCAAGTCGAAGCCAAAGGCTCTAGGTCGAGGTCAAACAATAAATGATGGTTAGAAGAAAGGTTTGAATGCTCCATGATAATGATGCTCTAATTCCATGCATGGAACTGGTTGGAATATAAACATTCAGGATCATTGTCATATTAATAATTTTCGATTTTGTCATCTATGCTTTTCATGTCCACCATCATTGTAATAACATAGTGATACCATAACATCCTTTATTCAAGCACCTTGTAATTGTTTTGTTGTAACACCCTCCTTGTTATAGACATATTTGGGCAAATCAACTCAAACTCACATGTCGATGATATTAGGGTTCATCAACCCCTGATATAGTTGTTTTATGCCCTAAAGAAATTTAGCCCTCTGAATGCCTCATTTCCCAAAAGTTCCATTGAAAAAATTCATCCAAAAAGTGCCTAAAAGGGATCATTGCAAAAAACCCTGTGTTAGGGTGCTATGCATAGTAGGTGCCACACTATCCAAGTGCTATGCATCGCAGTTTGGCCCTCTATAGGGTGCGATGGTCAAGGTTGGACAAAATTCTGGGAGAGTTTGAGAATTAGTTACTCATGAAAACCTCTAGAAGCTTCTCATGTGCCACCTGCCCCTCTGGGTTCGCCCAAGGATGACCAAAGGAATTAGGAAACCACCTCCTATTCTCCTCTTTCATGGAACCAATTCCTAAATATAGAAAGGCATTCATCATCTTCATTGATGACTCAACCTCCTGCACTCACCTATAAATGGATCACTCATCCAAGAGATCTAGAGGCTGAATTATTCTGAGTTGTAAGGAAGTGCTGCTAGTTTTAGTATTGAGGCAAAAGTATTGTGTTATTGTCGGAATTTCTTACTGATTCATGTGGTGAAGAAGGCTTGAAGCTGGGAGGATGGCACTGGATCGGACTTATGGGTTGTAATTCTCCTTGTTATCAATAAAGTTCTTCAATATTTTTCCCATTTGTTTGTGTTAACTGTAAATGCATTCATTTGTTTATCATATTTTCGATTCTATGATGTTTATGTTGTGATAGATCATTATGCTTTGACGGGTCTTTGTTTCTGTAACTATGCAAGTACTCTCCAAGTGTGTTAAGTATGGGGAGGAGTTACGAGATCGGCCAAAGGAGAGGGAGATCAAGCGAGGAATCAAGCGGAAGTTACAAGTTGGTCTTTCATAATCTTTCTCTTATCTGTCACTCATAGGAAAAATAGTGAATTGCTTTGACTGTTGTTTCTAGGTTAGCTACCAAACCTAGAGGGTTAGCATTTCTTAGAAATACTAATTTTCCCGAAAACAAATTGGCAACTCCGCTAGGGAGCGATGATGTTTTTTTGTTGTTTTATGCTCTATGATGAGTTATATAAACTATAGACAGAGTTTGAAGCAAGCCAAGAAGCCTTCGAACCACTTTTGTTATACAATTACATAGTAGATAAATGTTGCTTCAGTCAATCTCTAGTTTAGTTTATATTTTGAGCATTTGATTTTGTGCAAAAAGTATCAAAATTCCCTTTTTTGTAGCTTAGTGGCCTCTTAGAACATTCCACTACACTTTACTTGCTATTTTTCATTGAAATCAAGCTTAATCCACTGAAAATTGCATCAAATTTGAGCCAAAAACAACTTCAGAATCGCTCCCTGTGACCATCACACTGTCCTGAACTGTGACCTGCTATGCATAGCAGTTCCCCAATGGACAAAGTGTTATGCATCACACTTAGGCCCTCTTTAGGGTGCGATGATTGACTGAAGCTCATTTTCCCATCTAGGAATTGAGGTTTTTGACCAGTTTTCATCTTTGTTTGATTGCGTGTTGAACATGAATGATGTCTCATCACTGAAACCAACTTTCATCACTTAATTCAGCCCCGTTTAGACTAGGGTTGGTGAATTTTTTTATGTATTTGTTTTTTCATTTACAATCCATTGTCAAAAAGTGTTGTTGATCGATTCTCGTTTCGATAGAAAAAGTGTCGTAAAGTCTTCAATTTCATTGAAAAAGTGAAGTGTTGTAAAAATCCTCCTTCATAGCTAATCGATAAAACTATTTTGTGCATTTGATTTGATTTCATTCAAAGTGTTGAAATTTTATTTCTTCAAATTTGAAAGTGTTTTTTAATCCTCCTTTCTCTCTTTGAAGAAAAATTGTCGAAAATTGCCATTTTGTGTGAAACATTTTGAATCATTTCTGCATTTAGTTTTCCTTGTTGTCTCATTCACATTAAGGGAAGCTGAAAACAAATACATGCATGTGCATATTAAGGTTTGTGAATGCTTGATAGGAATAGCTAGGGAAATTGCATTAGATGTGCTCTTTGCTCTTTGTCAAAGATCTGATTACTCTATCCTTTAGTAGCTAAGGTTTTCATCGTTCAAATTAAATCAAAAGTTTGTTTATCATGATAGTTGCCTTTATACATCACGTGGTGAACCCTCAAAGGCAAATTTCTAAGCAATATCAACTTAAAATGAACGTCAATTAACTTAACAACGCTTTGGAATTTAACGCAACACATCTAGAGGTCTAGGCTAGAGACGTGTTCCGGCGTCTTTAAACCTAGTGGCTGTCGTTTTCACTGAAGGTTGGGTGATTCCTCCTCTTTGATATGATAAGTGCTAGTATGGACTTGTGCTCCCTGTACCATCATGTATATAGTGGGAGACCCCAATAGGTTGAAATCCTTTATCCCTAGGAAGCTGATTCTACCGCCTTACCGATCGCAATGCACTGAACACAACATTCGGGAAGATTGACTGTCGTACGTAAAGTCCTTGGTAATTTCTCTTTCATTTATCACCAAGGTGTATATTGCAGTTTTGTGATTTGTTTGGTAAACCCTCTTGTCTAGAATCTCCAGAGTAGTCACTTTCGTTCCTTTTCAACTCTTTAAAAGTAAAAGGATCATCTGAGCACTTGTCCTTTCAGGCTCATTAAAAATCGAAGGTGACTAGAGTCATCTTTTGCTTTTTCTCGACTCTTTAAAACTAAAAAAGCGAAGTTGTGTTCCAGTGTTGTAAAATTAATTGACCATGGATAACATCCTCCAAGCTCCCTCCTTAGTTGATCTTAGGTTGAAGCATATGGTGACAAATGTGGAGTCCACCGATCAAAGAATTCCTTTTGATGGAAATCTTAGTCCTTTTCCTCCATTTGGAAATATTGGTGCTCCATATATGGCTACATTGTCCCTTCTGGGATTTACCATTGGCTTGCCAATATGGTTGTTTTCAACCTCCTTGGTTCAAAATGTCGTGATTTCTCTGCAAATGAGTACACCTCCAACTAGACAAAATCAACCTCCAGTTGATCCTAAGGTTGACCCTTTGCCTTCTTCTTTGGTTGTTTCTTCCTCCCCTTCTTCCTTTTCGCCTGGTGAAAGTATTGGTACTAGTAACCAAGCGGCTAAGAAGAAGAAGAAATGGAAGAAGAAGAAGAAGAAGAAGCAAGTTCAGCAGAGGGAAAACCAAGCAACCATTTCTTTGAATGCAACATCTGATGAGAAACCGCCCGTCAAGCCTCATAAAGTTCGATATCCATGCAAACTTTGTGCGGGAAACCATCTTCTTCGAAGTTGTCCTGATATTACTCAGATCTTAGAAGAATGGTCTTCTCATTTACATCATCCTATGTCATCAACTTATGGAGATCATGTTGATGACACACCATCAACTAGTGATAGTAAAGTTCATGGAAAGAAGGGACAAGTCAAGTTTCCATGTAGGTTATGTGAAGGGAATCACCCCATTCACCTTTGTCCCTATCTGGATGAAGCCAAAAAGGTGTTGGATAACCGTCCTGCTTCACTGTAGCGACTTCCATCTAGTTACAGGAGACTCTCCCTAAATCCTTCACTAGTTGATGAATCGACTGACCAAAATCAACCGTCGGATGAACCCACTCTCTCTGAAAGTGAATCCTATGAGTCTATACCTGACCCAAATCAACAGGTCAAGGTAACAGTTGACTCGATTTCACCTTCAGTAAATCATACCTTTTCTGAAGAGAGTGAACACCATACCACTCAGGTTCTTTTTGTTTCTTCAGATTCAAATGAGCTTGGGGGAAATCCACCTATTCCATCAAGACAAGAGGAAAATCCTCCAGTTCTCATAACTCAAGGGGTTAATTCTCCCGTTTCTACGGTACCCCCTCCAAGTAGTCTAGTCACTTCCTTTGATTGGAATCGACTGGCAAGATTCTGCCTTCCTTCTTATGTGCCTTTCCAGATCATAGTACAAGTTTGTAAAATGATTTTATTTGGCACTATTATAGATGAAGGTGCATCAGTGAGTATCCTTTCCTCAACTGCTTGGTGAGCGCTTGGTTAGCCACCGCTTGTGCCTGTTACACAGAATTTGTTGGGCTTTAATAGAGGAACCAGTCGACCGTTAAGGATCCTTCTTCAGTTACCTATTACTTTGGGAGGGAAAACCGTTTATCTACATGTGATGGTAGTCCCAGGCCCTTTAGATTACAATTTACTTCTTGGGTGTGACTATGTTTATGACATGGGAACTATTGTTTCAACACTCTTTCGAGTGATTTGTTTCCCGCATGACCAAATCACTCTTTCAAGTGATTTGTCACCATTGACCAGCTTTCATTTCTTGGTCCAAATATATCTCCTAGTCAACCATCATCCCTAAATGGTCCATTTATACCAATGGTGTCATCCCCGCCACGGGTTAATTATGTGGCAACCTGTTCCATACCTACATCAACTGACGATCAATTTAATGATGTTGTGCATCATGTACTGGGGGAATTGGAACCAGATCTCTCCTTCATGACCTCTTATGGGTTGTGATTGAAATACGAGGATAGTTCATTGTCTTGTGTCAACCTTGTTAAAAAATGAAACCAAGGAATATGAGGATAGTTATTTTACTATGTCAACCTCGTTAAAAAAATGAAACGGGTCCATGAGCATAGTTCCTTGTCTTGTGTCAAGCTCATTAAAAAAAAAACAAGGAGTCTGAGTAGAGTTCCTTGTCTTGTGTCAAGCTCATTAAAAAAATGAACCAAGGTCCCAAGTTCCAAGTCGAGTCTTTGAGTAGATCTCATAAAAGAACCTTCTTTCCATCCACTTGATAGCCACGAGTAGTCTACTTAGGTGAATGAAATGAAGCTTGGGGGCATGCACCTAATGGTAAAAGTTAAGTTTCCCTATAGGTTATGTGAAGGGAATCACCCCATTCACCTTTGTCTATCTGGACGAAGCCAAAGAGGTTTTGGATAACCGTCCTGCTTCATCGCAGTGACTTCCATCTGGTTATAGGATACTCTCCCTTTCATCATGATGGGGGCATGTAAACCAATTTTCAAGCATACCTTTTTCATTTCAAGCTTGTGTAAAAATGAAATTGAATTCAAGCATAGTTTTTTGTTTCAAGCTTGTGTAAACATGAAACTGAATCCAAGCACAATTCCCTATGGTTTAAGCTTGTCTAAAAATGAACCCATTTCCAGTTTAGCCCTCGTGATTACCATTCTTTCAGCCTCTCTTGTCAGATGAGCATTGGTTGTTTTCATCCCATCGCCACCATCCCTTTGGCCGATCATACGCTTTCACTTGGTTGTTTTACCTTTTTGAGGAATAGTTGCAATGAGTGGTCTTATTAGCCAGCCTCTTCACATAAATCAACATGTTTTGAGAAGTTCCAGCATCACTGGAACCAGTTGCTATCCTAGACACCACTCGTTCCTCAAAATGGAGTCCTCTTTAAACTCTTTTCAGACTCTTTAAATAAGAAAAGATAGTCGAGCGCTTGTCTTTTCCAGCTCGTTAAAGTATTGGAAACGACATCTCTCTTGTATTATTTTATCCTTTTTCGGACCTGAGGGATTATTTTACGAAAAAGAACTTATGGAGTTTTCTTTTCATCTCTTTTCAAACTCTTTAAACATGAAAAGGACCGAGTTATCCTTTTCATTAAACTCGTTAAAATAATAGCGACAAACTTGTCCATCTAGACAAGACCGAGTTTCACCATCGCTAGACTCGTTAAAACATCAAATAGCGATGGGTTTTCCCGAAGGGTGAATTATAGAATAAGCATATGTTATCCTCCTCAAGCTTGATAAAAAATAAAGAGGTACTGGTCAGCAACGACTAGGGAAAATGGGAAAAATCGTGAAAACTTATGGTAGCAAGTCGCTCTTGAACATGATACTTTCACTTCATCTCCGTGATTAAGCTAGGTTGGGACATTCCGTTTGACGGTTATTATACCGTTGGTCTATCACACCATCCATCAATTTTGTTTTGGGTCAACACTACCAATTCATCTCAGTGTTGCCGATATTTTTAAGAGAAGTCATCCAGTTAAAGTCTCATTGTTGCAATACTACAAACCTTCATTTTCATGATCACCATTCCTGAACCTTGTGTCGTCGGTTCGTTTTCACCTCCAAAACCATTTACTTCGTTTCGTGTCGTAGATGTGGGATACATCAAGGCCCTCCTACGACGAGTCGCTTCTTGTCGACATCAGCTCATCATCCAAGAAGTTGACTTAGAAACACCTTTTCAGTGCTTTGAAGCTTGCATACATCAATGGCAAGTTTCTCTCTTCCGGTGACAGGTTGACATCAATGGCCTTCGACTGAAATATTTTTCATGGTGTTCGACATTGAATCATCTATTCACACCATGTGAAATGTACTGTAGTACCTTGAGGATCATCATCATTATCGGTGATCCCTCTCGCGTCTGTTAACAGCTTACATCATTGGCTGGTAATCAGACGATGTCTCTCCATGTTCGACCTCAGAACATCTTTTCACATGGTTTGACTTGTACATTGAGTGAAGATTGAACGAGTTTGAAGACCCCGGATCTAGTTTCATCCATCCGAGCTATGATATATTCAGGAGTACAAAAGCATCAAATGTACAAAGGCTTTACACAGATGGTCATCCTAATCATGGATCACAAATCTATATATGTAGAATCACAAGTCTATATCTGTAGATGACTATCTGATCTATGTACATGTAATGAAAGTTTATAAGCTGAGCATGGGAATGCCTCCCTCAGCTAGTTCATGAGAAAATCATATTATCATGATGTATTGTATTGTAATTGATGCAGGTCACCTTCCAGTTCGAAACTTCTGATCCTCATGATAAAGCATTTCACCTGACATAGATATTTATGACCTCATGCTTTAGGGGGAAACTGTTATAGACATATTTGGGCACATCAACCCCAACTCACATGTCGATGATATTAGGGTTCATCAACCCCTAATATAGTTGTTTTATGCCCTAAAGAAACTTATTCCTCTGAATGCCTCATTTCCCAAAAGTTCCATTGAAAAAATTCATCCAAAAAGTGCCTAAAAGGGATCATTGCAGAAAACCCTGTGTTAGGGTGCTATGCATAGTAGGTGCCACACTATCCAAGTGCTATGCATCACAGTTTGGCCCTCTATAGGGTGCGATGTTCGAGGTTCGACATAATTCCAGGAGAGTTTGAGAATCAATTGCTCATGGAAACCTCTAGAAGCTTTTCCTGTGCCACCTGCCCCTCTGAGTTCGCCTAAGGATGACCAAAGGAATTAGGAAGCCACCTCCTATTCGCCTCTTTCATGGAACCAATTCCTAAATATAGAAAGGCATTCATCATCCTCATTGATGACTCAACCTCCTGCACTCATCTATAAATGGATTCCTCATCCAAGAGATCTAGAGGCTGAATTATTCTGAGTTGTAAGGAAGTGCTGCTAGTTTTAGTATTGAGGCAAAAGTAGTGTGTTATTGTTGGAATTTCTTGTTGATTCATGAGGTGAATAAGGCTTGAGGCTAGGAGGATGGCACTGGATCGGACTTATGGGTTGTAATTCTCCATGTTATCAATAAAGTTCTTCAAGATTTTTCCCATTTGTTTATGTTAACTGTAAATGCATTCATTTGTTTATCATATTTTCGATTCTATGATGTTTATGCTGTGATAGATCATTATGCTTTGATGGGTCTTTGTTTTTGTAACTGTGCAGGTACTCTCCAAGCATGTTAAGTACGGGGAGGAGTTATGAGATCGGCCAAAGGAGAGGGAGATCAAGCAAGGAATCAAGCAGAAGTTACAGGTTGGTCTTTCATAATCTTTCTCTTATCTGTCACTCATAGGAAAAATAGTGAATTGCTTTGATTGTTGTTTATAGGTTAGCTACCAAACCTAGAGGGTTAGCATTTCTTAGAAATACTAATTTTCCCAAAAACACTCCTCCCACATCTACCCAAGTAACCGGCCAACTGGGGTAAACATGCAATGCAAAGTTACTATGATATGATTTGACCTCATAAATCACTTGAAGGAAGTGTATTCGATGGAAACACACCATACATATCTTCCACATCAGCAACATGACTCTTAGGAACCATCCCAACCTCTCAGGTAACCAACCTCTAGGTCCCACTACGTTTTTAGGCCAATTAACCCACAGATTCTCCCATGATATGGGCATGCATGCATCCAGAAGACTCTAGATTCTCCCACAACATGGTATCCCAATATCCAAGGACTTTTCTGCCCAGTGTTGTGCCTGTGTCCCCAGGATTTGAGACACTTTTTTAGGCCCAGAGCCCAGGTCACTGCCTAGAACTGAATGACACCTTCATAACAAAAAGATAATAATGGAATGATGATACAAATGCAATTACTTAAACAAGTGATTGACTAGACCCCTACTAGTATGACAGGAATTTCGTCAAACATATCACAAATATGTAGTCTATAAGTGTAAACAACAGATGTAAGCATAGGGGTTTGGTACTCATATGAGAATTGCTAAGAAGCATTGATACATCAACACATTAGCTAAATTTTCATCCATTAGTCCATAGATACATTGTTCATTCATTTACAAGTGAAAACATGATGAGAGGCATATATAGCTACTGTCATAATACATGTTCATAACCAACATGATAACATCAAAAATACCAAGGAAACAATAGCCATATAATCCACATATAAACCAGTATAACACTCATGAAATAACAAGGAAACATAACCTCATATTAATGATGCAAAGGCTAACCAATTGTGGGACTTCCACGAACCACCCGACCATAGACAGGGATGAGCCAAAACTCTCTTTAGCCATTCAGTACTGTACCATATTCCAAGCATCAATTTGGAATTTCACAAAACACATCAATCCAAAACCATCAAGGGCTTCCAGAGGCCAACCACCTCAACCCATCAAAAAGTGATTCCACCTCATGGTTGGACATCACAAAACCATCATCAGATTGATCTCTACCCAGTCCTTCCAGGGCTCCAAAGTGGTCTTTCCAACTAAGGCTTCCAGGACTAGTAACTTAACCAACAATTGTCATTGGGCTTCTAGAGCATTTGTCCAACCATGGCTTCCAGTACTAGTAACTCAACCTACTAAGGGATTCCAGACCATTTTTACAACCAAGGCTTCACGGACTAGTAACTCAACCCAAGTTGTTACAGGGCTTCTAGAGTGTTTTTCCAACCAGGGCTTCTAGGAACTAGTAACTCAACCCAAGATAAAGGAAACATGAGAATCAACCAGGAAAAAACACGAAATGAACCCACACCACCATGGATATCCAAGAAATGGCAAGGCTAGGAAAATCCACTGTCAATCCAAGCAATCCTCCATGCCAGTGATAGATAATGACCAATAAACCACATGCATATGCCATACATGTCAAAACTAGTGAGGAAAACATACATTCAACTTGGTACCTACAAGAAAAACCCATTGTAGTTGTTGATCCCGATGTCCTCTTGCGCTTTCTTGCTCTTTCTTTTCCTTCTTGCTCCAAAAATACAAGTATACCACACTCTCCAAGAGTGCTCCAAGAAAACTCTAAGTGTCCGAAGAGTATGAGAGAGAGAGAATAGAGAGAGAGATCCAAACTGAACTGAAAAAAGTCTACGAACTAATCCTCAGAACCCTTTTTATTGATGAGGCCAATATTTTCTTCATTTACCATTATTTTCCTTCAATTTCCTGCTCACATGCAACTTGTGACATTTCACCTCCATTTTCTCCTAATTTCAATTATTTTCATAAATAAATGTGCCAAAATTTCCATTTTGCCTTTCCAAATCCTTTTCCATTGCCTTTACCAATTTCTTTAGCCATTAATCAATCACCAATGATCCACATCACTATGCTTTTGCCCAAAATTTAGCTTGGAATAAGTGTCCCATCAACCGTGGTTATTATTTTTCCTTTATTAGCTATTATTACATGTAATTTTCACCAGGGTTGTTACATAACCCTCTCTCTTGGGGGAACACCGTCCTCAGTGTTCAACAACACCTATAACTACAAGACTGCTATAAGAAAAACATACTTCCCATGGAGCTCTATAACTCAGCTCATTGAATTATTTACAATGATAATCCTGCTCAGAAGCAAACCAACATGAAAACATAGCAAGTATAACATCATAATGACATGAAACTGACACACATACTGCTTATTGGATCTTTATAACATAGCTCATGGAAGTATTTACATCCATATACATATGTACATATACCAAACATCACCAAACCATGTAGAAAAAACATATACCATAGACATATACTAAAAAATCCGTTTAACTAGTGGTAAGGAAGGATACATAGCTAGCATATGATTTTCCATCTCCCTTGTAGCTCCATCAGACCCAAATTTCTTCTATTGCATGTCAACCTACTTGATTTCTTAGTTCTGGAGCATGAACATCTTTCTCTGTAATATACACCGCGGTTCCAGTTGGAATTCTCCTTCTGGATCCACCTGCAATACAAAACAGTAAATCACATGATCAACATCTTGAACATACTTCTTAAGAAATGACACATGGAAAACATCATGCACTTTCATTGTCAGAGGCAGTGCAAGTCAATAGGCTATTGGCCCAATCCTCTCAAAAATCCTGAAAGGTCCACAAAACCTAGGTGCCAGCTTGGTACATGATCCAATCCACAAGGAGCTCTTCTTCAGTTTGATGTGAAAGTACACTTGTTCCCCAACTTGGAACTCCTTAAACAACCTATTCTGATCTACATAGCTCTTCTGCCTATCCTGTTTTGCTTTCAAATTCTTCTTGATTACCTACATTTTCCGCTCCATGTCTGGTCCAATCAACACTCTGTTAACTAGATCATGCCAACTGATGGGATTATTACAACTCCACCCATACAATGCCTCAAATAGACTCATCCTTAGTGACTCCTGGTACCCATTGTTGTAAGTGAACTCTACTAGTGGAAGGTACTCTTCCCACTTCCATTGTTGATGCATCACATACATCCTCAACATATCCTCCAATATCCTATTGACCCTCTCTGTATTTCCATCTGTCTATGGATTATAATTTGTACTAAAGGTCAACTTTGTGCCCAAACCTGCAAATAACTCCTTCCAAAACTTGGAAGTGAAATTCTCATCCCTTTCTGACAAAATCTTCTTCGGAACTCCATGAAATATGACCATGTCCTTGATGAATACCTGTGCTACATCAGTTGCTGAGAATGTAGACTTCACTAGAATGAAGTGTGCTACCTTTGTCAACTTGTCCACCACTATCATGATGGAATCATGTTGTCTCACTATCCTCAGCAAACCTATGATAAAGTCCATGGAAATGACCTCCCATTTCCACTTTCGAACGAGAATCAATTGTAGCAGTTTAGTTAGATGCTCACACTTTGCCTTCACCTGCTGACAATCCAAGCACCTAGACACAAACTCTGCTACATCCTTATTTAGATTCAGCCAATAATAGAATTTCTTCACCACTGTTAGCATCTTCTGATAACCTGGTTGACATGAATACGGTCTCACATGAAACTCCCTCAAGGTCACCTTCTTGAGCTCACTATTATCTGGCACATATATACTATCCCTAAATCTAACCAATCTTTCTGTTGTGAGATGATAGTCCAGATCATGTGCACCTGAATCTATGCCTATACCTAGACTTGTACCTATACCTGTACCTGTACCACCACCTGAACTCTGCTGCAACCTGTGCGCAATCTCCATATATGTAATGAACCTCTTTAGCCTACCTAGGAAAAACAACCTTTAGACCCCAAAATTTTAAATTTTTGTCTTAGTTATAGTTAGGAGTTCTCAGCTGCCACAAATTTAGTGACCAAGAATCATATCTGAAATGAATGATCAAGGTGGAGTCATATACCCTAGGTGTGAAATCACATACTTTTGTGACATGCAATCCTCACAACATCTTTAATGTCTTCATGCATCAATGAAAGCTACTTCTGTCTTGTCTAACATGCACATGTGAGAATATTTGCACAATTCCCCGTCTAGTACCAAGGTGAGAGCATAAGATATTACTTGGAATATTACATCTAACATTCTTATGAAGAAGATTATTGATATAGCTCACTTGGGGCATAATTAATACTATATTATTATTCAACACAACTTTTAAGCTGTTAAGCTGAATGATTTACCCATTCCAACTATAAGAGATAAGAAATCAACCATGAACTTATCTCATCTAAATGATTTAACTCATAGTAAGTAAGGACTATAAAACACACATCATGTTAGTGAATCTCATCGAAGTAGAGGAAAGTACCATTAAATTTATTAACACATAAGCATAAGTAATTCATGCAACATTTCCATAGTGAAGAACTTAATACAATATTAGCATAATCATATGCAACTAAACAAGAGAGAGAGTAAGAAATTTCATACTAAACATTCCACACAACTGACACCAACTAAACCTCACTTGAAGGGAGGAGCACCACCACCCAGCCATGAATCACCTATGATTCCCCCCGAGCCGAAGATCTTGCCAAGGATCAACTATCCTCAATTGACCGATGCATTGGGTATTTAATATCCTCTTTCATGATTTAGACACCATTAGCGGTGTCCCGCTTTATGGATTTTTCCACTTCCCTAGGTTTTATCCGGAAAATCTCGTCTTTATCTCCCATGACGCTTTTCCAAATCAAATCTTTCCTTTATCACCCGCAAATCTATTATGTCCGATGGATCTTTATCTCCCATCCATCTGATGCATATCCAATCCATCCAAGCTTATATAGAATCACATCTAGAATTTTATCATGAAAGATTCATCTCTATCCCGTTCCTCATGGGATTTGGCAAGCATCTCCTCTCTCTTGGTGCTCCACCCTCCAAGTGATTTATTTTATTAATTTAATAATACATTGCTTTTCATATTACATATCACCTAGCTTTCCTTAGCTTAGGTGTAGAATATTTTAACCCACAAAGGAGGGTGTCAAACCTAGCTTCCCTCATCTTAGGTTTACAACATTTAACACACCAGGGAGGATATCACACCTAGCTTTAACTTAGCTTAGGTTTACAAATGTAGTACACAAGGTAGGGGTGTTACATACTCCCCCCTTTAAATTTTACACCGTCCTCGGTGTATCACTGCATCATATCCTCATTCACAAGTAGCTGGTTTCTAAATCAACAGCTTTCATGGCTCTGCCATCTGATGCAAATTTTTCGATGTACATCTGCCACAAGGAGTGCTCCTAGCATCTCTCCTTCCATAGCTACATCAGTCTCAAGGAGTGCTCCCAGCATCTCTCCTTCCATAGCTACCTGTCACACATTTTTTTCAAATCATTTGTGAGAATTTATCGATGAAAATTTTAACCATGATAAATATCATAATCTGTTATTATTAAAGCAGCTATTGCTTATCATTTATTTTATCTGAAGAATGCATGTCCTCTGCTTGCATTCTTTCAAGCCTTTGTGTTCTTGTCGAACACCTGCTTCTTGCAGTCTCTCTGCATACAATACATCAGTTAGCATATTTTCCACATTAATATGCCTACAAAGTTATAACAGATTATTTCACATCACAATATATATTTTCATATACATATATTCGTTGAAATTGTATGTACGCCAAACCGCGATTAACCATAGTTACTTGTACTAAACTTACTTTCCTTGTTATGGGTAATCTCCAGGTTTGTTTACCTGGCCAAACATCCACCTAATGACTATTGCATATCCTGCACACAAGGTATGTTATACATGCCAATATGCATTTCATTTTTCCAACTTGTAGCATATGTAATCATATGGTCCCATGTACTTCTGTACATAGTCCAGCTGTGGTACAGCCTATAATACTATCCTCATGGTATCACCTGCATGACATAAACTTTCCACATATTCTTCCATCATGTTAGTATCATACCGACATTCATGTTCATGGTTCATCTATGTAATTAATTTTTTTTTTTTTATGTCATGTATAAATCAATTCGAGATGTCATGTACCACAATTTATGATATGAATCTAAAATAGATTGTTAAATATCATTTAATTGACTGAGGGGTCCATACCATTTGTGCTACTTCACCAATTACTATGATTTTCACTCAAGGATACTATACATATCCTTCAAAAAATGCACATGTACTCGAAATCAGTTTAGGTTAAATTTCCCTTTTAACCATACTTTCTTCCAATCGAAGAACAAGTCACATTGTAAGCAGATGCATTAATCAAAGGATTAATTTGACCATAATTTGTACATTTATATATTCTTTACACTATAACATGCTCTCTCCATCCTTTACTTTGGTATAATACTTTTATAGCAAGTATACCATTAATCAGTTAATTTTATAGTCCAATCTGACTTTTCACATAGTCATGCATATTTTTCCTATTTACTATTGGCACACAACAACATATGCATAGATAGATTGATTTAGATTCAAGACACTTTCTTTCACGGATGTCTAATATCAAGACCATCCCACCATTAACCATTTGATAAATGCATTTTTTCTTACAAGTCTATAATACTGCACACACATGTGATTGCATAGTAAATTCATATAACTCATTAATATGCAGGGATATTAAGCATGTTCCTCTTCAACATGTTTATCTTAATCACTACTTAACCACACTATGGTAAAAACATGTAAAACTATCCATGACAAGGCATAGGTATCATATATAAAAATTAAGTCCAGATACAACCATGGACTTCCTATGTTATTTAATCCTCCTTGCAATTATTAGGTGAGATTTGTTTTTATTCACCAATCCCTATTTAAATATCTTACCTAATATATTTTTCCACATGGTTCCTTAACCAGTACATGTTATGGTTTGTGCTAGAGGTTAAAAACTTTCTAATTTATCTTCATCATTCATACTACCAATTTTGTACATGTATCCACACAGATAATCTCTTCCCACGAATTGATATGTACTTTATGTCTCCTCCACATCTAAGTTAAGATATTACCTTACTTAAACAAAATCCCTCGGGTTCCAATCTATGCATGCTTATTTACATCATTACTTTGCATGTGATCTAATCAACATAGCCACTTTAAATTTGAAAGACAACTTTAAGGTATTTAGTCTTATAAAAGACTTGTTTTTCACATCCTCTATCCCTTCTTGGGATATTTTTAGCATAACTTAATTTCCTTAAGTTATGTTCTTAAATAGAAACCATATAACTCATCATTTGATTAGAATGAGGTAGTGATATTACTAGTTTACCTCAATGAATTTGTATTGTATTACCCTTTTCCCTTACATAGCACCCATGCCATCTCAGAATAAATATGAGTAAAATGTTGACCATATTCACTAATTAATCATACCATTAACGTAGGTGTAATGATTAAATCTCCACTTTTCCTTTATACATAGGCACCCATTTAGAGGTTTGTTTAATGATTTTGAGGATAAACATAGTTTACTGTTGATCCCAATTACACCACATATGCAAGCATATCCATGCAGCTCATTGCACCCCCACAATGAGTTCTATATGCAAGGCATCCATGTATTTGTGTACTTAAGTACTCATTTATTTTTGTACATGTAGTATTGGTTATCAAGATTTAGTATGCATTAATATGATGGCCTTGCCTTATCATGGTTACCAATTATTTAATTATTCTCTATGCATATCTACAGTCATCACTTTCCAATCATAACATATTGTCATTGTGTCCTCATAGGCACGCTCAATTATAGCTTAAATTTTGGAACTTCCACGCTATATGATAAGATTTTAATCTCCTTATCTTAGAAGCGGACTCAATAAAAGTAACTTATTAACCTTAATAACATGTTACCTCTTCACTTAGCAATGTTTTATGCATGTAACATACAAAAACAACTTAACCATATACCAAATAAGCTCCCCTTTGAGCATCATTTAATCATTACTTATAATCAAAACCTATTTGCTAAAGAATCTATATGATAGCAATAATAAGTGAAACATCAACAATACTTATGTTCACATTACATATGACATATGTGAGACTCCTTAATGTCTCCTATCAACCCTCTGGCTTCAAAACAAGTTTGACATTCTCAAATCATAGCAATATGCAATGATTAGTATTATACCACACCACTAGAATCTTTTATTCAATCTTTTAATACCACAATCATACTAATTTACCACCAGGTCTATCATCTTAAACCACATGTACATCATGTTATATAATTTTTATGTGCTCCCAAATAATTCAATAATAACTTAGTTTTAAGGGTTTTCACATAACTGTAAGTATTAATAGCTTCTCGTTTACTTATCCAGCCAACTCTATCTATTTCAAAATATCTTAAACCTATTGTCTTAAACACGATAGATGCTCATAGTCTTGTCATGCATACCATGGTTACTCGTAGTAAACACATAATAAACCATACAAATATGTACAATGAGGCTTACGATACAATCCTTCAAGGATTAATGTAATTCAAGCAATTCAATAAATATTCAGATTTTTATGGGAATATTATATATATATATATATATATATATATAACTTAGCACTACTCATGTGTTATGCATGTAACAAAATAGCTTATGTAACTGGTACTCACATTTATGCACAATTTCCCTTCACCTCACACGACCTTATGTGATTTAGTCGTGTACTATCTTCTTAAAAACAATTCTGCATATTTGTAAGCAACTGTGACAAGATTACATATAATACACACAATAATTCAAAGCAGTACCATAGACTGTGGTATATACATTGACCAATTAAACATATGCATCATTCTCTGCTCGGATTCCCCTATTAGGCCGGGGTATAAACACCTATCATACAACATAACCTGTTATGGAACTACGCTTGTCGCTAAGGTTCTGAGTTATGAATGAAAATGAGCGAAGATGCATTTATATGGATACGAATCCTCCATAAACGGATGCACATTTACTCAAAAAAAAAACAAGAATTGTGGAAGGAGAACGGTGTCAAGGAGTGAGCGCGAGTGAGTGCATTGACTCTATCGATTGTGCTAACTAGCGCCTGCATGGAGTAAGACTTGGGTTTGTTCCAAGGGCAAGGACTCCAAACAAAATTATTAATATATATTCAATCCATATATATATATATATATACTTCAAACCATAAATGGTCAGATCGGTGGAAATCTTGTCCTGTATATTTATCCGATTAATAAAATCGTCAGGAATAAAAGAATCAATACCCTAAATTGTAAACATCATTTCATAACAACCCAAAGAACCATTAAGAACACGACATGATTACTTCTAAGACTGTAAATTCTTCTCGGTGCTGCTCGTCTGCAAATATCCTAATGGAATAATCAAAAGAGGGGCTCCTGCACCGAAACTCTCTATGCACCTGTATCATAGAATTTTGTTGCTTCATTTGACAATATTACATTTCTCAATTACAATCCTACTACTTTCCTGACAATGAATTTGAACTTAAGCAATCACACAGGCCTACAACTAGGAGTCTAGCTTCCTTAAGAAATCCTAGATGAAAATAAAATCATCCATTGCGACCTACTTTGCACTAACACTTTGGGAATATAGACTCATTTTAAAATCAAGCGGAATGTTATGCATTGTTTTCACCATAAATGTCACAAAATGTACAAATTCTTTACCCAATTTGTTGGAAATGACTATTTAAATCGCACAAAACCGGATTCTTTGCTCTATTTTCCACTGGAAGTTAAGAATAGGAACTTTTTTCTTTAACATCAATGGTTACGTTGTGGAATATTTTCACCCTAAATTTTTATAAGCTGTAATAGTGTTGAACTAGATAGTTCGAAAGTTAGTTTAATATTTTCACCCTAAATTTTTATAAGCTGTAATAGTGTTGAACTAGATAGTTCGAAAGTTAGTTTAAATAGAACAAATCCAGGTACTCCGACCTACAAATGCAAGGCTGTGGATTATTTTTACCTCAAATTCCACAAACTGTACCAGGTTTCACCTGAATTGTCTGAACTAATAATTTAAATTGCAGAAGGCTGGGTAGTCTGAATAACTTGGAATGGTTCAAACATAACCTCCATCAATCTACTCCCATGCTTACCATTCAAGACAGAATTATGGCTTAAATGAAGTCCAATATCTTTGACGGTGGCCATTCGAGCGTCTCGACCAAATGTTAAATGCACTTAAGATAATCAATGGAAAAACCAACATAGAGTGGACCCTGATAAGAACAAGATTCTGGCTCCATCAAAAAAAAAATTACCAAATAAAGTGCACCGAATCCTTGAAACGCAACAAATCGGATGATGGAGCAGGGTTCAATGTCTGATTCGCTAGCTTCCCATTGAACTCCTAATCAACAACGTCGCGTTGATCACTGACAACTGATAAAATAATATCCTCGAAACTCTCCTTCGTTTCTTCCCAGAATATTATTTAACTAGTGACATCGATGATCACAATGCATCAATTCCCCTAGCACCAGCATTCGCTGCTGCGAAATAATCGATCTGTCCGAAGGCCCTTTGTTGGGTATTTTTTTTAAATGGAGAAATATCAAAACCAGATAAAATAACCACCACAGAGACAATGCTCTGTTTCCTCTGTCCAGGATCTTTTGCAGAGAACCTCTTTTTTAAAAAAATTAACTCAGAACACAGTCCATTACACAGTTACAAAAAAAATTCTATTGATTTAAAACAAAAAGACTGATACATGCTTCATCCTCTGTGCAGAGAGGGATTCACTAAACAAACTCTGTCTCTGTATTTTCTTGTTTTCCACTGTTGTGGATGTTACATAAACCAATTTCAAAACATACCTCTGTTTTTCAATGCCAAGCATAAAACATTACATCACAGTTTTTCAAACTCTATCACACTGCTGTGCGTTCTCTTCATTTCCATGAGCTACCAAAAAAACACGGGCTCGACACACTGTTTTTTATATAACATGCATACCAAAAAAACAACTCTAAACTACCACGCATAGTCTATATTTATGACAACGTGTACATAAAAAAACATATAAAAAATATAAAGTGTATGCCCATCACTACATTAAAGACATGCCCATAACGATGTTAAAAACCTCCACCTAAATCTACGAAAAAACATTAAATTCCATAAGTTTCACTACGGTGGTCAACGGGAAAAAACTTCCACTCTACTGAAAAATTGATTTGACGTGGGCTGTATGCATCTTCGGGAAGTCAACGGCGGAGATCACGCGATCAAATCGCTGAGCCGATCCAACGTGGTTCGCACACCCTCCTCCGGCAAACCAAACGACTTTTACCGTCCGGGGAAAGTGGTTTTGGGGCGTTCGTACATGGGACGCGTGGCGGAGAGTGAATGTGTTCGGAGCCTCCTCCTGCTCGTACAGTCTTTGCCAAGAGCGGTGCGGGGAGACCGGGATGGTTTTCAAAAACCACTGTGCGGCGTAAAATTACAATTTTAACACTCCCCTTTAATTTTAACAGCCGCACGTTCGGTCATTCCCAAACACTTCCTCAAAAATTCGAAACTCTTCTGAACTAGTGGCTTTGTCAAGATGTCTGCAACCTGTTCTTGGGTCCTGCAATGTTCTAGGACAATTTCTCCATTGTTCACTAACTCTCTGATGTAGTGAAACCTTGTGTCGATGTGTTTCGTTCTCTTATGAAACACTGAATTCTTTGACAAGGCAATAGCTGAGCTATTGTCACAAAAGACCACTGTTGCTTTTGCCTGCTCTTGGCCTAAGCTTCTCAACATCCTTCTCATCCATACTGCCTGACATGCTGCTGCTGTCGCTGCCACATATTCTGCCTATGCTGTAGATAACGCTACAATGGATTGCTTCTTAGAAGCCCATGAAATAGCTCCTGAACCCATATTAAAAACATAACCGGAAGTGCTCTTCCGATCATCTACACTTCCAGCCCAATCGCTATCTGTGTACCCAACCAAATCTGAATTTTCTGAGGCATGATATAGAATTCCAAACATTTTGGTACCTTTCACATACCTCAAAATTCTCTTTGCTGCCTGCCAATGTGCCTCCTTTGGCCTCTCCATAAATCTGGAAATTAAACTAACAGCATACATTAAATCAGGCCTAGTCGCTGTTAAATACATAAGGCTGCCCACAATGCTTTTATACAAGCTAGGATCAAAATCCTTGCTGCTGTCCTCTCTGCTGAGCTTTAATCCCATCACTGTGGGAGTGATTGCTGCCTTGCATTCTTCCATCTTAAATCTGCCCAAAACTTGATTTACATATCTTGCTTGAGAGATAAAAATTCCTTTTTCATTTTGATCTACTTCTATGCCTAAGAAGTATCTCAACAAACCCATGTCAGTCATTTCAAATTCATTCTTCATGACTGATTTAAAATTCTCAATAAGATACATATCATTTCCAGTGAAAATAACATCATCTACATACAAGACAACAATTAAAATTTTACCATCCTTTTCCTTGATGTAGACTGTGGGTTCTCCTTCACATTTGTCAAATTCATTCTCCAATAGATATGAATCTATCCTGCTGTACCATGCTCTTGGCGCTTGCTTCAGCCCATAAAGAGCTTTCTTTAATCTGCACACTTTGTGCTCTTCACCTTTCTTCTTATATCCGAGAGGCTGTTCCACATAGACCTCTTCTTTTAACACTCCATTTAGGAATGCTGATTTCACATCCATTTGGTAGACTTTCCATTTGTTTTGAGCTACTATGGACAGCACTGCTCTCACGGTTTCCATTCGTGCAACCGGTGCGAAAGTCTCCTCATAATCTCTCCCATACTGCTGCTTGTAGCCTTTGACAACCAGCCTTGCTTTATGCCTTTCAATCTTGCCTTCAGCATTGCTCTTGGTCTTGTAGACCCATTTCACACCAATGACTTCTTTGCCTTTTGATAACTCAACCAAATCCCATGTTTTGTTTCTCTCTATGGCATTGATTTCCTCATCCATAGCTTCTATCCATTTCCTATCTTTAATAGCTTCTTCAAAATGGATAGGATCATCAACATGACAAAACAAGGCAAATAAGGAATTCATTCCTTCTTCATAAATTTCACTTAGATTTCTAAACTTCTTACCTCTTTCACTTGGTGTGCAAGTGCTTGAAGATGCACTTGAGTTTCCTCCTTGTGGTGTGCTTGGAGAAGCACTCTCATTGATCCTCAATGGTGTACCTTGTTGTTCTTGTGTTGGTGCTGCTGTTTGGGGATTCATTTCAGCCACTTCCTCTTCATCCTCATCATGAGACAAACAGCCTTTAATGTTCACTGTTTTCTCTATGCTTCCATCCCAAGCTTCCTCCTCAATGAATTGAACATCCCTGCTGACAAAGAACTTCTTGGTAGATGGAATGTACAGCCTGTAGGCTTTGGATTCATCACTGTATCCAATGAAGATGCATTTCTCCCCTTTGCTGTCCAACTTCCTCCTTAGTTTATCTGGAATGTGTGCATAGGCCACACACCCAAAAACTCTCATGTGGGTGACTACTTGCTTTCTCCCACTCCATGCCTCTTCTGGCACCTTGTTCATCACTGCTTTTGTAGGACACCTGTTCAGAATATACACTGCACAATGTACAGCTTCAGCCCAATACTCATTTGGCAAATGCTTTGCCTTCAACATGCTCCTTGCCATATCCATGATGGTTCTGTTCTTCCTTTCAGCAACTCCATTTTGTTGTGGGGTGTACCTGGCTGTAAACTGTTTATGAATTCCATTTTCTCTACAAAACTTTAGGAATTCATTGGAGATATACTCACCTCCTCTATCAGTTCTCAATACTTTTATGTGCAGCCCGCTTTGGTTCTCCACAAGTGCTTTGAAGTTTTGGAATTTTTCAAAGACTTCACTTTTGTTCTTGAGGAAATATATCCAAGTCTTTCTTGTAAAATCATCAATGAATGTCAAGAAATATAGGCTGCCAGCTAATGATGGAGCTTGCATTGGTCCACACAAATCTGAGTGGATGATCTCTAAGGGTGTCTTTGCCCTTATGCTTTTCCCTGATGGAAAACTTTCTCTATGTTGTTTGCCCAAAATGCAACCTTCACATAGGCTGTCCGGTTTCTCTATCAATGGTAATCCTCTTACCATTCCTTTCCTACTCAACAAATTTAGACCTCCAAAATTGAGATGACCAAATCTCAAGTGCCACAACCAATTTTCATCCTTTGGCACGCTTTGGAAAGCCTCTTGGGTGACTGCTGCAATCTCATTTTTGTTTTTCAAATCTGCCCTGATCCGGAGAGGGAACATCCTGTTCCTTGTCATCTTCACTTCAGCAATGCATCTTTTGCTGGGTGGTATGTCCATGATGGTGCACACATCATTTACAAAGTAAACATTGTAACCCTTTTGGATAAGCTGTCCAACACTCAATAGGTTACATCTCATTCCGGGGACATAGTAGACATCTGCTATGGTTTTCCTTTCTCCTTGCTTTGTAAATATTTTTACCTCCCCTTTTCCCATAACAGACACTTTACTATCAGTTCCTAGTGTGACCTCTGATTTCAAATTCTGATTTAAGGCTGAAAAGAGGGTTATATTCCCTGTCATATGGTTGCTGCAACCTGAGTCTAAAAACCATATGTCCTCACTATGTGTTTCAGCCATGTTACAAGCTAACAAGACATTTTCTTGACTGCTGTTTTCTCTTGTAACATTTGCATTTTGTCTGCTGTTCATATCATGTTGTTTCTTTCTACAATCACTAGCATAATGTCCATACTTTTTGCAATAATAGCATTGAACATTAGATTTATCATACCTTTGTCCTTGAGCATGATACTGATCTCTTTGTTGGCTGCTGCCTTGACCTTGGTTCTGATTTGGATTGCTACCTCTTCCTTGTGCATTTGATGGGCTGTTCCTTCCACCTCTGTTCTGGCTTCTGCCTCTTCCTCTTCTGTTTCCTCTTCCTTGACCTCTTCCTCTTCCAAAGGACATCTGGGTCTTGAAGGCTTGCTTTAGGGATGAGTTTTCATTCCTACTCAACCTCTGTTCATGAGTTATCAGTGATGCATGTAGCTCATCAACTGAATATTTTGAGAGATCCTTTGTCTCTTCAATGGTGGTGACTATGGCATCGAACCTTGAGGGTAAGACCCTCAATATTTTCTCCACTATTCTTCTATCTTCAATTGTTTCTTCATGAGTTCTCATTTGTGTGATTACACCAATCACATGAGTGAAGAATGAGTCAATGTTATCTGACTCCTTCATGTTCAAGTTTTCAAAATCCTTTCTCAGCATTTGCAATTTTGTTGTCTTCACTCTCTCCATGCCTTGATAGGCTGTCTTGAGAGTTTGCCATGCTTCATGTGATGTTGTAGCTGTTGCTATCTTTGGGAATATACTCTGGTCCACTGCTTGATACAACAAGACAATGGCCTTTGCATCCTTCTTCCTATTGAGCTTCAGCTGATCCTTCTCTCCCTGAGTTAATGCATTGAACTCAGTTTCATCTGCTGGTTCCTCAAACCCATATTCTACTAGTTCCCATATATCTTGAGCGATGAACAAAGCTCTCATGGTTATGGACCAGTAGTCATAGTTCTTCCCATTAAAGTGTGGGAGCTGGGTGTTGAACATACCCATGCTTGTGCTTGCCATTCCTTGCATCTTGAACTATGGTTTTAAATCTTTGACTGTGATTTTTTTTAAAAAAAACTGACTGTCTTCAGCAATAACAAGAGAAATGCTTTTGGGGAATACCTGAAACCTGAGCTGTGTGAGTCTTCTAACTGCCTGAGGGGTTTTGCTGCAGCAACAACCTTCTCCCTTCAGCTTCTTTGTCTCCTACAAAGAGCCTAAGCCTTGCTCTGATACCACTGTTGGGTATTTTTTTTAAATGGAGAAATACCAAAACCAGATAAAATAACCACCACAGAGACAATGCTCTGTTTCCTCTGTCCAGGATCTTTTGCAGAGAACCTCTTTTTTAAAAAAATTAACTCAGAACACAGTCCATTACACAGTTACAAAAAAAATTCTATTGATTTAAAACAAAAAGACTGATACATGCTTCATCCTCTGTGCAGAGAGGGATTCACTAAACAAACTCTGTCTCTGTATTTTCTTGTTTTCCACTGCTGTGGATGTTACATAAACCAATTTCAAAACATACCTCTGTTTTTCAATGCCAAGCATAAAACATTACATCACAGTTTTTCAAACTCTATCGCACTGCTGTGCGTTCTCTTCATTTCCATGAGCTACCAAAAAAACACGGGCTCGACACACTGTTTTTTATATAACATGCATACCAAAAAAACAACTCTAAACTACCACGCATAGTCTATATTTATGACAACGTGTACATAAAAAAACATATAAAAAATATAAAGTGTATGCCCATCACTACATTAAAGACATGCCCATAACGATGTTAAAAACCTCCACCTAAATCTACGAAAAAACATTAAATTTCATAAGTTTCACTACGGCGGTCAACGGGAAAAAACTTCCACTCTACTGAAAAATTGATTTGACGTGGGCTGTATGCATCTTCGGGAAGTCAACGGCGGAGATCACGCGATCAAATCGCTGAGCCGATCCAACGTGGTTCGCACACCCTCCTCCGGCAAACCAAACGACTTTTACCGTCCGGGGAAAGTGGTTTTGGGGCGTTCGTACATGGGACGCGTGGCGGAGAGTGAATGTGTTCGGAGCCTCCTCCTGCTCGTACAGTCTTTGCCAAGAGCGGTGCGGGGAGACCGGGATGGTTTTCAAAAACCACTGTGCGGCGTAAAATTACAATTTTAACACCCTTGGCTAATAAAATTTTCAGCATCAATCAACAGTTTAAATGAGACATAAAGTTTCATGCATCTCATGCCATGGAAGACCGTAACTACTCCCTCAAAAATTTTACAGCAAGAATATTGAGTATTTGAATTTCTAGAATTGTTGCGCTGAACTAAAAACAACTGACAAATTCTAGCCAACTCGAAAGGCATGATTTTTTTTTTCTTTTTTCAAAGAAAACAAAAATAGAAAATCAATATGAAAACCATTGCTTTTATAATGGCAAGGCTTATACATTGATTTCCTTTATCTATAATTAATTTTTTTCCACTTTCACCAGCACATTCATGGATACATTTCTATATCCGTAATCAAAAGGTTGGCTTTGTACTTCTCCAGATCATTAGATGAGGTTAACCTCAGATGTTTCCCAAGCCATGATAAGGTTGAAGATATCCCAAACATATACATGTAACAGAATGAGCGTTTTCTGGCATTATTGCTAATTTCATCCAGAAAGTGGAATCCAGTGCCCTATCTACGTGTCCTGAGTTATCACACCTTAGATGAAACAACAACAGTTGTGGTTTCATTGCAAAATCACCATGAAAAAGCTTGGAACCTCAAAAATAGATGTAAACAAAAACTATCGACAAACCGTCATATTTTAAGTGGCGGTGTAATCTATTTGTTTGGAAAAAAATATTTAATAATGTTAAAGATTAAAGTCAAGAATTTTGACTTGTTGTGGCAATTTCTTTAACCTCAGAGCTTTTAGCAATATTTGTAACCCAAAAAAGTCAGCTTTTGGGATCATAAAATTCGAACATGCACGTTTCTAAGCCATGTAACAATTTAAAATCTATCTTGTCTTCTTCCTTGGCCAATGGAGTTAGAGGATAACTCGTATCCCGATTTACGAGCTGCTCATAGAACACAGCTACCCGCATGTTAGGATACTTCATAGTGGTTGTCGACTCCACTGTTGGTGGTTTTCATTGAAGAAGAAGATCGAAGAATATAACAGTTTTTCTAGGAACCATTAATACCATATATCTCAGCAAGTGATGGTATAACCGACTGTAAAAATAAGTTCTCTGTGTGTTGTTCTATGAGACAAGAATGATGAACTATATATAGGATCCTCATCGCGGATGTATATTAATCTGGAAGCTCTTGCTCTGGAATTTTATTTATCAAAAGATAATCTTTATCTTATGCTAAAACTATTTTCTTGCATGTAAATGGGTTCTAGAATTTGATTGAGATTCGGATTCACTCTATGTCGTGGCTATGTTGTTGTTCCTTTTTGTAATTTTATATCAGTGAATCTGGTTTGTCTTCTCAGTCCGAAAGGTTTAACTATGACAGATTCTTGGTGAGACAGTAAACTATTTATTTCGCTCACCAATACAATTGTAATTTTGTCTTGTACGCCCGCAGTCTAGTCGTAGTCCTCCATTGTCTTCAAGATGATTGAAGTCGTGATTTTAATAACTATTTTGACATTCTTTCAGCATAACGTGATTTGCTAAAGTCGCTACTTAGGATTGCGATGAGGTTCTGTTTTAAATAGGATATTCCACTTCGATTGGTATTAATAATCGTGGAAAGAATATAATTGCATGTCCGATAGTATAATGGGTCAAAAAAATAGTCAAATAGCATGCAATTATAACCCTTTAATCAGATGGATTGTAGGGATAAAAACATACTCTACGTTAACAAACTTTTCCCTTTAAAAAATTTAGGTTATATTTTGTATTTATATATAATTGCACTATTTATATGCGACATGGACGTATGTGTATTCTGATCTTTTCTAAGTGGCTCTTGGCCTTTACGCATAGTTTGGTTCTTCATTCTTTTGTCCTGTTCAAACACTTTAATATTTAAATTCTTCCTTATGCATAATTTATTATGCCCACTTAGGCCACCAATTAAGATATTTTTTTTATTAAAAAAATCATTACATACAAGTGAAATTTATTTTAATTATTGATCCCCTCAATAACCATGGTTATGCTTAGATTCTTCTTCCAAGAGTCTTAATTTCACTTGGCGGGGAGAAATCATTATGAATTTCATATACTTAATTTTTTTTAATTAAACTTGTCATTAAATTTTATGGAGATAGATGAGTCCATAGGTCGCAAGGTTTGAACTCAATGCTCTGATACCATTTGTAATGAACCTCTTTAGCCTACCCAAGAAAAATAGCCTTTAAACCCCAAAATTTTAAATTTTTATCTTAGTTACAGTTAGGAGTTCTTAGCCGCCACGAATTTAGTGACCAAGAATCATATCTAAAATGAAAGATCAAGGTGGAGTCATATACCCTAGGTGTGAAATCACATACTTTCGTGAGATGCAATCCTCTTTAATGTCTTCATGCGTCAATGAAATCTACTTCTGTCTTGTCTAACATGCACATGCGAGAATATTTGCACAATTCCCCATCCAATACCAAGGTGAGAGCATAATATATTACTTGGAATATTACATCTAACATGCTTATGAAGAAGATTATTGATATAGCTCACCCGGGGCATAACTAATACTATATTATTATTCAACACAACTTTTAAGCTCTTGAGCTGACTGATTCACCCCTTCCAACTATAAGGGATAAGAAATCAACCATCAACTTATCTCAGCTAAATGATTTAACTCATAGTAATTAAGGACTATAAAACCCACATCATGTTAGTGAATCTCATCGAAATAGAGGAAAGTACCAAAAAATTTATTTACGCATAAGTATAAGTAATTCATGTAGCATTTCCATAGTGAAGAACTTAATACAATATTTGCATAACCATATGCAACTAAACAAGAGAGGGAGTAAGAAATTTCATACTAAACATTCCATGCAACTGACACAACTAAACCTCACTTGAAGGGAGGAGCACCACCACCCAGCCATGAATCACCTCTGATTCCCCCTGAGCCGAATATCTTGCCAAGGAAAAAGTGTCCTCAATTGACTAATGCACTGGGTATTTAATACCCTCTTTCATGATTTAGTTACCATTAGCAGTGTCCCGCTTTATGGATTTTTCTACTTTCCTAGGTCTTATCTGGAAAAGCTCATCTTTATCTCCCACGACGCTTTTCCACATAAAATCTTGCCTTTATCTCCCACAAAGCTTTTATGTCTAATGGATCTTTATCTCCCATCCATCTGATGGATATCCAATCCATCCAAGCTTATCTAGAATCACATTTAGAATCTTATCATGAAAGATTCATCTCTATCCCATTCCTCATGGGATTTGGCAAGCATCTCCTCTCTCTTGGTGCTCCACCCTGCAAGTGATTTATTCTATTAATTTAATAATACATTGCTTTTCATATTACATATCACCTAGCTTTCCTTAGCTTAGGTGTAGAATATTTTAACCCAAAAAAGAGGGTGTCAAACCTAGCTTCCCTCAACTTAGGTTTACAACATTTAACACACCAGGGAGGATATCACACCTAGCTTTAACTTAGCTTAGGTTTACAAATGTAGTACACAAGGTAGGGGTGTTACAATATACTTGAAATTCTACTAAATTACCTGCAAGATCCTATCTTGTAAATATGTCCCATAGGGGCTCATGGCTACTATGTGATTTACCTGTATCCACCTATTAAGAGAATCTCCCACTCTCCTCTCTTTACCCTTGATATAACAGATCTCAAAATCAAACTCACTGACCATGGAAAACCATCTAGATTACCTACCATTCAGATTTAGTTGGTCAAATAAATATTGCACTACTGTGATCACTCATCAATACAAACCTCTTGCCAAGAAGATAGTGCATCGACATCTTTAATGCATGTATGATCGCTGCAAAATCGAGATCATTTTTCAAGTAGTTTTGTTGGTGCCCATTCAACTTTTGCAACTCATAGAATACCACTTGTCTATCCTACATAAGGAATCCACCAAGTCCTCTCTTTCAAGCACCTGTACAAACTAGAAATTATGTGTCCAGATCTGCAATCTTTAACACTGGTGCATGTCTCAGCAACTACTTGAGCTGCTTAAAACTAGCCATACATTCCTCTATCCATTCAAAATTCTTACCTTTTGTCTGAAATGATGTGGTAGGATGCAATCTCCAAGAATTTCCTAATGAATCTCCTGTAATAACCTACTAACTCCATGAAATATCTCACCTCATCCACATTCCTGGGAGCTGCCTACTCCATGAGAGCTCTTACCTTTTCTAGATCCAATACTATTCCATCCTTGGAAACCACATGTCCCAAGTAGTGCACCTCAGTCTGAATGAAACTGCACTTATTGAGCTTAGCATACAACTGATTATCTCTCAACAATATCAACACTGTTGCTAGATGCTCGGCATGGTCTTCTTCATTTTTAGAATATACCAATATATCATCAACAAACAAAATAACAAACTTATCCAAATTCGATCACAACACACTATTAATCAAGCACAAAAAGGTAGCTGGAGCATTAGTTAAACCAAATGGAACTACAACAAACTCATAATGTCAATACCTGGTCTTGAAAGTTGTCTTGTATATGTCCTCTTCTTTAATGTGTACCTGATGATATCTAGATATCAGATCAATCTTCAAGAAAACTGATCTATTATTTCATTAGAGAACTATTGTTTATATACAAAAAGGAGACGGAACAGTTCATCTTCTTGATGACTGTTCACGTTCCAGTTTACCCAACTGCCTTCGGATTAGGTGTGAACATTCCCCCCCTTAATCTAAAGGGATGTTGTTGAGTCCAAGCATCGTTCTGAATCTTTCAAGCTTTTCACTTCTAAGCACTTTGGTGAAGATGTCTGCAATTTGTTCATTTGTGGAACAATGACGGAGATGGATTGTTTTGGCCTCAACATGATGTCGGATCAGATGATATTTAGTATTGATGTGCTTAGTACGATCATGGAACTTTGGGTTCTTGGCCAACTTTATTGCAGAGGTGTTATCAATCATGAGTGGAGCTGATTGTACTTGTTTTACCTGCAAATCTTCAAGAATTTTCCTGAGCCACACAATTTCTTTCGTTGCTTCAGCTGCTGCCACGTATTCTGCTTCTGTTGTGGAATCTGCTGGAACTGATTGTTTGCGTGATCTCCAGGAGACAACTCCTGATCCAAGACTCATAGCATATCCTAAAGTAGATACCCCAGTTTCTTTGTCTCCATCGAAGTCTGAATCAGAGTATCCAATCAAGTTGAAGTCATCCACCTGTGTATACTTGATTCCAAGGTTTTGAGTTCCCTTCAAGTACCTTAGAACTCTTTTTGCAGCAGACCAATGTCCCTCACAAGTCTTTTGCATAAACCTGGAGAGGATTCCAATAGCAAATGAAATGTCTGGTCTGGTAGTAGTGAGGTAGATGAGACTTCCTACAAGCTGTCTATACTTTGTTGCATCCTCAAATTCGTTTCCTTCAATAGATGTGATCTTCAAGTTTTGTTCCATTGGAGTAGAAAGAGGATTGCACTCTGTCATGCCAAATCTGTTTAACAAGTCTCCAATGTATTTCTTTTGAGAAAGAAATATGGATTTTGGATGTTGGGTTACTTCAATGCCAAGATAGTAATGAACATAGCCCAAATCAGTCATTTCAAAACTTTTTCCTAATTATTTCTTTATGGATGCAATATAGCTTTCATTGTTCCATGTCATTAAAAGATCATCTACATATACCACAAGATATATAACTGTTTTCACAACTTTCTTGACAAAGAAAGTTGCATCATCAAGATCAAAATGTTTGAAGTTGAGTTTCATAAGATGCTCAGTTAGTTTTTCATACCAGGCTCGTGGTGCTTGTTTGAGGCCATACAAGGACTTCACAAGTTTGCATACTTTATGTTCATGTCCTTTCACAGCAAATCCTTTAGGTCGGGACATAAAAACATTCTCTTTTAGATCTCCATTCAAGAATGCAGTTTTTACATCCATTTGATGGACTTTCCAACCGTTCTGGGCAGCTAGTGCAAAGAGTGTCCGGATGGTGGCCCATTTTGCTGTGGGGGCAAAAGTTTCCTCATAATCGACCCCTTCCTTCTGTGCAAAACCTTTTTCCACAAGCCTAGCTTTGTGCTTGTCAAGTGAGCCATCAGCTTTGTACTTGTTCTTGTAGACCCACTTGCAGCCAATTGGTTTGGTTCCAAATGGAGGATCAATCAGCTTCCAAGTGCCATTCTTTATGAGGGCATCATACTCCTTCTGCATCGCTTCTTTCCATTCATCATGAGAAGCAGCTTCTTTGAAGGAAGTTGGTTCAAAATCTGTAGACAAGTTCAATTCACAATCATAAGTAACATCCATATCAACAGGTGAATTAGAGTTATCTACATCACCTCCATCTTGTCGATTTGTATTTCTGGTTCCTGTTTTTCCAATTTCATCAGGATGAACACTTTCAAGTGTCTTTGCCAGCCACTTTGGGGGACCTTTATGAGATGGTCCAGGCTGCTCTGTTGATTGAGTTGGGACTGAATCAAGATTGAGTCTCCCAATTCTATCAATTACATCACTTAAAGCATCATCCGTTGTTGGAGTTTCATGCAGGGGAGATTGTTCTTCAGAAGAAGATTCCACATGTTTTTCTAGTATAGGAATCCCCCCTTCAAGATGTGGAATCTGATTATCAAATTCTTGAAATGATTTTGTTTTTGCGAATCTATCCAAGCGATCAAGTTGCCGCTCAACAACATTGTCAGATTTGGATGATTCGAGAAAAATGACATCTCTAGATAAAACAAACTTTTTATTTACTTCATCATAGAGGCGGTATGCTTTAGATGTGTTTGAATACCCCAGGAAGATACACTTACGACTTCTAGCACCAAGTTTGTTTCTATGTACCTTTGGTATTAAAGCATAACAGGTGGAACCAAAGATCCTGAGATGTTTTACCAAAGGAACATGTCCATACCACAATTCATAAGGAGTCTTGTTTCTTATAGCACTAGATGGGCATCTATTCTTTATATATGCAACACATAGAACATCATCAGCCCAAAACATTATCTTTACATTTTTGAAGAAAAGCATGGATTGTACCATATTCAAGATTGTTCTATTCATTCTTTCTGCTACACCATTCTGTTGGGGATTATAAGGCACAGTTGTTTGATGTTTGATCCCATGTTGGCGAAGATAGTGTTCAAATTCATTTGATGTATATTCTTTTCCATTATTAGTGCGTATAGACCCAATATGAGATTGTGCATCATTTTCAATCCATTTATGAAAATTTTTGAATATTTGAAAAGCATCAGATTTGTTCTTCAATAAATAAACCCAACACATTCTGGTGTAATCATCAATAAATGTCATGATATATTTATTTCCATTTGCAGAAGGAACAAGCATTGGACCACATAAATCTGAATGAATGAGTTTAGGCTTCCTATGTGCTCTTGAATGTGAATCATGAAAAGATTGTTTGCTATGCTTTCCTAGAATACAAGCATCACATTGCTTATGTTTTCTAGGAATTGTAGGCAAACCAGCAACACCATTTTTCTTTAATAAGCAAAGACTGTCATAGTTTAAATGTCCAAATCTAGCATGCCATAATAAACTTGATGGAAGTGTACCTTCTTCATGATGAGAAATATATGAGAAATGTTGTGCATGAGCAGAGGTTCCTTGCAGTTTAAGAAGTCTTTCTTCTTCTATTCCCCTCATGACCAGTGAGTGGTCAGATGCCTTTCTTACCTCAAGCTTTCCATCAAACATATGAATGGAGTGACCTCGCTGGCAGATGTGGACCAAGGACAGCAAGTTTCTCTTGAGATGTGGGAGATATAGAACATGATCCAGAAGAAAGTCTGGAAGACTAGGCAGTTTAAGCCTGATTGTGCCAAGCCCTGATGGCTTGATTTTTGATTGATCTGCAAAGTATACTGCTCCATCAACATTGTCAGTGAAATCTTCAAAAAAATCTTTCCTATGAGTCATATGACAGGTTGCTCCTGAATCAAGCAACCAATCATTTTTCGAAGAAGCAAGTGAAGCATTAAACAAATCTTCATTTACTCCAATGTTACATTGTGCCTCAATATAGTGAGCGGATTCAGGTGCTTTACCTTTGTCTGTGTCATCAGTTTTACCTTTCTGTTGGTTTCTTCTCTGCTCAATTTTGTCCAATGGTAGCTTGCATGTAGAAGCATCATGTGATCCATTTCGTTTGCAGCGAATGCAATGTAGATCTGCCTTTTCTCCTTGAGAATGTCTGCCCCCCTGCCTCTGAAGTATCTTCCTCTTCCTCTTCATCCACCTCTTCCTCTTGTAGAATCTTGAGCAGGATGCTTTTCTTTATGAGCAAGGCAAACCGTCTCTTCAGAAGATTCAGGGACTGTTTTCTTTCCAAAGGCTTTCTCCCTTTCAGCAAACTTTTTCACAAGAGAATCAAAGGTTATGTCTTTAAGATTTCCATTTGCTTGTAAAGACTCAAGATAATTGGAGTAGGTAGGATAGAGTTCTTTGAGAAAGGCAATAAGAGAGATATCCAGCTCAACCTTAGTGGATTTAAGATCATGCATTATAGACTTTATTTCAGATGCAAGAGCAAGGGGATCATTATTTTTCAGTTCAAGAGTGAAGAGTTTAATCATGAGCTGAACAACTTCAAGTGCAGAATTTGAATCATAGAGTTCTTTCAACTTTTGTAAAGCTTCAAAGGCAGTGGAATAGGATGAAATATGACGACTTACTTCTTCATTTACAGATGCTGCAATCAATGCATAGGCTTTGCTGTTCTTGTTTTCCCAAATGACAAGTTCTTTATCTGATGTAGGCTGCACAGGGTCTTTGTCTTCTTCTTCGACACACACTCCCTTCCACAACTCATTGTAGATGAGGGTGTGTTTTACCATCCGAGACCATTCAGAATAGTTCTCCTTGCTAGTGAGAACTATTCCTACCATAGAGATGATTGAATGCATTCTGTAAAAACACTTCTGCTGATAGAAAAATACTTATAATGGAAAAAAGAATGTGCTTTTGTGAAAAAAAATAAAAATTTGCTGCTAAAAGAATGATTCTGATTCTGCTATGCCATTTATATTATTGACTATTGAAATGAATGTTGATAACATGCTACCATTGTAACATATATCACCACATGAACAATTTGAGTGCTTGTGTTAAACGCTGCCACTCTGATATATGCGCTCTGATATATGCATGTGACACATATATGCTCTAATACATAGTACGGTGATGCCACTGGGATGCCATTTCAACGGTCATATGAGATCCTTAATCCGCGTCACTCAAGCATAGACGTGTGATATTTCTACAGTCCTTTCGTGCACATGTGTCGTTGTAACGTGTCACAGATAACTAAAGTAGGCCCCGCGATCTGTGATAAATTCTTAGTCTATTAAAACCAGATATTCCGAATGAATGCACGAAGACTTGAACTCTGAGTGATGAATCAGTCGTCGTTTGGTGATGAACTTCAATCGAAAATTTGTGGCGAACGATAGCAATAGGCGTGGGGTATATATCACTAGAGAACAGAGAACCAGTGGGCGTTCTCAGTGGGCTTGGAAAACAGATCCAAAGGAGATCTTGTCAGCATAAAAAAAACAGGCGGCCTTGTAGATTCTGCGGTCCGAGAGGCTCGGCAATGCCTAAAACGGCACAGACGGCTTTATTGACAGAAGAAGGGAGATATGTTATGTGGGAGAAAGAAAGATAGAATTCAATAATAATACCGTCGATTTCAGCAAACAGTCGAGATTTAAGAAGCCCAGATTTCAAACGGACGAACCCATGACAGCCACGAGCGCCTCCTCCGAAGCAGCCTCGGCCCCCACCGCCTTTGTCCCCAAGATCGCGAGTTCGAATCCAGCCCAGAGCTGCGAGGTCGAATTGTGAGTGCAGTGGCTTGACGGAGGAGTTAACGTTCTAGTGTCTCTTCAGATGCTCGAAGTATTCTCGAATTGCGGCAATGGAATGAGCAATATGGAGAAGTTAACGGCTTCTCATTTCTCCTTTTCATGCGGTCTATCGAGCTCGTGACCTCCTTTTGACAAGTCACCACAAACGACCATCAGAGTAGCGAGGACCAACCATGCTTCCGCTTCAGGCTGGAGTCGGGGTTTCTTTCTCCGTCTTAGGCATCTTGTCATCCACGGAATTGCAAGCGACTGCGGATCGAGTTTCTTGTATCAAGCCCGTTATTTGCCGTCCGGTAGAACGAGGATTCAGGCAACTGCAAGTTTGCTACAGTCAATCCCAGCGTTCAATAGTATTCACAATCACAACGGGGAGATTTTCTGGCGGATGCAAAGTGTTATCAGGGTAGCGCAGGTGTGGCAGAATGACAGAGTCGTTTGAGGACAGAGCGCTCGCAGAGGTAGAGGACAGGCACTAAAACAGGCAGGCAGAATATGGGACAGAGGAGTGCTCAGGACAGAGGCAGGAGTTACAACTATTTTTAGAACCTGGGACCTGTGCTCTGATACCATGTCAGGCCAGGGTAACTCCAGAATGAGCAGAAGAAAACTGATCTATTATTTCATTAGAGAACTATTGTTTATATACAAAAAGGAGACGGAACAGTTCATCTTCTTGATGACTGTTCACGTTCCAGTTTACCCAACCGCCTTCGGATTAGGTGTGAACAGAATGCAATTGGTAATCCACTAATGAATATTTGAATCTTTCCCTTCTCCTCCTTGAGGTAAGGCACATACCTCAACATCTCTAAGAACCTGCTAGTGTACTCCTAATTTATCATCAATCCCATCTTTAGTTCATAGAATTATTTTTCCTTGTCATACAAGTATCCCTCATATAAATAATTCTTCTTGAATCTCAAAGTCAAGCCCTCCCCATGAATACCTCTGACCTTCTTCACATCTTCCCACCAAATATCTACTTTACCTTTGAGACTGAAGTAGTTATTCTGGCTTTCATTTTCTCTAAATAATCACCCAATATGAAGAAATTCCTCATGCCAAGTAACCATGGTTCTGCATTCTGTGACTTCTTCATATCTCCATCGAATGTAGGTGGCTTTTCTTTCTTAAACTCATGTGGCAAGTATCCCCTATCACTCATTGTTTAAGGATGATAACGATGATGACCATAATGACTATAAGTTATTCATCCCACTAGGATATTGTAAAATGTTATTTTAAATTTTAAATTTGTTTAGCTCATAAAAGAAAGAAGAGGAAAAAATAGAAAAAGAAAAGATAGAAAAATAGAGAAAAGTAAGAAAAATAAAAAGAAAATAAAATGGGACAAAAAAATGTATATATGGGAAAAATAAAAAAAATAGATCCCAAAGTATCGGCGTGCAAGTTCAAATGCTGCCAAAATCATTTTATTTTAATTTTTATTTCAAATAAAAGGGAAAAAACATATGACTAGATGGATTTGTTGTTTTCCAATAAGGTTATCACACCTTTCGATGGTGGTGATGACCCCTGCCCAGATCAATGACGGGAAATGGATTTTAGACCCCCCCGCAATATCGACGGTTGTTGGGGTGGGGTCCCCTAGGGTCAATTTTGGGGCAAAAGCCCAAGTTTTGGGGCAAAAATCCCATGTTTTGTTTTATAGAATGTAAAGTCTCCGCAAGTTGTGGTCACAGAGAGCGTAGATAATAAAGTGTCATAAAGGGTTTTACCCTTCTTTTATGTAAGATGAGTTGGCTTTAGAAGATCTACCCATGGTCTGCGGACCATGGGATTGTATAAATAAATAAGTCTTAGAGAGTCTAAGGCATAATAGATAATGATGAAGATGAATGTAATGGGTCAGTAGAAGAAAGCACAAAGAAGGCCTAGAGTAGAAGAGAGACTCTACAGCTGTGTGCATATATGCCTAGAGTAGAGTTCGCAGTTGAGTGCACAGAAAAATGCAGTTGAGTGCATAGGGAAGTCTGGGTCTATAAGCAAAACTAAAGTATTAATAAAGAGATTATTCCAGAAAAGCCTATGTTTTGTCTATTTATTTCTGTTATGAATGAATGCACTTTTATGTTGTGATGAATGACGGGTTTATGAAATAATATTGTATTCATGCGCGACTTTACATGATTTATAATTTTATATGAATGCAAGTAATAATAACTATTTATACGAAGAATACCTTGTTGCATGTTAAAGTTATCTAACACTTAAGCCGGCCCAAGTAAATATAGAATTAGGAGTAATCACAGAGGCACGTAAGTGGTTGATTCACATGTTTAGGGTCTGTGAAGGACAGTCGTAGACCTTCGCGAAGGTCTATAGGTTAGTTAAAGGAAGTTATATTGATAAGCCTTAAAGGATTATTGATCTTCATGAAGGTAGGTTTAGGGCATAAAACGACATTACACTAATATTTGGGTGAGGAAACTTGGTTTCAGCATCCCCCCATTCTGTTTCAGGTGAGACTTCAATCTGTGCTCCACAGATTGATGCCGAAAGGGCCAGTAGTGTAGGGATTTGTTTGGCAGACTAACTATGAACCTGGGTCAGGACCCACTAAAACAAAAAATGGTTCAGTTATCAGGATCAGGATCTACAAAAAGAGATGTGTGATTTCGCATCACTGGAACCCAACTAAGAAGGAAATTGAAGAGTGGTTGGATAGAAAGATCCACAAATTCGCGGTGCAAGAAAACATAAATCCACACTTGATAAAAGAAAAATGTTTGAACATATATTTGTACATAGAGATACATGAAATTTTCTTTTGTTCCTTTCCAATCGAACTATACGAGTGGATCACTAAAATGGCATACAACCAAGGAAGGTGGAGGATTGACATCCAATAGTGTGAACCCCAGAGTTAGTGCGAAGATTGGAAGCCTCTGAAGATAATATCACATGTGATGTTGATCAATGGTTTCATCATGTCATAGGAGGATTTGTGACAGAATTTGTGATCAATACCTCGGTCAGCTACATTGAAGCAGAACGAAGCTTCTTCAAGGGACCGCGAGGTAAGTATTTGAGATCTTTGAATACTGATGTTTGGAGCTATGCGAAGTGGAAATTTCTTCAGGGATAAAGGGAGAAGAGGCCCTAAATATAGCCTACTGATTGAGCTTCCTCTAAGTGATGACGAGGGAGTAGCACAGGCTTCACCACAGAGCATTGTCTAGTTAATAAGACAAGGGTTTCTATGAATTCCTCAGCCACCGACACCACCTTTGCCTTTACCTCCACAATATACACCTTCGTCCACTCCACCACCATTTGATATGTTGAATACAATGAAGTTTCTCGTTTTCAAGGGCTTGGGAAATGAGGACCTAGACTAGTTTTGATTCGTTGTGAAGGCCGTGTGGACAACATAGAATATTACAGATGATCATATGAAGAAAGTGCAGTTGGTTACTACTTTACAGGATCACGCACTAACATTGTACATCAAGTACTACACTAATAACCCAATGGATTCGTTGGCAGATACTCAGACCATGCTAAATAAGGAGTTCAGTAGGCCCAAATTTGAATCGCAATTAGTTATTGGATTCAAGGAAAACATTATGAGGCTTGTGAAACACCCTGGGAGATGGATCAGAGATTGAAATGCCAGATCTACGAAGCTAACATGAAACTTACGGATGGGAAGCATCGTGGATTCTTTGTAACTTCTCTCTTGCCTCACGTAAGGGTTTCCTCATCACAGCAAAATATTAGGACCTAGGCAGAAGCCGTGGAAATTGCATGAGACACCAATTAAAGATATTGCATTGGGAGTTCAGTAGATTCACGCGGAGTTGTAGAATATTTTCCTAGAGTTCCATATCTTGAAGAAGGATAGAGTGGCTCAGCTAGAGGTGCGCAAAGAAGTTTGGTGCCTAAAATGTAAGAGCTAGAGGCATGACAAAGATAATTGCTCTTTTTTCACAAATTATGTTGTAGGAGGAGGGAAAATACCTCTAAGGCCGGAAGCTCAAGTAGGGCCAAGAACAGGGCCTGCGCTGTGGGTTGCTATTTGTTAGGTAGAAGGAAAACATATAATAGACAATTTCCACTTGCTGCACAAATTTATGCAGACACTGCAACAACTCTTCTATAGCTTCTATAAATTGGTGGGTAATGATGAGCATTATTGTCGTAGATATGAGTTAATGATGGAGAGAACTATCACGTATCGAGTGTAGACAGAAACTTGGCCTCCAGTCAAGGCATTGGGGGTGCGCGCAAAGTATATCAGGGCTGCAGATGAGGCCGAGGAGGAGGAGGACCTAGTACAGGCGGGCAACAAGTTATTTGTTACAATTGCGGAGGGCTAGGACACTATGCATGGGAGTGTACAAGCTTGTAATTCCTGTCGTGAAGATATTGTACTCAGTTTCATCAAATGATAGAAGACTACCCTGTGTTAAGGTCTAAGATGCACAAGAAGAGGGCGCAGCCCCAGTAGCCTACTGTTTCCGGGAAAACTAGTATCTTTTTGATCTACTAGTCCCACTAGGATTGGTAGCTATCCTAGAAACAAACAATCAAAGTAATTTACGATTTCTTTTATGTATGATAGATAAGAGAGAAGCAAAGGGACCAACCTGGATCTTCCGCTTGACTCCTTGCTTGATTTCTCTCTCCCTTGATAGAGCTTGCACCTCTTCTCCTACTTATCCCACTGAATGAATACTTGTAGAGACAAAGTAAAAAAACACCATCAAAGCATCTCGATCTATTATATCATAAACAATGCAGAATCAGAAATACATTGATCATACAATGGCATTCACAAATAACAACATTCACAAATACACGATTGTATGGAGGAAAACTCAAAGAACTTTATTAATAGTAGAAGGGAGAATTACAACCTAGTGGTTTGATCCAGCATCAAAGCCCTCTTCACCTCATGAAAAGCAAGATCACCCAACATTACAATGCCTGTTCTCAAAGACAAACTACCAACGCTTCCTTACAAATTACCAAATTCTAGCCTCTAGATCTCTCAGCTGAGGGATCCATTTATAGATGTTTGCAAGGGTGTGAGTCATCTCTAGGTTTTTGATTAGTGTCATTCCACTTGTTTTTCTTAGCTCCACTTGGAGATTTCTTGGATCTCTTACTCATCCCTGGGTGAATTCAGAGAGGTAAGTGTCACAGGAGAAGTTTCTAGAAGATTCTATGAGCATCCACTTAGAAAGTTGTCTTGGACATTTGTCCATCCTCATTCATCACACCCTACAAAAGGAATCTTCAGTGCATCACACCTGGCTAGTGTGGAAGTCAGTATGCATTGCACCTTGACAGTGGGGCAATCAGTATGGTCCAGTTTTGGCCAGTTCTGAGTGGTTTTTCAGGTGGGATTTGGGGAATGATGTAATCAGTTGACTAAGATCCTTTAGGGTATGAAACAACACTTTTATGGGTTAAAGAGCCCTTGGTTTATCGACATATAAGATTGGGGTTTCAGTGCCAAAATATGTCTATAACAGTTGCCCGCTAAATCATGAAGTTGTAAAAATCTTTTGACGTTGAGTGAAATACTTTATCATGAGGATCCGAGGTATTCGAACTGGAAGGTGGCCTATATAAGATACAATACAATACATCATCATCATATTATTTTCATGTTCTAGCTGAGGCGGGAATTCCCATGCTCAGCCTTGTAAATTCATTTTCATGTACATAAGACAGATAATTGTCTACAGTCGCAAACGGGTTCTTCATATGAAGAGTCATCTTCCCTGGCTTAGATGACTATCTGTGCAACTTCTATGTACATTTGATGTCTTTATATCCCTAAATATATCGCAGCCTAGATCAATGAAACTAGATCCAATCTCTTCAAACTCGTTCAATCTTCACTCAATGTACAAGTCGATCCATGTGAAAAGATGTCCTGAAGTCAAACATGGAAAGACATCCACTGATTACCAGCCAATAATGTAAGTTGTTAACAGGCGCAAGAGGAATCACCGATAATGATGATAAACCCCAAGGTACTACAGTACAATTCACGTGGTGTGAATATATGATCCAATGTCGAACACCACACAAAGTCTTTCATTCGAAGGCCATCGATGTAAACCTGTCACCGGAAGTGAGAAACTTTCCATTGAGGCATGCAAGCTTCAAAGTACTGAAAGGTTTGTTTCTAAGTCAACTTCTTGGATAATGAGCTGATGTTGACAAGAAGTGACCCGTCATAGGAGGGCCTTAATGTATCCCACATCTATGACACAAAACAAAGCAAATGATTTTCTGGAGGTGAAAACAATCGACGACACAAGGTTCAGCAATGGCGGTCATGAAAAATGGAGGTTGAAGGTATTGCAGTGAATGAGGCATTGACTGGGTGGTGAATTATCTGAATGACTTCTCGAACATATCGATGAAACTGAGATGGATTGGTAGTGTTAACCCCAAAAGATGGATGGTATGGAGGACCAATGGTGATATGACTGGTGAATGGAATAACCCAACCCGACTCAATCATGGTGATGGAGTGAAAGTGTCATGTTCAAGAGCGACCTGCTACCATAAAATTCTTCAAGTTTTCTTCCCCTTTTCCCCAGTCATTGCTGACTAGTAGCTCTTTATTTTTGTCAAGCTTGAGGAAGATAACATATTCTTGTTATATAATTTTCCCTTCGAGCAAACTTGCCGCTATGTTTTAGCGAGTCTAGCGACAATGAAACTCGTTCTTGTCTGGGTGGACAAGTTTGTCGCTATTGTTTTATCGAGTTTAACGACAAAGATAACTCAGTCCTTTTCATGTTTTGAGAGTTTGAAAAGGGACAAAAAGAAAACTCCAGTACTTATTTTTCGTAGCATAATCCCTTAGGTCCGAAAAATATTAAAATAATACAAAAGGGATTACTTTTCTGATCACTTTAGTAAGCCGAAAAAGATAAGCGCTCGAACTTTTTCATGAGATAATCCCTCAGGTCTGAAAATTTTAAAATACACAGGAGGGATGGAACTTCCAATTACTTTAGCGAGCTGGAGAGGCCAATTGCTCGACAATCTTTTCATATTTAGCGAGTCTAAAAAGGGTTTAAAGTGGACTCATTTTTTGAGGAACGAGTGGTATCCGGGGTAGCAACTGGTTCCGGGTAATCTTGGAACTTCTTAAAAAATGGTGATATGAAGAGGGTGGCTAACAAGACCACTCATCACAGCTATTCCTCTAAATGGTAAACAATCAAGTGGAAGCGTATGATCGGAAAAATGGATGGAAATGATGGTGGAAACACAACCAAGGTTCAAAAGGGCTGATATAATTGCGATCACAAGAGTTATTTACCGAAGGTGGGTTCATTTTTTAACGAGCTTGAACTCTATGGGAACATATGCTCAGTGGTAGGTTTATTTTTTAACGAGCTTGAACCATACGATAACATTGCTCGTAGGTAGGTTCATTTTTTATTGAGCTTGAACTCTGGGGGAACATATGCTCAGTGCCTTTTTATGTAGGCTAGAAATGACCAAACTATAAAGCTAAAAAACACTAAAAAGCTAAGGAACTACTGAGGTTAGGTAGGATGGTTTCATTAGTAGTTTAGACAAAACCCTTCCTTTGCTCCATCCGCAGCATAGATGAAGGTGAATGGTGGATCAGACCAATTACCTAACCTAAGAAGTTAAAATACTAGAAAACTAAAAAGCTAAAAAGCTAAAATGCTAAAAAATGAAATTGGTCATTTTTCGCTTGCATAAAAATGTTTGCATGCCCCTAGGCATCGAGAAAAGGAAAGTCTCTAGTAACCATATGGGAATCACTGTGGTTAAGAAGAATTGTTTTTGTCAGCGGTTAGACAAAAACACTTCCTTGGCTTTGTCCACCAATTAGAAAAAAGTGAGTGGTGTGTCATACCAATCACTTAACTTACAGGGACATTCATATGGTAGGATGGTTTCATCCACAAAATAGACAAAACACTTCGTTGCCTTCGTCCGCAGTGCAGAAAAAAGTGAATGGTGTTTCAGACCAATCACATAACCTACAGGGAAACCTATCTTTTCAGCTGGGTTTGTCCGCCAAATGGATGAGGATGCATGCCCCCTAAGCTTCGTTACATTCACCATACTACTCGGGGTAATTAGGTGGATGGAATGAAGGTTGAAGAGACATTCTTGACGTAAAAAGACCATTTAGGGATGATGGTTGACTTGGAGCTGTGTTTGAACCAGGAAATGAAAGCTGGACAATTTTGCCTTCATGCGGGAAACACATCACTCGAAAGAGTGTGGAAACAATAGCTTCCATGCTTTAAACATAGTCACATCCAAGGAGTAGATTCTAATCTAACGGCCCTTGGACTACCATCACGTTCAAGTGAATGGTTTTCCTTCTCAAATTTATCAGCAACTTAGGAAGGATCCCTAATGGTCAACTGGTTCCTTTGTTAAAGCCTGACAAATTTTGTGTACCAAACATAAGTGATGGTGAACCAAGCACTTTCCAAGCAGTTGAGGAAAGGATACTCACTGATGCCCCTTCATCTATGATAGTGCCAGACACGATCATTTTGTAAACTTGTACTATAATCTGGAATGGTACATTATAAGGAAGGCGAGATCTTGCTAGTCGATTCCAATCAAAGGAAGCGATGAGACTGCTTGGAGGGGTACCGAATAAATGGGCGAAATGACCCCTTGAGTAGCGGGAACTGGGGGGTTCTCTTCCTGTTGTGAAGGAACGGGTGGATTGCCCCCAAGTTCATCAGACTCTGAAGTGACAAAAAGAATTTGAATAGTATCGTTCTTATTCTCTTCAGGAATGATATCATCTAAAGGTGGACTTTCTGAAGCCAAAACTGGGTTGACCTCCATTTCGACCTATTGACTTTGGTTTGATATTGACTCAGATGATTCGCTTTCAACGATAGATGTTTTGACCAATGGTTCAGTTAAGTCAGTCGGATTTTCAACTAGTAAAGGACTAGGGGAGAGTTTCTTGTATCTAGGTGGAATTCGCTGCGATGAAGCAGGACGATTATGCAAGACTCTTTTGGCCTCACCCAAAAAATGACAACGGGGAAGTATATGGTTCCCTCACATAACGCAAATGGAAATTTGACTTTCCTTTCTTGTCCGTGGACTTCACTATCACTAGTTGATGGTGTATTATCAACATGATCAGCAGAGGTTGATGACATCGGTTGGTGCGAACGGGGGGACCATTCTCTCAAGATCTGAGGAATGCACGAACAATCTCAATGAAAATGGTTTCCTTTGCAAATTACACAAGGATATTTAGGAGATTAGTGTGTGGATTTTCACCAGATGATTCATGGTTGCCCCCTTACTTAATTGACTTCTTCTTCTTCTCCTTCCCTTTCTTCTTCTTCTCAAGTTCACCAAGCGAATATGAAGAAGGGGAGGGAGAAACAAACAAAGAGGAAGGTGAAGGGTCAACTTGAGTATCAACTAGATGTTGATTCGATTGCTGAGGAATCACATTATTTTGAACCACGAAGGTTGAGAATAGCCATACTGACAGGCCAATAGTAAGTCCCAGAAGGGACAAAGTGGCCATATGAGGTGCACTAATATTTCCCCAAGATGTAAAAGGACTAGGAATCCCCTCCAAAGGGATGCCTTGATTGGTGGACTCCATTATCTCAACCTAAGATCAACGAAAGAATAGGGATGTTATTCCAAATTTAAATCAATTTTAATGACACTTTGACACAACTTTTCTTTTTCAATTTTTAAGAGTCGAGGGAAAGCTAAAGATGACTCTAGTCCCCTTCGATTTTTAATGAGCCTGAAGTGACAAGTGCTCAGATGGACCTTTTCTTTTAAGGAGTCGAAAGGGAATGAAAGTGACTACTCTGAAGATCTAGACAGAGGAATTACCAAACCAATCACAAAACTGCAAAATACACCTTGGTGATAAATTAAAGAGAAATTACCAAGGACTTATGTACAGTAGTCAATCTTCCCAAATGTTGTGTTCAGTGCATTGTGATCGATAGGGTGGTAGACACGTCTTCCTATGGATAAAGGATATCAGTGTATTGTGGTCTACCAATATATACTCAACGGTATGGGGAGCACAAGTCCGTGCTAGCACTTGTCATATCAAAGAGGAGGAATCACCCAACCTTCGATGAAACGATAGTTACTAGATTTTACGACGCCAGAACACATCTCTAGCCTAGACCTCTAGATGTGTTGTGTTAGGTTCCAAAGCATTGTTAAGTTCATTGAAATTTATTTTAGAGTTGATCTTGTTTAGAATTTTGCCTTTCAAGGTTCACCACGTGATGTAGATGTAAAATTCCTAAATATTCAATCTAAAATGATAAACAATCGTTGTTTATTTTTAGCAATGAAAATACTAGCTACTAAGGAAAGAATATTACGATTCTTTCAAACAAAGAGCAAAGAACACACACTAAATGCACCTTTCCTAAATCATTTTTCACACACAGTCTAAATGCAAATGCAAATGCATGTATTTTGTTTTCATTCCCTTTAATGTGAAAAATGTAAAAAAAGAAAACTAAGTATAGATCTGAAATATTTTCTTCAAAGCGACACTTCGACAATTTCTCTTCAAAATTAAAGGAAGACTAAACGACACTTTTTGATTTATAATAGAGAATTCTTTCAACACTTCAAGATATCAAAAAATCAAATCAAATACATGACAAAAAGTCCAATCGACTATCGAAGGAAGGAAGATTCAATGACACTTCTCTTTTTTGATACAAAACGATAGTTATGACACTTTTTTGCACCAAAATGACAGTTCGATTTAAGCAACTTTTCGACAAAGGATTGTGAATGATGGACAAATACATAAAAACATTTACTAATCCTAATTAATGGAGACTGATCTATGTAAAGAAAGGAGTCTTCAACAATGAGATACTGTTCATAAGCAGCAAAACAATTGAACAGAGCTGAAAACAAGGACAAAAAACCCAAATTTAAAGGAGAGAAATAGGACTACTCAGTCATTGCACCTGTGCTTCACAGAAACAGGGATGCATCTCACCTGCTACTATCGGGAAGTGTGATGCATACTGGATTCTAGTGACAAACAGTGTGATGGGCTAGGGAGCGCAGCTGAGGTGGGTTTTGGCTCAAATTTGCAGCTAAATTCAGTGAGTTACGATGAGATATTATGGACAGTAAAGAACAGAGTACAAGGGTATGATCTTGGAAGGTTATTGAGCTACCAATAGGGCATCTAGAATTCTTATAAGTCAGATGTTCAAATCATAAACTAAACCGAAGTTTGACTGAAGCAGCATTCATCTACTTTGCAATTGCAGAGAAAAAGCAGTCCGAAGGCTATCTGGCTAACTTCAGGCTCCGTCTGTAGTTTATAAAACAAACAATCAACAAAAAACAAGAAAACTATTCGGTCCCCAGTAGAGTCGCCATTTTGTTTTGGGGAAAACTAGTGTCTTTTCGATCTGCTAGTCCCACTAGGATTGGTAGCTATCCTAGAAACAAACAATCAAAGTAATTTACAATTTCCTTTATGCATGATAGATAAGAGAGAAGCAAAGGGACCAACCTGGATTTTCCGCTTGACTCCTTGCTTGATTTCTCTCTCCCTTGATAGAGCTTACACCTCTTCTCCTACTTATCCCGCTCAATGAATACCTATAGAGACAAAGTAACAAAACACCATCAAAGCATCTTGATCTATTATATCATAAGCAATTCAAAATCAAAAATACATTGATCATACAATGGCATTCACAAATAACAACATTCACAAATACATGATTGTATGGAGAAAAACTCAAAGAACTTTATTAATAGTAGAAGGGAGAATTACAACCCAGCTGTCTGATCCAGCATCATCCTCCCAGCATCAAAGCCCTATTCACCTCATTAAAAGCAAGATCACCCAACAATACAATGCCTTTTCTCAAAGACAAACTATCGGCATTTCCTTACAAATTAACAAATTCCAGCCTCTAGATCTCTCAGATGAGGGATCCATTTATAGATTTCTACAAGGGTGTGAGTCATCTCTAGGTTTTTGATTTGTGTCATTCCACTTGTTTTCCTTGGTTCCACTTGGAGATTTCTTGGATCTCTTACTCATCCCTGGGCGAATTCAGAGAGGCAAGTGTCACAAGAGAAGTTTATGGAAGATTCAATGAGCATCCACTTAGCAAACTATCTCGGACATTTGTCCATCCTTGCTCATCACACCCTATGGAAGGCCTCTTCAGTATGCATCGTACCTTGACAGTGGGGAAGTCAATATGGTCCAGTTTTGGCCAGTTCTGAGTGGCTTTTCAGGTGGAACTTTTGGGGAATGATGTAATCAATTGACTATTATCCTTTAGGGTATGAAACAACACTTTTACTGGTTAAAGAGCCCTTGGTTTATCGACATATAAGCTTGGGGTTGCAGTGCCCAAATATTTCTATAACACCTACCCAGAACCTGTAGATGAAGAGGGTTGAAGCCCACGAAGAGGATCCTAATGTGAATATCGTGTTGTGATGTGGAATGACAACTAGCGAGGATAAAGGAAAGAAACCTGAAGAAAGTTAATGGGTGCACAAGGCACCATAAAAGGAGGTTGGGTTTGACTTGGAGTGCATGAAAGAGATGTTCATGGAAATAAGGAAAAGCTTCGTTGAGGCCTCTACCACAGGAACTCTGGATAAGCTGTCTGAAGAAATGGACCCCTACATGCTTACTACATTCTTCGAGACCTGTATGAATCTGCTATGTGATAGCAAGGCCATGAAAGGATTACAGGAGTTGATAAACCAGTGTGTCAGTAAATAAAATTCTCCTGAGGGACCTCACGTAGTTAGAAAATTTGGTAAGCATAAGGCAAGAACAAGGCGCGAGATGAGGCTCACTACACAAATAGGAGAGTATGAGATGGATCAATTTATTCTAGACCTAGGGTCGGATGCGAACATCTTGCCTAAACATACATGGAAAATAATGGGGAGACCTACGCTATAGTGGTCTCCAATTCAATTGAGGATGGAAAATCAACAGAATACTATCCCCATGGGAATATTGCAGGGAGTGACAGTAGATACTGAAGGCATGAGCGCATTGGCCAATTTTGATGTAATAGAGATTGTTGATGACAACAATCCTTACCCCACACTCCTTTAGATCGATTGGGCTATTGACATGAATTGGGTAATCAACTCGAAGAAGATGATGATGTCATTTGAAAGAAAATTGCTCCACGTAGTAGTACCCTTGGACCCTACAAAAGGACCACACTATATTGAACTGATATGCGATTACAAAAGCAACGATGATTTGGACTAGATCTATAAAATAACAGTGTGAGATCAAGATTGGGTTAATCCAATAGCGGATGGGTGCATTGCATGGGACTGCAAAAGTTCTTGTACATTCGATTTAGATGAGGAATTGGAACACTAGTAGAACAGGTTGCATGAATTATCTATGCTGCATTGTAACATCATGACTAAATTGATGCGTTGTGTATCATTAGAGGTAATAAAGTTTCCTTATTATGATGGTCTAACTGATGCAGATAAATTCTTGGATGCATTTGAAAGGGAGGGACCAGATAAGCATCGCTTCCAAACCTTGGATTTGGCACTATGTGCTACACCCGCAAGGTTGTGGGGTACGCATAAAGACAGTTTTGATGGGTGGCGCGAGTACAGAAAAATGATGAGATTATAGTTTGGTCACCCAAAAGTTCAGCTAACAGAGAAATATGATGGGAGGAATGATCTGTGCGATCATTTAGAATAATGGACTGAGGTTTATGGAGTGGAGCCGCAACCTGAATGGGTGCATTTTTGCTATCACGCTTTAGATGTAATGCCAACAAATTGGTACCTATAAATAGAGCTCCGCCATGGCACTGAAGAGTGGGACATTTTGAGACAGGGACTTTTTATGACATTCAACTTTAAGGATGGATTCAAATGCATTGATGTGGCATTGCAGCAGGTCAAGGCAATGATCTTCAGAATACTGCAGGATCCCTTAGATTTGATTCAACCAAATTGGACCACCCAGCTGCACCATGCGTTGGAGTGCTATAATGTGACTGCAGAAGAAGAATAATAGGATCCAAGGAACATTAACATCCCCGAGGTAGAAGGCCACCGCGAAGTGGAGGGACCAAAAATAGAGAATCCATATATCACCGTGCCATTAAATACTAGACAAGTGAATATTGGCACAGAAGCAGAGCCAAAGTTTGCAAAGATTGGGGACTATTGGGATGATGCTACAGTAGATAAGGTCATTGAGTTGCTCCGCGAATATCAGGATTTGTTCCCTACAAAGTTTTCAGACTTCAAAGGAATAATAGGGGACCTAGGTGTAATGAATATTACGTTGAAGATGGATGTGAAGATGATTAAGAAAAGGCCCTATCGCCTTAATCCCAAGTATAAAGAAAAGGTATGCTTGCAGTTAGATAAGATGTTGGAAGCATGTATTATTAAACCTGTAGAAGAGTCCGACTAGGTGAGCCCAATGGTAGTCCCGGAAAAGAAATAAAGGGTGAGATATGAATTTTCATAGATCTGATGAAGTGTAATGATGCTTTCATTCATGATCCTTTTCCGACACCATTCACAGATGAAGTACTGGAAAATGTAGGAGGGCAGGAGGCCTATTCATTCACTGATGGGTTCTATGGATACCATTATATTAAGATCACGCCAGAAGGTAGGAGCAAGATGACATTCATGACTGAGTGAGGATTCTTTCAGTATATAGTAATGCCCCTTGGGCTCCAAAATTTGTCGGCAATCTTCTTGGACGTAATCATCGCGACGTTTAAAGAGTTCATTCTGCGTTTGGACTGGTAAAGCGCCATGTAGCTAGTTTTCTCTTGATGTTGGATACATGCCGAAGGTATTAGATCGCATTGAACTTGAAGAAATGTTTGTTTTGCATCCCTTTTAGAATCTTGCAAGGTCATGTGGTATGCAGGAAAGGCTTAATGGTGGACCCTACTAAGATCTCAATTATAATTAATTTGGAGGCATCAAGGAGTGTTAAACAGCTACACGCAATGCTGGTTCATACTAGATACTATCAAAAGTTCATCAAAAGTTATGCTCAAATTACCGTGCTGATGGAAAAGATAATAAAGAAGGACGTTACATTCTATTGGGATGAAGAATGTCAATGAAGTCTGGATATATTGAACAAGAAAATGGTCAACACACCAATCCTAGTCTTCCCAGATTGGAAGAAGGAATTTCATGTGCACTTGGATGCATCATGCATTGTGCTGGGAGCAGTGCTGGTATAGGCTGGTGAAGGAGAATTGGATCACCCTATAGTGCTTACAAGCAAGAAGTTGTCTAAGGCTAAAAATAATTATTCAACGACAGAGAGTGAAGGGTTGGCTATGCTGTACGCGCTCCAGAAGTTCAGACACTACCTACTAGGAGGACATTTTAAAATGTATACAAACCATTATGCATTAAAGTATCTAGTCAACAAGCCTGTCTTGGGGGGGGAATATGCAAATGGTTGTTGTTGTTTCAAGAGTATGATTTCGAAGTAATTGTGAAGCCAGGGTGATTGAATGCAGGGCTAGATCATCTGTCATGCATTGAAACAAAAGAGGAGCCTACGAATTTAAACGAGGGGCTGCCTGACGTGCATCTCTTTGTGGTGCGTGTAGAAGACAATCACTTGGGAAACATTATCCACTTCCTGACTACAAGAACGATGCCTGAGGGGTACACTAGTCAATAGAAGAAGGAATTAGTGGTGTGCATGGCAGAATTTTCTATCATTGCAAGCCATTTGTATAAGATCGTATCAGATGAAATACTACGATGCTATGTGCCTAGTTTTGAACGAAACAGTGTCCTCACTGAAGCTCATGGAGGAGCCGCAGGAAGGCATTATGTAGGAAAAGCAACAACGTAGAAGATTTTACGCGCTAGTTTGTGGTGGCCAATGTTGCATAAGGATTCCAAAGCATATGCATCTCAGAGAACTGGTAGACCATCATGGAGGGATGAGATTCCTTTGAATCCACACGTTTCATTGCATCCATTTGAGAAATGGACAATTAATTTTGTAGGACTGATTTAGCCTCTAGGAAAGGAGATGGGTGCACAGTATATCATCACCGCGGCTGAATATTTGACCAAATGGGTGGAGGCACAACCTATGAAGGACTGTACAGGGGCAAAAACAATGAAATTTTTATTTGAGTATGTGTTGACTAGGTTCAGTTGCCCAAATATTTTGATGAGTGATCGTGGTAGGATTTCCTTAATGAAACGATTAGCATGATGACAAAATAATTCCAAGTCTATCATCAGAAGAGTACACCATGTCATCATCAAGCCAATGGGATGGTTGAAGCATTTAATAAGATATTGGAGAATGCATTGACAAAGGTTTACAATGCGTAGAGGAATGATTGGGACGTGCGTGTCCCAGTAGTCTTATGGGCTTATAGAAATACTTGTAAGAAGCTTACTGGTCCTACACCTTTTAGGTTGGTCTATGGCATAGAGATTGTGATGCCTATGGAGTACATTGTGCCTAGTTTAAGCATAGCGGCATTCATAGGAACGATGGACCATGGAGCCTTAGAGGAGCGGCTCACACAACTAACAGAGCTCGAGGAAGACAGATTTTTGGCTCGATTACATCAGTAGGTTCAGAAGGAACGTGAAAAGGCATGGCACGATCGACACATCAAACTGCGCACCTTCAAGGTAAATGATTTAGTTTTATTATATGACAGTAATTTTGATAAATTTCCAGGAAAATTTCAGATGCATTGGCTGGGGCCATATGTTATCAAAGAGATTACCAATGGTGGAGTAGTTCAACTTGTGAAGTTGAATGGCGATCTATTTATGAGAAAGGTAAAATCAAACTGATTGAATCCATACACTAGGGATTTGGCCCAATGACTACAAGATGGTAGCACAGTCTTAGTGCTCCAGGTAGCTGCAAGGAGGCTTGGGACTATAAACTACACTGCCCAGTTTGTAGAGCTACGCAACAAGGGGTTTTCACAAAATAGGAGGGTGTCACAGTACCAGAAGAAGCGTGAAGGGAGCTGCGCTATAGGGGGAGAGCACACAATGTAGCTAGAAAGTGATCGTTACCATCACTATTAATAATTTGATAGTGAGGAAACAGTTAAGAGGAGCTGGGGGTTACATTTAAGGCTACATTTAACAATTAAATATTCAGAAATATGCCGCCAATATAGCACTTATGAACGGATTTTGGGGGCAATGGTCAAATTTGAATTTGAATTTGCCTATAAATTATGTGTGGCTATGTTGGCCCTTTTGTTATAGACATTTTTGTGCCTAACAGAATGAAGCATGAAATGTCAATAATCTGAGGGATCTAAAGTCCCTAAACATGTTGTTCCTACCCCTAGAGGAACAAGGTCAGCAAACCACAGCACTGAAAATCAGTTCTCCACCTGAAAACACTCAAAAACAAGCTAATTCTGGATCATGTCAACTGCTCCACTGAGCATCTGCGCTGAATGTCAACTGCTCCACTCTGTACCTGCGCTGAATGTCAAATCTAATGAAGGCTACCTGCGCTGGGAGAGATTGGCCAAGTGGCACAGTCATTCTGTAAGGTGTCAAATGCCCAGGAAGCTTCCAAAATGACACTTGGATCAGGGAATTTTCCTTATGATGAGTAAGAGGATCTAGATCTCCAAGTGGAAGCAAGAAACTCCAAGTGGACTCAAGAACTGAAGTATAACTGAAGTGGGAGAGGACACTAGTCAGCTTCATGCCAGCCTCAAGCTGACTCATCCTTTCTCCAAATCTCCTATATATAGAGCTCTCTCATGAGGTCTATGGAGGCTAGAATCTTGTGAATGGAAGGAAGTGATGTTGGTTTGTGCATAGAACTATTGGGTGATTGCTTTGAAGGAGGTGAAGAGGAGATTTCTTTCTGCTGGGAGGTGTTGTTGGATTGGGCCTCTTATGGTTGTAACACTCTCAAAACTTTACTTCTTCTATTAATAAAGTATTTGAGGTTCTTCTATATGCATGTGTCTCTGTGGCGTATTGATACTTGTATATTTGATTTATTCTAATCCTTGAATCAATTATGGATGTATGCTTCTTGTAGTTTCCCTTTCTTGTGCTTTCGCAGGATCTTTGCGTAGCTGGGCCAGTGAAAGAGCAAGGAGCTGGGAGCAAGCAGCAAAGAGAGAAGATTGGATCAACCATTAGCGGAAGATAACGGTTAGTGGATTTCCTTCTCCTCTCTCTTACATCTCATAAAAGAAGTAATCTTGAATAGCTTTGCATTCGGTTGTTGCTGAGGTACTATCACCCTTAGAGTGGGATAGGGTCATTCCGTATTGGATATTTTTCCCAACAACAAATTGGCGACTCCGCTGGGGATCGTATCTTGTTGGTTGTTTGTGTTTTTGCTATTCATTTCATAAACAAAGGGAGTACCGAATCGAACTGCATTTGAATCTTTCAAATGCAAAGTAGAGGGCAGCTACTCTAGCTCAGTTTCTGGGCAAGTTTATGATTTGAAGAGCTGATCCACAAGGACTCTAATAAGCTCTTAGTGATAGCTTTTCATCCTCCTTGTCATCCCTTAGTGTGTCCTTGACTGATAGCTTCTGATTTGAGCAAAAACTGTGAATTTTTTAGCAATCTGTGACTCGGAAACAAAGAGAAACGAAAGTTTCGTTCTTCAGTGCAAGTTGTACAAAGGCTGTTTGCATTTCAGTGCAGTTCCCGAAGGGGCTACCTGCGCTGAAGGTCAAACAGACAGTGTCCCACCTGCGCTGGACCAGTCTTGCCTTGTGCTACTGGGGTTTCCTGCTGTTTCTTGCCCTGTTTTCACTCTTGTTTTTGCTGCTTGTTACCAGTCAATGTGCCTATCTGAAACCAACTTTCCTTGTCACTATTCCGCCTCGGTTGTATAAAGAAACTGTGTTTGTTCTTTGTGTATTTCTTGTATCATTTATAGTTTCCCATAACGAAAGTGAACTAGTCTTGCTGTGGCCTCTTAGATCTAGACCTGTGATAAAAGTGTCATTTTGATCTTAAGAGTTAGTTTGTTTGTTGTTCATAGCTGATTGAGCTTTTGATTTCGTCATATGGTTTGAGTTTATATATTTCTAGTGTCGAAACAAGTAAATCTTAAGGTGTCTTTTGATTTTGGACAAACTTGTTTGCTTTCACTTGAAATTGAATTCAAAATTATACAACAACTTTCTTTTTGCATTGCGCCAACATTAAGAAAGAGAAAAGAAATACTTGCATTGTGCATGTGCATTATGACAGCTTGCATGTTGATTTAGGAAAAATGCATTAGTGTGTGCTCTATGATCTGTGTGAAAAGATGTTATCTTTCTTTTCCCTCAGTAGTTAAGATTTTCAAAGTTGAAAGATTGAAAAACTTGCTTATCATCTTAGACTGCATTTAGGAGTGTTATCATACATCTCGTGGTGATCCATAAAGGCAAACTGCTAAACAAGATCAACCTTAAAATAAATTGAATTTACATAACAACGCATTGAAACATAACGCAAACACCTAGAGGTCTAAGCTAGAGACGTGTTCCGGCGTCGTTAAACGTGATATCTTAGCGTTGAGTGGTTGGGTGATTCCTCCACGGTGAAGCGATAAGTATCAATACGGACTTGTGCTCCCACATACCGTCGCGTATATATTGGGAGACCCCTATAGGAACAAAGCCTTTATCCATAGGAAGGCGTGTCGGCCGCCCTACTGATCGCAATGCAGTGAACACAGCATTCACGAAGATCGACCACTCGTACCGTAAAACGTATTCTATGGTTTTGCGAAAAGTTTGGCACACCCTCTGCCTAGAACTCCAGAGCAGTTTCTTTTGGCCTTTTTCAAACTCTATAACTGAAAAATTCCATTTGAGCATTTGTCACTTCGGGCTCGTTAAAACATCGAAGGAGACTAGATTCATCTTTAGCTTTTTCTCGACTCTTAAAAAGTGAAAAAGCAAGTTGTGTCTAAGCGTCGTTATAAAATTTATTTTAAACGGAACATAATCACCTCCTATTCCCGTGTTGATCTTAAGTTGAGAACATGAAACGCCCCAACCAAGGAATTCCACATGATGGAAATCCTAGTCCATTCTCCTCTTGGGGAGAAGTTGGTGCGCCCCACATGGCCACATTGTCGCTTCCAGGACTGACGAGTGGCTTGCCAGTTTGGCTATTCTCAACCAATGTAGTTCAGAACACCATGGTTCCTGAACAGTCGAGTCAACAGTCAAATCAGTCTAGAGCTGCCCACCAGCCTTCTACTTCCTATAACTCTTCCTCCAATCCTTCATCTTCGCAAGGTAGAGCCGGCAAAAGCCAAGCTCCCATGGAGAAAAAGGAGAAGAAGAAGAAAGAGAAGAATAAGAAGGAGCCTAAGGCGACTGGGGGTAAGAAAAAGACATCTGACAAAAATCCACACACAGCACAGACCGGGCCTAAATCACCATGTGTCATATGTATAGGAGACCACTTCCATAGAGATTGTCCCAGTATTCCCCGGATACTAAAGGACTGGTCCCCAACTAGTGAAAGTGAAGGTTCAAGACAAAGAGGGGGAACAAGATCCCCCTGCAGACTGTGTGAAGGCAATCACGCCATCCACCGTTGTCCCTTCCTAGACGAAGCGAAGAGAGTTTTGGAAGATCGCCCGGTTTCACCGTTGAGACTTCCTCCTGGATACAAAAAACTCATGCCAAGTCCTTCGTTGGTTGAAAATACAGCTGGCCCGCTCAAGTGGTCAGCTGAAGTGTCAGTCATTGAAAATGAACCTACTGAATCCAGACGAGAAGAAAGTCTAAAGGTCGATATGGCAGTTGACCCAGTTCTTCCTTCAGAGGTTTCATCCTCAAATGACACCGTCACTGAAGATTCATCTTCAAATGACACCCTCACTGAAGAGAATAAGGATGACACCATCCAGATTCTTTTCATCAACACCGACTCTGATGAGCATCACGGCAATGCGCCCATTCCTTTATTGCAGGAAGGAACATCATCAAGGTCATATCCGGCCGTGTATTCGGTCCCACCACCAAGCAACCTGGTTGTATCCTTTGATTGGAACCAACTAGGCAGACCCCGGTTACCAGCCAGTATACCATTCAGAATCATAGTCCAAATTTACAGGATGGTAATGGCTGGAACTATCATTGATGAAGGGGCATCTGTGAGTATCCTTTCCTCTATTGCTTGGAAAGCACTGGGTTCCCCAGAGCTTTTGCCTGAGATAAAAAATCTCTCAGGTTTTGATAAAGGAACCAGTCGACCATTAGGGATCCTCCCCAATGTACCTGTTACGTTGAAAGGGAAGACCGTTCAGATGAACGTGATGGTTGTTCAAGGACCCTTGGATTATAACCTACTCCTTGGACGAGACTATATATATTGCATGGGAGCTATAGTCTCCTCACTCTTTAGAGTAATGTGTTTTCCACACGAAGGAAGAATGGTCAAGCTCGTAGACCAACTTTCATTTCCGGGATCACGCATCACAAATAGTCACCTACCAACCCTCAATGGTCTATTCACTCAAGAAATGTCTCCACCCCCAATCCTCCTTCCCGATGAGTGCGAGTGATTCGGAAAGACGGGACCGGAACCTAGGGGGCATGCATCCTGGTCTGCTTCAGGCAGAGAAAAGCTTGGGTATAAGATAGAATTTCCGCGGGAGAATATGACTAGTCCGTACCCCGTCCGTGGATGGAAGAGGGGTTGTTCTAGAACATGATTCTTTTGTCAAAGTTATGTGTTTGACGGAACAGGGTCATTCACCATTGTCTATTTAGGTAGACAATGCCGAGGAAATGTTTTTGTTTGAAGAAGTTAACGAAACAATCTCTGGGTAACCTGAAAGAGGTAAGCCTCACCCTTTAAAACAAATGTTTTGATGGATAAGTAGGGGCAGCCTTGAAATTGTATTTTATACCTGGGGGCATGCAACCTTTTGGAGTGCAAGCAAGGGACGACTATTTATTTTTTAAATTTTTAGGTCCTCCCTTTAAACCTGTAGGTTTAACCCTTTAAACTCGTAGGATTAGCCGTTTCCGAACTTGCATAAAGAAAGGAGCGGAGCATAGCTTCGTGAGATAAAGCTCCATAAAAAATATCTATCTCACAAGAGACATTCTTATCTTATGACTGGTATAATCGAATAGTTTTACCGCGGAATTTATGCTCGTTAAAAAATAAACATAAGATTGAGCAGTGTTTTGGCGCATTCAAGCTCTTTAAAAAATGAACCCAGTGCTGGTAAATAAACATTGTGATCGTAAATTTATTAGCCATAAAAGCCTTGGTCGTGTTTGCACCCACCACCTCCATTCCATTTGGCCAATCGTTCACCTCCATATGATCGTTTACCTATTTTGAGGAACAACTGCGAAGAGTGATTTCACCTAGCCATCCTTGTGACACTGCCGTGATTGGAAAATTCCAACCTGTACCTGGAATCTGCTGCTATCCCTGTTTATCACTCGTTCCTCAAAAGACGAGTCTTCTTTGAGTTCTTTTCATCTGACTCATAAAATATGAAAAGTTTTCCGAGTTTTGGCCTTCCAGCTCGTTAAAATGACCGGAAGAGCTATCCCTCCTCTAGATTTTAATCTTTTTGGACCTGAGGGATTATTGCACAAAAAGGTCGAGCGCTTGTTTTATTCGGCTCGTTAAAGTAACCGAAAACTCATCCCTTCTGTATTGTTTTATACTTTTTCAGACTTAAGGGATTAGATGACGAAAAAGGAATTTTGGAGTTAACTTTCTGTACCTTTTCAGACTCTCTAAAAATGAAAAGGACAGAGTTCCCTTGTCATTAGACTCGTTAAAATGATTAATAGCGACAAACTTTTCTTTAGACGAGAACGAGTTTCCCTATCGCTAGGCTCGTTAAAACATAGCGATGGGCTTGCCCGAAGGGTAGGTTATAGAACAAGCATATGTTATCCTCCTCAAGCTTGACAAAAATAAAGAGGTACTAGTCAGAAATGACTGGGAAAAAATTGGGAGAACCTCAAAGCTTTAATGGTAGCAAGTCGCTCTTGAACATGACACTTTGTCCTCCGTATCACATCGGGTTGGGTTGTTTTCATTCACCGGTCTCATCACCATGGTCCTCGCGAAACCATACACATTTGGGGTAATGCTACTGATCCATCACATCAGTGTCGTTATATGTTCAAGAGATGTTGTTCAGAAAGAGTCAACCGTGTCCCATCCACTGCCATACATTATCCTTCATCCACCCATGATCGCCACCCTGAATCATATCTCACAGATTGTTTTCACCTCCACTAAAATCATTAGCTCCGTTCCGTGTCATTGATGTGGGATTCATTAAGGCCCTCCTTTGATGGATCGCTTCTTGTCGACTTCAGCTCATTATCCAAGAAGTTGATCTAGGAACAAACCCCTCAGTACTTTGAAGCTTGCATGCCTCAATGGCAAGTTTCTCACTTCCGGCGATAGGTATACATCAATGGCCTTCGACCAGAAGATTTTGTGTGGTGTTCGACGCCAAGTCCTTTATTCACACCACGTGAATTGTACTGCAGTACCTTGAGGGTAATTATCATTATTGGTGATTCCTCTCGCGCTTGTTAACGGTTTACATTATTGACCGGTAATCAAGCGATGTCTTTCCATGTTCGACTTTAGCGCAATTCTCACATGGATCGACTTGTACTTAGAGTGAAGATCGAACGAGTTTGAAGACCCCGGATCTAGTTTCGTCCATCCGGGTTGTGATATATATTCAGGAAATATAAAGACATTTGATATGTACATCATTGCAGCAGATGATCATCCTACTCAAAGGATGATAATTTCAGCAGAGAATTATCAGTCTACCATCAGACGATCATCTGTTCTATGTACCAAAATGAATTTATAAAGCTGAGCATGGGAATGCCCGCCTCAGCTAGATCATGAAAGCAGAATGAAAAATAATGTATTGTATTGTATTTTATTACATGGCACCTCTCAGCGATTGAATGAACTTCGGATCCTCCTGATAAAGCATTTCACCCGATAAACGACCTCATACTTTAGGGGGCAACTGGTATAGACATTTTTGTGCCTAACAGCATGAAGCATGAAATGTCAATAATCTGAGGGATCCAAAGTCCCTAAACATGTTGTTCCTACCCCTAGAGGAACAAGGTCAGCAAACCACAGCACTGAAAATCAGTTCTCCACCTGAAAACACTCAAAAACAAGCTAATTCTAGATCATGTCAACTGCTCCACTGAGCATCTGTGCTGAATGTCAACTGCTCCACTCTGTACCTGCGCTGAATGTCAAATCTAATGAAGGCTACCTGCGCTGGGCGAGATTGGCCAAGTGGCACAGTCATTCTACAAGGTGTCAAATGCCCAGGAAGCTTCCAAAATGACACTTGGATCAGGGAATTCGCCTTATGATGAGTAAGAGGATCTAGATCTCCAAGTGGAAGCAAGAAACTCCAAGTGGACTCAAGAACTGAAGTATAACTGAAGTGGGAGAGGACACTAGTCAGCTTCATGCTAGCCTCAAGTTGACTCATCCTTTCTCCAAATCTCCTATATATAGAGCTCTCTCATGAGGTCTATGGAGGCTGGAATCCTGTGAATGTAAGGAAGTGTTGTTGGTTTTTGCATAGAACTATTGGGTGATTGCTTTGAAGGAGGTGAAGAGGAGATTTCTTTCTGCTGGGAGGTGTTGCTGGATTGGGCCTCTTATGGTTGTAACACTCTCAGAACTTTACTTCTTCCATTAATAAAGTATTTGAGGTTCTTCTATATGCATGTGTCTCTGTGGCATATTGATACTTGTATATTTGATTTATTCTAATCCTTGAATCAATTATGGATGTATGCTTCTTGTAGTTTCCCTTTCTTGTGCTTTCGCAGGATCTTTGCGTAGCTGGGCCAGTGAAAGAGCAAGGAGCTGGGAGCAAGCAGCAAAGAGAGAAGATTGGATCAACCATTAGCGGAAGATAACGGTTAGTGGATTTCCTTCTCCTCTCTCTTACATCTCATAAAAGAAGTAATCTTGAATAGCTTTGCATTCGGTTGTTGCTGAGGTACTATCACCCTTAGAGTGGGATAGGGTCATTCCATATTGGATACTTTTCCCAACAACACCTTTGGGGCCTGACCTAGGTTCGGAAGTGTTTTAGCTAAAAAAATCCTAAACTACTAACACTTTTGGCAACAGCCTCTGGAGTGCATACTGAATTCTCACCCAAGGTAGTAGGGAGAGGGTGCTAGAACTAGGTTTCCTCATCCTAGGGATGTCTTGATGAGGACTAGAAGGGTTGCAAACCACTCTACATAGCAATCTGGCCTTCGCGAAGCTCGGTGATGAGGCGCTTCTTAGATTCTTACTACTACCGAGTTTATTATAGATCTAGTTTAATTCTTAAGGTCTTATTCAAGCATTCAACAATAATAACCAGTGCGAACCATCATAATTATTAACAATAGCCATAAACTCACATAACAGATGCATAAATCAAAATATAAATAGATCCACAATATTTTAGAACCAACGCATTATTTCATAGCCAACTTATCTTTATTAATGTCTTCGTTTTACTACAATCCACTTCCGACCCTGCACACACAGCTGCAGGGTTCTACGCACACAGCTGTGGACTCTATCAGGCCTCCATGCACACATTTGCAGAGCCTCTAGCTAACTACTAACACTCGTGACTCAGACTTATAGACTCAAATCGAATATTGTCTTCATAAACCCATAATTCTTCTGATTTCTTCCAAAAACTACTTCTATCCTTAGAACCTTGCTCTATTTATACATTCCCATCGTCCGCGAACCATGGGTAGGCTGACTTACTTTCTATTATCTTACATTATTTTCAGGCGGACAACCCTTTGACTCAACCCATTACATTTCATGCTCCACGCACTTTTTGGAACTTTTTACAATATTATTACCCTAATTTATGGGCTTTAAGCCCCAAAACTGTTATGTGGGACCTCCACTACCCAATAGGCCCCCAACACAATCATCGTGACTCATCCCAAGTCACTCATCAATGCGGCGATACGTGCTGCCAAGGTTTCGCAGTCCACCATCCCTATGAGTGACGCACGACGTCCTATTGCTCCCTCCTTGTCTTCTACAACTCTTCTTCAAGCTCCTGCTCCATTGCCTCTAATAATTCACAAAACCGATGATGCTCATTCTATTCTGCTCAATTAAGACAGAGCACCCTCTCATAGGATTTTAGCTCAAGCTGGGGTGTCACATGCGGGAACACTTCATGCCAACGTGGCAAGTCTCCAATTTCTGATCTACTATATGCACTGTCTGTTGTAGCTTGTGTTGGAGTTTTGCAAGAAAGATGTTGTTGTCCGCGAAATCCCAATCTTCAAGGTGTATCAGAGACGAACTGTTAAATGCAATTTCATCATTTGTCTCAATATTCACGGTCTTTCCCTTATATTTCATGGGTCATCGGCCAACCTGTAGGTTAGGCAATGGCATCCGGACCAGTTCTGCTTCATGTCTAAGAATTTCTGGTACATCCCCTGCCATCGGTGTTGAACTCGGTGCAACATTCGTGGCCTTTAACACCACGCTACCCTGAAGGTCCTGCATCTTCATTGGCCATATTACAACCCCTAGGCTTACTCCTTTAGCATCAATGATCAACATTTCCATACCAATGGGAAGGCACAATAGCTGACTTCTCTCAATACCACAAATTATTCAAGGGATGCCCCCCTACGATTTATAGACATATTGAAATTCAAATGCAGATGTTCCCTCCTTTTTTGTCACCTTAATGTTACATCTATGGTAGATCATTCTGAATCTGGCTCATACTTTGTATCTTAATTGTCCATCACCCGCTCCTTTTCGTCGTAGCTCAAACATCTTGTCATGAACAGTGATAACAACGGTCACCTCCATGTTTATCCCTGCAGTAGCACAAACCCTCTTACACACCCATGATCCTTGTGAGATACCAATTCTACGCGCACCCTTGTTGTCGCACATCTCCCTCACAAACTACTTTATTGTCTCGCGCTCTCTTTCAACTGTCTAGAGTAGTGAGACCATACTTCGATGAGTTAGTCAAGCAGTCAACCCACCTGTGTAGAGCTTCAAGCAACTGCCATTTACTCTACTTGGGAAGGGCTCTCCATTAAGCTTACCAAGCTGGACCGCGCCTCCGTCTATGACTTCTTTGACTACATAGGGTCCCAACCAATGCATTCGGATCTTTCCAAGGAATTTCTCGAACTTGTTGTTGTATAGTAATACTAGATCATTTTCTTTGAAAGTGTGCAACTTGATATGGCGATCATACCAAGATTTTTCCCACTGCTTCTGTACCTCCTGATGGAATCCTGCCAAAAATCATTCTTCCTCAATTTCTTCCAATTGTGCGAGCCTCTCTTCCAAGGCCTCGCAGTCTGCCATGCATGTCATCGTTGCTATTCACAAACTGGGTACAATATACTCCATTGGCATGACATCTTCGGTGCCATAGACTAACCGGAAAGGTGTCTGACCCGTCAACTTCATGCATGTAGTTCGGTATGCCCATAGCACAGCAGGTATGCGTAAATCCCAATCGTTTTGCTACACATTACATAGCTTGGTCAATGCAGTCTCCAAAATTTTGTTGAAAGCTTTGACGGTCCCATTCACTTGTGGATGGTACGGTGTACTCTATTGATGATATATCTAGAACTCCTCAATGAGCGCGCTGATAGTCTTATTCAAGAAGTGTGTTCTACGGTCGCTCATTAGAATTTTTGGGCATCCAAACAACGTCAACACATTTTCGAACAAAAATTTCACCGCTGTAGTGGCCGTGTAGTCCTTAACCGGTTGTGCTTCTGCCCATCAAGTCAAGTATTCTATCGCGGTGATGATATAGTGCACACCCATCTTTCCTTGAGGTGTGATAGGCCCCACGAAGTCGATCGCCCATTTTTCTAATGGTTGCAGCGTCATCTGTGGCTTGAGCGGAATTTCTTCCCTCTGCGATGGTTTCCCAATCTATTGACATACGTCACGGACCCGAAAGTAAACTTTTGAGGCTTGATGTAGAGTTGGCCACCATAGTCCAGCGCGAAGAATCTTTTGCATTGTTGTGCATCCTGCATAATGTCCTACTGCAACCCCCCCATGTGCTTCTGCAAGGATCTATCCTCACTCGAATTCAGGTACATACTTTCTTAATATTTCATCATTGCCCATTTTGTAGAGGTGCCCTGGTCCTCCACAGTTATAATAGATTGCCTGCCTGCAGCCCCTTCCTGGCCCCATTCCTCCCTATCCTCGTCCTTGCCCCTGGGAGCCACCACACGCTATTACTGCAGCTAGATCCTCACCTCGCGCCTCAGTCTGCATCCTATAGGTAGGTGTTCGATCCATCAACTATTCATAACTATGGCAGTCTCGTTCATCGTGGCCCACCAATCTACAAAAATTGCAAAATAGTCGTTAGGGGGTCTGGGTAAACTTTTGTAGTAGGTGGTAGTTGTACGTGGTGTGCTTTCCTCCCACTTGACAGATCGCGCACCAAAGCTAGGGCGCCACGTTTGGCCCCGCCTGTGCCTCTGGTCACAATGGCATTAACCCCCCTATCCAATAGTTCGCAAATATCGGACAATGATCCTTATCATGGCCCTGTCTTATACATTTTTGCACCATACTTCTTCTCATGCTTCTGGCCGGGGTGCCTTCTCCTGTTTTTGGCTCTACATCTCCAAGCATAGGTTTTGTAGTTGCACGTGGATTTGTTGAACTCCCAACCCAGGATCCTGTATTGGAGTATCATGCAACCTCATAGCTATCCCTAATGCTTCAGCCTGGGTTGAGATCTTCTGCTATGACAACGTCATCCTTAGATGTGGCGTCAAAGATGCCACAAACCACGCATGGTGCTGCGCATCCGTTAGTGTCATGTTAGCCCCTCATATCGTACTCTTCAGTCTCTGATCCATATCCCAAGGGGTTTCACCTAGCAGCATCACGTTCTCCTTGAACCCGATGATCAACTACGTCTCTAATTTTGGCCAGCTAAAATATTTGTTCAATGCATTGTGAATCTCTATTATTCCGACATTTGGATGATTGCTAGAATGCTTGATATACCAAGTTAGCGCGCGATCCTCCAGTGCACTCACCAGGGTAGCATTTTTAATGTTATTGTCTATAACTCCATGTGCTTCCCACACTACCCTTACTAAGAACCAAAACTATTTTGGATCTTTCATTCCTACTCCTTTGAACACATGCAACTTGCTCGCACTCACCATGTTAAACTTCTAGTTTGGCGGAGGTGGTGTGCACGTGTGTTCTAAAGCCACCCACGACTCGTAAATTTTTTGGTCCACCCAATCTTCAATCTCTTCCTTCGTAAGTTTCCAGCGCTCCATCACCAGAAACCCCTTAGGCAGATCCCGGTCCCGGCAATGAAACCCTTTGTTGGCTTCTTGGGGCCTGACCCAGGTTTGGAAGTGTTTTAGCCAAACAAATCCTACACTACTGGCCCTTTCAGCAACAGTCCGTGAAGTGTAGACTGAATTCTCACCTGAGGTAGTAGGGGAGGGTGCTGGAACCAGGTTTCTGCACCCTAGGGATGTCTTGATGAGGACTAGAAGGGTTGCAACCCACTCTGCACAGCAATCTGGCCTTCGCAAAGCTCGGCGATGAGGCACTTCTTAGATTCTTATTACTACCGAGTTTATTATAGATCCGGTTTAATTCTTAAGGTCTTATTCAAGAGTTCAACAATAATAACCAATGGGAACCATCATAATTCTTAACAATAGAAATAAACTCACATAACAGATGTATAAATAAGAATATAAATAGATCCACAATATTTCAGATCCAACATGCTATTTTAGAGCCAAATTATATTTATTAATGTCTTTGTTTCAGTACAATCCACTTCTAGCCCTACGCACATAGTTGCAGGGGTCCACGCACACAGCTGCAGACTCTATTAGGCCTCTGAGCACACAGTTGCGGAGCCTCTAGCTAACTACTAACACCCATGACTCAGACTTATAGACTCAGATCGAATATTGTCTTCATAAACCCATAATTATTTTGATTTCTTCCAAAAACTACTTCTACCCTTAGAACCTTGCTCTATTTATACATTCCCATGGTCTACGGACCATGGGTAGGCCGACTTACTTTCTATTATCTTACATTTTTTCAGGTGGACAACCCTTTGACTCGACCCATTACATTTCGCATTCCGCGCACTTGACGAAACTTTTTACAATATTATTACCCTAATTTACGAGCTTTAAGCCCCAAAACCATTATGCGGGGCCTCTGCTATCCAACAGGTTGTCCAATGAGAAACACTTTTGATTCCTAGAATTTCTGTGTTGAGTTGTCGAGTGTTTATGAATCCTCAGCTTTACCTGGATTTGGTCATTGTTTCTGTGTTTGAGAAGTTATCTAAAGACACTCAGCAGTTTATTCTTAGCACGATGTCCAAAACAACCGAGGATACTAGTACTAGGGGAGCTATCGCCTCTAAGGGAGATACTCCAGAGGTGATGAGTATGGAGGTTCCAACGGCAGTTCCTACGATGCCGAGGTCACCTAGGCCGAAGCTTATGCTAGTAAAGGAGGTCCCCAAGACTAATAAGGACAAGAAAAAGAAGTCATTTCCAGTGTGCAAGTCACCGAGGAAGCATGCCACTACACATTCCTAGAGGAAAGAAAAGTCAAGTGCAAAGGAGAAGGGGAAATTTTTGGATCTAGAGGTTGAGGAGGACATGAAAGATATCGACATTGAGGGGGCGGACCCTATATCTAATTTTCCAATGTATATCCCTCTACGCAAGGGCAAAGTGAAGGTCCTGAAAGACCTAGATGAAGGACAATTCCTCCTCAACATAGCCCTATTACCAAAGAATATCACCTTTGAAGGTAAAGCATGAAGCTTAGGATTTGGCAGACCACGAGTGGTTCCCTCACCTTGCTACCAACACCTTCATGAAGAGGGTCTTCTACAAGGAGTTTGGTGTCACCAAGTTGGAGCCTATGGAATGGATTCATGGAGTCAACAAGTCAAGTGTTGCTAAACCTACTATGGGTGTCCCACTACCACTGTGCCTCGATAAACCTAATCGTCATTAAGCAGTCATTGTGCCCGGTGCATGACGGGTTCATGTGGCTGAATGAGCCGAACCCCATCACCAATATGCTGATCCATTGGATCACACTATTACCACATTCAGGACTGAATCTGGCCAAGGCGTTTGGGGGAAAGAGGAGTGAGCACGACCTCACTGAAGAGATGAAAGATAAGTTTAAACTGGTGAAGAATTCGGGAAGGTACTTCATGACCTCCATTACTGACCCTGTGGTAAAGTTTTCCACACAAATTTTGGCTGGAAAGGTTATGAGGAAGTACCTCATGAACGAGGTGCCAACACCAGTAGTTTCTTTGGAAGCTCCATGCACGTAGGGTGTACAACTCAACTGGAAGTGCTACCTATGTAGCGAGTTCCTCGCAAACTGCACATAAGTACAGGAGGAGAGTAAAACCTTCCACTATTCGTGGTTGTTGCTCACGATTGTGCTGGTCACCTGGGATTTGTTAGATGACAGCTAATGTCCTCCCATGGAGAAGGATTTACTGGAATCCACAAAAATTACATCTCTCTGGGCCACAAAAGAAGTTGTGTGGGTCACAAAGAGCAAGGTCTTTTGGGTGCTAATGGAGATGAAAATTCGAACGACCATCAACCAGAAGTCGTGATTGTCACCAACCTTGTTTGGAAAAATCTCAGGGTATGCGAAGTTCAAAGAAGACTTCCACCATGTATATATCAGGGCACGTAAGGATCCTGATCAGAACTGGTTTGACCTACCCTATCTTGCTACGAATGATGCTATTGAAGAAGTCATCAAGTGCTGGCCAAAAGAGTGGAATTCCACATCTGATTTGGCTGTTGGGACTAGCCATTACGCAAATAAGAAGAAAAAGGAAGCGACCAAATAGAAGGTTTAGCAGTTGGCTGAGAAGAGGAAGAAATAAGTTGAGGAGAAGGCCCGAGTAGAAGCGGAGCGCACCACGAATAAATAGGCAGAGAAGGAAGAGTGTGGCTTCGAAAGAAGTCAGAAGTCTCCTTTACCCCAAACGGAGGAGAAAGAGTGGTCAGAGTAGGGTGGAAAAGATGAACAGGAGAGCATTCCCATTTGAGTAAAGCAGTACAGGGAGCAGGAAAAGGAAGGATAGTGAAAGAAGACAAAAGCCACCAAGACATCACTAGATCTAATTACTTTGATGGATGGCGACCTGGATGAAATTGGACATAAGGTACAGGATACAATAGTAGAACTGCTACAACAGTTTGAGCAGCAACAAAAGCATGCACTAAGCACCATCCAGAAGGATCTTTGTGAGCTGCAGATCTAGATGACCAAAATCTAGGTAGGTGTCAGACAGAGCAGTGCTGCATCAACCGGTTTGGCATCGGGGACCACTCAAGCAACAGAGATGGTTTAGCCATTGGATCTCTGAGCAGTCGCATTGCTTGATGGAGCTTTGAGCATGGAGGTGGTCGTTGACAAGGCTATTGTCATCTCTTGGAAAAATATTAGCCTCAACCTGGCCACGCTCCCTAGTGAGTTTCTTCACACACTGCAACTAGGTGTGATAGCGGAAGTTAAGGCTTGGGAGCAGTGAGCACTGAGCCTGATCAGTGAGTACAGAGTCAACAATGAATAGATGTTCATGGAGAAATTAGTAGTGCTGGAGGCACAAAAGAAAGTTTAGGTGCAAAATTACCAGAATGTAGTCGTGGAGGCCAAGGCATGTAGAACATTCCCTGAACAACATATCGCAAAGGAAGCACCGTTGGAGGCGATTATCAAGAAGTTGGTTGCAGGTGCACGTAACGTCAAAACAGAAGTGGCCAAGGTTTAGTTTGAACTGAACCTGAAAATCACATAGTTAGAGTTGAAGTCACAACCTTCAACTCCACCAGAGGTCATAGAACAGTGCGAAGCTGTTGTGAAGGATGGAGTCGTAGCAGTGGATGCCATGGTGGTTGATTGCATTGCACTCTTTGAGTAATCCATGGAGGTAGTCACGACTCTGCAGGAAGATCCTAACCTACATAGGTTAAACACAAAAGCTCGTCAATTGCAGCAGTAGTATGATGAAGCAAGAGTGATGACATGCACCATCGTTATAACACAACGATTGACCAAGCTGTAGGAGGTGAAACAGTTGCTTGAACAGGTGGAAGAAACGTAAAGGAAAGAGGTGGTACTCAAGGCCATATTAGGGCCTTGGATGGATGAGGCCTACATTATTCTTGCCAACATTCAGGAGAAGTTGGCGAGCCTGCAGAGCATGCAATAGAAACTCAAGTAAGACAGTGCAGGACAGGAAATAGAGCAACTGGTGGAGCATATCAAATAGGTAGCTACGCAGAGTGCAGCTGAGGTAGCAGTGGCACAGGTAGAGTTAGGAGGTCTCCACAGTAATATCTTTGCACCAATAGAGTGACTCGAGTGCAAGTAACTATGATACATGACATGCATACACAGGCCATCCCCCCTCTAACGCGAAAAGGGCGTTTACGTCCTTTTAGCATGCCAAAAGCAAGAAAATAGACTAATGTGAAATAAATGTTGGCAACCAATTGAAAAGCATAGAATGTAAATCAGTAAAGCATTTAATCAATATTCGCCATCAGACGTGAATCGGCCAAATCAAATAAAAACAACAATTTTAAGTCATTATGTCAAAGATATTTATCGTGAGTGGAATTAATCACATCATCATAATCAGTGGTATGTGTTTAATGACTATCATTTAATGATCAGATGTACAAAATATAATGCATATAGATTAAAGTCGCCATGCTATTCGACTTGTAAAAGTGCTACCTAAATGTAAATTCTCGTTAGAAATAAATTCATAGGTGATAAGAGCTAGATAACATATGGCAATATAAGATGATACTCTAATAGCAGAAGCGAATCCACTACTGCCAGCAGGCATTCGTGGCCTCTGCAGGGTTGCTTTTTAACCCCCCAAATGAGCTAGAGTCCTTACAATTACTTATTATTTTCTTTGTCATAAAGAGACCACTATGCTAGCATGGTGACTAGATAACCATAGTGCCACTCACCAGGGTGTAACAAAGTGATTAGGTTGCCTCGTGATGAGACCCACTATTCTTTTGACATATTAATTATCAAGAAGGTCATTGCCTTGGTTTGGAAGCCAAATTGTAATGTCACT